>LR738712.1:411483380-411833245 GCA_902687465.1 Secale cereale
TGGCGGCGCGCGCCCTCTGGGCCGCGCCGGGGGGGGGGGGCGCCTGGGCCCCCCGAAGCTTCCTTGATGCCCCCCTTTGGCATATATTTAAAGCGTCCTCCGAAACCCTCGGAACAGGAACCCTTTTCGCGATCCCATCTCTGTTCCGCCGCCGCCGCCGCTTCCAAGATCGGGAGCACCAGGAGAACTGTTCCGCCGATCCCGGATGACTCGTGAGTAGTCTCCCTTGGACCATGAGTCCATGACCAGTAGCTATGTGATGTTCTCCTCCCGTTCTTGTGCTTCACTAATTAGTCCCCGTGAGCTGCCCTACATGATCGAGGCACATATGTAATCCTTATGCTGTTGCTATGTTGAGTTTGCTGGGATCCGATGGATTATGAGATTATGTTCAGATTGATCTTGAGTAATATATTTGATCTACCTCTTTTATATTTATGTTCATAAGTAATTCTTGCATGTTCTCCGTTGTTATTTATTGCTTTGGCCAAGTAATACGTAGTGACTCCAAGAGGGAACGTTATGCTCGATTGTGGGTTCATGCCCCTCGATGACTAGCTTGAGTGACAGAAACATGAGTATAGGGGATGTGCTATTGCCACAAGGGGGAAAAACAACGGTGCTTGTGCCCGCGTGTGCAAGGATTGTTTACTTTACGCAAAGTTCTTTTAATGCAGTTGTCTGTTGCATTGAGTTTACACTATGGGTGGGACTCGCAACTTAATACCAGCGAGATGTTCTGGATAGATATCTCAAGGTGGATGATTAGTAGTAGATATTGATGGATTTCGGTCTACTTACTTTGGCGTACCGCCCATGCTTTGAACCTCAACCTTTCTTGCAATGTAATCAGCATTGGTTTGCGTTCGTGGTCCTGTCAATTGCCCAGCTGTAATTCGTTTACCTCACACAGCTGTTTTATCGTCTTTTGGGAGAGAGACATCACTAGTGAACATCATGAGGCTCCGGTCCATATTACCATCATTGATCACATCCGCTATTTACTTTTCGCTATTTACTTACTATTGCAAAACATTATCTATCACTACTATCATTTGCTTTTAATCCTTTGTGAACTACAAGGCCGGAGGGATTGACAACCTCTCTGTACTCATTGGGAGCAAAGTAATTTGTATCTGTGTGCAGGTCCACGTTGATTGCTAATACGCGCCGTTAGCAGTTGACACCTACTTGTTGAACCTAGGAGTCTCTGGGGATTCGATCCTTGGCATCTTTGCTAAGGTAAAACACTTCTACATACTGCATCTTACACCTTCCACTTGGGGTAACCAACGAGGGGTTTGAGGCCCATCAAGGAGTATTTTCTGGCGCCATTGCCGGGGACTCCACTCTTCAGGATAGGGGAGTTGCATGCTATCTTTTACCTTTGCTTTTAGTCTTGTTAGTTTACCTTTCAGTTTTTGCTTTAGTACCTTTTATCGAAAATCACAAAAATAGTTATCTTGCTTGCTTGCTATTATGGGTTCTACCAAAAACACTAAATGGGAGGAGTACACCCCTTCTTCCATTACCCCAATTACCACTGTCGGGATCTACAAAAGTAATAAACCTTGTGATTATATTAGTCTTGACGGAGGGTTATGCCCATGGCATGGTCTTCCATGAAAAGAGTATGAGCCTCAGGTTAAAATTGCTCCTAAGCTTCCACAAACTTGGGAAGATGTTCAAACTCTTATAATAGAGAGCGATTCAAACAAAGAGGATGACACTACAATTCAGCCCACTAATGATAAAATTGATTTTGATAATTGTAGTATTTCAGAAGTTGTCACTTTTCTACAAGGAATGGCCAAAGATCCCCACACTAGCATGCTTAATCTTGCCTTCACAGAGCACATCACTAATGCTCTTATCAAAGCTAGGGAGGAGAAACATAGAGTAGAAGCCTCCATACCTAGAAAGCTAGAAGATGGTTGGGATCCTATGATTAAAATTAAGATAAACAACTTCTCGTGCTATGCTTTATGTGATATTGTAGCCAATACTTCTATTATGCCGAAAAGACTATATGATATGCTTAAATTGAAACCTTATGATTCTTGTTCTTTTGGTGTTCGTCTCGTTGATTCTTCCATAAAGAAACCTTTGGGGATGATCGACGATGTTCTTATCGTTGTCAATGATAATTATGTTCCCATTGATTTTACTATTATGGACATTGAATGTGATCCTTCATGTCCAATTATTTTGGGACGTCCCTTTTTACGCACCGTTGGTGCTATCATTGACATGAAAGAGGGTAATATAAAATTTCAGTTTCCTCTCAAGAAAGGGATGGAACACTTCCCTCGAAAGAAGATCAAGTTACCTTTTGAGTCCGTTGTACGGGCTAGCTATTCTTTTACTCTTGATAAAACTTGATCTATATGCATTATGCCTAGCTTAAAGGCATAAAAGAAAGCGCTTTTGGGAGGCAGCCCACATGAATAAATTTATTTTGCTTTTGTTGTGTCTTGATGTTGTTTACTGCTGTAGCATCATCATTGTATCTTTGTTTTTCATATTTGTGCCAAGTATAGCCTCTGATTGCTAGAAAGTTCAAAAGTTGTGAGGTGCTGTCCAGGAAACAGATTCTGTCCTTGGATAGAAAAATTCGTATAAAATCACCAGATCATCTTTTTGGTCTGAATTTTTTCGACAGCGTTCAATATATAATTTTCTTTCGTGCATCTGTTCTGATTTTTTTTGATTTGAGTTGCAGAAGTGCCCCGAACAAATCAATTACTACCTGCTGTTCTGTTTTTCACAGATTCTGGCCTGTTTTGCCTTTCCTTCATTTTGCAAATCAAGAGCTTGCTTTTTCTTTGCAAAAAACTTTTGGAAATCTTGAGAAACAGTAGAACTTCAAGAATATCTTTATTTCCAGCAAGGTATAATTATTTTATTAAGGGTACTAACCTTGCTAATCAGATTACAATGAGTTATGTATGAAGGGAGTTTTCAAGTGTGCGAGGGAAGATGATAAAAAGATACAGGAGTGTCAGGCGCTCAAGCTTGGGGATGCCCCTGTGCACCCCCAAGAAATATTCAAGGAGACTCAAGCGTCTAAGCTTGGGGATGCCCCCGTGGATCGCCTTCTCCATCAACATTATCAGTTCGTCTTTCGTTCCGCTATATTTTTATCACTTCATGTGTTATGTGTTATGCTTGGAGCGTCTTGCTTTTAGTTTTCTTTTTAGTTTTTCATAACGAGTCGGAACTCAGCTTTCTTTATGTGGGAGAGAAACACGCTCCACTTCTACCTAGAACATAACATAGAATTTTCATGTCTATCTTTGCTGTGTGTGTTCTTTGTCTTTTAATAGCTACTATCATGCTCTGCTCTTAGAATTCATGCTTATCTTTTCAAAGAGCTTTTGTTTAGTTGGTTGCTTGAACTCTCTTTAATTACCATGCTCACCTTATTAAGAGAGTTTGCTTCCGTTGCATTGGTTAATGTGTCTATGATAAAGATGCTACGTGCATAATGGCACTTAGTAGTTCAGGTTTTCTTATGGTTAATCTCAAATAGCTGGGGGATTCCCAATGTGTTATTGGAGTACCAACATGATTTGTTTGCCTATGATGTGGTATGGTTTAGTAATATCTTCCTTCAAGAATTTATTTTTATTGACTTGGTGTATGCTCACGCATATTTAAGACTGTAAAGAAAGTCTGTCAAGCCTTGATGATCTTTTATTTCTGAGTAGCGATATAACTTCAATGCCTGATTCAATATTGCTTTGTCGCTCTGCATGATTATGACCGTCATTGCTCTCTTAGTTGGTCGCTTCTAGTCTTTTGCTAACCTCCACCTATACTAAGACTAACCTTGCAATGCATAGCTCATTGGAAAGTAGCTTAAAAACTATTGTGGTAAAGAATATGTTGCTTATGTATCTTATTTCTTATAAGTTGCTTGCTGAGCGGTAACCATGTTTCTGGGGATGCCATCAACTGTCACACTTTTGTTGAAAATCATGTGAGTTGCTATGCATGTTCGTCTTGTCTGAAGTAAGGGTGATTTGCCGTGGGTTGAATGAGTATGCATATTGTTAGAGAAGAACATTGGGCCGCCAACCAAAGCCATGTATCATGGTGGAAGTTTTAGCTTGGACATAATCCTCAATCTCTTACGAGAATATGCTTATGCATTAAAGAGGAGTCCATCATCTATTTTCTATGTTATCCCGGTATGGATGTCCTCAAGTTGAGATCTATCAAAAACGGGAAATCAAATGCGATTTATCTCCTTGGACCTTTGTACAGGTGGTATAGAGGTACCCCTTTGTGACACTTGATTGAAACATATGTAATGCAATGATAACCCATGGAAATCCGAGCTAATTAGGACAAGGTGCGAGCACTATTGGCATTCGATGCATGAGGCTTGCATGTTTTCAAAATAAAAAGCTCTAGCACATAACCATTTCATCAAGCACCAACTACTGAGAGCATGATTGTCATTCTGAGTGTAATGTGCATTGTCCCAAAGTAGCATTGTCTTTTGCATGATTGTGATATCGTTTATTTTGAAATCATTGTATCTAGTCATCACTTAAACCTTGAAGGTGCCCCTGCATTTATGTTTTGCTTCACTAAAGGGGGCAAGCTAGATATCACTTTATCATATTTGCACATCATATTCATTGCAAATCTTTTTGATGCTTTAGTTTCATGTTGTAAAACTTTCAGTCATTTGTGATTTTCTCATGAGGCAACTTAATTAGTATAGAATCATTGTCTTAGTAAGCTTTTGTCATATGACTATGAATAAGTCCTATATGGTTAATAGCATGTCACCACAGAAATTATTCTTGTTATCATTTACCTACTCGAGGACGAGCAGGAATTAAGCTTGGGGATGTTGATACATCCAAAACGTATCTATAATTTCTGCTTGCTCCATGCCACTTT
Organism: Secale cereale; assembly: GCA_902687465.1. Lineage (NCBI taxonomy): Eukaryota > Viridiplantae > Streptophyta > Magnoliopsida > Poales > Poaceae > Secale > Secale cereale. The sequence continues at coordinate 411,488,298 of LR738712.1, forward strand.
TGGGTGATATTGCTATGATATTCATACACTTCCATACACTTTTGATCATATTTGGACTAACTTACAAATCCAGTGCACCCCAGTGCCAATTTCTGTTTTCGGCTGTTTTTGTATTTCAGGTTTTCACGTTACGAGAACTGCCAGGAAAAATCCGGAAAAATTATATAAAAATCAGCGTTTCGGAAACTACCGTGCGTCCGAAGGACAGCCGGGGGGGGGGGGCACCAGGGCTCCAGGCGCCCTGGCGGCGCGCCCCCCCTGGGCCGCGCCGGGAGGGCGCCTGGGCCCCCCGAAGCTTCCCCGATGCCCCCTTTGGCATATATTTAAAGCGTCCTTCGAAACCCTCAGAACAGGAACCCTTTTCGCGATCCCATCTCTGTTCCGCCGCCGCCGCCGCTTCCAAGATCGAGAGCACCAGGAGAACTCTTCCCGGCACCCTGCCGGAGGGGAGGATCACCACCGGGAGCTTCTCCACCACCATGGACGCCTCCCGGATGACTCGTGAGTAGTCTCCCTTGGACCATGAGTCAATGACCAGTAGCTATGTGATGTTCTCCTCCCGTTCTTGTGCTTCACTAATTAGTCCTCGTGAGCTGCCCTACATGATCGAGGCACATATGTAATCCTTATGCTGTTGCTATGTTGAGTTTGCTGGGATCCGATGGATTATGAGATTATGTTCAGATTGTTCTTGGGTAATATATTTGATCTACCTCTTTTATATTTATGTTCATAAGTAATTCTTGCATGTTCTCCGTTCTTATTTATTGCTTTGGCCATGTAATACGTAGTGACTCCAAGAGGGAACGTTATGCTCGATTGTGGGTTCATGCCCCTCGATGACTAGCTTGAGTGACAGAAACATGAGTCTAGGGGATGTGATGTTGCCACAAGGGGGAAAAACAACGGTGCTTGTGCCCGCGGGTGCAAGGATTGTTTACTTTACGCAAAGTTCTTTTAATGCAGTTGTCTGTTGCATTGAGTTTACACTATGGGTGGGACTCGCAACTTAATACCAGCGAGATGTTCTGGATAGATATCTCAAGGTGGATGATTAGTAGTAGATATTGATGGATTTCGGTCTACTTACTTTGGCGTACCGCCCATGCTTTGAACCTCAACCTTTCTTGCAATGTAATCAGCATTGGTTTGCGTTCGTGGTCCTGTCAATTGCCCAGCTGTAATTCGTTTACCTCACATAGCTGTTTTATCGTCTTTTGGGAGAGAGACATCACTTGTGAACATCATGAGGCTCCAGTCCGTATTACCATCATTGATCACATCCTCTATTTACTTTTCGCTATTTACTTCCTATTGCAAAACATTATCTATCACTACTATCATTTGCTTTTAATCCTTTGTGAACTACAAGGTCGGAGGGATTGACAACCTCTCTGTACTCGTTGGGAGCAAAGTTATTTGTATCTGTGTGTGTCGGGGGAAACTGTCCTCCCACGAGCACCTATGGGACCGGAGCCCCTTCTACGTTGCGGTAAGGGAGCGGAGGGAGCACGGAGAGCGGATCGAGGAGCACACGTGGCCAGTTTTACCCAGGTTCGGGCCGCGCGGACGCGTAAAACCCTACTCCTGCCTTGGGTTGTATTGAGCTCGAGAGCTTGAAGATCTATGGTGCTAGCTACACCGAGCGAGAGAGTGAACTGAGTTCCGAACCCCCTCTACGTTGTGCATGGGCCTCCTTTTATAGCTCAAAGGGGTCACCGACAGGTGTCAACGTAGAGGAGGGTAAAAGTGTAAATTTGGTGGTAGTTGTAACAGTGCGTGTACAGTGCATGAACAGTGTAGGAACAGTGGTCTTCACCTAACTTTGACAGTGGGGGACAAGGGCATTAAATGCCCGTCGCCGTCGACCCCAAAAGCGTATGTCCATGCGCCTCCGTTCGCCACGACGGTAGCCTCGTCACAGTGGTTTGCCACCGTGCGCCCCAGGCTGCACAGCCGTCTGCCACGCGTCCCTGGAAGGGCCCCAGGGCGACGCGTGGGCATTCGAGCTGGAGCGCGGCCACACAGCGAGCTTCCCCCAGCAAGCACCTTGCCGGGGCTTCTGCCTTGCCGGGCCCGGGAGCTTGCCGCTCTCCGGGTCCTGCCGGGGCGCATGATGCGCCGAGGCATTTCTTGAGATACGTATTCCTTGGGCTTCCTGGCAAGCTCCTCTTGCCAGGGTCTTGCGCTTAAAGTGGTAACCTTGAGCCTGGTGCGGCCTTCCCGGCAAGCTCCTCTTGCCGGGGCCTTGATCTTCTGACTTGTATACTTTGTTTTTGAATGGCTTCATAGGGACCGGAAAGGGCCTTGGCGAGCACGTGGTAAGCCCTGCCGCGGGAAGCTGCTACTGCCCGTGCACAAGTTGGGGTACTAAGGTACCCCTATCTTAGTACACCGATAGGAGCCCCCGGGCCTGGGCCACACACGGGGCCGAGCGCTGTTGGGCCAGGCCCAAGACAGTGCACGGGCACGCACGGCCCATGGCACGCCGTATCTCCTTCCGTATCCGCCGCGTCCCTCCCTAACGGCACGCGTCGATTGCGGCGTCGTGGGAGAGATCGTGGCCTGTTTCTTTAATGGGAAATGCGGAACGTCCCCCCCCCCTTAAAAGCAGAGGAAGCAGGGGCAGTTCCCCTTCATCGTCTTCATTGCGCCTTGATTCTCCAGAAACCTCCGCTGCTTCTTGCCTCCGCCCTTCCTCCGCAGTCTTCCGCATCCGCGGCGCCGTCGAGCTCCTCGCTTCTTCCCTCGCCACCTCCGCCATGGCTTCGAAGAGCGACAAGGCGAAGAGCGACAAGGCCAAGAACGACAAGGCCAAGAAGGAGAAGTCCGAGCAGGCGGCGAAGCTAGCCACCCTGCGGAAGAGGTGCGTGGTCTTCGCGCCGAGGCTTGGCGCGAGGGAGCTGCGGAACAAATACTATTTGTTCTGGGCGAGGGAGACCAAAGCTCATCCCCGCACCAGAGCCTTCCCCGCCGTCGCTAAAGATATGTTCCCCGGCGGGTACTTTTTCTTCGCTGCATTCTTCCATTGTGGATTGTGCCCTCCGTTCTCGGAGTTCTTTTGCGATGTAATGAACACATACGGCCTCCACCTCCTAGATTTCACCCCCAACGCCATCCTTACGATGGCCGTTTTCGTACATCTGTGCGAAAATTATGTTGGGGTTCATCCAAGCGTAGCCCTCTTCCGCCACTTCTTTATGCCTAGAGTAGAGTCTGGTGCCCCCCTATCCGGCGGCATCTCCTGGATCTTTAGGCTGAACAAGAAGGACTCGTACCTGAGGGGAGAACTTCGCGGCTAGTGGGAGGAGTGGAGAGCCGATTGGTGCTGGGTGGTGTAAGATAACCCTGAGCCCTTTACCGTGCCGCGCACAACTGCCATAGTGCGTGGCAGGGATTGGAGTGAATTGGCCCCGGAGGACAACAAGCTCAGTATCGCCCTCATTAGGATTATTCGTCTCCGGGTCGCCAATCTGACTATTTGAAAGTGCAACTAATCCCCGGGTGGTTTTGGTAATTAATAACAACATATATATCATTGAACTAATATTCACTTGAGAATCATTTCAGAAAAGTTCGATGATATGGGTATGGAAATGTCTAAAGAAGTGGACCCCTCAAAATGCTAAGACAAGCATTGGCAAAAGCTCAAGACTCTATTTTTGGTTTAGTGATCAAAGATCACATTGAGTCCATAGGAAAAGCCAATACTATTAAAAGGGGATGAGGTTGTGTTGATGTTCTTGTTGCTCAAGTGCTTGGTGATCTAGCTCCCTCAACTATCAGCACTCTTCACTTATCAACACACTCATAAGTAATCTCGGTCAAACCGATTCTGCAAACTCAGTCCCACCGAGATGAACCACTTCAGCTATTTCCCCAAACCCTAATTTCTCGGTCCACCCGATTCTGATTTTCGGTCTCACCGAAAATGGTCTGCCAACCTTCTGTAACCAATTGACAGCATTTCGGAATATCCGAGTTGTTGTTTTCGATCACACCGAGATGGCAAACCCTAACCTTTGACTCACTTCGGACACACCGAGATGGTATTTTCGGTCCCACCGAAAATCCCAACGTTCACTATATTTGAACTTTCGGTCTGACCGAGTTTTCACTTCGGTCTCACCGAGATTGGTCAAATGTGTGTGTAACGGTTGGATTTTGTGTGGAGGCTATATATACCCCTCCACCCCCTCTTCATTCGTGAGGAGAGCCATCAGAAAGTACCACCACTTCTACCACACACTTTCTGAGAAGTGAACCACCTACCCTTGTGTTGAGATCAAGCCATTCCATTCCTACCATATGAAACTTGATCTCTAGCCTTCCCAAGTTGCTTTCCACTCAAATCTTTCTTCCACCACAGCCATATCAGTGAGGAGAGTTGAGTGTTGGGGAGATTATCATCTGAAGCACAAGAGCAAGGAGTTCATCACCATCAACACCGTCTATTACCTTTTGGGGGGTGGTGCCTCCTAGATTGGTTAGGTGTCGCTTGGGAGCCTCCGTCTTTGAGATGTGGAGTTGAACCAAGAAGTTTGTAAGGGCAAGGAGATCGCCTACTTCGTGAAGATCTACCCCGAGTAAGGCTAGTCCTCCGTGGGCGTAGGCCGTGATGGAATAGACAAGGTTGCTTCTTCGTGGACCCTTCGTGGGTGGAGCCCTCCGTGGACTCGCGCAGCCGTTACCCTCCGTGGGTTGAAGTCTCCATCAACGTGGATGTACGATAGCACCACCTATCGGAACCACGACAAAAATCTCCGTGTCACCAAACTGCGTTTGATCTTCTCCACCTCTCTTTTACATGTGCAATTTACTTTCCGCTGCTTATACTCTAGAATTGCATGTGTAGGGTGATACTTGAATTGATCATAATTGTGAAACTGCCAAAAACATTGCATGATCTAAAGGCAGATTTTTTATATTGTCAAGTAGTCTAATCACCCCCCCCCTCTAGACCTACTTTCGATCCTACAAGTGGTATCAGAGCTTTGGTCTCCATTGCCTTGGTTTCCATTGCATTGGACTCCATAAGCTTGGTTTCACAACCTAGGAGAGTATGGCGTCTAGTGAGGGTAATTATCGTAGAGGTCCTTACTTTGATGGTACAAATTTTGCTAGTTGGAAACATAAAATGAAAATGCATATTCTTGGTCATAACCCAGCCGCATGGGGCATTATCTGTGTTGGTATGCAAGGTGATTTCTTTGAAGAAGGAAAAGTTCCAGATCGCGAAGCTACACCCGAAGAGTTGCGGATGTTGCAAAACAATGCTCAAGCTTGTGACATTCTCTTCAATGCTTTGTGTCCCGAAGAGTTCAACAAAATCAACCGTCTTGAGAATGCTAAAGAGATTTGGGATACTTTGGTTGAAATGCACGAAGGTACTGAATCTGTGAAGGAATCAAAGCTAGATATTCTTCAAGGTCAACTTGACAAGTTCAAGATGAAGGATGGTGAAGGAGTCGCTGAAATGTACTCTAGGCTTGCTCTCATCACAAATGAGATTGTCGGCTTAGGAAGCGAAGAAATGACCGACCGATTCATCATTAAGAAGATTCTCAGAGCTTTGGATGGAAAGTATGACACCGTGTGCACTTTGATCCAAATGATGCCAAACTACAAGACTCTCAAGCCAACTGAAGTCATTGGAAGAATTGTTGCTCATGAGATGACACTTAAGGATAAGGAAGAGCTTCACAACAAGTCAAGTGGTGCTTACAAAGCTACAAGTGATGCTCCTACTACCTCAAGTGACAAGCTAGTTTCCAATGAAGAGATAAGCCTAATGGTCAAGAACTTCAACAAGTTCTACAAGAATAGAGGCAAGGAAAGAAGCTCAAAGTCTAGATCATATGATGAAAAGAGATCTTCTAGCCGTGATCGAAACTGCTACAATTGTGGAAGACCCGGACACTTCTCAAATGAGTGTACGGCTCCCCACAAGAGAAGAGAAGAATCTCCAAGAAGAAGAGCAAGAGATGAGTCACCTCGGAGAGAGAGAAGGAGTAGAGATGATCGTTATGAACGAAGACCCTCTCGGAGAAGCAAGGATTCGGAGAGGAAAGACAAGTCATCAAGGAGCTACACAAGAAGAAGACATCAAGCTCATGTTGGTGAATGGGTCTCCGGCTCCGACTCTGACAATCAATCCGATGGAAGCTATCACTCCGACTCTGACTATAGTCAAGATGAAGGTGTTGCCGGACTTGCACTAGTATCCTCCAACTCCAACTCCTACGACTTATTTGATTCACCAAATGAGGGAATTGGAAGATTCTTCATGGCTAAAGGCCCCAAGGTAACACACCCTGAATTCATTGACTTTGATAGTGATGAGGATGACTTGCTTGGTGAAGATGAGCTCTTGCATGATAAATCTAGTGAGCTTAGTAATGATGAAAATGCTAGTAGTCTTTATAGTCGAGAAGAGTCGAATGACAATGCTATGAAGGAGATTGAGCGTCTAACTAAAGAACTAAACACTCTTAAGTTAGATCATGAAACAACTCAAGAAGATCATAGAGAGCTCCTAAGATCTCATGAGAAGCTACGCTTCGAGAAGCTCACTCTAGAGCAAGAACATGAGTTTCTAAAAGCGATCAATGACGATCTTCGAAAGAAGAGTTCTTCATATCTTGCCAAACGACTTCTCTTGTCTAATTTCTTGCCACCCATTAAGACTAAGCATGACAAGCATAAGAAAAATTCTTCCTCTAGTAGTAACAATAACAATGTCAAATCCAATATTGTTGCTTCTAGTAGTTCTCTTGATTCCACTAACAATGTTTCAAGCCAAGTTACACTTGAGCAAGAAAATAGCTTATTGAAGGAAATCATAGAGAAAGGTGTCTACAAGAGTCTTGCCGGAAGCAAGAACTTTGAGGAGATTGTTCGCAAACAAGGAAGACACCGGAAGAATCAAGGGATTGGTTTTGAGCGAAAGTTCAACGCCAAAGGTGTTGAGTGGGAAGAAGGTCAATACCCTACTCCACAGTTTGTCTCACAAAAGGAGAAGTATGATCCTACTTCTTCCAATGTGGAACAAGCTCAAGATGACCTTCCACCACAAGACCACAAGCTAAAGGCCAAGGACAAGCTTCAAGAGGAGATTGATGCATTCATTGAAGCACCTCAAGCCATGGTCAAGTGGGTTCCCAAGGACACATCAAGTTCTACTTCGTCAAGCTCAACTACAACACCAAGGATTCCCATCAATATGATGTGGATCCCAAAGAAGAAGAACTAGTAGGTTCTTGAGGGTGACTCCGCCAACAAACTTCACTCATATTCTTTTTGGCAAGAACTTGTGCAATCAACTTCCACATCATGCACTTGTTCATGGAGTCACAAACCCTCTTGTTGGTAATTCAAGGGACAAGGTAATCATTGCTTTCATGGACATCATCTTTTTGTGTACTTCACTCTATGTCTATGGATATTCTTGTTTGTTCCTTGTGGGACTAACCCATGTAGGTATTGAAAGTGCCCTAATCCAAAGGATTGCTCCCAACTCTTGATGATCTAAATCAACATTGAGCATCCACATCTTCAACATCTACATGAAGTCTTCTACGACAACCCAAGGTTAGTTTGACCCTTTAAAAGGGGTTCTCACATCTAGGGGGAGCTTTGCTCTAAAAAAATTGAGCTAAAGCATCTCCAAGTGATGTGAACACATAAATGCTTTATGTAAAAGTGGTAACCCCACTTGTGCTTAAACAATGAGTATGACCTATGATCAAATGTTCTCATTTGGCTCCTAAGTCAATATACTCATATATAGATGACCTAGTCATCGACAAATTGTGTGCTAGTAGCTAGAGTGATTGGTTGTGCATGTTTGACACATATTTCAATTGCTATCTTATTGTGTGAGCATGTTGAATGCATGATTTCATCCATTCAAGGACATCCATTTGTTGTTTTGATTGTTTTGATTTTTTCTGGCCAAATGGATGGACAAGAATGCCTAAGCACCTTCCCTAGCTATCTATGCTTTCTTGTCTCAAAATTCTATTCATGCTCATATCACAACTTTGAACAAGTCTTTTTCGGACAGTCCGAGTGAGGAGCACTCGGAACCACCGATTCGTCTAAGGCTGACTTCCAAAACCTTCTAAGTCCATTTCGGTCTGACCGGTTTCTCAATCTCGGTCCAACCGAAACGCTTAGACTGATCTAGGTTTCATCTCGGTGAAACCGAGTTCAAACTCTCGGTCTGACCGATATGCGTAACTGCACAGCAGTTATACATCTCGGTGACACCGAGTTTTTCAACTCGGTCCCACCGACAGCACGGGGTTATATATACCTGAGGGGCTGCGCGCGATTTCTTTCTTCAAACCGTTCGCCCCCAAGACCCTTGCTGCCGCCGCCCTGGTCTACGGATCGTCGCCTTCGTCGCCTGTGCGCCCTCGCCGCAGGTCTCCGCCGCCGTCAACGGTAATCTTCTCCACCGTTGCCGCCGTAGAGGGACACCACCAAGTTAGGGTGTGTCCCGATCCCTTTTCGTGCTCCACTTCCGATTCTTGCACGATAGGTTGCCATGATTCAATCCATGTTTGATATGTTCCCCATACAGTAGTTCAGATCTTCTAGTCTCGAGGAAAATTCTTAGGTTTAGGTTTCCACGGAATGCATCTCGGTGAAGCCGATTTTGAAAATCGGAATGACCGATTTGGCCTCTGGCCATTGCACTGCATAGTTCGGTTTAACCGAGTTGTGCCAATCGGAACGACCGAAAAGTAGTTTCAGTGAAACCCTAAGTTTTCGGTAGGACCGAAACCCATTTCGGTCTGACCGAAAGTGGTGTGTAGGTTTCTGTTGAGCACTTCGGTTGCACCGAAACCTGAAATCGGTTTGACCGAAATACATTCTGTGAAAACTCAAAACTAAGTTTTGAACTCATTTTTTTTGCAAAAACCTCTGCAGTTGTGATAACTCTTCTACTCTGCCTATACCTTATCTTTTCACAGGTTTTTCAGCCATGTCAGATGTCAGTGACAGCCAGAACAGGTCTGAATCACCGTTTGCTGAAATTCCAGAGGCAGACACAAGTCCTGCGAGCAGCTCTAGTGATGATGGTGAGAGGAGCACCCCTAATGGTTTGCCTCCTGCAGCCACCAGAACAAGGAAGAAGAGAACTTCTGATGATGAGGACTCCGACTTTGTTGCTGAGGAAGTTACCTCCAAGCCCAAGAGGAATGTGGTTGCCAAAGAGCACGAAGGGCAGCAGCCAAGGAAAGGCACAAGCAAAGTGAAGCAGTCAGCAGTCGCAAAGAAGCTTAACTTGGAAGAGCCTGCTGCAAGCAAGGTGAAGAAGACTTCCAAAAGGAAGAGGGTAGTATATGCTGAACCTCAGGATGATGCTGAAGAAGAAGAAGAAGAAGCACCCCAGCCTCCTCCTCAGAAAGCTAAGTTCATGGGTGATGCTATTCGGGCTCAAGCCTCTTCTAAGCCCAAGAAGCCTGCTCCGGTCAAGGCAGCTCCAGCCAAGCCCAAGAGAACAACCAGAAGCATTCCAGCTTCTGAGAAGAACAAAGGTGAGATGCCACCGTCTGAATCAGATGAAGAGCATGTGTTGCTTAAGCTCCGTCCCAAGTTGCCACTCCACAATGATGCTCATCCTCAAGCTGAGGACATGAAGGCAAGAAAGGACAAAGGTCTCAGGCTATGGAGACAGTCTGATCCATATGCCGTAAGGAGAAGGACTGCTGTGGACCCCAGATTCCACACCAGAGAGCAGCAGGATTTCTATGAGACCGTGCTAATGGATAAGAAGCCCATTGTTGCTGACACCAGGTATGTTGACTGGAAGTACATTGACAGTGAAGAGCACCGGGACTTCTTTCCCCATGTGCATGAGAGCTTTACTGCATGTGGAGTTGCTGACTTCGTGGGTCAAGAGCTGACAGCCTGGAATGACGAGATGATCATGCAGTTCTATGCCACTGCCCACTTCTACCCTGATGGCAAGATCACCTGGATGACTGAAGGTCAAAGGTTTTCTTCAACTGTTGAAGAATGGGCAGAACTTCTGAACGCTCCAGTGCAGAGAGAGGACGACATTGATGTCTATGAGATTCCTAAGAAGAGTCATGATTCCATGAAGAATATGTACAAGGAGATCCCAGCTGCTGATTTAGAGGGATGGAAGCTCGGCTCAGTGTATTATCTCCAGGCAGGTCTGACCACCACTAACACTATTCTGAGGCATACTTTGATGCCTAAGTCAGGTGACCACCGGATGATACGAGGCTATTCTATCAACATGCTGCACATTCTCGATGAGAAGGCACCTTTTAAGGTGATGGACTTGATGGTAGAAACCATTAAGAGGACTGCAGCTGACCAAAAGAGGTCATGTGGGTTTGCACCGCAGATACAGATGCTCATCAACGCCAAGTTTGGCACGGGCAAATTCATGTTGGATAGGAAGCACTTGCCACTGCAGCCAGAGCATGAGGACAACGTAGTTGTGATGGATGAAGAGGATCCCACCTCAGTTGAAGGGCAAGCCAAGATCGAAGCTGCAAAGAAAGCCAAAGCTGACAAAGAGGCAGCAGCAGCAGCAGCTAAGCCAAAGAGCTTCGGAGATCAGATTCTTGAAGCAACCCGGAGAATTGAACAACGCCTGGCCAGCATTGAGCAATCTCAGGAGAGCCTTGAGAGGATTGTCGAGGACAAGATCCACGCTCTGGACGTGAAGCTGACTGAGATTCAGGTGTCTGTCAACAAGCTTGAGGCAGACATGGAGGAGACTAGGCAGGAGAGAGCAGAGCTTATGCAGGATGATCTAGTCCAGGACTCTCATCGCCAGACTGCTCAGATTCCCAGAGGATCCAGATCTGCAGCTATCCCAGTGACAGACTCCAGGGCTACCACTTCAGCACCAGCTACAGCTCCAGCAGTTCCTCCAGCTCCAGCATCCACTCCTCCACCGCAGACTTCAGCAGAAGTTTTCGCAGATGCAGCTATCTCTACACCGACATCTACCCAGACGGGAGCCGCCAGCAGAGCCCGCAGTGACGTTTAGCTCTATACCTTTTCGAACTTTTTGGTAACTTGTTGCCAAAGGGGGAGAAATTGTTATAGATCATAGGGCTTCGAGAGAGAGAGTGCTCTTTCGTCTTTCGTTCTTTTGCCGGTTTTTCGTTGAGATACATTGGTTTCTTTTGGTTCCTGATACTTTATGTGTGCTTGCTACCACGTTTGATGCTACCTTAATGAGTGCTTAGTCATACTATGCTTAATGTGTGCTTATTGCTTATCTTATGCTATTCCTCTTTGTATGGCTATTTACTCTTGTCTTGGTGATTAAGTGCATGTTATTCATTCTTATCATTTTGTGCGCTCCACCAAGATGTATGTGACATGGAAGAGTGACCCATAATCCTAATCGATTGTGCATTTGCATTCAAACGGAAATTTTAAATAATGCACAAATTTAGGGGGAGCTCTTGTTTATCACATACTTCTCAAAGCGACGATATTATTCCTTGATTATATCCTTTGTCGAAGCTTTGATCTATATGTTGTCATCAATTACCAAAAAGGGGGAGATTGCAAGTGCAACTAATCCCCGGGTGGTTTTGGTAATTAATAACAACATATATATCATTGAACTAATATTCACTTGAGAATCATTTCAGAAAAGTTCGATGATATGGGTATGGAAATGTCTGAAGAAGTGGACCCCTCAAAATGCTAAGACAAGCATTGGCAAAAGCTCAAGACCCTATTTTTGTTTAGTGATCAAAGATCACATTGAGTCCATAGGAAAAGCCAATACTATTAAAAGGGGATGAGGTTGTGTTGATGTTCTTGTTGCTCAAGTGCTTGGTGATCTAGCTCCCTCAACTATCAGCACTCTTCACTTATCAACACACTCATAAGTAATCTCGGTCAAACCGATTCTGCAAACTCAGTCCCACCGAGATGAACCACTTCAGCTATTTCCCCAAACCCTAATTTCTCGGTCCATCCGATTCTGATTTTCGGTCTCACCGAAAATGGTCTGACAACCTTCTGTAACCAATTGACAGCATTTCGGAATATCCGAGTTGTTGTTTTCGGTCACACCGAGATGGCAAACCCTAACCTTTGACTCACTTCGGACACACCGAGATGGTATTTTCGGTCCCACCGAAAATCCCAACGTTCACTATATTTGAACTTTCGGTCTGACCGAGTTTTCACTTCGGTCTCACCGAGATTGGTCAAATGTGTGTGTAACGGTTGGATTTTGTGTGGAGGCTATATATACCCCTCCACCCCCTCTTCATTCGTGAGGAGAGCCATCAGAAAGTACCACCACTTCTACCACACACTTTCTAAGAAGTGAACCACCTACCCTTGTGTTGAGATCAAGCCATTCCATTCCTACCATATGAAACTTGATCTCTAGCCTTCCCAAGTTGCTTTCCACTCAAATCTTTCTTCCACCACAGCCATATCAGTGAGGAGAGTTGAGTGTTGGGGAGATTATCATCTGAAGCACAAGAGCAAGGAGTTCATCATTATCAACACCGTCTATTACCTTTTGGGGGGTGGTGCCTCCTAGATTGGTTAGGTGTCGCTTGGGAGCCTCCGTCTTTGAGATGTGGAGTTGAACCAAGAAGTTTGTAAGGGCAAGGAGATCGCCTACTTCGTGAAGATCTACCCCGAGTAAGGCTAGTCCTCCGTGGGCGTAGGCCGTGATGGAATAGACAAGGTTGCTTCTTCGTGGACCCTTCGTGGGTGGAGCCCTCCGTGGACTCACGCAGCCGTTACCCTCCGTGGGTTGAAGTCTCCATCAACGTGGATGTACGATAGCACCACCTATCGGAACCACGACAAAAATCTCCGTGTCACCAAACTGCGTTTGATCTTCTCCACCTCTCTTTTACATGTGCAATTTACTTTCCGCTGCTTATACTCTAGAATTGCATGTGTAGGGTGATACTTGAATTGATCTTAATTGTGAAACTGCCAAAAACATTGCATGATCTAAAGGCAGATTTTTTATATTGTCAAGTAGTCTAATCACCCCCCCTCTAGACCTACTTTCGATCCTACACTATTGGAGAAGTTGGAGCAGATTTCCTCCGCCGCCGCGTCGCCCATTTACAAGAAAGGAAGAGGCCCGCCTGGGAATTCGGCAATGCGGCAGATATCATGAGGCTGCGCCCTGGATTAAACTATAACTTCACTGCTTTGGTGTTGAAGGGGATGGTTCGGGAGCTCTTCAAGCACGATCCCAACCACCCGGAGTGGTTCAGACCTTCCCGGGGAGTGGTGCCGCTGTGCAACAGCACTGCCCACGATTCTCTAAGAGCGATGATGCCCGCGTGCGACTCCCATGGCGTCGTCCCCACTTGGATAGAGCCTCCACCGGATACTGTGCTGACCTTCTTTGACAACCTGGTCGAGACGCCCCGCAACGCCGAGGAGAACAGGGGCCTCACCCGGGCCACCACCGAGCGGGATATAGCTTATATCGCCTCCAGGATGGAGGAGGCCGCCGCAGCTGCAGCTGCGGGTGACTTTGGGTACACTATGGAAGAGGCACAGGCCACGGACGCAGTGAACCAAGCAGAGGAGGCGTAAATCCTCAGGCTGCTGAAACTTGCGCCCGAGGAGTTTGCCGGGGAACCTTCCGTGCAGTTTGCCGGGACGAGCGAGGTCGCCGGGGGGAGCGAGGTCGCCGGAGGGAGCGAGGCCGCTGGGCATGGTGCTGAGTCCAGCGGGCCTGCCGGGGAGGAGGAGGACGCCGAGGCTGACGAAGACTCTGGTGGATCTCTGAATCTCGATGACGACGCCTCCTCATCCTCAGAGAACTCCCCGCGTCCGGCAAGTCCTACGCAACAACCGAGGAAGCGCCTCCGCAAGGCGGCTGAGGCGGCGAGGCCACAGGCGCCTCGACAGCAGCCGGCGCGCCGTGCGACGCGCGCCACCAAGACGAGCGAAGTCGTCAAGGAGGCGCCCCGGGCTCGTGCGCCAAGCGGAGGGGGGTCTTCTCGGAGTGGAACGGGTGTTCCTTCTGCTCCTCGGGCCCCGGCGACGACGGGGGCCGGGTCTTCGCAGCCCACGGCCCCGGAGCCCGCCAAGCGCCCGAGGGAGCCTTCTCCTCCAGCTCCTCGCGCGGGAGCAAACCAGGCGGAGTTTGACTTCTCCGCCCTCAGCTCCGACGAAGAGGAAGAGGAGTGAGTACTTGCACTTCTTTTAGTTTCTTTGATTTTGTCTTGATTTTCCTTGCTTGGTTCTGATCTTGCTTTTGTTTTGCTTTGAGGACCCTGACCCAGCGGATGGCGAAGAGGGCCAAGATCCCTGTGGTCGAGATTGAAGATGACTCGCCCGCCGCGGCGACGGCAGACGTGCCAGCGGCAAACTTGCCGGATCAACCTGCTGCTCCGAGGAGCAGCCCCCAGCGCAGCCCTCAGCGTAAGTCTGGTATTTATTTTTCTGCTTTTCGGGCGCACTTGGGGTTGTTGCTTGTACTGATATTTTGTTGTCTTGTTTGTCTTGTGCAGAAGTGGAGCCGCAGCCGCAGGAGCGCCCGGAGGTCGCCCCCGACGAGCCACTTGCTCCACCCTCCCCGCCAAGGACGAACTCCCCGGCAAGGGAGGACGCTCCGCCAAGGACGGGCACTCCGCCAAGGGCGAGTACCCCGCCAAGGGTGAGCAGCCCGACAAGGGTGAGCACCCCGCCAAGGGAGGGCGCGGGCGGTCCTCCGCCAGTAGGGGCTACTGCTCCGCCGCCAAGGGAGAATTCCCCGGCGAGGGACCCCGTCGTCGAAGAAGTCCGCGAAGGTAAAACCTTGTAGCTTCTTCTTCTTGAATTCTTCTTTTTTGGATATTTGCTTGACTCTTTCTTTTCTTTTTCTTCTGCTAGATCCTCCTGCACCGGAGCGGATGGAGACGGAGGCCACCGCTGAGGAGGAGGTGCACGGCGACGGCGGCAACGCCACTGCCACTGAGGGCATGGCTGGAGCCGACGAGCCTGCCGCTGAAGAGACCGCCCCGACCGCAGACGCCGCGGCTGGGGAGGAGGCCGGCGACCGCACTGCTGGCCCGGAGGCTGCGGGAGCGTCGGACGCTGCACCGGCCGCCGACCCCTCCGCCTCCACGGAGCGGTCGGGTGTCTACTTGGAGGCCGCCAACGCGGTCTTTATTCAAGTCCCGTGGGCGTCCTCGTCTCGAGCACCCATGGAGGGAGAGACCTTTGACGGAGAGGTCCTCACCTCCGCTGGGTTGAAGGTTGTCGAAGCGCCCGGCGGTAGCGATGAGCCCGAAGAGGAGAAACTCCTTCGTCGGCTCCTGGCCCTGTACCGGGCCAGGCAGGCGAAGTTGGAGTCTCGGGAGGCTCTCGCCGCCAAGGCTGGAGCACATCTTCTGGTAATGTGGGTAGTTCTGCTTGGTAGCCGACAACACCTCGCTCAAGTAATACACAGGCCTCTGGACCAGTAGTGCTTTATTGTCTTCTTGGCATTCTACCACTATGACTGTGCTGACCACCCGACTGGTGGCGGTGATGTAGAGGAGCATGGGCTCTTTAGCAGTCGAAGCAGCCTGAACGGGTGGTGTGGTCAACATCTTCTTCAGCTGGATGAAGGCCTCGTCCGCCTTGTCGTTCCACTCAAAGTGAGTGGTTTTCTTCATGAACTGGTACAGTGGAAGAGCCTTCTCGCCCAACTGACTGATGAAGTGGCTGATGGATGCCAAGCTGCCGGTAAATTTCTGGACATCTCGCAGTTGGGCAGGTCTTTCCATCCTCTCGATGGCCTTTATCTTGACAAGGTTGCACTCAATGCCATGCTCTGAGACCAGGAAACCAAGGAGCTGGCCGGCTGGTACTCCAAAACACATTTCTCTAGGTTGAGCTTGATCTAAAAACGTCGTAGATTATCATAGGTTTCCTTGAGATCTTCCAACAGAGTGCCGCGCTTCTCCGTCTTCACCACAATATCGTCCACATAGACGTGTGCATTCCTGCCGAGTCGCTTGAGGAGGCACTTCTGCATGCAACGCTGAAATGTGGCCCCGACATTTCTCAAGCCGAATGTCATTGTCAGGTAGCAGAAGGCTCCGAATGGTGTGATGAAGGTGGTCTTCAGGCGGTCGGCTGGGTTCAACTTGATCTGGTGGTATCCTGAAAAGGCATCCAAAAAACTCAACAGCTTGCATCCGGCTGTAGAGTCTATCACTTGGTCAATCTGAGGCAAAGCAAAGAGATCTTTGGGGCAAGCTTTCTTGAGGCTTGTATAGTCAATACACATGCACCATTTGTTGTTCTTCTTTAGTACAAGGACTGGGTTGGCCAACCACTCTGGAAAGAATACTTCCATAATGAACCCGGCTACCAGAAGCCGCGCTATATATCTCTTCACCAAAAATTCTTCTCGTCTCTTCCGACAGGCGGCGGAGGGGTTGTTTGACTGGTTTTGCATCTGCTCTGATGTGTAGCTTGTGCTCGGCGAAAACCGTCGGAACACCCGGCATGTATATAGGAGACCATGCGAAGATGTCCCGATTCTCTCGGAGGAAATCGACGAGCTCGCTTTCCTATTTGCTATCAAGGTTGGCTCCCACGATAGTATGCCTCTCCGGGTGGTTTGGGTCCAAAGGAATCTTCTTGGTTTCTTTGGCCAGCTCGAAGGAGCCCTGGATCTCCGACTCCTTGGGAGCAGGCGATAGGTCCGCCTGCTTACTGTCCATAGCCACAACCTGGTCAAGGAGCTTCTTCTCGGTGGCAATCACAAGGGACTCGGCCAACCAGCTACTAGCCGCAGCACAGGCGGCTGACTTCTTGTGGTCTCCGGCGATGGTGATGATGCCCTTGGTTCCCGATATCTTCATCTCGAGGTAGGCATAGTGTGGCACTACCAATAATTTGGCTAGAGCTGGTCGCCTAAGAGCGCGTGATACGGGCGCTCCAGGTCAACCACCTCGAACCAAATTGCTTCATGGCGGAAGTGATCTTTGTCCCCAAAAAGGACATCCATCTTGATCTTGCCGATTGGTGAGCAGGAAATGCCAGGCACGATGCCATGAAAGACAGTCCGACTGGGCTGTAGCTGCTTCTCTTTGATGCACAACTTCTCCATAGTGTCACGGTAAAGGATGTTGATGCTGCTACCACCGTCTATCAGGATCCAGGAGAAACGAGCAGCTCGCCTTTTTGTCGGAAAGGTGGCATCCAAGGCCAGGGCATAAGAACCCGGAGAAGGCATCACCTTTGAGTGGTCAGCTCAGCTCCACTGGATTGGCTTCTCAGACTAGTGCATGATTTTTGGGGCTTCTGAGGCGACAGCATTCACCTCTCGGTGCTACTGACGTTAGCCATGCTTGCCATCGGCCTCGCTAGTGAATGACGTAGGCTCCATGCTCTTTAGATAATTCATCTTGGATGGCGGCGACTTGCCGGGCCGGCCGCTGCAGGGCAGGAGCCGGCGGTAGCTGGCCAGCAGGCGGAGGAGGCAGCAATCCTTCACCCAGTTAACACCTGATTTTGGCAAGATACAAAAAGCAATGAAGATGGTCCCGAGTGAAATGGTTTTTAGCATAAAAAGATTCACGTCACCGAGTGGAACAACTTTGACGTTTCGGTTATCATCATTCGACCTTATAGGGACCGAAACTATACTCCGAGTGGCATAATTCAATGTTCCGAATGGTTTTTGGCGAATCACGCCTTCAAGACGACCTCGGGTTGTAATGCCAAGGATGTGACAATAGCTCCTACATGTCGAGGCACGAGTTAGAGACATAATCGCATTATGGAATGATGTCAAGCGTGGTATCTTTGCACAACTCATGTAATGAACAGGGATAAAATAGATAAATAGTTAGCTTACACTCGCCATGTCACACAATTAATTCAATAATCATACATTGATCCAAATAACACAGAGTCCGGCTACGGACGAAGTCAAATGAGAAAAGATACCACAACTACAAGGCCAGATCGCCCCTAGTAGGAACCACTACTGATCGTCGGGGTAGGTCACATACATACGACCACGCTCTTCATCGGACTCCCAGTGAAGTTCTTGTCCATCTCCTGTGTTGTGCTTAGTTTTACCTGCATCTGGTGTGTGTTGTAATCTGTAATTCACAAGGACTCAACAATCCCATTCCCGGGTATCAAAACTAACAAAGCCTCATAGGTGTGGAGAGGTAATAAAGTGGCTGCAGCAAGCACTAAGCAACTAGCTTACGAAGTCAGAGCGAGATGAGGATATGTGACAATGGTCGCCAAAGATGATCAATAAGAAATCCTAGATACTCACATTCATGCATAACCCCACCGTGTTCACTTTCCAAAAACCCCTTCGAAAAGAGACCATCACGGTTACTCACACATGTAGTGTATTCTTAAGGATATGGTGTCAAGTTATCTACAATCGGATATTAACAAATTCCCATCTGCCACATAACCGCGGGCACGGCTTTCAAAAGTTCATAACCCTGCAGGGGTGTCCCAACTTAGCCCATCACAAGCCCACGATCTGCGGAGTCGCAACTCCATGTTGGGAAGACCTGAGTATTCTCGAAATCCCGTGATCAAGATATTTCGACAAAGGTAAAACTAATTCAGCATGACCTCTTGGCGTGCTGACACCCTGATAGTAGCCGCCCGTGTCTCGTCTCAGGCCACGACCGAATGGGACATCCTACAGGTATATACCAATCCTTGAGTTTCCCCATTGTGGCCCTGCAGTCTGCCCAGTTTGGACCAACACACATGAGGAGCACTGGCCCGGGTTGTTGAATAAGAACTCGGGTTAATTACTCCCTATGGAAGTTTTAGTTGTTAGGCAAATGTAGTACCAAAGTCGGGCCTTGCTGGAAAAGCTTTAAGCAATGCGAATTATCAAGGGGGGCCCATAAACCCCAACCGTGTTAGGAACGCAAAATCAAGGAACATAACACCAGTTTGCCGGGTCCTAAGGCGACATGAGTGGAACAAAACACTAAGCAGAAGGCCAAGCCTTCCATCCATTACCAATATATATGTGCATTAATTAATTAAGATATATATTGTGTTATCCCAATAAAGAAGTCCAAACATGGAGCAACCTTCCAACTTCACCTGCAACTAACAATGCTATAAGAGGGGCTGAGCAAAAGTGTACTTAGCCAATCAACGGTTTGCTAGGAAGGCAGTTAGAGTGTTTCATGATAACATAAGAGGCTGACAAGACAAGAATAGGCATCGAGGCATAACTATAGAGCGAGAGAACTAGCAAAGCAAAGATAGAGGTGATATCGTGGAAGGGTCATCTTGCCTGTTATCCCACAAAGAAGAAGAACGAGTCCATGAATTAGTCGAACAAATCCTTACAACTCCGAAACGAAACAGAAGCTAATGAGAGAAGCATACCGGAAAAAAGCAAACAACACGGTAAACACACAAGCATAAACACAGCATATGATGCACAACCAAGTATGATGCATGTCCGGTTTAATTATGCATGGCATGGCAAAGTGCACAAACAACACTACAATTTAAGTGGAGCTCAATATGCAATGAGTTGCATATTGACGAAATACCACATTCTATTTATTTAGTTGACTCTCGTTTATGAACCCAACATGTTTAAATGTTTTTTAAACATGGCAAGAGGTGAAGCATGAGCAAACTACACTATCTAGGCATTTTAAATGAGGCTGGAAATAAAAACAACAATTCTGCAAAATCCCCATGTGCATGTTTAGCAATTTTAAGCAAACAAGAATTTAAACATTTGAAATGTTGTTATCATGATGTGGATGACATGTACAAGTTTTATGCAATTTTTGTTAAAAGTTGACATGAAGATGATAAGGAGAATTGTCACTTTGGTGGAAACAAAGGGGTGCCAAAGCGGCGATAACCGAAAATGATGCCACGGCAATGTACCGGTTCCGGTAACTCGTTGAGAGACCGGTGTAAAAGAAGGATGATGGGATTGTGTCATGCGAAAGAAGGTGGGGTGATCCCGTTACCCGGTTCCCACGGGTCGGCGACAAGGCAATAGAGGAACATGCACAAAACAAATGGCCACGATGCAAACAAGTAGTTCATCTCATCCAACACATGCATTCGTCCATGTGTCATCGTCTTGGCGGGTATACCCTTGAAGCATCCGTTTCGGGGTGGTTCAAGTCGTCGAGGGAAGTAGTCGTTCACGGGTCGTTGTGAGAGGTAGTCGCACACAGTGATGGTAGTGGAAGAAGTCGTTCACGCGGCGTCGTGGGAAGTAGTCGTTCATGTTCCGTAGTCGTACACATCGGCGGTAGTTGTACTCGTCGTGGAAGTAGTGGTACACATATGTTCCGGAGAGGTACTTGACGAATATGAGGTCTTCTAGGGTCGACGGTAGTGGTACACACGAAGATAGTTGAACTTGACGTATCCGAGGGCTCCGGGCGTCGTGGTACTTGGTGATTCCGGAGACGGCGCTAGAGGTACTTGACGTGTCGCTGTGTAGTCGTACTCGAGGTCATTGTGCACTTGACGGAGAGGAACTTGACGAATCCAGTCTCTTCGAGAGCCGTCGTGGTACTTGACAATATCCAGGATGGTCTTGCGACTCGCTGGTGCCGACGATCCGTAGGGGTTCCTGTGGTCTGGGGTTTCGGTGGTGGAGGTGGCAAGGCATCGGTGGAGCACAATGGTCGTGGAGGAGCTTCAGGGCAACAATGTGAGCGGTGGAGCAGTGAGCAGATGCATGATGGTGCAAGCAACAAGGCTAGACAGTCATGCCTGTGACGGTGCTTGAGTCGGGCAGGCGACACAAATGGACTGAAGGCAGAGACGGCATGCAAGCATGGCCATGGCGGGCACGAGGCTGCCAGAGATGTTGGCGGTGGCGTTCGCCGGCATGGCGCGGCGGCGGTGGTAGAGCAGGAGAGGTGACAGCGAGATTGGGATCTAGGAGCTTGGGATCCTACCTCCTGGACGAGGGGAGGTGTCGGGACCCCGATCCTAAGCCACACCGATCTAGCATGTAACACACCATATCACTTTGTGGCCTCACGCACGGTATCCCCACGGGTGCCACCTTACCTGGCCCGGGACCGTTTGCGCATTTTGGCTCACGTATATGATAGTGTCGCTAGCATCCATATGACAGAGAACCCGGGCCGACATGACCAGTTATAAACCAAAAGTGGCACTAAATTACAGAGACAGGCATTCATGACCCAGCAACGAACGTGTCGGTCATCAACGTATGAACCCAAGTCGTAGCAAGCTACAAGGACTTAAAGGAACAACGCGTGACATTTCCCCTAAGGGACAGACACAGGAACGAAGAAGGACATATGCCGGTCAGCCTAAGTGATCCGGAGCAGTAGCAAGCTACCAAGGCTCAGTGGAGGCACTAGGAGACATTTCCCTGTAAGATAGGCTACCAAGGGTAAACAACTACGTGTCGGATCCCACACATACCAAGCATTTCAATAACATACACACAATATGCTCAATATGTGCAAATACAACATGGCATCACAACAAGACTCTAATAAACAAAGTATTTATTCATTAGGCTCCGAGGAGCCAAGTATTACAAACATGGGTCTCATGACCAACATTCAGAGCATACAAGCAACAAGCGGAAGCACTACATGTCTGAGTACAGACATCTACAAATGAAAAAGGCTGAAGAGCCTGACTATCTACAACACTCGTCCAAGATCGTAGCTGAGGTACAAGCTACTTGTCGAAGTCCAAGCGGAACTACTAGTGAGACATCAATCCTATCTGCAAAACATAAGTTAAGCAAACATGAGTACAAAGGTACTCAGCAAGACTTACATCAGATCCTATCATACATGCACTTGTATCAAGAAGGCAAAGTGGGGTTTAGTTGCAGCAAGCCAGCTTTGACTCAGTGGCTATCCTATTCTACGATTGCTAGTAACTTTCTTGAGGTGGCGCACACGAGTCCACTAAGCACCACACAATACACCACTATGGATTCATTCCCGTCTCCCTACGAGAAGGCCATCCATAGCACTCACACTTGTCTTGAGTATTTTAGAGTATCCACTTCAAGTTGTCTATGTACCACGTAAGCATCCAAGAAGTACATATCCGCGGACTCGGCTATTCAAATAGATTATGTTAACCCTGCAGGGGTGTACTTCTTCACACACGCTCTCGCCACTTACCGCCAGGTACATCTCGTGTATCTCGGCAACCTTCAAGCGGAAGCCTGGCGAGGGTGTCGGCCACGACCTGACTAACCACACAAGTCTCTCGTCCAGGTTTATTGCCTATTCGGGTTCCATCCGTGGGGAGATCCGGCCGGGGTGTCGCTCACGGCCCCAAATGATGTGCGCAGGGTTCCCAAGCCCACCTCGCCGAGTGGATCTACGCTTGGTACACCATGCCACGGTGCCTAGTCTGTCCCAAGCCCACTGGCCGAGTGCCGCTTGGTAGACTACTAACACTAACTACAAACACCAGAAACTAGTTGCAACTCCTGGACAGAGATCATGTTGATTAATAAGTCGAGAGGGGTCGAGTTACCGGAACCCAATGTGTGGTAGTAACTAGTCATTGGACAACATGCACAGAACTCAGTTCTTAGGGACGGTTCCAGTGAGACAACCCACCATGTACTCCTACATGGCCTCTCACCGCTACCTTTACCAAATCGTGTTCACACGTTTAACCCTCAGCATCAGAACATATCATTTCACTCCAATTCATTCCCGATGAATCAGACCTGACACACTCTAAGCAATAGCAAGCAAGGCATGGTAAGATCACATCATGGCTTCAATCAACTCCTACACATGCTAGTGGGTTTCAACTATTTACTGTGGAAAGACAGGTCATACAGAGGAATGGGTTCAACTACCACAGCATAAAGTAGCAGTTGAGATCGTTGTTGTCCTAATGCAATAACAGGGAGCAGGAGCGAGAAAGGGGGTTGTATCGGAATGAACAAGGGGGTTTGCTTGCCTGATAAAACAACGTGCAGAGCACTGCTCCTCTGACAGGTACTCTGGATCGGTCTCCGGAGCTGGACCTATCGAGAAGAACGGTGCCGACAGTCAAACACAAGCATATGCAACAATATGATGCATGATATGGCATGAAGTTATGATGTTGTTTGAGCTAATGCAACTAGCATTTTGATTTGAAGAAGTCCATTTGAACCAAAGGCTCAAATGCAACTTTAAAATAAGTATTTCTAAATGCCATATATGTGTTTTCATATAAACAATGGGTTTAACTTCATTTGTCATGCATGAAAATGGTACAGATGGATAGATTGAATTTTTCTGATAATTTTTCATATATAAATTATTTCATTCTGAGCTACGGTTGAATTTCTGTGATTTTTTGAAGTTTAAGCCAATTTTGAAAAAAAATAAATCATTTAAGATTTATTTAAAAACCAGAACTGATTTACTGCATCAGCATGACACAGGCATGACGTCAGCGGTCAAGGGGCTGTTCCAGAGTCAAACCTGACAGTGGGGTCCACTGGTTAGTGACTCAGTTAATTAACTGAGTTAATTAACACTAAACTAATCCTAACAGAAATATTTAGCAGGACTGGGCCCACATGTCAGTGGCTAATCTAATTAACCAAAAGTAATTAATTAACTTAATCTAGTCAACTAACTAAAGGGGTGGGGCCCACCTGTCATTGGCACAGGGGGTCAAAGCACGCCGGTCAGTGGTCAAAACCAACCGGCGGCTCGACGCCGGCGACCACAGACGCGGCGGAGGGGCACGGAAATGCCGCTCCGGCGGTCAAATGGGCAGCGGAGACCACGGGCGAGCTGCTGGAGCTCGTCCGCGTCCATTCCCGCAAGCGGCAGCAGCTGGAACGGCCGGAGCTTGCCGGAAATGAGCTCGCGGCGGCGCCGGAGTTCGGTCGAGCTCGGGCACGAGGCTGTAGTGGCCTAGGCGGGGCAGCGCTAGCAGCTACGGCCTCTACGCGACGCGGGGAGCGTGTTGGTCGCACGCCCGGGACCAAAAGGTCACCGGAGCACCACCGGCGACGAGCGCGGGCGGCGGCGCGTGCGGGTGATCATGGAGCGGCAGCTACGGCCTGCGAGGGGAATAACGGAGAGGGGGAGCAGGGACAGAGGCGTACGGCGATCGCAGCGGTGCAGGCGGAGGGATCGGAGGAGGACCGGAGCAAGCAGGGCGGCGGAGGGGATCTCCGGCGGCCGGCGATGAAGAAGAGGTCGGGGTCGAGGCCTTAGGGTGTCCGGCGATGTGTGACTCGTCGGGGAGGTCGGGGATGATGTGGCGGAGCTCTTGGGCACCTTGGCTGGGCGAGGGGTGGCCTGTGGCCACGGCAGCGGCGATCGACGGCGACGGCGGCTTTCGGGACCGGGCTCGAGAGGGAGATAGAAGAGAGGGGAGGCGTCCAGAAGAGTGCGGGAGGGTCGGGGAGGCTGCGTGGCTCATCCAGAGACCATCAGGCGGCGAGGGGGAGGACAGGCAGGCAGGTGGCGTGGCGCTCCGGCCGTGCGCACGCGCCGGCCACACGCTCGGCCTCTTGTCGTCGCCAGGAGGACGACGGCTGGCAACTGGGCCGGCCCAGTGCCAGGCCAGTAAGTGGCCCAGGTAAGGCTCTAACCTTTTATTTCCTTTTCTGTTTTCTATTTTTTTCTGACATTTGTTTTGATTTAATATCTAAGTTAAATCAATTATTTTCTTCTGACATATTTATTTTGGAGGGACCTAGAAAATAACCCAAGCCCCTAAAAATAAACAACCAGAATTTTGGACATATATAAAATATATAATATATATATATCCAATGCAAATAACTATTGCATTAATTCCAAATGCCCAAAATAAATACTTATGAGCTCCTAATAATATTGGCTTGATTTTTATCTCTGACCAATATTTTTAGAGGGCCACATGAACATTTTCTTGGACCTTTTTGGAGCAATTTTTATTTGGGTCATTTTCAATAGGGTTCCTGAGGGTTTCACAAGTCCTCATTTCAATTTCATTTGAAAATTATAAACATGATGCAACAACAAGGCTAACCTAGTGCATACCAGAACTAGGGTTGTGACAGGAGGCTCGGGCATGAGGTCTCCGGGAGGCGCAGAGTAAGGGGTGCGCGGGCACGGCCTGGTGCGGAGCAGAGCAGCAGCAGCCGTAGGTGCGGCATGGAGGAGGCTGGAGGTGAGGTGCAAGAAGGAGGCGAGGGGCGGTAGGAGAGGGCGTTGGGGCGGCAGCGCCATGGGGACGGGGATGCGATGGAGGGGGGCGCAGCATGACAGTGGGGTAGGCGCACTAGAAGTAGAAGGGGAGGTGTGCGCGAGGAAGAGGGGCGGCCTAGCCAATGGAATCGAGCGCGGGCGCTCTGTTCCTCTCTGGCGGCGCTGAGGGAAGAAGAGGGAGCGAGTGGTAGGACTTAGGGTTAGGACGGGCTTAGATGGGCCTTGGGCCACGAAGATGGATGGACTGGCTCGGTGGGATATGGCCATAGGCCTAGTCGTAGGCTGTCCAGCTATCTCTCTCTATCTACTTATAGAGAGAAAATAACCAGAGGAATGAAAGAAAACAGAAAGAGGGGTTAGGAGTAGAGCTTGGACATGAGCGGAAAGAAAAATATTGTGAAGTGTGGAGGCCAAACTTGAAGTAGAAAAGGCATGGGAATTATGTTGCATGTGTGTTAAAGGTAATTCCAAATTAATGGAATATTATTTTAGCTCCCTATAAAATACTGGAGTATATGTTATAAAGAGCAAACGCCATGTGAATTCCCTCAATTTAATTAGATCGAAAGATCTATGCCATTTATTTATTTGAGTTGCAAAAACTAATGCCATTATGGCATGATGACATGATGCAATGCAAAAATAAATAGAGCCAAGACAAATGAAACACACGGCGATCAGGGAATATATGGAAGTCCTCCGGAGCGTTGGTCTTGGGGCGTCACAACTCTCCCACACTAACAGAGGATCTCGACCCGTGATCCTGGAGATGGCACCGGATAAAAGCGAAAGAGGAAGAGGTAAAACAAAGTTGCTTCTTTGACAAATTAGTGAAACCACGAACTTTGAGAGGTTGAGCAACACAAAAGAAAGAATACAACGAAGATGAACGAGATTACAAACATTCTGTTGGACAAGAGAACAAGGAATACGATGAGAATGAAGAGCTTAGGTGACAAGATAGACATTGAAACCACATCGGTTAAAACAAGATAGAGAAGGAATAAGAATGAAATAATTCGGACAGCACTCCAACTGTAAATGGAAGGAATTGAACACGAACTAGCCAAGTTGGGATGATACTTGATGTAATCAACAACACACTACCTCCGAAACAATTGAACGAATGGCACAAGGGGTAAGAAAGGCTTCAGACAGCACTCCGGTTGAAAAGAGAGGAAAAACTTGATAGGATGAGAGAACTTGAATGGAGGACACGACAATCCTGATTAATGGACCGGCAAGGAAAAGAACATGATCTTGAGAAAACAAGAAGATGATCCAAGGGAGCAATATCACAATGCCTTCGGAATGAAATAATAGAATATAGATCAATGCAAGAAATGAACGTAGAAGAAAATGACAACTTCTCCCACGATTGAATTTGAAAGAGCATCCTTGCGAAGATGGATTGAACCGAGTTGATGAAAATTTAACAACGAAAAGAATAAGCTTGATGTGGGCTTATGGAAACCATCTCAAAACTTGAGGTGAAATTCAACCACTAACGGAAACAATTGATTTGATTGAGAGCACCAAAGAGATGAAAAATTTCTTCCACCAAGATGATAAAGAGATAACTTGGATCATTGATAAGCTCCACAATAGCAACACTCCCAATGGAAGGCTTTAGGTGAAATCTATACCAAGATACTCCAACGAGGAAATTGACGAGTTAAAATATCTCATTCTTGTTAACTTGTGAATCATGAAACATGAAAGAAATCGTCAAGAATGACATAACGCCACCTTAAAAGATAAGGGAGCAAGAATTGCATTTCAAAATGCATGAAGAAGAATACTTGAGCTCCTTCAACAATAATATTGGAGAACATTTGAAGAAAGAATTATATCATGATGAACCACCATGAAGAACTACGATAACAAAAGGATGAGAAGAATTTCATTGTAGCCTAGCAATGATTTAGAAGGAGCTTCACGACAAGATAATTGAGAGTTTGGAACTCCGGAAAGAAATGATGAACAACCAATAATTTGATATCATGAACGAACTTCAGACAAAGGAATTAAATCACCTTGAAGAAATAAGAATAGGAATTATGTCATGCTTATCCTTCACTAATTAAAATTGATGACAACCAATGGATTTGGCATACTACTTATTCTTGTTGCAAAGAATTAAAGAGAGATCTCGGACAAACTAGAGAAAGTATTCAACGAATCACCGGTAGGATTTGGGAAGAACGAGTGAAATGATATGATAATGTAGGAAGAGGAATGTCCAATGAACCACCATATGAATTGAAACGAATGAAGAAAGAGAAATAACCACCGTGAAGAATTAGAAAAAACAAGGCACTTGAGGAAACTTAGATACAAAAGAACGAAGGGATCACAAGCTGACTAACGAATACTTAAATGATGCACCGAAAGAATATGGAGACGAACGAAGAGGCATCAAATAAGAATAGTTAGAGGACGAAGTTGAAAACAGCGAACGAAGAAATCTTATGAAATGATGGCCTTCGGAGGATCACAATGGGAAGAATTCATGAAATGCATTGGATGATATGAAAAGATTCCTCGTGATCGAAACAACTATGAGGATGTCACAGAGCTAGAACCATGAATCTTCAAAAGAACGGGCCAAGATTTAAGAGAAACTCTTCTCCGGTATTCAAATGTTGAGAATGACAACGAGAAACGCCCTGAAGAATTTGAGATACTCCGAAAGAATGAAAAATATAAAGGTTGAAGCAACAATGAATGAAAGTGATCTTGGAGAAGGCATATGACTGATGGAATCCATTCTTACATCAGACTTTGAAAAGAATTTGAGTATAACTATGGAAAAATTAGAAGAGTCAGGTAAGATCCTAGAAAAGGACCTGTGGGTTAGGGCCCACTAAAAAGAAACATCGTTGGGAAAGATTTCTTGAGGGATAGTCGCCGGTTGAATTAAATGGCTTGAATAAGATAACAACCCCAAAATAGCTTGAACGGATTGAGAATGGAAACACGGATCTTCCGAGATATCTTGAACACCCCGGAGAAGAATTAGAGAGAGTTGAACAAACATGAGAGATTTTGGATAAGAAATTTGAACATGTGAAAACATGTGAAATAAGAGGAAGGATATAATCTACACCAAAGCTTGAATTAAATCCACCAGAGAAGAAACTAGAATGGAGAATGATAAACTTGAATCTCGTGAGCATCTTCCTGAGAAATTACCGGATAATGAAAATTGAAAGAAAAGAATGAAGAAACATCACATGAATAAAATGGATACTTGACTAAAAATTCTGGCCCCATATAGAAAACGGGTGGGAGGGTGGGGGAAAACAAAGACAACTTGGGATGAATGAAATAGACACCGTTGAGAAAAACCAAGAATTGTCAGTGCATATTGAAAGAATCATGTTAACTTGAAGAGAAGCACACCGGTTGAGAAGAATTTAACATAACAATCTCGATGATCAAGAAGGACTAGCACTCCCATAGAAATACGAGAACACCGCTTAGGAAAGGTATGTAATCAGCACTTGACATCGAAGCAACTCGAATACCACAACTCAAAACAAAACAAAGGGGAATTGACCGAATGAATTTTGTAGCTTAATGGTACATCAACTTGTCGAGAAGCCACTTGGGAGAACAAAATGATAGAGTAAAACAACAAGGTAACAGATGGAACAAATACATAATAGAGGTGTCATCCCACATGTTCGTGTTGAGGCCCCATGGCATGATGTTACAAAGGGCCTTGCAATCCCCGAGTCAGCATAGCCAAGGACTCTTTAAGATGCAACCCCCAGTGTAACAACGGCCGTGATAACCTCTCCACTAGATGTTGAACCCCAACTTCATATTTGTAACACCCCAAATTTTGGAGTTGGTTTTTCTTGCAAACATTTGGCCTTTTTGAAAGGGGGACTGTTTGATCCTTTCTTTTGCCCTTCTGAAACCCCTTTTTGCCAAAGTTTGTGTGTCTTCTCAAGCTTGGTTTTTGGCCTTGAAGTTCTCCTCTTGTGTTTGGCTCAAGCACAAGTTGAGATTCAAAAGGAGTTGTTTGAGTTCACCACTTCTTGTTTTCAAATTCTCAAGTTTAACCTTGACTCATCTCCCCTCCAACCTTCATCTTGCCATGATCCCAACAGGAACAATCTTCTCCAAGACTCTCTTCACACCACGGGACAAGCATTTCATCAATTCCAGCAAGTTGTGAGCTTCTTGGGATTTTTCTCCTATTTATTTCATTCCAAAAACAATTATGTCTTTTATAGTGGACCTTGGTGATTTACAAAGTAACCACCTTTTTCACCTACCTATTTGACTTCAAACCAACTCTCCTAGATAGTCCTTAGTACCCACAACCTAGATCCATCTTGTTTCACTGGTCCATAATTCAAAATTTTCAAATTTCACCTGCTGCAAGTTTGGACCAGATTTGCAAAATTTGGTGAAATTCATATTTATCTTCATCCAAAAATTCTGTAAAAATCATGCATCCTATAGATACATCAAGAGGCCACTCCACCAAAAATCAGCCCCTGGAACTTTGCGCACATACCAGAATCATTTCATCAAACACCTAGCCTACACTGAACTGTTAGCTGTTAACTGAAACTGTCGACAGTTTAACACTTCGTTAGTTTCGTCAGTTTCGACAGTCGTCGGGCGCGGCGACAAAATCTCGTCTGTGCTTCCTTGGCTTGATGATGCACTGCAGCTTCTCCTTATCCATGCGCTGCACGGTCGCCTGGCCATTTCTGGGCGTCGGTGGCGCCCTGGCCCGACCGCGCCGGCGGCTGCCACGACCACAGCGCCGCCCGTGGCGGCTGACAGAAGCAACGCCGCAGCTCCACGCCGTTTCGAGCTGCCCAGACCATCCCAGTGCTCCGCGTGTCCCTCCCCACAGCCAACGCACGCCTGGCATACCGTCGCCGTGGCCTGGCACACGCAGAGCGCCGTTTCTGTCGCCGACAAGCCGCGCGGCCGTTCCGTCGGGGACAGGTCGTAACACCACCTCTACTGCTAAGTTAAGCATGGGAATGGAGCTTCTAAAGATAATAGATGATGCTCTAGCACCTAGCCCCGCCGTCCGACCACTGCAGCGCCGTAATTGGCTCGCCGGACTTATCTGTTCGCGGCAGCCACCTCGAGCTACCTATAAAAGGCACCCCCGAGCTCGTGCTCAAGCACACACGCCTCCACTACTTCCCTAGACCATGCCCAACCTCTGGTAGAGCCCCGAGAGGCTTTTCTTCCCCGGCTCCGGCCAGCTACCTCCGCCTCGGGCTCCAGCTCCGTTCACTCCGGTGAGGGCTCCTCCGCCACCGTGAACTTGAATGTAGTACCATGGCATCCCCCTAGTCCTAAACCCCAACCCAATTTCTCTCCAGAAACCTTCTCCGACGAGATCCACGAACACCCGAGCCGTCGTCCGCCGGAGATAAGCTCGCCGTCGACGTGGGACTCGCCGGCACCCAACTCCACCACTGTTCGACGCGGAAGACCATCGTGAGGCGATAGGTACCACTCCCCTCCCCTATCTCGCCGTGGATCGACGCCGGCGATCACCGCAGCACCGGCGCCGGCGCGGCCCTGTTTCTTTTTCAAACCTGACAGGTGGGGTCCCTCTGTCAGTCTCTCACATCTCCCCCTCGAACCGTTTTCTGTTGGTGTATTTAAGCAAAGTGCGTTTTCCCTCTGCGGGTGACGTACTGCGTACAGGTTCGCTTTGTCCTTTTCTGTTCTGGCCCCTGGATCTTTTCTGTTTCATTACAGATGGGTCCCTAGACAGAAACCTTAATATCTTTTAAACTAAAAGTGATTTTTAGTTGATTCTTTTTCTGTCCACCATGGTTTTCTGTCTAGTTTTTTGTCATATTTATGTGGAAATATTTTGAGCAACTTTATTTGCACGCGCGGTATTTATGTTAGTATATATTTTTGTTTGAATACATAGATACCGGAGGCCGTGACGGAGACGCGAATCACGCCGAGTTAGGCTTCCGACTTTTCAGAACCAGGCAAGCATGTTTGAACTCTTGATATGATGAGTGTGTTGCATGTTTGCTCGATTAGCTCGTTCATAAGCATGATCATATGGGCATATGTGTATGGCATATTTCATGCAAGTAAGCTTAGGGTGAGTCCCGAAGGAGAATGTTGAAACACCTCGATCATATGGTGATACGATGTGGTGGAATGCTGGTATTGTTGGAGCATGCCAGTAGTTGGTCAACTAAGGATCAACGGAGATCATGTCATGATTCCATTCATCTCCTTTTCAGTACTATCATAGGCCGTCCGTTGGGATTACGGTCTAGTCGGTTGTAAACCACTTTCCGAGTACACACCAAGTAGAGGGGCCAGGATGATGGTTCCATGGCCCTGGATTAAAGCCCATCATCCGGTCAGGGGGCATGGGTGTTTCCGGTTGGGACCGAGATGGGGGCACCCCTTAGAGCACGCATATATAAAATTGATCCCATGCTATTCGAGGTTGTAGCCTCCCCGTCTTAAAGTTTTCCGTGAATGTCGTCGCGGGTGATTCCGGACGACAGGATGTTAAATGGGTGTGTACTGGTTAGTTGGGTTTCTACTAAAACACCATAGACGGGGCTAGCCCACGTGGCTAGTAGAACCCGTTGGCTATGAGTTATTAGTACTAGCTCTGCAGAGTTAAAATTCCTTCAGTAGCCATGTTTATGGCCTAGGGTCAATCTTCATATCAACACGGTGATCGTCTCTAGTATATTCTCGGGAGTAACTAGAGTAATATTTCTGTTAAGTTCATTTGGTAGATGAACTCACCAACCATCTCAGTATTTATTTCCAGAAGTATTTCATCATCATACTACCGTTATTTATGAGCCCTTTATGTGATGTCGCTCAGACGTCCGGCTGTGGCATTCTTGTTATTTATTTTTGCTATAAGCCCTGTATGTGATGTCGCTCAGACGTCCGACGGAGGCATTCTTGTTATTTACTTTTGGTTATAAGCCCTTTATGTGGTGTCGCTCAGACGCCCGACTGTGGCCTGTTATCATTTATTATTTTCCTACGAGGCGTCACCCAGACCCTCGTTTTGTCTCGTTATTTTTATCTTTTGGATTTTGGGAGGATTACCGCCCGACTTCCATTCTTTACTTTCAGTGCATTCATATTTTGTTCCGGTTGCATTTTTGCTGGAATACTCATATGCATTCATGTTGGCATTTGTTATATCTTAAGTCTGAACTGTCTTGCGAGTACATTCAAAGTACTCACCTGGCTTGTTGATTTGGCCAGATGTGGACGAAGGCGATCTCATGGATGAAGAGTTCGATAGCGAGTCTGACGCTTAGAGGAGTCCCAGTCAGTCTCTTGCGATCCTGGAGTTGATCACTGTTTTATAACCTCTTCCGCCTACCACCAAATAAATTCATCGGGTCTCACTCCGACACTCGATGAACTGTAAAATATTGGAGTCATGCCACCCATTTCACTGTGACATATTCCACCGCCTTTTATTACGAGGTAGTAGTATGCCAGCCTGCCTTGTGCCATATCCGCCTCTATGTAATATATTGGCGCGCTTGTAATAAAATTTGTTGAGCCACATCTAGCTCAACCTTGTATAATATTCAGTGTACTGAAATTTCTGTATCAAGGAATTGTCTGCCAGCAGGAATATTATTCCTCGCTGGTTTAATAAAGAGATCGGCCTTCCGGTAATTATTTTACTGAAGGACCGGTCGCGACAATATCATGCACCCGTTGGAAGATTACCTAAGAGCTACTTGAATCCCACCTATTAATTCTCGAAGCTTTCCGGTTATGCAATCTGGTGTAGGGGATACATGGGAAGAACAATGTCTCACCCAACTAGCAATACCTATATCCAGCTGTATCCATCCGTCAACACATAACCAAGAACCTTCGGAAACCGTTTACCTCGGACCTTCGAAACGCATCCGCTATACTAGCTGTGGCAATACTCCTGAACTATCCCCTAGTACTGGGTGACGTCTGGGTTATCTCACCACCAGACACGCATAGAAGAGTTTTCGATGTCGGCCACCTCTAGTATTCTAGAACTGTAACGATACACAATAGGAAGCCAATACCTCAGACCTCAAATCCCCGGGACTCAGCCTAAACAGACGGCAGGCACCAAGACAGAATTCTCATCACAAAGATATCGGAACAATCTAGACAATTCCCGCATGATCCTAAAAACAATTTGGTGAAAAATTGAGGATAGTGATGCTAAAACAACGTCAGGAATCCTCACCAGAGCGACGAAGGGGTAAGAAGTAAAAAAGAAATCCTACTCTTCGATATATATATATATATATATAGGACTCAAAACATTTGTGTGTGTGTCTAGACTCAACATCGGCAGTGGTTCGATCAATCAGGGGGCTCCTAGGTCGGAGAAGGTTCTGATACCAACTTGTAATGCCCAGGATGCGACTATAGCTCCTACGTGTCGTGGCACGAGTTAGAGACATAATCGCATTCTAGAATGATCTCAAGCGTTGTATCTTTGCACAACTCATGTATTGAACAGGGATAAAAGAGATAAATAGTTGGCTTACACTCGCCATGTCACACAATTAATTCAATAATCATACATTCATCCAAATAACTCAGAGTCCATCTATGGACAAAATCAAAAGAGAAAAGATACCACAACCACAAGGCCTGATCGCCCCTGGTAGGAACCACTACTGATCGTCAGGGTACGTCACATACATACGACCACCCTCTTCATCGAACTCCCAGTGAAGTTCTTGTCCATCTCCTGCGTCGTACTCACTTATACCTGCATCTAGTGTGTCTTGTAATCTGTGAGTCACAAGGACTCAACAATCCCATTCCCAGGTATCAAAACTAACAAAGCCTTATAGGTGTGGAGAGGTAATAAAGTGGCTGCAGCAAGCACTAAGCAACTATCTTACGAAGTCAGAGCGAGATGAGGATATGTGCCAACGGTCGCCAAAGATGATGAATAAGAGATCCTAGCTACTCACGTTCATGCATAGCCCTACAGTGTTCACTTTCTGAAAAGCCCTTCGAAAAGAGACCGTCACGGTTACTCACACAGGTAGTGTATTCTTAAGTATATGGTGTCAAGTTATCTACAACCGGATATTAACAATTTCCCATCTGCCACATAACTGCGGGCACGGCTTTCGAAAGTTCATAACCCTCCAGGGGTGTCCCAAGTTAACCCATCACAAGCTCACGATCGGCGGAGTCGCAAATCCATGTTGGGAATTCTCCCATGTTAGACCTGGTCGCAGGCTGTCCAACTATCTCTCTCTATCTACTTAGAGAGAAAAAAATAACCAGAGGAATGAAAGAAAACAGAAAGAGGGGTTAGGAGTAGAGCTTGGACATGAGTGAAAAGAAAAATATTTTGAAATGTGGAGACCAAACTTGAAGTAGAAAAGGCATGGGAATTATGTTGCATGTGTGTTAAAGGTAATTCCAAATTAATGGAATATTATTTTAGCTCCCTATAAAATATTGGAGTATATGTTATGAAGAGAAAACCCCATGTGAATTCCCTCAATTTAATTAGATTGAAAGATCTATGCAATTTATTTATTTGAGTTGCAAAAACTAATGACATTATGGCATGATGACATGATGCAATGCAGAAATAAAGAGAGCCAACACAAATGAAACACACGGCAATCGGGAAATATATGGAAGTCCTCCGGAGCGTTGGTCTTGGGGTGTAACACGGATCAAGGAATTGTCTTCTTCTCGTCGAGGCAATTGATTTTTATATATAAATCATCTTAATCCAAGTTCGTATGCGAAAGTTAGAGGCAGTACACTGCAGACGGAACCTAAACGGAAATATGGCGCGAGGTACCAGACACTTGTCTAATAGGTTGCACGAGTAATTCGGCCGTGTAGACGGTCTTGAATCGGAAAACCTTAAACATGAAAAAGTTTCATTTCGTCGAGCCAATCAATTTTCATATAGTTCGTCTCAATCCGAGGTCGTATGCAACATGGAGAAGCAAATTAAGATCAGGCTGTGTTTTCAGTCGGGAAATCTGAGTGAAAAGCTTACCATCCGAGTGAAAACTTACCGATCGAGTAAAAGATTGCTAGCCGTGTGAAAAGATTATCATCCGAGTGAAAACTGTCACATCCCTAGCTTCTGTTACTGGCCAGTGCTAGCATCTGGTGTTGCATCATGTTTACTTTTCATAGAAACCTGAAATGGGGATGACTAAACCCTAGCACCAGATGAAACCAACTAGGTTCAAATTAAAATATTTTTCAATGAACCCAAAATGCCTTTGAAAATTTTCATGATTTTTGATAAAGGTGAAAACCTCTGCCAAAAATGGTGCAACTATTTCTAGGCCATTCTGGATTTTTGAATTAAGGTATATTGTATTTGAATTGGAGCAAATAAAATCTATAAATAATTTTATAGCTCCAAATGTTTTGAAAATTATTGTGGGTCTCTGGAATAACTCAGTTAACATCCACAATAATTTTTAGCATCTATAAAAAATGGTTTAGTGCCTAAACTAAATCAAAACACAAAAAGAAAATAGAAAACAGAAAGAAAAGAGAGGGAGAGGTAGAATTTACCTGGCGCTCACCTGGCAGCCCATCTGGCCGGCCCAGCCCATGAGGGGCAGGGAGGTCTTCTTCCTCCCGCCAGTCGGACGCACGGCGCGTGCCCGATGCGCGCCGGCCACCTCCACCTTGCGTGCCTGTCTCCTCGCCGGCCGAAGCGCCTAGAGGACGCCACGCCCTCCCCTCGACCCCTGCATCTCTCCCCTCTCTCGCTGGACCTTCTCCCTCTCCTTTGGTCCTCTCTCCCCCGCAGCCCGAGCACTCCCGTCGCCGTCGCTCGCCGTTGCCACACCCAGAGCCTCCCCCTCGCCCCTCCGACGAGCCCCCGAGCTCCGCCATGCCCCCCATCTTCCTCTCCTTCAAGTCACGCGGTGCCAGGAGCTCCCCCTCACCCGCAACGCCGTCGTTCCCCTCCTCTGCGTCCGATGACCGCCGTCGACGATTTGCCGCCGACTGGACCTCCCCGAGCCCGCTGATCTCCTATTCGGCATCACCGTGAGCTCCTCTTCTCTTCCCCTAACTCCTTGCCCTCGATTTCTTCCCCTAACTAGCTGCCCGCCGGACCCGAGAGCTCATCGCCGCCGGCCACGTCGCCGCTGTGGCTATAGCCACTGTTGCTTCCACCTGAGTGCACCACCGAGCTCCTAATGGCCTCACCAACACGTAGCGCACCTCACCTCGCCTTCCCGCGCCCCCTAGTGGTCGCGCGTGTCACCACCGTACTCCGGCCGCCGCTGCTGCAGTCGTTGCCGTCAAGTCCGGCCAACCCCGGCGAATCCGGCTGCACCCCTAGATGCGCGAGAGTCCCAGGAGCATGTAGATACTCTCCGCTGCTGTTTTGGTCGCCGGAGCGCATTTTCCGAGCCCTCTGCCGCGTCTGTCGCCACCGGCGACGAGCCGCCGGCGCGGTTGACTGGTTTGACCGGTGGGTTGACCCACCCAAGTCACTGACGTATGGCCCCACGCCCTTAGTCAACCACTAACTCGCTGACAAGTGGGCCCTGTCCTGTCTAAGATTAGTTTAGAATTTAGTTAGTGCTAATTAACCCTGCTAATTAGCAGAGCCACTGACGTGTGGACCCCACACGTCAGGTTTGACCTGGACCAGCCTCTGTTGACTGCTGACATCACAGTGACGTCATGCTGACGCAATAAGTGTTTTCTGGAATTTTAAATAAATCAGAAATAATTTATTTAATTCAGAAAATATCCAAAAACTTCTAAAAATCATATAAAATCAACCGTAGCTCAGATGAAAATAATTTATATATGAAAAATGATCAGAAAAATATAAGGAATCTGTTCATGGCATTTTCATGCATGTTTGAACAAGTTAAACCTGCTGATCAGGTCAAATCAATTAAATGACACTAAATAATCACATATGGAGTTTGAATTTGAATCTTTGGTTCAAACCAACTTCATTTAACATGGTTGCTAGTTTCATTAGTTCAATTAACAGCATATTGCCATGTCATGATCATGCATCATATTGTCGCATTGCATTGATTGTGTTCTCTCTTGTTTGCCGGTGTTTGTTCCCTTACAGTAGACGTGTTCCGACGATATCATTGATGACACCGATGGAGACCCAATGTTATCTTCAGAAGTGCCAGGCAAGCAAAACCCCATTGAGCATTCCGATACAATCCCACTCTCTCGCTCTTGCTCTCTTTACTGCATTAGGACAACAACGCTTCAACTGTTACCTGCTGCGATAGTTGAACCCCTTTCCACTGCATGACCTGTCATTGCCACGGTAAATAGTTGAAACCCACTAGTATGAGTAGGAGATGTTTGAGCCATGTTGTGCCTACTCATTCATGCTTTCTGGTTATGCCTGCTATTGCTTAGAGTTGTGTCAGGTCTGATTCATCGAGGATGAATTGGAAGGGTGATGAACATGTCCTACTGTGTGAGAGCTAAGTGTGTGAACACGATTTGGTAAAGGTAGCGATGAGAGGCCATGTAGGAGTACATGGTGGTTGTCTCATTGCACCCTTCCTCAGGAACTGAGTTCTATGTTGGTTGATCCATGAACAGTTACTACCACGCATTTGGCTCCGGGCGCTCCAAGCTCTCTCGACTTATTAACTGCCTTTGTCCTCTGTCCAGGAGTTGCAACTAGTTTCTGGTGTTTGTAGTTTACTGGAGGTCGTGCGCAGCGCTGACCCTCGGGGAGGGCTGTGACGCGACAGGTATGTGGCACGTTGTACCGGTTGCCCGTTTGGTGATGCGGGAACCCTGTACACATCGTTTGGGGCCGTGAGCGACAACCCGGCCGGATCTCCCCACGGATGGAACCCAAATAGGCGATAAACCTGGACTAGGGACTTGTGTGGTTAGTCAGGTCGTGGCCGACACCCTCGCTGGGCCTCCGCTTGAAGGTTGCCGAGTACATGTCGTGTAAACGGCGGTAAGTAGTGAGAGCGTGTGTGAAGAAGTACACCCCTGCAGGGATATATATGATCTATTCGAATAGCCGTGTCCACAAAAATGGACTTCTGGGTTACCTTTACTGTTCATAGACAAGTGAAAGTCAATACTCTAAAACGCGCAAGATAAGCGTGAGTGCTATGGATGGCCTTCTCGTAGGGAGACGGGAGCAGATCCATAGTGGTGTATTGATTGGTGATTATGTGGACTCGTGTGCGCCACCTCAAATGAGTTACTTGCAGTCGTAGTTTAGGATGGCCACCGAGTCAAAGCTGGCTTGCTGCAGTCAAACTCCACCACCCCCTTTGTTGATATTGATGCATATCTAGCTAGTTCTGATGTAAGTCTTGCTGAGTACCTTTGTACTCACATTTGCTTAATTTTTGTTTTTGCAGAGAGACTTCAGTCTCGCTAGTGGTTCCGCGTGGACTTCGACGTTTAGCTTGTTACCTCAGCTACGATCTTGTACCCTTGGGAGAGTCTTGTAGATAGTCAGGCTTTTTCAGCCTTCTTCATTTGTAGTTGTCTGTACTCAGACATGTTATGCTTCCGTTGCTTGTATGCTCTGTATGTTGGGTCATGTGACCTCTATTTGTAATAAATGCTATGATGGCTCTTCTGGGCCTTTATCTATATGAGTTGTTGAGTTATGTTGTGATGCCATGTTGTACAACACATACTTGCATGTTATGCGTACGTGTAATGTGTATTGCTATGTGTGGGATCCGACACCTAGTAGTTTACCTTTGGTAGCCTATCTTACAGGGAAATGTCTCCTAGTGCTTCCACTGAGCCTTGGTAGCTTGCTACTGCTCCGGAACACTTAGGATGGCCGACATGTGTCCTTCTTCGTTCCTGTGTCTGTCCCTTAGGGGAAATGTCACGCGTTGTTCCTTTAAGTCCTTGTAGCTTGCTACGACTTGGGTTCATACGTTGATGACCGACACATTCGTTGCTGGGTCATGTATGCCTATCTCTGTAATTTAGTGCTACTTTTGGTTTATAACTAGTCATGTCGTCCCGGGTTCTCTGTCATATGGATGCTAGCGACACTGTCATATACGTGTGCCAAAATGCGCAAATGGTCCCGGGCCAGGTAAGGTGGCACCCGTGGGGATACCGTGCGTGAGGCCGCAAAGAGATATGATGTGTTACAGGCTAGACCTGTGTGACTTAGGATCGGGGTCCTGACAAAAACTTACTGATCGAGTAAACAATTGTGTTCGGAGTGAAAATATAGTCAATCGAGTGAAAAGATTACCATCGGAATGAAAGCTTGTCGATCGAGTAAGAGATTGTCTTCCAAGTGAAAATGTGGTCATCCGAGTGAAAGATTGTCTTCCGAGTGAAAATATAGTCATCCGAGTGAAATATTCGAACATCCGAGTGAAAAAGACCAGTCGGACGATCCGAGTGAAAGACTCCATTATCTGAGTGAATGAGCTCGAATTCGAGTGAAACTGAACATGTGCCAAAAAGTTTATCAAGATGATCTCGCATGGAGAAGTGTTCAATACGGAGTTGTGCGTATCGTAAAAATGGTGAACTTTAGTTTTGGAGTCATTGTCATCAGAGATAGTATATGGCATGTGAATTCACTACGAGACCCGGATAATCCAGTCTGCTGCAAGATCGAGTCTGACTGCAAGGTAAAAATGACCTGGAAAAGTATTCAAGAAGGCCTTATTTGAAAAAGTGATCAACATGAGAATTGTTGATCTCGTCGAGTCGCACAAGTTTGATATTGGAGCCGTCTTGATCAGAGATCATATGCAAGCTCGGCGGCCCATGCAAGGAGGAAGAAAGAAGTTGGGCCAGATTCAGACTGAATCCGAGTTGGACTAGAAATAGGAACCTAGGACCTGAATTGATGTAATTTTTTGTACGAAAATCCTAGATGAATCCTTTGCTTGTACGAGAAGTTCAGCCGACTCTTATATTTGTTGGGGGTGATGGCCGATTAGACAACACACAATCGATCAAATCAATATACTACTTTTTTCAGTCTACGTTTTATCTCTCCATCGTTTTTCTCTCTCGTTCTTCGCTGCTCTTCGTTTTTGAGACCTGCGAATCTCGAGGCTCTAGGGGCGAGCGAATCAACCTAGGGCAGCCCATAGCCACCGCACTCCCTGAAGGGGTCTCTCCCGGGGGTGTGGGGTTTCGGGTCCGCAAAAAGCGCCCGTCGACTGTCTTGCGTATCATGTTGTCGGTCGAATCTCCTTCAATGTGATCTGCGGTGCATCACCCCCGGTGTCGAGGGTACACGTGACATGTTCGTGTGTCAACACACTTTTTGGCGACTCCGCTGGGGAACAAAGATCAATCATCATGATCCACCCTGTCTGATCTTCTCAAGCCATCTGAGGTAGACGCCGATTACTTCATTAAGCCCTGTCTAGATGAGATATCGGCCGATCATCGCCAAATCTATGAGGAGTACAAGAAGGCACGCAAAGAGAAGGAGTTGTAGGAGTTCCTTGCGAAGTTCAAGATGGATCGCCAAGGCAACATCACTTCGATTGAAGAAATCAAGTTCCCTCCTCTTCAAGCCGAGCAGGTTAAACTCTCTGTGCATACTACCTTTTCTCCTAAGCAGTGGACTGAGATTGAGAGTCGTATTGCTGATGGTAACAATCTACTCTATCAAACTTTCATAGAAAATACAAATGCTCAAAAGACTATATCTCAATCGTCTAGTGGTAATGGTGGTATAGCTGCTAGTATGCAAAACCCAAATCTGACTTTACCTATTTCATCTGCGCCTCCCATGTCGATGACTTATTATCCTACACAAACAAATCAGATTGTGGCTGCACCCATTAATCCTATTATGAACATGCCAGGTTTAGTGGCAACGCCGAACCAAACCCTACCTATAGCTACAACCACTGGACCACTACCAATTTATGGGTCGACATACATGCCTCAATTCCTACCCACCGCTAGTAACCCTACTCCTCCTATGCCATTTCCACAAGCTTCATCGTCCACTATGGATGATGGTGTAGCTAATCTTAGAGAGGAGATGGCTAAGATGCTTTGAGAGAATTTTGGAGTTGAGTTACCTCGGAATCGGATTTACCAAAAGCCGTACCCTGAGTACTTCGATGCCATCTAGTGCCCTCCAGGATATAAAATTCCAGATTTTGTTAAGTTTAATGGAGAAGGCACAAAAACCACATGGGAGCATGTTTGTCAATATTTATCACAATTGGGTGAGGCAGGCTCATTGAATAAATTGAAAGTCCGTTTGTTTCCTTATCATTAACTGGTACTGCATTTTCATGGTTTTCTTATTTACCACATGGTTCCATTCGGGTTGGGTCGTAGCTAGAGCTGAAA
This sequence comes from Secale cereale, assembly GCA_902687465.1. Taxonomy (NCBI): domain Eukaryota; kingdom Viridiplantae; phylum Streptophyta; class Magnoliopsida; order Poales; family Poaceae; genus Secale; species Secale cereale. The sequence continues at coordinate 411,529,826 of LR738712.1, forward strand.
TTTCATGATCACTTTTATAGAGGCGATAATGAACTCAAGTTGTGTTATCTGACATCGGTTAAACAAAAGCATGATGAATGGGTCTCCGATTATGTCAAGAGATTCAAAGAAACAAAAACCGTTGTTATAGTTTGGTGATAACCGAGAGAGACTTGGCAGACCTAGTGTAGAGTGGTTTAAGGACTCCCATTAGAGAAAAGCTAGAAGGCAATGAGTTCTAAAATATTAACCAAGTTTCACAAAGGGCTTTGGCTTAGGAAAGCCGAAGCAAAGATCTCAAAGAAGTGCATATGTATAAAGCTGATTGTCCAAAGATGAATATCATTGAATATGATAGTCATCACTCTGACGATGAGCGTGATATTTATGCTACTTATTTTTTTTGGCCATCTAAGGCCAAACCATTTACTTGCAATGATCTGAAACCGATTTATAAGAATCGTGATGAAGAGATTAAGTTTACTTTCAACATTGCCAAGTGCGATAAAATATTTGATGCTTTGTTGCAAGCCAAAATTATTAGAAAATCTCACACTTTACCGCCATTTGAAGAGCTGAAATGGCGCGCTTATTGCAAGTATCATAATTCATTTTGTCATGCTACTAACGATTGCAATGTTTTTCGACGACATATACAATCGGCCATTAATGACGGACGATTGAACTTTTCTGAGATGCAAGTAGATAAACAACCTTTTCCAATGAACACCATGGATTTGGAGGGGAAGAAGCTACTCATTCGGCCAGAGGTAGTCGAATATGCTAATAAAGCTAATATGATTGTCGGTGAGTCCAGGAAAGACAAGCAGGGTGAGAAGATCTTCGAGAGGCATATTGTGCTTGACAAGCAACCCAATGGCAAGGAAGTAATCAAAATCACCATCAAGAATCCTAAACTTCGGGGGCAACCATAAGTGCAAGAATATGCTCGTGTTAAATTTGTTAAGCCCAAGAGTCCAGAGGTTGGCAAGTGGAAGAGGAACGAAGGGAAAGTGCAGCGTAAGCGGATCAAGCCAAATTTGGATATGTTGTTGTCCAAGTATGCCAATCAGTCGACCGGTTCTAGCTCTAACCGGCCAATAGACCTGAAGTGACCAAGGTCACCACCAGCTGATATGTTTAGTCGGTATATGAAGCCGGCTGGACCAAGGGCACCATTTCAAGAAGAACAAAGGCAACCTGTTTGGGATCGAATCGACTATTCATACAATGGCCGACGAAAAATCAGTGGTCATCAGTCGGCTGGTCCAAATATGTGGCTGAATGGAAGCTATCCTAGTGTAAGAATGCACCCAGGTGGAAGATATCCGAGTGAGAAAATGTGGATGGATGGATCCCATCCGAGTGAGTTTCATCCGAGTGGATTCCATCTGAATGACATCCATCCGAGTGGATTCCATCCGAGTAAAAAGGTGCGCGCGAGTGGAAATTTTGTGCATCCGGAAAATTGAAAAGAATGGCGTGTTAATACACCAAGTATTACAGCAGCTCAGTCAGGAAAAGGCAAGGAGAAAATTAATGCCGACTCACTTATCTTGGGCACCAAAACATTCCTCGTACAACAGCCGATTGTGCATAACCACTAGACTGAGCCGATACTTTATATCGCGCCAAAGCACTCGGCTAATGATCATTAAGCAATAACCAGCCAAGTAAAGGCAAGAGATCCTAAATAAACTCAGCCAAAGTGGTGTCCTCCAGGGCTACAATGAAAAAAAAAGAGGAAACTACAGAGGTTAAGGGGTCAAGAGATGGCAGAACAGGAGTCCGAGTGGCAAAGGGAAAAGTCGTTCAATGACACTCGACCCATGGTTCCATCAAAACAAGTGTGGAGGCCTAAACAAATACAACATACATCAACTTCTACATCTATCAAAGCAGTACCTACATCACCAAATAAGGATGATGCAACATCTATCACATCGTCTGCGATAGTTCTTACTTCTCCTTCACTTGGACAGATTTCAGAATCGGTGGATTCACCTGAGGAAGAGGATGATATGTTAGATTTTGAGTTGACGCCGGTTCATGAAGGTATGTTTATCAATATGGTTTATTACTTGCCTACTGTGTTTCATGCTGTAGATGGGGAAGGGGAGGTGGCTCAGCTGGATATTGGCCCTAAAAATGCAATATTTGAGAAGCCAAAAGACCTAGTAACGCATCTGAAACCATTGTATCTCAGAGGTCATATCAATGGACCACCTCTCATTCATATGCTTATTGATGGTGGTGTTGTGGTAACACTTATGCCTTATTCGATCTTCAAGAAATTGGGTTTGCCCAATGAAGAGTTGATAAAGACGAATATGGTGCTCAACTGATTTGAAGGCAAAGGGAAAACTGAAGCCAAAGGTGTGATGTATGTGGAACTTACAGTCGGAAGCAAAACTTTGGCTATTGCATTCTTTGATGCAAAGGTACAAGGTAATTACAACATCATACTAGGCCGTGAGTGGGTTCATTCAAACCAGTGTGTGCCATCCACTATGCACCACTTTTTGATCTAGTGGGTTGATGATGAAGTGGAAGTCCTTCATGCGGATAACTCGGCTTGTGTTGCTTTGGCCGATGCATCGGTGTATTGGCAACATCCTAATGCTACTTGCTTGATGGGACGTGACTTGTTAGAGTTTGATTTTCTTAGCGCAACTAAGAATGGTTTTGTGCCTGTTTCTTTAAAGCCGAATGAATGTAGTCGGCTCCAAGGTATGATATGTTTGAATGGATTCTAGTTCCAAGTCGTTACAAAAACGTCTTTGTAAAATATCGGTCCATCGAGAACGATATGCATGAATCTATAGAGGAGTTAGATGACATGGATAAACTTGGACTGGGTTATACATTGGCCGATCCATTAGAAGAGATAGATATTGGAGATGGTTCAGTCACTCAACCGACGTTTGTAAACAAAAATTTGAATGCCGATTGTAAAGCTAAGTTAATCAAGCTATTGAAAGAATATTTTTGTTGCTTTGCATGGGAATATCATGAGATGCCAGGTTTAAGCCGAGAGCTAGTGGAGCATCGGATACCTATAAAGGATGGTTTTAGACCGCATAAACAATCAGGCTGAAAGTTTAATCCAGAAACATATGACCGGATCAAGGAAGAGATCGGTCGCCTGCTTAAAGCTAATTTTATTCGACCTTGCAGGTGTGCCGAGTGGATTTCTAACATTGTCCCAGTGGAGAAGAAAGGATCCAACAAGTTGAGGGTGTGCATTGACTTCACAGGTTTGAATAGGGCTACACGCAAAGATGAGTATCACATGCCAATAGACGGTATGCTTATCAATGATGCTTTTGGACATAAGGTTTTTAGCTTTCTAGATGGTAATGCCAGATCCAATCAAATTTTCAATGGCCTGGTTTCCTTGGTTTATTCGAATGGACAGTGACGACATTCGAATTAAAAAATGTTGGCGCCACATATCAAAGGGCTATGAATTTGATTTTTCATGATTTACTCGGTGTCATACTTGAAGTTTATATTGATGATATTCTTGTCAAATCGGATGCTTTTGAATCTCACTTGGACGATTTGCGTTTAGATTTTGAAAGAATTAAAAAGTATGATCTGAAGATGAATCCTTTGAAGTGTGCATTCGGCGTGTCTGCTGGTAAGTTTTTTGGTTTCATTATTCAGGAAGATGGCATAGAGATTGATCCCAAAAAGATAGAAACTATACATCAAGTGGAAGCGCCAACATGCAAGAGAGATATGGAAAAGTTCCTTGGCAAGGTCATTTTTTTATCAGTGAAAACAGCAGGAGAGCCTCCTACTATTGTTTTTTCTTTATTTTATTGAATGCTAACCAATGGTTAACATTGGAGAAAAAGAAGTTTTACATGGCTTTTGTAGGAATACAGCAGGCACTAAACTAGCCTATGCACAACAGGATAATTTAAATGGATAAAGAGCTACCAAAGTTTTCTAAGGATAAATTTTGAGTGTTGATCCTGTAATCCAAGATTACAAAATCTTCCTTTAGCTTCCTCAGCCACTCAGCGTGTGTGGTCGTCTCCCCATCAAATATCTCTCTTTTGTGTTGCTTCCAAATATTCCAGGAGGTCAATATGGTTATTTCTTTGAATAGAGGCCCCTGCCATCTTGCTTTAGCTCTCTCACATATGTGTTGCATGTCTGGGTGATTATCCCAATTGATGCCCACAACTTGCCAACATTTTGCAGCAAAGGGACACTCATAAAATAGATGTGCATTTGTTTCTAGCACCTCCATGTTGCACATTGGACAATTGTGATCTTCTCAAATATTAAAGTGCCTCCTTAAAAGTAAATCCCTTGTGTTGACCCTATCATACAACATCACACCACACAAACACCTTATGTCTCATGATACATTTTGTCTTCCAAGCGGAGGCGATGCATTGCGGAGCCAACACATTTCTGAACATGAATTTATAAAACTTCTTTGGTTTATAATCAGTGTCACCCCATCAAAGAATCCACTTGATCAATTCCCATAGCTTCCAAGTTGATCCCTTCCATGATCTCTTGTAAATCATCTAGCTCAGCTCTCGCTCCCATTGATAAAGGAAGCATGAAATTATCTACGTGATCATTATTGTTGTAGTACTGTGCCAACGAGATATCTTCATTTTTGGCAAATGAGAAAAGATGTTCATGGGAGTCGGCCAACGGTCTTTCATTGATCCAGACATATTTCCACAGTAGGATCGTGTCCCCAGTGATAGGTATACACGAGGTGATTCCACGATAAATATCCATCAGTGAGAAAACATCACGCCACCAAAAAGAACCACAAGATGGTTTTGCATGAGGAGGTGTATCATCATAGTGGGCATTCCAAACTAGAATTACCCAAGGGACATCTTGCTTGTGAATAAATTTTTGAAGGTACTTGAGCAGTAGTGCTTTGTTTTGGACTTGAAGGTATAAGACCCCAAAGCCCCTTTTTTCTTTGGGCGGCAAACCATATCCCAAGCGGCCAAGGAGTGGGTTTTAGCGTCTCTGTCCACTTCTTTCCTCCATAGACAGTGCCTTCTTGCTCTATCAAAGATCTCAATCAACTTGAGTGGAAGTTTTAGAACACGCATAGCAAAAGATAGCAATGATGAGAGTGCAGAGTTAATTAGTTGAAATCGTTCTTTATAAGATAACCAGATAGCAGTTCCCGTCAATCTTCTTTCAATTATGTCGACCAAAGGCATCAACTCTCTTACAGTCGGCCTCGTTGTACCAAGAGGCAGGCCTAGGTAGGTGAACGACATTGCCCTAACTTGGCATCCCACAACATTGGCTAGATCCAAAGTTTTTTGTGCATTCACATTAATTAGTCTTCTGAAGTAGGCTGATTAATTGGGAGTGAGATTAAACCCTCCAGCCAAGCTTTATTAATTGAAGACTGTAATAAATCTGTCGCGAGCACAAATAACAATGGGGATATTGGGTCACCCTGTCTCACCCCTTGTTTACACTTGAATTATGTGCAAGGTATTCCGTTTAGTAGAATATACGAAGATCTTGACTGTAGAAGCATTTTAATGCACATACACCACCTGTCATAAAAACCTTTGCCTTCTAGCATTTTCAAAATGAAAGAATGTTGCATCGTGTCGAAGGCCTTCTCGAGATCTAGTTTTAGAATCACAATTTCCTTGCCCGATTGTTTACAGTGATGCAAATAGTTGAAGGCCCGTCCGAGACAGTCTTGAATTGTCCTAGTTTTAATGAAACCATATTGGTTTCTATGCACCACTTTTAGAATCCAACGTTGAAGCCTTTCTAAAAGAATTTTTGTTATAACTTTGAGCACACAATTTAGCAAGGATATTGGTCTATAATCATTGACCGATTTAGGTGCCAGTTTATTCGGTATTAGTGCGATTAAAGATGTATTCAAACATTGCAAATTTATTGTCCCCTTCCAGAAGTCCTCGCACAAAGAGTAAAAATCCTCTTTAATTTTATCCCAACACACCTTAATAAAAGCCCATTGAACCCGTCTGGTCCTGGTGCACGGTCAGCTGGAATGATTTTGATCACATTTTCGATTTCTTCCTTCGTAAATGGTATTGAAAGTTCTTCCAGACCTTGACATTTTTGAATTAGGTTGGCGAGATCAAAATCTTACACAGGCTAAGATGATACCCCCATTCTCCTTTTGAAACAATCATGAAAAGCAGCTGCCTTTTCATCATGATTTTCCACCAGGCGGCCATCAGCCAAAACCAGATTTGTGATGACATTTCTCAGCAATCTTTCAGGTGCTCATGCTTGAAAATATTTAGTATTTTTCTCACCTTTGACAGCCCACCGAAACGTGCAACGCTTTTTCCAATACTCGCTTTGGTATTTAAGCAAACGTAATAGATGTTCTTTTGAAATGTTCCTGAAATTGGCTTCAGGAATTGAAAGATGTCTCAAATCTTCGAGGTTGTCCAATTGGAGCAGAATTCTATTACAGTTTTCAATCAACAGTTTTAACTTAGAGACTGATTTACTCCATGTTTTAAGGCATACCTAGGTCTCTTTAACTTTGCAGAGATTCTTGTGGCACTGGAAGAGGCCTTATTGGGAGCATGCCAGGATGATTTCACCACCTCCAAAAAACCAGGGTGAGACGTCCAAAAGTTTTCAAATCTGAAAAGCTTAGATCTTGGGATCGATGTTTCCACTTAAAGAGTAGAAGGCACATGATCAGAGATCGGACGGGCAAGAGGTTTTGCTGTGGTATTGGGGTATTTCAAAATCCATTCGGGAGAAGAAAAAAAACCAGTGTAATTGCTCTAGTAAAGGAGTCTCTTGCATGTTACTCCTGTTGTATCTCCTTCCTTTGATTGTAATTTCAAGCAATCCAAGGTGACTGATAATCTCATTCAATTTGATCACATCATGCACATTTCCACCTGGTAGGTTTCTGTTCTCCAAAGAGCGTATGAAGTTGAAATCACCCATGAAGAGCCAAAGATCTTCAGTTTAAATGTTTATACTGTCCATCCAATCAGTGAAAAATACTCTCTCAGGTCCATCACATGACCCGTAAATGTTAGAAAGGAACCAACTTTCATTTGTCTGGACCGTGGTCATTTTCATAGTCATTGCAAATGGAAACTGGTGAATTGTTTGGACCAAAATATTGGCTGCTACACAAAATAATAACTAGACCACCTGAAGCACCATCAGATGGAATAAACTCATATTTATGAAATCTCCTAGGGCAACATTTTCTAATAAAAGAATGATCAAACTCAAGCTTCTTAGTTTCTTGTAAGCATACGATCGAGCAGTTTCATTCATCTATCTTATTACGAAGTGCATCACACTTGGAACTAGCATTTAAACCATGAATACTCCAGCACAAAATATTCCACATAACAGATGCCATTGAGTGTTCCATCAAGCTAGATAAAGCGAATAAAAAATTTCAGAAGAACCCTTGTAAAATTCCACAACGCAGCAGAAATAAACATCGAAATAAAAGACCTAGGCCTCGTCCTTCTCCTTGCCTTTGAGAGGCGCAAGAAGCTTCTCATTAGTGAGCTCCTCCTGTGGAATGGCACACTGAGTTGTTCCTAAAAATTGCAAAGTTTCAATTGAAGTAGGAGGAGGGACTTGAGTGGAGGCCGATGTTTCTTTAGTGCTCTTGCCTTGCTGCAGCTCCAAGATATCAGGAGTCCTCCTCAGTTTGACATATGAGGGTTTACGTTTGGTGTCTGCGAGAGAAGGTGGCTTAAAGCCCTGGTATCTAGTTGCGCGTACACTGCGTCTGACCTTAGAAACATCTAGCGGTGTGATCATTCTGCGCTTCCTCTTATTAGTAACCACATACATCTCCATCATCTCAAGCTGTGGATCAATAAGTGGAAAGCTAACTTCCTACTTGCTATCTTCCGCAACCATGAGGTCTGCACCCACCAACTGACAAACTTTGTTTAATTGTGCAGCAATAAAATCACATCATATGGACCAAGCATCCTGGGGAAGGCAAATGACATCAGCACCCGTTTCAAATGGAAAAAATGGGAAGTAAGAGAAGGAGGACCCAACAGAGTCTTTGTCAGAAACCCAACAGAGTCGGGTGGTGTAAACAGTGCAATAGAAGCAGATTGTGAAAGAAAGCCAGTTTTCCTCCTCATCAGGTATTTCGAAAACCACTTCATGTGCATTCATCTGATGAAAAGAAAGATCACATGTAGGGCTTCCGTGAACAAATCTTTCAGCCACATCTTCAATCATCGCGACATGTTCATTCCAAACCCGCAGCCCATCATCAAAACCGGAATCAACAGTCTGTATCCCATCCATCATAGAAGGTCCATCATAACCAGTGTAATTTCTATAGCTAAAACATTGATATACTGGCGGAACAGGTGGAAGTGAAGGCCATTCTCCCCAGCCCTGCTGTGGTGGTGGGGGAGGAGGAGCAGCCTCCCAGGCATTGGCAGCGTTCGGAAGCTACCAAACTTGCGCATCATGCTGTTGCTGCTGCATTGCATACAGAAAAAGGAAGGTGTTCCAGATGTGGGGAAGCACCCATTGGAGGCGGCGCCTCCTCATCACCTACAAGGCCCTGGCTAGGATTTCTGCTGTTAAGAACATAAACAGGAACGGTCCAGGAGGTGCCTAGCCCACTGATATCAGTAAATCTCTTAACAACCAGACTAAAAGGCACCGGGGCAAGTTCATTAATAAGAACACGAACCAGAACACGAGATTTTCTGTGCCAGGGCGGTGCCAATACATACATCTGCTAAAACATGACACTGCCTTAATGACATAATGCTCTGTTAGATAGTTGAGAGGAAACCCAAGAAGCATAACCCACGCATCCCTTTCAATCACCGGTCTACGCATATTTGGACCCTCATCATGGCGCAGCAAATAAAAGTTGGATTGCTCATCTAAGGGTTCCTCGCCTCTGCTAATCAGTGTGTCTCTAACATCACTGTCATTGAAATGAATCAGACCCACGCATAAAGGACAGATCTCACCCTCAGTAGTAGGCGCACCATGATCATCACGAAGAACTCTTCTAACCTCTACAAGAACTTCCTCCGTTGCAGATCACCAGGAGGCAGCACCACCATCGAAAGCACATGATGCGAGTGAACTAGAGGCGGGTCATCAACGATCACCATGTTGCGCTGCAGCCTCACCTCCGGACCCTGCTGGATATCCATCTCCCCCGTCACAAACTGATAGGGTAGCACTAAGAGATTAGCCATCGGAGGCGCTGGGTATGGATTGGAGGAAAGCTCGAGGTGAGGGGAGGAGGAGAGCTCAGGGACGCAAGGTGACGGGCGAAATATAGTAGAAGTCGTGGTCTCGGGAATCGGGAGGGTGGAGATAGGTTGGTATGGAGGCTAAATGTCCGGGGTATTCTTGGAACAACTGACAAAAGATGTAGCCCGATCCCTCCCATTTCGTTTGACTATCCAAATTTGCTTCTTATCCCTTTTTTGTTGGGCCAGACTCCCAGATTTTCTGTGCCAAATCTTTTTTTGCCTAATGAAAATCGGAGAGCCAACTGAACGGCCCTTCCCAGCAGTCCCATCTTTCTTTACCCAAGCAACATGTTTCTTTGAACGTGCCCGAGCCAGGCAGTTCCAGTGGATGTGCCCTATCACACCGCAAATGTTGCAACATCTATTGTCAAAAGAGCACAAAAAAGAAAGATGACCCTTGGTCCGGCATTTTCTGCACCAAGCTAAATTATTCATGGGAGATGCCTCAGCATTTAATTTAGAGGGCAGAATATTAGTCATATTATTATCCATGCAATGCTGGGCTAAATGACCACGTCTCCCACAAAATATACAAATACGAAGCTTGTTATATATATACTCTTTAGTAGGCAGGAAAGAGATGTCCAATACCGATTGAATGATTTCATTTGTATAGCCCGCTTGCCATAGATCAAGAATTTCCTCAAGCTTCTCTTCTGTGATTATGTTCCAAGATAAGGTTGCTAAATTGGCTCTAGAAAATCGTTTGCCAATAACTTGAACATCCTGCCGATTGATACGTGCATGGAGGCTGCCAATACCAACTTATCTGAAACTTTGATCGAGGCAAGAGCTGCATTGGTAGAATGATCTTGAATCAAATCTTGAGTTACCAAACCCTGATCATGAAAAGAAAACATGGTGTCATCAGCATTAACGAGGTTGAATTTGGCCAACTCAGATCTAGATGATATGTCTCCTTGTGCACTCCTACGTAAAGCCCTAGAGGACTTCTGATAGCCATAGGCGATGGCGCAGAAACCTCCGGAATCACGTCATCAAGATGCCAATCAGATCCCTTCGAAGAATAATCCACTGATAATTTGAACATGCGGAAATGGCAAACAAAATTTGGCTGGACACGATCCTTCAAACCATAGATGAAATGACCAACACGATTGGAAGCCACCGAAAACCGAAACAATCGATCACCCAATTGTTTGACATTGAAACCCGCTGCCATACCTCCAATACAACATTGCAAAACCACTCCAACAGCCTCTTCAGCAAGAGGGAAGGAGACTGAAGAGAAAGAAACAACAAAGAAAAATTCCTTGGTTCCCGAAGAACTCTCAAAATGCACCGTAGATCTAAACTTGTCACGTACCTTCTATTCCACCTTAAGTCCCGGGGCAAAATCCCAATGGATGAGACTTGCCATTGGATCTCAAGAGGATCAACACTCACCATGGACGATCTAGAGGGAGGGGGGATGGGTGAGCTGACATGGGTGGTGGGGTGGAGGTGGCAGTCGCCATGGGAGAGGAGGAAGGTGGGAGTCACCATCCGCTGAGCACTCGCCATCTCGCCCATAGCTAATCTGTCAAGGAAAGTTGATGCATTTACTCCTATCCTTCATTTAAAGAATGACGTTGATTTCACTTGGGGGGCAAAACAACAAGAAGCCTTTGATATGATCAAGAATTATTTGTGCACTCCTCCAGTGATGAAAGCCCCCAAGCATAGGGAGCCCTTTAAGCTTTACATTGCAGCAGAAGAAAGTGTTAGTGGTGCTGTTTTGACTCAGGAAACCGAAGGAAAAGAGCATGCTATTACATATTTGAGCAGATGCTTATTGGACGCCGAGACAAGGTATACATTTATTGAAAAACTATGTCTATGCTTATATTATGCTTGCACAAAATTGAGACATTATTTAATGCCGAGTGCTTGCATAGTATCTTGTCAAACCGATGTCATTAAATACATGTTGCATAGGCCAATTCTTAGTGCTAGAATTGGCAAGTGGGCTGATGCTTTGATTGACTATGATTTGGCTTATGAATCTCCAAAATCCATGAAAGGCCAAATCGTTGCTAATTTTGTTGTTGAGCATCGGATTAATGACAAACATGATGTTGATATAAACCTTGTTTCGCTAGTACCTTGGATATTATATTTTGATGGTTCAGTTTGTAGCAATGGCCAAGGTGTTGGTATTGTTTATATATCTCCTCATGGTGCTGTTTTTGAATCCTCGTGCCGCTTAGAATACTTTTGAAAAAATAATCAGGCCGAATATGAAGCTTTGTTATTCGGCCTAGAGATGTTAACTGCTATAGGTGTTACACATATTGATGCTTTTGGTGATTTGTTACTAGTCGTGCAGCAAATATCCAAAGTATTTAAGTGTTTGGATGAATCACTTAATGTTTATCTCGATAAATGTGTAGATATGATCTCTACTTTGGACTATTTTAGCATTGCTCATATATCTAGGCAAGACAATTGGAAAGCGAATGAGTTGGCACAACAAGCATCCGGCTATCATGTTAGTCATAGCATATTTCATATCTCTCAAAGACCGATGTCTTGTCTTGCAAATATGGGAGAGGCAGAACCTGAACCCACTGATTCGGTCATTAACAAAAAATCTAGTGCAGGTGTCAATCCCGACTGGAGAAAGCCCATTGTTGATTACTTGTGCAATCCGAGTGAAAGGGTAGATGGGGCTGTTCGACATATGGCTTTCAAGTATACAATGGGAGATGATGGTCTTTATTGTCGAACAGTCGATGATATTCTTCTAAAGTGCTTGGATGAAGACCAAGCAAGAGTTGCTATGGGAGAGGTACATGAAGGCATTTGTGGCACTCATCAGTCGGCTCCCAAGATGAAGTGGTTATTGCGACGTGCTGGGTTTTATTGGCCGACTAAGATTAATGATTGCTTCAGATATTATAAAGGGTGTGCAGCTTTTCAAAAATTTGGTGATATTCAATTGGCTCCTTCTGCTATGTTACATCCTATTATCAATTAGTCCATCTTCCTCAAAGGATCATCGGTTCGTATTGGTGGCAACCGATTATTTCACTAAATGGTCTGAAGCAATACCTCTCAAGAACATGACACATACGGAGGTAATTCAATTCATAACTGGGCACATTATTCGTAGATTCGGTATTCCGCAAACGTTAACTACAGATCAAGGTTCATCTTTCATGTCACACCAAGTCAGAGAGTTTGTCGAATCTTATAACATAAAGTTGCTCAATTCCTCTCCATAGTATGCCCAAGCCAATGGACTAGCTGAGTCTAGCAATAAATTTTTAATCAAACTCATCAAGAAGTAGATTGAGGATAATCCAAGGAGATGGCCTGAGTTGTCGTCTGAAGCTTTATGGGCACACAGAATCTCAAGGCATGGTGCTACGAAGGTGACTCCATATGAGCTAGTATATGGTCAAGAGGCTGTTTTACTAGTGGAGATATATTTGAATGCTTTGCGAATTGCCAAACAGAATGATTTATCGGCAACAGATTTTTATAACTTGATGATGGACAATATTGATAAGGTTGCCGATAAACGTTTGGCATCTTTGAATGCAATTGAAACAGACAAGTTAAGGGTGGCAAGAGATTACCATAAGAAAGTTAAGTAGAAGAATTTTCAAGTTGGTAATCTCGTCTGGAAAGTGATCCTGCCGATTGGTTCAGGAGATAGAAAATTCGGTAAGTGGTCTCCAAGTTGGGAAGGTCCTTTTAGGATTACAAGAATAGTTCCCGGAAACTCATATTTGGCGGAATCCGTACAAGGGACATTGTTACCTAGAGCTCTCAATGGCAAGTACTTGAAGAAATACCACCCGAGTGTGTGGCAAGAAGCCTAAGTAGGAAATGGCCGATATACGATTATCGCCCTTAGGACAAACATGGCCGACACAAAAATATCGCCCTGAGAAATACAAATGGCCGGTGGAGTGTTGACATCGTCCTTAGAACAAAAAATAATGCACATTATTTTTCGGCTTGCAAGCTTTGCCGAAAAATAGGGGGGCATGTGTTGACACCTGATTTTGCCAAGATAGATAAAGAAATGAAAATGGTCCCAAGTGAAAAGGTTTTCAGCATGAAAAGATTCACATCGCCGGGTGGAACAACTTTGACGTTTTGGTTATCATCATTCGACCTTATCTTAGGGACCGAAAATATACTCCGAGTGGCATAATTCAATGTTCCGAATGGTTTTTGGCCAATCACGCCTTCAAGTCGACCTCGGCTGAAGGAGAACTCTAAAGGAATTGTCTTCGCATCATCGAGGCCATCGATTTTGATATATAAATCATCTCAATCGGAGTTCGTATGCGAAAGTTATAGGCAATACACTACAGACCAAACCTAAACGGAAATATGGCGCGAGGTACCACACACTTGTCTGACAGGTTGCACAAGTAATTCGGCCTTCAAGACTGCCTTGAATCGAAAAACCTTCAAAATGAAAAAGTTTTGTTTCGTCGAGCCAATCGATTTTCGTATGCAAGCTGGAGAGGCAAATCAAGATCAGGCTGTGTTTTCAGTAGGGAAATCCGAGTGAAAAGCTTACCATCCGAGTGAAAACTTACCGATCGAGTAAAAGATTGACGTCCGAGTGAAAAGCTTATCATCCGAGTGAAAACTTCCCGGTTGAGGAAAAGATTGTTTTCCAAGTGAAAATATAGTCAACCGAGTGAAAAGATTACCATCGGAATGAAAGCTTGCCGATCGAGTAAGAGATTGCTTCCGAGTGAAAATGTGGTCATCCGAGTGAAAGATTATCTTCCCTGTTAAAATATAGTCATCCGAGTGAAATATACTAACATCTGAGTGAAAAAGACCAGTCGGACGATCCGAGTGAAAGACTCTGTTATCCGAGTGAATGAGCTTGAATCCGAATGAAACTGAACATGTGCCCAAAAGTTTATCAACATGATCTCGGATGGAGAAGTGTTCAATACGAAAGTTGTGCGTATCGTCAAAACGGTGGACTTTAGTTTTGGAGTCATCGTCATCAGAGATAGTATATGGCATGCGAATTCACTACAAGACTCGGATAATCCAGTCTGCTGCAAGATCGAGTCCGACTACAAGGTAAAGATGACTTCGAAAAGTATTCAAGATGGCCTTACATGAAAAAGTGATCAACATGAGAATTGTTTGTCATGTCGAGGCGCACAAGTTTTGTATTAGGCCATCTTGATCGGAGATCGTACGAAAGATCGTTGGCCCGCGCAAGGAGGAAGACAGAAGTTGGGCCAGATTCATATTGAATCCGAGTTGGAATATAACTAGGACTCTAGGACATGAATTGATGTAATTTTTTGTAATGAAAGCCTAGATGAATCCTTTGCTTGTACAAGAATTCCAGCTGCCTCTTTTATATGTTGGGGTAATGGTCGATTAGACAACACACAATCGATCAAATCAATATACTACTTTTTCTAGTCTACGTTTTATCTCTTCATCGTTTTTCTCTCTAGTTCTTCGTTGTTCTTCGTGTTTGAGAGGTGTGAATCTCGAGGCTCTAGGGTCGAGCGAATCCACCTAGGGCAGCCCATAGCCGCCGCACTACCTAACGGGGTCCCTCCCGGGGGTGTGGGGTTTCGGGTCCGCAAAAAGCGCCCGTCAACTGTCTTGCGTATCGCGTTGTCGGTCGGGTCGCCTTCGACGTGAGCTGCGGAGCATCACCCCCTGCGTCGAGGGTACACGTGACATGTTCGTGTGTCAACACAACCTTGGAGATTCGCGTGAGCCATTGACATTTCCGGGTGATTTGGTTGGACGGCTTCGCGCCGCTGTGGAACTTGCAGGGTGCATCCAGGGTTTGCTCATTGGAGAAGGCGGGCAACCAAGCAACTTTGTCGGCCTTCTGACGCTTGAGGCTAGGTTGCCCTTACGGCTGCTAGTCCTCAGCATTCGCCACCTGCCGATAGATGGAAGCCGGCTGCAGGGCTTTGGGCTTGTTGTTGTTCTACTACTGGTGCCGGTTGTTGTCACTAGCCGGCGTCCGACGAGCCGGAGGGAGCACCTTCCCGGAGGCATCCACTTGAAGCTCCGACTTCACACTACTAGGAAAAGGGCTGCTAGTGGTGCACCTGTTTTCGCTACTAATGGCGCAGTACAGGTGCACCACTAGCACCACACCATTAGATTTTTTTACTAATGGCGCACCACTATTGCGCCATTAGTATCTCGTATACTAATGGCGCACCAGGGGTGCGCCATTAGTATAGCCCACTGGCGCGCCATTAGTATCTGGTATACTAATGGCGCACCACATATAAGTGCGCCATTAGTAACAAATTTTTTAAAAAAAAAATATTCAATTTTTTTTTTCATAAAAAAAATTTTTCATAATTTTTTTTTTGTTTTTTCCTAATCTCTAGTCACTATGGCTTAATCTCGGGTCACTATGCTTAATCTCAAGTCAAATCACACTCTGTGGTCAAACTTCTCGAAAGGTCACCCATCCTCACACTACTCCAGCCCGAGCACACTTAACTTCACAATTCTATCCAACCCCAGCACTAGCTCACTTCAAAGGCACTTGTTGATATACCTATCATATCAATCCTATTAAACCTTCTTGATGTCTAGGACTTTGTTCTTGTTCATGAGTATGATGAAATTTTGAAAAAATATTTCAAACTTCCTGGTGATATTACGTATCATATTTTGAAAAAAAATCGATTTTTTTTGTTTTTTCGAAACCAATTTTTTTTCTGTTACTAGTGGCGCACCTAGCAAACGGTGCGCCACTCGTAAGTTTGAATTTTTTTGATTTTTTTTGCCTCTAGATTTTAAAAGGCCTGTAACTTTTTTTCTGTTAGGTTTTTGGGGGTTTTCAAAATGTTTAACGGGGTTCCCCCCATTAAATTTGGATGTAACTTTTCGAGTAGATGATTTTTCATATAAAAAACTTTTTCATCCGAGTTCGTATGCAAAAGTTATGCACATTTTACAAATTCCAGAGATATTTTGCAAATAAAGTCGAAATTCATATTTATAAATTTTCCCAACAAGTAGACCACATATCACATGAGAAACTTATTTTCTTTTATTTTTTGGACATTTCCATCATTCTCTTTTATTTTTTTTAAACTGAAAAGGCAGTCGGGGGGGGGGGGTGCATTCGGTGGAATATTTGGGCCAAGTTAGTAATGGCGCACCATGGGAGTGGTGCGCTGTTACTAGTTCAACTAGTAATGGCGCACCACACACACGGTGCGCCATTACTAGTTTTGAAAAAATACAAAAAATTGAAACAAAATTTGAAAAAAATTACTAGTGGCGCACCGTGGATGTGGTGCGCCATTACTAGTTTAACTAGTAATGGCTGGTGCGCCATTACTAGTTTTTGAAAAAAAAATATTTTAAAAAAAAAATAGATTTTTTTTACTAGTGGCACACCGTGGATGTGGTGCGCCATTACTAGTTTAACTACTAATGGCGCACTATCCACTGGTGCGCCATTACTAGTTTTGAAAAAAATTGAAAAAAAATCTGTTACTAATGGCGCACCATGGATGTGGTGCGCCATTAGTATTTGGACACTAATGGCGCACCACATGTCCGATGCGCCATTAGTGGCCATATCATCTATAGCCCTTTTCCTAGTAGTGTCATGGAGGAGTCGGCAGTGGCGTACGTGTCTACTGTGATTAGCAGTTCGTCGAGTGTAGCCAACTCGTTGCAGAAGAGTCGATGCTTGAGCAAGGTGCCCTCTCGGCACCCGGCTGTGAAGTACTCTATGGCTTGCACCTTGTGCACCCCTTCGCAGGAAGTGCACAGTTCAGCCCACCACGTCAGGTAGTCGCTGGTGGACGCGGTGGAGCCTTCGACGCACAAAGAGAGCTGGCGAGGCTTGGGCGGCCGCTTGTAGGTGCTGGTGAAGTTGCGGATGAAGACTTTAGTGAAATCTATCTAGCTGGTTGACGTTGTAGGGCTTGAGGTTGTTCAACCACGTTCGGGCCATGCCCTGGAGCCTGAGCGGGACATACTTCATGGTAACGCGCTTGTTGCCGTTTGCTATGCTGATGGCGGTGGAGTAGTCAACAAGCCAATCTTCCGGCTTCACCGAGTCGTTGTACTTGGGCGTGTCCCTTGGGAGTGAAAACCCTTTGGGGAAGGGCTCGTCACGAATGCGTGGGCTGAAACAAGGCGTGCCGATTGCGTCTTCTTCTTCTAGCGACAGAAATCGCGCCAGGCGGTCGATCCGCCGGCGAGCGTCGTTCTGTAGGCGGCAGGGAGACACGCCTCTCCCTGCGCGAGGAAGGCTGACGGTCGTCCCGTCGTTCTACTACTCGCGGGCGGCCGTCTTGGTCGCGCTCGATGGTGACACATGTCCGGTTGCGGCTAATAGCCGGCTCTGGATCTCTTGAGCCGCGGGCGCTGCCAATCGGTGTCTGGGAGGTCACGCCACGTTCTCGACGAAGGGTGAGATTCTCATCATGCTGGCAGGGTTCCACCACGCGGCGGCTTGCTTCTTGTTGCACGAAAGCCGCGTCGATGAGCTACTGAATGCGCTTTATCATGTAGTGGCGCTCTTCGCCTTCCAGGTGGTCCAGCTCGTCTGCTGTCGCCTGGGCAGCACGTAGGTTCTCCGCGGGCATGGCGTAGGCCGGGCGGTCTGCTCCGAACATCTTAGCGATGGTGGCCCCACACTGTCGGATCGCGCCCATGCTCGGAACTTTCGCCGAGGCATTAAACTGAACATTTACCCTTCCTCAAAATAGCCACCATACCTACTTATCATGGCATTTCCATAGCCATTCCAAGATATATTGACATGCAACTTCCACCGTTCCTTCATTATGAGTCTTTGCCTCGAGTTATAATTTTTTGAGTTGTAAGTAAATAAAAGTGTGATGATCATTATTTAGAGCATTGTCCCATGTGAGGAAAGGATGATGGAAGATATGATTCCCTCACAAGTTGGGATGAGTTTCTGGAATTTATAACAAATAAAAGAGGCCAAAGAAGTCCAAATAAAATAAAAGAGGACAAAGAAGACCAAACCAAAAAAGGGAGAAAAAAGAGAGAGAAAAAAAAATGAGAGAAAAGAGAGAAGGGACAATGTTACTATCCCTTTTCCACATTTGTGCTTTGAAATAGCAGCATATTCTTCATGATAAAGAGTCTCCTATTTTGTCACTTTCATACACTAGTGGGAATTTTTCATAATAGAATTTAGCTTGTATATTCCAGTGATGGGCTTCCTCAAATTACCCTAGGTCTTCATGAGCAAGCAAGTTGGATGCACATCCATTTAGTTTTCTTTTGACCTTTCACACACTTATAACTCTAGTGCATCAGTTGCATGGCAGTCTCTACTAACTTGCATCGATATCAATTGATGGAAATCTCCATAGTCCATTGATATGCCTAGTTGATGTGAGACTTTCTCCTTCGTTCTGTCTTCTTCCCAACCACCATATTATATTCCACCTATAGTGCTATATCCAAGGCTCACGCTCATGTATTACGTGAAAGTTGAAAAAGTTTGAGATCAGTAAAGTATGAAACAATTGCTTGACTAATATCGGGGTTGTGCATGATAAAATACTTTGTGTGATGAAGATGGAGCATAGCCGGGCTATATGATTTTATAGGGATAACTTTCTTTTGCCATGATATTTTGAGAAGACATGATTGCTTTATTAGTACGCTTGAAGTATTATTGTTTTTATGTAAATATTAAACTTTATTTTTGAATCTTATGGATCTGAATATTCATGCCACAATAAAGAAGATTACATTGATAATTATTTTAGGTAGCATTCCACATAAAAATTCTGTTTTTACCATTTACCTACTCGAGGACGAGCAGGAATTAAGCTTGGGGATGCTTGATACGTCTCCAACGTATCTATAATTTTTTATGGTTCCATGCTATTATATTATCAACTTTGGATGTTTTATATGCAGTAATATGCTATTTTATATCATTTTTAGACTAACTTATTAACCTAGAGCCAAGTACAAGTTTTGTTTTTTTTTTCTTGTTTTGAGTTTTTTAGAAAAGGAATAGCAAACGGAGTCAAAACGGAATAAAACTTTCACGATGATTTTTCTTGGACCAGAAGACATCAAGAAAACTTGGATATGAAGTCAGAAGAGCCCAGAGGAGGCTACAATCCTCAGGGCGTGCCCTAGGGGGGGCTGAGGGCTCGTGGGCCCCTCGGGAGTCCTCCGATCCTACTCTTTGGCCTATAAATTCCTAAATATTCTAGAAACCCTTGAGGCATCCACGAAAATAATTTTCCACCACCGCAGATCTCTATTCCCGTGAGATCCCAACTTGGGACCTTTTCCGAGACTCCGCCGAAGGGGGATTCGATCACGGAGGGCATCTACATCAACCTTGCTGCCCCTCTGATGATGTGCGAGTAGTTTACCACAGACCTACGGGTCCGTGGCTAGTAGCTAGATGGCTTCTTCTCTCTCTCTCCGATCTTCAATACAATGTTCTCCTCGATGTTCTTGGAGATCTATTCAATGGTATCGTCTTTCGTAGTGTGTTTCCTGAGATCCGATGAATTGTGGATTTATGATCAGATCATCTATGAATATTATTTGAGTCTTCTCTGAACTCTTTTATGCATGATTAAGATACCTTTGTATTTCTCTTCGATCTATCGATTTGGTTTGGCCAACTAGATTGGTTTTTCTTGCAATGGAGAGGTGCTGTATGATGGGTTCAATGTTGCGATGTCCTCACCTAGTGACATAAGGGGTAGCGAGGCATGTATTGTATTGTTGCCATTAGGGATAAAAATATGGGGCTTATATCATATTGCAAGAGTTTATCCCTCTACATCATATCATCTTGCTTATGGTGTTACTCTGTTTTCATAACATAATAATCAAGCTGCATGTGTTTGATAGCCGTCAATGAGTGGAGTAATAGTAGTAGATGCACGCAGGAGTCAGTCTGCTATTCACATACGTGATGCATGTATTCATGATCATTGCCTTGGATGTCGTCATAACTTTGCGCTTTTCTATCAATTGCTCAATAGTAATTTGTTTACCCACCGTCTGCTTTTTTCAAGAGAGAAGCCTCTAGTGAAACCTATGGCCCCCGGGTCTATTTTCCATCATACATTTTCAAATCTATAAAACCAAAAACCAAAAAATACATTGCTGCAATTATTTTGTGTTTACTTTGTTTTGCCTTTTACGTTTATTTTAAATCTATCTCTATCAGATCTCAGTTTTGCAAGTGACAGTGAAAGGATTGACAACCCCTTTTTCGCGTTGTGTTCAAGTGTTTGTTAGTTTGTGAAGAAGCATATATTGGAGACTTGCTTGTACCTCCTACTGGAATGATACCTTGGTTCTCAACTGAGAGAAATACTTATCTCTACGTTGCTGCATCACCCTTTCATTTTCAAGGGAAAAATAAACACAAGCTTAAGAAGTAGCAGCCGCGCCTAGGGTAGCTGCCGTGGTGCACCCTCCTATATGTCGCCAGCTGATCGAGTCTTGGTAGAACACCGTGCACACGATACTGCGCTGGAGTTCTTAGTGGAAATGCAGCGCTGGAGTTCATAGTGGATATGCAGCACTATAGTCGACTGTAGTCCCTGCGCTCCTTCTTTAGGGCAATGGAGAAAGATCACCTGTGCATCCGTCGGCTGCGTACGAGCAGTCGCAGAAGTGGTTCATCATGGGTCACGGCAGGGTTCTCCACCCATGGCACTATGTATCCCGTGCATGGGTGGGAGCCTTTTGCCATTGTGTACTACTCAAGGGCAGGGATGTGACACCCCAACACTAATGCGCTAGATGTCTTCCTTTCTGTCGCCGTTGTTGCCATGTCATTCGCTTGCGTGTTGCACTTTGCCATATCATCATGTGCATTTCATCTGCATCCTTTCAAAACTTGCATCCATTCGTACCTGCCCGGTCCCCGTTCTCTCTGTTGTCCGTTCTGAGCCCAGACGCACTCGCACATGCCCGCGGCACCTCCGAAATATTATTTTATAAGTGTCATAAAATGGTTCTCGAAATGAGGTGAAAGTTGGCGTGCGGTCTTATTATAGTGTAGGTAGAACGCCTGCAAAATTTCGTTGCATTTGGAGTCAGTTTCATACCCCAACTGTGAAACATATAGCGGCACCGTTGCCAGTCTAATGTCGGACAATTTTGGTCTCCAGAAACTATGCCGGGCCACTCTTCTTCCATGTCTTCTCAGCCCGAGGCCTTCTACATAGCCCACCTGCAGCCCACCTAGATACCCCTCCGCTCCGGACCGTCGGATCGCGATCCGATGTCCGAAAACACCCCTAAACCTAGCCTCCCCTGCTATAAATAGACCCCCTAGTCCATTTTTGGACATCCCTAGCCATCCCCAAGCTCCAGCCGCCACCGCATCGTTTTATGTGCGCAGCGACTCCAACTCCGCCACTTGGTTTCGCCCCTGTCTCCCTCCACCTCCCTCAAAGCCAGCCAGGACCCAGATCAGGCCCTAGGAAGCCCATCGGGGCCCGAACCCCGCCGCCACAGCCCGCCGCATCGCACCCGAGAACGCTCTTCGCCGAGCTCCCGATCGGCCTCGACTCCCCTCCTAATGCCTCCGCTCGACCTTGCGGCCAGTGAGCCACCAAGGGCCTCCGTCGCCCCACTGCCTCGCCGATCTGCGCCGCCACCGATGATGAGCATGTCATGTCGTGCCCGCCTCTCTCTTCCGTCTCCTCCCTCCTGCCTTGCCTCCCTCGTCCCTCTCTCTCTGATCTACACTCTCTCTCCCCTAGACGCAGGAGCTCGCCGCCGATCACGAGCCCCGATCGCGTTGTGCGCGGGCCGCTCAGCTCCCTGGCCCAACTCTGCCTCTCCCTCAGCCTAGCAGCGCCGACCTACTACTTCCTCATCAAGCTCAGCCGAAGCCCATGGTGAGATGCCCGTTAAGCCCCGCCCGTGCGTAGTTTGCTTATTGATGCTTACTCTATTTTCCTGAAAACAACTAAGTCCCTGGAAATATCAGCATCATATAGGCATTTTGTGAGGGACATAACTTTGTGCATTTTTATCCCATTGGAGTGTATACTATGTCAAAAAGTTCTGCTCCTCATGTTGTACATGGTGGTGTGCTTTAAATTCATGTTAGGATGCATCTTGTGTTGTTAATCTCTGTTGCAAAAGTGATGATTGATGTAAACTGCTGAACACTATTATAACTTGCCCTTTTGTTATTTTTGTGTGATTTAATGCATGTGATATATGAGCATCTTTTCAACATGTGTTTGGTGCATCATGATGTCTTCTTGCTACTAGAATTATTTGCATGCCATGATATGCCTTGTGGTGAGTGCAACAAGATTGCAAACATTATATGATAATGTTGCTGTTTCACTTGTTGAAATCTGCTAAGTCTGAAAATGTTCATCTCACTTTCCCCTTTTGCATTGAAGCTATCATCAAATCTGTTTCTCAAATGATCATGGTTAGTAATGATGTTTTGTTAAGGGTGTTTAGTACTTGCTTTCCATGCCCTTTGATGCCATCAAAAGTACCTGTAGCATATACTTTTGTTGTCTCAAAGTATGCATCATGAATCTGTTTTCTGCCATACTCTGTTTTTCACTAAGTCTGATAATCAACTTATTTCTTAGTTATATATTGTCTCGATGGTTCCCATCAACCTGTTACTTCTATGTATATGGCATGTTGTGTTATTTGAGCTCCATGTTATATACTAGCATGCCATGCTTTTGGTTGCCATAATCTTTTTTTTTTCTTGAATATAAAAAGTAGGGTAAAAACCCACTACAACTTTTATTAAATTATTAGAGCAAAAGAGTCATGTCTCATGGGCTTGAGGTAAGCCCAAGGAAAAAAGTAAAAGAAGAAAAAAAAGAAGAAAGAAAGAAATAAGAAAAAGAGAGAGAAACTACCAAAAAGTCTACACTATCCCTGCAATTACAAGATTGATTCTAACCAAGCTGAAAATTGTGGCAGTAATTTATCCTTCATTTTGAATTTCAATAGCTTGAGTTCCTCCAGATAGATGTGCTTCCAACCCTGAAAATAGGGGTTAATATGCTTGAAGATTTTGTTGTTTCTAGATATCCAAATAGCCCAAGAACCCAGGATAATAATCTCCAGGAAGAAAGGAAGATGCAGTTTGTCTTTAAGGTCTTGAAATGCTTCCAAAACTGATAAGTTGCTGGCTCTATTTGGGCAGATGTAATCCCAACATTGAGCTGCAAAAGTATAACTCCAAAAGAGATGATGCAGAGTCTCCTCCTTCTGACAATCCCTAACAGCACAGTTATAGTCCTCCAGCTCAAAGTTCTTTCTTCTTAGCAAATTCCTAGTGTTGACTCTGTCATGTAGCATTTGCCAGAAGAAAATTTTGTGCTTGGGTTAACATGAGCTCTTCCAAATCCAACAGAAATGAGGTGGAGTTGGCTTATATCCAATTAACACCTGATAAGCTTTGATTGAAGAGTAGGATTCATTGCCCCATATATAGCTCCATGTGTCCCTCAATTGCAGGTGTTCTGAGCTTCTCAATAAAATGCAAATATCTTCCATTTCATGAAATTCCTCATAAGCTTGAGCAGTCAATGGCAGGTGAAATAAGTCTTGGAGATACTCAGTATGGATCACTTGGTTTATAGTGATAGATGTATCTCTGGCGAAAGTAATGAGGTGGTGAAATTTGTGTTTCAATATGAAATCATGCCAGCAATCATCCGAAAATAGAGCACTTTCACCATCTCCTACATTACATCTAGCAATTGCTTTGTATGGATCAATGAGAGCTAAATTGGATTTCCACCAAAATGAGCCCTCCCTCCTTTCTCCTGGTAGATTCCCAGTACTGTAGTATGTCTCCCAAATAAGATTTACCCAAGGAATATCATGTCTGTTAAAGAACTTATGTAGATTTTTCATGAGCAAAGTCTTGTTGTGTGTGAATATATCAATGACACCTAAACCTCCTTGACTCTTGGGTCTACACACAGTTTTCCATGCTACTAGTGCTGGTCTCTTATCCTCCAAATCAGGGCTCCTCCACAGACAATGTCTCAAATACATAATTATCTATTGTTTGATAGTAACAAGAACATCCAGGCAGCACATGAACAAAATGGTTAAAGATGCAAGGACTGATTTTACCAAGAGTAATCTGCCTGCTTGAATCATGAATGTAGAAATTCCAGCAAGTCTCTTGGCAATTCTTTGAACTAGTGGTAGGCATTGTTCCGCAGTTGGTTTATAGATTCCCAGAGGCAATCCGAAGTATGTGAAAGGGAAATGGCCTCTAGAGCATTGCAATGTATTTGTGAAGATATCAACTCTGTCTTCTGCAATGTTGATGGGCACCATGATTGATTTACCATAATTTACCTTTAAACCAGTGGCTGAAGCAAAAGTATTGAGAAGTGACTTAAGACAAATGAGCTCTCTAGAATTAGCTTTCATAAGGACCAGGGTGTCATCAGCATACTGCACTATTGGAAAGTTGGGCCAAGAGTTTACTTGTAGGGGAGGAGTTATAATCCCCAGTCTCATAGCCTTATTAAGGATGGACTGAAGAAGATCAGCTGCTAGAACAAAAATCAAAGGTGAATAAGGATCACCTTGTCAAACCCCTCTTTTGCAATAAAATTTCTTCCCAGGGACTCCATTGAGCATTACAGCAGAAGATGCAGATGTGAAAATAAGAGTCATCCATGAGATCCACTTCTATCAAAAACCTTTTGCTCTGATTATATCAATGATAGCCTGATGTTCAATAGTGTCAAAAGCTTTTTCAATGTATAGCTTGATCACTAACATCTCCTCTTTTGATTTGTGACACTGGTAAATATATTCATAAGCCCACCTTGACAATCTTGTATCATCCCGTTCTTTAAAAAACCATACTGATTGATATGTACCATTTGTAGGATCACTATCTGAAGTATGTTGGCTAGCAGTTTAGTAATGATTTTCATAACTCCATTCAGCAAAGCAATGGGTATAAAATCATTAGGTCTGAGGGGTACTTCCTTTTTTGGGATTAAGGTGATAAAGGAGGTATTGATGCTCTCAAGATTCACAGTGCCAACATGAGAAGCCATGATGAGTGCAGTAGTATTATCACGCCCAAGATGTGATTCTATCCCGGTCACGTGATACACTCATGATGGGGAACAACAACATTTCGGGCGCTTAGCAAGATGGATATCATTACATCGTACCATACATAAATACATGGGGATACATACAGTTCATACTTCATCCACTTGAGTACAACAACATCACATACAAGGCATCCGACTACGGATGCAAACTTGAAAAGCACAACAACATCCATCTGCTATCCCAGGCTGCCGACCAGGAACCTAACCCAAGACCGACGAAGCAAAAGAAGAAAGAACTCCAACACAAGTACATCGCTCTCACGTCAAGTAATCGAAAACATGCACTTGCAACTGTTGTTGTAGTAACTGTGAGCCACGAGGACTCAGCAATCCCATAACCATGGGTATTAAGACTAGCATAGCTTAAAGGTATGGAGAGGTGAAGTGGTGAGGTTGCAGTAGCGGCTAAGCGACATATGGTGGCTAACTTACGAGTACAAGAATAAGATGAGAATCTATGCAAATGGTCGCAAACTACTAATGATCACTAAGAGGTCCTGAACTACCTACGAGTCAAACATAACCCCACCGTGTTCTCTTCTCAAAGTGAAAAGAGACGGTCATAGTTACTCATGTGGTTCGTGTATTTTATTTCGGATCCTCTGACAAGGTTTCTACAACCGGACATTAACAAATTCCAATCTGCCACATAACCGCGGGCATGACTTTCGAAAGATCATAACCCTGCAGGGGTGTCCCAACATAGCCCATAACAAGCTCTCACGATCAGCAGAGGTAAAAAATAATAATACCCCTTATGTTAGGGACAACTTGATCAGACTCGGAATCCCGGTGCACAAGACATTTCGACCATGGTAAAACAAGTCCAGCAAGATCTCCCGGCGTGTCGACACCCTGATAGTAGCCGCGCGTATCTTGTCTCAGGCCACGTCCGGATCGTCCAAATTTCTGGTAGGCCAAGTCCAAAGTTGCCCCTGGTGGTCACCGGCGGTTGATAGGTTTGGACCAACACTCATGAGAAGCACTGGCCCGGGTTGTAAATTAAGTCCTCGGGGTCCGGAAAATCCCTATGCAAGTTATTTAGTTATGGCAAATGGTAAAACCAAAGTTGGGCTTTGCTGGAGGAGTTTTATTCAAAGCGAACTGTCAAGGGTTCCCCATATACCCAACTGCGTTAGGAACGCAAAATCAAGTAACATAACACCGGTATATCGGTTCTTAAGGCGGCATGAGTGGAACAAAACACCGAGCAAAATGCCAAGCCTTCCACCTATTGCCAAGTATATTGGTGTGTTAATTATAGTAATAGATATTGTGATATTCCAACATCCAAGTTCCAACATGGAGCAATCTTCATCTTCACCTGCAACTAACAATGTTATAAGAGGGGCTGAGCAAGCGGTAACATAGCCACACAACGGTATGCTGGGATGGCGTCAAAGGTTAGAGGGTGTTTCATGGCAACAAGGAGAGGCTAACAACAAATAGATAGGTAGAGTGACATATAGCGATAGCATCGAGACAACTAGCATGGCAATGATAGTAATGAGATCCAAGGTTACGGTCATCTTGCCTGAGATCCCGCAATAAAGAAGAATGAGTCCACGAAGAAGACGAAGAAGAAGCCACGAAGACGAGCCAAGTGTAGTCGAACGAATCCTCATGATCGCAACGAAACAAGCACTAATGAGAAGAAGCAAGCAACACGATAAACACACAGCACATAACAAGACATGATGCACAACCAATTATGATGCATGACAAGGCTACATGATGCAGAACATGGGAAGATATTATGCGAACAAGAACATCACACAAGGCAAGTTTAAATGAGGCCGTAAACAACATATAACAATTCCGGTAAGTCCTCCTGTGAAAATTTCGAAATTGGTCAAGATCTGAACAAACCTTAAGTTAAAGTTGTTAAACAGCAAGTTAACATGCACCATGATGATCTACTCGAAATTCTAGTCAAGTTACATATAAAGTTCATTTAATTCGGATCTACGGCCTAGAAGATATGAGCAAAACAAGATGAACATGGCAAAGATGCAAAACACATCCAAACATCAAGCAAACACACTCCAAACAGGTATACAACACGTTATTATGCATTTACATGTAAAAACACACAAGTTTCGTAAAGGACACGCTCAAAACGGAGCGACGGTTCAACACATACACACGAAGCAAGTTTGAAACACGATCAGCCCAAAACAACAAGTAGGCATATAGTTGGCATCAAGACACCATGATGCAATAACATCTCATGGCAACAATGGGCATCGCATGCATGTACATGTCAAGCACTACAAGTATGATGACTGAGCTACTACCAAACACCACTAGAACATGCTCAAAACATCATGGCAAGATTGCAAAAGATAACAGATTCACAAACTTATTGAAATAAACTGAACATGGCAGCAACATCGACAAGTAGGCATGTTTGCAAGCTCGTGCAAGTCATCTCAAAGAATATCATGGCATGCGAATATAACCAACAGCAAGAATACATGTTTATGAAGCTACTCATAGCAAGAACATGGTCATAGGATGCATAGTACACTAGCTATTCACTTGGCAAAACTGAACTTACTGATAACAGGCTGACAGCAACATTATATAGTAATTTGAGAGCATGAAAACAACAAGCTACAATAGGTCATAAATGCAAACAAGGGCATGGATGGATAGAGAATAACATTGACATCAAGACATGGTCATTGGACATCCCAAAACATTCATGTATTTGACTATAGCATCAAGCAAACATGGCATCAGGATATAACAGTTTGAGACTTAGCAGTTTCCAACAAGTCTCAGAAATCAGCAACAACGAGTAGGCCACTTTACAAGCTTGTTCCACTCACCACAAGGCATATCATGGCAAATGGATTGCACCACAGCAAATATGACATGATTACATGTAGCTCAAACAAAAATCACACATAAAGATATGAAAAAGACAAATCATCATCTGATAACAAGTTTCAGCATTTAACAGCCACATGCACTTTTGCAACCGAGATAAAAATGGCAATATGACACCTAACATGAATGCAACAGCCACTATCATGTGGAGCACTTCACAATGAACAATTTGAAATATCATACACTCCATTTGGACCAACATGCACCAAGTTACACCATGTTAAACATGCATACATATTATTGACAGACAACTAGAGCTGACCAGTAACATCACATAGCAGTTTTCCAATGAAAATTAAGACATCAAAATGAACAGTAACATACATGCAAATGCAACCAACATGTAGAGCATAGAGAGACAGACATTTTGACATATCATATGCTTCATTTGGACATATATGCACATAGTTATCATCGGTAAAACATGCACACTTAACATGAGATTTTTGGGACTTAGAAGAAATCAACCTCGGGAAAAGGTCGACATGTCAGTGTCCTGGCGGACACGTCCGGCATCTGGAACCGACGTGGCAGTGTCACGAGGCGAGGGGGAGGTAGGACACGTCCGGGCTCCTCCAGACATGTCTGGCGTGGCGCGGGTAGAGGAGGACCGGCGACGGGTCTGGCTCTCCGGCGAGGCATCGAGGCCGGCGAGGAGGCGCTCGGGTTGGCAGGGAGGCCGGGATCCTGTGGATCGGTCCTCTCGGCACCGGATCAGGCCGATGGTGGCGGAGAATCGGCAACGGCGAGGACGCTCGTGGCAGCGCGGAACGAAGAAGGAGGCCGGCGGGGCGTAGCTCACGCGCTGCGGCGAGGCTCGGTCGCCGGTGGTGTGAGGCACTGTGCGAAGGCGGCGGCGAGCGGCTTAGCCGTGCGGGGCGGAGAGGCGACGGGGAGCTGGAGGCTATGATGAGAGGCGGGGGACGCGTGGAGCGCCCTGATTGGCTGGAGGCAGCGACGGGGATGACGTGGCGGCGGTGCTGGTGGCGCTGGCGGCGACAAGTGTCGGCGGGGGAGCGGGCCGGCGCGGAATCTGAGGAGGAAAGAGGTTATGGGTGGAGTTTTGTCCCGATTTGGGAGGGGAAGACTGCTATATATAGTAGGGGGTCTAGGGATTAGGGTTTGGAGGGGTTTTGAGATCGTTTCGGAGCATCCGATCACGATCCGATGGCTCCAGACGTGAGGGGGGTTTAGGTTGGGCCTAGGGGGTGGTAGTGGGCTGTGAGGAGAGGAGAGAGAGAGACCCGGTGGCAGTTTCGAAACATTGAAACGTCCGGCGCTTATCCGGCTATAGTGCAGCTATAGGTTTAACGGTTTGGCTATCAAACGAACTCTGAATGGGACGAAATTTGGCAGGCGGTCTACCTACAATATAATAAGACCACGCGCCAAGTTTCAGCCCATTCCGAGAACATTTTCCGACCACTCATAAAATAAATATTCGGAGGTGCCGCGGGCACGTGCGAGTGTGTCTGGGCTCAGACAGACAACGGAAAGGACGAGGGGGTTCGGCCGGATGTAAGTTTTGAAAACATGCTGATGACAATGCACATGATGACATGGCAAAATGCAACATGCAAGAACATGACATGGCAACGATGATGGATAACTGGCTGACACCTGGCACATCGGTCTCGGGGTGTCACAAGTATCCTCCTTGATAATGTCCCAGCAAGCTTTAATGAATTCATTATTGAAGCCATCTGGACCTGGAGATTTATAAGTTGGCAGGATTTTCACTACATCATCAATTTCCTCCTGTGTGAAAGGCCTTTCAAGATCGTGAAAATTTTGAGGATCAATTATGTTCTCATATAAGTCATGCAAGTCAAAATGCATATTGTGCCCACTTGACTGTCCAAGTCTTTTTTTGAAAGCTTCCCAAAGAATAACAACGTTACCATCATGATTAGTGACTTCCACCTGATCCTCATTTATCAGCATTGCAATCTTATTATGTCTATAATTTATTGAAGCTTTAGTGTGGAAGAATTTAGTGTTCTCGTCGCCAAACTTGACCCCTTTAATTTTTCCCCTTTGTTTCCAGTAAATCTCCTGATTATTAAGCACCACCAAAAAATATTCTTTTAACAAAATCCTGCAATTTGCTTCAAACAAGGTTAGTTCTCTGTATTGCTCAATCATGTCCCGAAGAAAAATGCAAGCAATTATATCATCAATTTGCTTTTTCTATCAAGAGAGGCTCTTGGCCCACAGTTTCAGTGCTCTTCTAAAAACTTTAAATTTGTCATTAATCCTCTTGGCAGGATTAGAGAAACCCACTGGAATATTCCAAGCAGACTGGACAATTTCCTTGAATGAGCTATGTTTCATCCAGTAATTTTCAAACCCAAATACCTTAGACTTGGGAATGCTTGTTCCAACTTTGATCATACATGGGATGTGATCACAAATTGGTTTGGCTAGAGGAAGTGCAGTAGAGTCAGGGAAAGATGTCATCCAGGCAGCTGATGTAAAAATCCAGTCCAGCTTTTCCAGAAGTGGGCTTTCTTGCATGTTACTCCAACTATATTGTCTACCTTTTAGGGGCATCTCTACCAACCCTAGATTACTAATAGTCTCATTGAACAACATCATTTGATTAATATCCCCTCCTGGTTTATTTCTGTAATCTAGAGATCTTATAAAATTAAAATCACCCATGATAATCCATTCAGCCTCATTATCCATTTGATTAGATTTTAACCAATCAATAAATTCCAGCTTATCTTCATGGTTGCAAGGGCCATAAATATTAGTTAGTATCCAGGAGTGATGAGAGGTATTGCACGTAAACTTAACTGTGAGAGGGAATTTGTTTTGAAATATCATTTCACCATTGAAAAGGGAGCCATTCCATGCTGTCAAAATACCACCTGAGGCCCCAACTAAGGGCAGGAATTCAAAATTATTAAATCTTTGGGGGTAGAAATTGTGTATGTAGGAAAGATCAAAAAATTCTCTTTTAGTTTCCTGAATACAAACAATACAAGCTGCATTCTCTTCAATTTTTTGTCTGACAGCCAATCATTTATCTGAGTAATTAATACCCCTCACATTCCAGTTTAGTGTGTTCGATGATCTGTTGTTATTCATTAACATATATAAGTCGATTGATATGTAACACCAAGTACCATCCCCTGGTTCTCATCCCTATATTAATTCTGATCATACACAACAGAAACTTCCTTTCTCAACCCATCAAGAGCAGAAAAATCATATGCATGAACATAAGCACTTTCCAAGAGTATCAAAATACATTTGACCCACATAACCCACATCTCACAATCTTGGGTACACACATGAAATGGATAAGATCTCGCACTACTAACCCAAAACTGGCATAGAGTACCAAAACCATTAATATTACATATAGGACCAGAATTAGCCATAGCCATCCTACAATGTTTTTGTTGAAAGATATGAAGATAGAGAAGCTGTCTTAAGGACTTGGAGTTGTGTTGTGCAATCATGACTGCACAACATTTGGGTTATCAGCATATCTAGTGGCCTTGGGTCCTTGGCCATCTCCTCCTTTTCATTTTTTTTTGTTTCTTGGATAGCTTCTCATGAGCTTCTTCCTCAGAGACCTCCTAGAAACTCTTTGTCAGATTTTTGACAATTTTGTTAGGAATTGTTGGAGGTAAAGCATTACAAGGAAGACAAGTTTGAACAACACAAGATTTCCTCCTATAACCATTGTTATCTCTTTAAATCCTGTCACATCTTCTTACCTCAGTTTCCACAAGAGGTTCTTTCTCCCTTCTCTTCCTTGAAACTGGCTCCCCAAGTGGCAGAATGAGAACTTTATTTGGGGACACCTGTTGTAGTGGGCTCCCAGTGCCACTAGAAGAATGAGAATCTGGGCTAATTCCCTCATTCTCCTTGCCATTTCCCTGCAAAATGTCCTTACAACTTGGAGCCTGAGAAGTGGAGCACTTATCAGGTATGTGAAAAGAGATAGTTTCTTCAGAAGAGAAGTTGGCAGTCAACAAAGTCCATACTTCAGATGTGGGCAATTTCATAATCCGGCCAAACTTGTCAGGAGTTAAAAGGAGATTTATTATCAAGTTGAACCAACTTACTGGGATATCAATCTTAAATGTGTTAACTGCCCCCTGAGTGGCTGGAGCAAAATGTTGAATCCACAGGTCCATACCTTCTTCAGAGATCAAATGAGAACCATCAATAATATCCATAGCATGTAAGTTAACAATTTTTTCTATATCAAAATAATTTGGGGAATAGGGGGCAGAATGAGGTCCAAAAGTACCTTTCTTATTAGCATCTGCAGGTTCAATTGGGACCTTATCCTTTCCTTTAAGAGCAAACACAACCATTTCCTCCCTAGAAACAACATTCTCAGTGTACTTTACTGCAATATAGTCTTTCTCACTATCTGCAGCTCCTTCTAAAGCAAGGTCAATTGCTGCAGAACATCCAGCCACTGGATTGATATTACCAATGATGTTATGACTTGGATTCTGCTAGAAGCAAGCATATGAACTTGCTCAACAGCTTGTGGTTGAGCCACAGGTGCAATCTGATCCTGCTAGACAAGTGGAGGAGCCTGAATCTCCAAGGGCTGAGGGCCTGGCACTTGCATGATTAGATTTTCCTCCCCAATGGCCTCCTGACCTGGATGAACCTACTCTGGGTCTTCCTGGTAAGCTAAGGCAATGTTGTGCAGTCCCATGCCCAAGAGGGGTGCTAGATCCCCCTGATTCACCTCCTCACTAGCAGAGTGTGTGAGAGAAAGAAGTCCATCAGACAGAGAAACAGTGGTTGTAATGATACTATTGGGAGCACCATCTTCATGTAACATAGGTATCTCCAACTGGTGTTGCACAAGTGCAGGAGGATTTGGCTATGGAAAAGCCCAGTGATCATTATCCTCCTGCTCATCCCACTCATCCCACTCAGCATTGTTAACTTGATCATTATTTAATGGAAAAGTTGAAACCCAGGAAAGTCATTAGCATGCTATGGAACTGGATGTGGGTCCACCCTTGGAGGAGGAATTGGATCCTCATTAGCAGGGCTACCTGCAAGTATTTCCTCCCACAACACCTCAACAGAGCCTGTCCATGATTCTTCCTCAAAACATTCGCCCTCAGACCATCTAATACTCTTGGGCACATCTATGAGCTCAGTAAATCTAGCCTTGACAAAAATCTTCCCCCTAAGAGCATCCTCTTTTTCCCAGCTGATGATCCTACCCCATTTGGAAATGGCAGCATCAACATCTTCAGTATTGCAATAGTCAAAAGGCACACCAACAAAAAGCAACTAACATGTTCTATTAAAGTGAATTTTGCGCCAGTTTCTGCCTTGATTATGAAGAGTTAAAGAGAGAAAAACATCCCCAAACGGGTAGGGACTCTGCCTCACCAATCTGTCCCTATCCCGCACATGCCTGAACTAAATATACGCTTCCCCAAATCGACAAAGCTGAATCTCTCTAAACGGAACCTCTTCCACCCCTTGCAAAAACTCTTCTAGAACATCGCGAACATTGGGGAAGAATACCTCATTAGGATGTGGATGGATAGTCACAATCTCCCAGTCCTCATGATGACGCGGGCGGTGCGGCAAGATAACCCTGGAAACCCCATTGCGCCCCTCCACTGCTTGTATCTGAAAATCATGAGGGACGAAAGGAGCTGGATCAATGGGAATGTTGGACATTGCTGGCGCTTCCGACGAGCAGAGCCTCAATGCCCTTCTCGGAGAAGAAGAGGAAGTTGGTGAGCTTGACAAGGTTGCAACAAAGCTGGAATATGAGGAGGAATGCGAGGAGGCAAGAAGGGGTCTCGGCTGGAAATTTGGGAAAAGATCCTTGACCAGCTCCTTAAATGTCGAGACTTGCCTAAACAGTAATGTTGGCCAGCGCATAGAAACCATGACTCCACCTCGCCCTCGGCCCAGGCCTGCTCCGGAGGACTCAGAAAGGAATCAAATCAAATAAAATGCCAAAACCTAGGAAGATTTGGCCTAGCACAATTGCGCGCATAATGATCCTCCTCCCCGCAGGCATAGCATGTGACGTATGTATTGGTACGTTGTCGTTGTGCATTAACCTGGAGCTCATTGCACTGTCCATCATCATAACATATATTGCTAGTCATCAAGGCACCCCTCTGATCACTCCCTTCTTGAATGTGGCCTGATAAACGCTCAAAAATTGATCTGGTAGTCCAGCAAGCCGGAGCACCAGTCCAGCGATCGCTGGAGTCAGGATTCACTGCTTTTCCATGCCTACCCACTAACGTCCATTATTTATCTTGCTCAGCATAGAAAGCTGTCTCCTCTCTAATCCAATTTGGACCACCAAAATTATGGAGATTAAAAACCATTTCAAACTCTTTCTCAACTACTTTGCCTGCATTATAAATCTCAAAACCCACAGATTTGGAAGCAACCACAAACTTGAAGGGTCTATCTTTGAGATGGCGAACTCTAAAACCTTGGGCATAGCCACCAAACATAGCATGAAGAGAAACACTAACCGTGTGAGGATCAAGTTTGAAAGATGCTCTGCAAAAGGATACCACCATTGTGAACTCCCGTTGACGAAACCACAGCGAGAAAACCACCGGGTGCACAAACTTTTGCCTCATGTCTGCTTCGAATTTCTTACCCCGATCAAAGTTGAGGGCAAAAGGTGCCACTGTTTGTTTCTTGGGGCCAGAGTGGCCACCGGTAGGGGGAGAGCGGGTGGCCGCCGGGGCCGGAGTGGCCACCGGCATAGGTCGTCTAGGAGTCGCCTAGGAGTTGCCATGATCTTGTAATGTAGCATATTTGTTTCATGCCTCCAACATGTCAACATGTTATTTCTGCTTACATGTATGCCCTGTTTTCAATGTCCTAATCTGTGTTTAAAATTGCTTGTTGCTTTGATCATGTTGGATTCATCAGTAATCCTATGAACCTGAACCTTGATTATAATTGAAGCATGTAATCTGTACTTGAGGTGCATGTCATGTTTGTGCCTATCTTATTCTTGTAGCATGTTGTTATGATGTTTCTAAGATGTCTAGTTGTTGTTTTAATCTTGTTTTATGTGTGTGTGTGCATTGAACCGTCGCTCCGTTTGGAGCGCGATCTATATGAAACTTGTTTGGTTTTGTGTGTACATTCATATTTTAATGTTGCATCCTTCATTTGACTATGTGTGCTTGATGTTTCAATGAATTTTGCATCAATGCCATGCTTAAGTTGTTTTTCTCATATCTTCTAGGCCGTAGCTCCGAATTAAATGAACCTTATATATAACTTGACTAGAAAACAATGTAGATCATCTTGGTGCATGTTAACTTGTTGTTTAACAACTTTGACATCATGTGTTATTCAGCTCTGGACCAATCATGAAATTTGCATATGGGGCGTTTCCAGAATTCTTATATGTTGTTTACGGCCTCATTTAAACTTGCTTTGTTGTGATCTTCTTGTTGCATCATCTCTAGCCATGTGTAGCATCATTTTGGTTGAGCATCATGTTATGTTTATGTTTGTGTTTTTACCAGGGTTTTTTTTCCGGTTGTGCTTCTTCGCATTATTTCTTATTTCGTTTTGATCATGAGGATTCGTTCGACTGCGCTTGGTTCATCTACTCCCATTCGTCTTCTTCATGGACTCGTTCTTCTTCCTAGCAGGATTTCAGGCAAGATGATCGTCACCTTGGATCCCACTACTATGTTTTCTATGCTAGATGTCTCGATGCCATCGCCATATGTCGCGCTACGCACCAGTTGTTTATCATGCCTCCCAATATGCCATAAAACAACCTCTAACCTTTTTCCACCATCCCAGCAAACCGTTGTTTGGCTATGTTATCGCTTTGCTAAGCCCCTCTTATAGCGTTTCTAGTTGCAGGTTGTTCCATGTTGGAACATGGGTATGTTGGAATATCATAATATCTCTTATTTAATTAATGCACATATATACTTGGTAAAGGGTGGAAGGCTCGACCTTTTCGCGCCCTAGTTTCCGCTAAACCAGTGCTATGTTCCTTGATTTTGCATTCCTAACGCGATTGGGGTTTATGGCCCCCCCTCGACAGTTCGCTTTGAATAAAACTCCTCCAGCAAGTCCCAACTTTGGTTTTACCATTTGCCTAATAATAACTAAAACTTGCATAGGGACCGGCAAGCACCCTCGGATTCTTAATCAACCCCCGGGCTAGTGCTCCTCATGAGTGTTGGTTTGAACTGGAGCACTGTCCGGGGCCGCCCCTTGGCAACTCGGGGTTTTTGGCACCTGTACGCGTTGCTTATCCATCGTGTCCTGAGAACGAGATACACGGCTCCTATCGGGATCGTCGACACGTCGGGAGGTCTTGCTGGACTTATTTTCCCATCGTCGAAATGTCTTGTGCATCGGGATTCCGAGTCTGATTAGGTTGTCCCCAAGATGGAGATTTTACCTCTGCTGATCATGATAGCTTGTGATGGGCTAAGTTGGGACACCCTTGTAGTGCTTCATCTTTCCAAAGACGTGCCTGCGGTTATGTGGCAGATTCGAAATTGATAATATTCGGTTGTAGAGAACTTGACACTAAAGCCGCACTAAAATACACCAACTGCGTGAGTAACTAAGATTTGGGATGTTTACATAAGCCCTCACAAATCAAATCTATTGTTGTTGTTTCTTCAAAAACTCCGTTCAAGCCTTTCTCTTGAAGATTTTATTTCAAATTCAATTGTGGTAGATGTTGTCATCTTCTTTTCCGTTCTTTTCATTCCTTCCCTTCAGTTTTTCCGGAGGCATTGTGGTGTCCTCTTGTTAAGTCTCCTTCCATCTTGTCAAGCTCATGCTTTAGTCCATTCCATGTTCAACTGGAGTGTTGTCCAAATTATTTCAGCCTTGTACCGCGGCTCTCTCGTTATACGGTGTGGTTTCATATTCCTTTGGTTCGTTAAGCTCTTGTTTCATTCCGTTCAACCTAAAAGGTTCTCGTAATGTTCTGTGTTCCTCCTTTGTAATGGATCATCTCAATCTTGTTCATCTCTGTTGTGTTCTTTCTCTAAAATTGTTCAAACTCTCTAGATTCTTTTGTTTCACTCATTTCACCAAGAAGAACTTTGTTATTCCTATTTCCCTTCTGTCTCCTTCCTAAGATCTCGGGATGAGATCTCTTATTACTGGGAGAGTGTTGTGACACCCCGAGACCGATGCGCCAGATGCCTTCCTTTCATTCATCATTGTTGCCCCTCCATTCGTTTGCGTGTTGCACTTTGCCATGTCATCATGTCCATTTCATCTTCATCTTTTCAAAACTTGCAGCAGTTCTTACCTGCCCGATCCCCCGTTATCTCGGTTGTCCGTTCTGAGCCCAGACTCACTAGCCCGCGCCCTCGGCACCTCTAGAATATTATTTTATAAGTGCATAAAAATGTTCTCGGAATGAGGTGAAAGTTGGTGTGCAGTCTTATTATAGTGTAGGTAGTCCTCCTGTCAAATTTCGTTACATTCGGAGTTGGTTGATACCCTAGCCGTTAAAGATACAGCGGCACCATTGCGGGTCTAACATCGGACGTTTTCGGTCTCTGGAAACTGTGTCGGGCCACACTTCTTCCCTCTCTTCTCAGCCCGAGGCCTTCTACACAGCCCACCTGCAACCCACCTAGACACCCCTCCGCTCCCGACCATCGGATCCCAATCCGATGTAGGAAAATACCGCCTAAACATGGCCTCCCTTGCTATGAATAAACGCCCCTAGTCCATTTTTCAACATCCCTTGCCACCCCCTAGCTCCAGCCGCCACCCCCATCATTTTTCGTGCGCATCTGCTCCACCTCCGCCACTTGGCGTCGCCCTTGTCTCCTTCCACCCCATATGGCGTCCCCCGCCCTGGATCCATTGCCTCCACCCGGTTTCCTATCGCCGCCGGCCTCGCCGCTCCGCCTACCATCGCCATGATGCCGCCGCCGCCACCCTGCCTCCTACTCGTGCCTCGGGCACGAGGTGGGTGATGACGCCGCCATCCTCGCTCGTGTTGCAAGCGGGCCGCTCTGCGCCCTGGCCCAGCTCTGCATCTCCCTTGGCCCAGCAGCGCCGACATGCTGCCTTCTCATCAAGCTGGGCTGAAGCCCATGGTGAGATGCTAAGCCCCGACCGTGCGTCGTTTACTTATTTGACGCTCACTCTATTTTCTTGAAAACGGCTATGTCCCTGGAAATATCAGCCACATATAGACATTTTGTGAGGGCCATAACTTTGTACATTTTTATCCGATTGTAGTGTATAATATGTCAAAATGTTCTAATCTTCATGCTCTACATGATGTTGTGCTTTGCATTCATGTGAGGATTCATATTGTGTTGTTAATCTCAATTGAAAAAGTGCATGTCGAAAACTATTATAACCTGCCCTTTTTTATTTTTGTGTGATTTAATGCATGTGGCATATGAGCATGTTGTCAACATGTGTTTGGTGCATTATCATGTCTTTTTGCTCCTAGAAATACTTGCATGCCATGATATGCCTTGTGGTGAGTGCAACAAGCTTGCAAACATGCCTTGAGTTTGTATATGGGTAGCGCTAACTCCCTATGCGTCATATTTATTAACATGTTTATTATGATGGGCAAATGGTAAAACCAATGTTGGGCCTTGCTGGAGGAGTTTTATTCAAAGCGAACTGTCAAGGGGGTCACATAACCCCCAACAGTGTTAGGAACGCAAACTCAAGGAACATAACATCGGTTTATCGGTTCTTAAGGCGGCATGAGTGGAACAAAACATCATGCAAAAGGCCAAGCCTTCCACCCATTGCCAAATATATAGGTTCCATTAATTTAAGTAACATATTATGATATTCCCAAAATATCCAAGATCCGACATGGAGCAATCTTCATCGTCACCTATAACTAACAACGCTATAAGGGCATCTCCAGCCGTTCGCCCCCCAGGGCGCCTAAATAGAGCGGCCTGGGGGCGTGCTAGCGCTAGTCGGCCCCTGGGGGCGACCTAGCTCCCAATCACGCCCCCAAGCGCCGGCCCCAGGATGCGGGAAATTTGAACTTAGGTCGTTCCCGCTCAAAAAAGACGGCACAAATCCGGCGATCGGACGTAGTCTGGCATTACAAAAAACAGAGCGCCGCAAGTTCGCGTGCACAACGAATCACTCGACGGGGCCGGCTCCAGGCGTTGGTGTAGTCGGCGTGCGCGGGCTCGGCGGTGTCGGAGCTGCTTTGGTGCTGGGCTGTGTCGGCGCGGCTTCGGTACTGCTGGGCAGCGATGTAGAGGCGTCGTTTGGGCTTGGCGTCCGTGTGGCCGTGGGCGCGGGAGCTGGCGTTCGACATGCCCGGTGGCTTCGATGGCGGCGCCCTCGGCTTCCTCTGCTTCGGCTGGGCCATGGTGCCAATCGCGGTTGCCGCCACGCGCGGCATGGCGTACTTCTTCGGCGGCATGGCGGCGACTGGAAGGTGAGCGGGATGGGGTTTGACGTGAGGAAGGGAGGGAATGGTGGGAGGAAGG
Source organism: Secale cereale (assembly GCA_902687465.1). Taxonomy (NCBI): domain Eukaryota; kingdom Viridiplantae; phylum Streptophyta; class Magnoliopsida; order Poales; family Poaceae; genus Secale; species Secale cereale. The sequence continues at coordinate 411,569,588 of LR738712.1, forward strand.
CGAGCGAGCGGGAGGGATGCGAGGGAAAAGCATCAAGAAACGGCGGGAAAAAGCCCTCGGTTCACTACCAGGGCGGACCCACGCGCCTTTTTCGCTTGTGCCGGCTCCCCAAGCGCCCCCTAGGGCGCCGGGTTCGGCCTGGGTCCGCCGGCACCAGTTTTGGCCCGAGCCGGCGAAAAACGGGCTTCTCGGGGCGCGACTGGGCCGTTTTTTCGGCGCCGGCGCGACAAAAACGCCTGGGGAGGGCCTGTTGGGGGCGCGGCTGGAGATGCTCTAAGAGGCGTTGAGCAATAAGTAACATAGCCAAACAACGGTTTGCTAGGATGGTGAACAAGGTTAGAGGTTGTTTCATGGCATAATGGGAGGCTTCATAAACAAGTGGTCGGTAGCACGACATATCGCAATAGCGTCGAGACAACTAGCATAGCAATGATAGTAATGAGATTTAAGGTGACGGTCATCTTGCCTGATGTCCCGCTAGGAAGAAGAACGAGTCCATCAAGAAGACGAAGCCACGACGACGAACAAGCGTAGTCGAACGAATCCTCACGATCGCAACAAACATGAACTAACAAGAAGAAGCAAACAACATGGTAAACACGCAATACATAACAAGACATGGTGCTCAACCAAGTACGATGCATGACAAGGCTACATGATGCTAATCATGGCAAGAGATGAAGCCGACAAGCACCTCACACAAAGCAAGTTTAAATGAGGCCGGAGACAACATATAACAATTCTGGTAAGTCCTCATATGCAAATTTCCAAATTGTTCCAGATCTAAACAAACCTTATGTTAGAGTTATTAAACAACAATTTAACATGCACCATGATGAACTACAAGATTTTCTAGTCAAGTTACATATAAAGGTCATTTCATTCGGAGCTACGGCCTAGAAGATATGAGCACAACAAGTTACACATGTCATTGATGCAAAATGCATTCAAACATGAAGCACAACAATCAAAACATGGATGTAACATTTTGTGATGCATCTACATGAAAAAGCAAGCAAGATCATGTAGAGCATGTCCAAAACGGAGCAACGGTTCAACATATACACATGAAACAAGATTAAAGGAAAAGTTGTCCAAAACAGCAACTAGGCATATTGCGGGCATCAAAGCAACATGGTACAAGTAGAAGATAGGCACAAGCTTGGCATGAACTCAAGGTACAGATCACATGCTTCCAATAACATTAATGATCAGCTTCATAGGCATTAAGAGTAAACAAGCATGACCAAGGCAACAAGCACATTTTATATCACAGATTATGACAGTGAAAAACAGAGCATATACATGAGCAGAGTTAATATGCTAACATGTTGGAGGTAAGAAATAATTGAGCTACAGAGCAAGAACATGGCAAGCAAAAGAATGGAATTCTAGAACATAACATGTAGCTCAAGGAACTCAACATGGCATATACATGGTAGCAACAGGTTCATCGCATTCATTAAAACAAGATGCAAACATGATATAACAGATTCTCAGACTTAGTGAAAATCTGGGAATGCAACAACAACATTATGATGCTGAATTTGGAGGCACATAACAGCAAGCATATCAATCCTAATAAGCATGCAAAGATCATGAACATGTAATAGGCATGGCATACTACAATTAATTCCATTGGCACAACTTCATAAGATGCATAGATTGACAACAATGAGGTTTGCCATTTGGAACATGTTGTTGACAGGCTGACAGATTTATCATAATGACAACTTGAGAGCAAGAAACAGACATGCTACAACAACTTATATTTTCAAACAAGGACATGGATGGAGAGAGAGCATAACATGGACTTCAGAATATGCTCAATGTACATTCCAAAACATGCATGGATTTGACTGTAGCATCAAGTTTACATGGCAATATATTATAACAGATTCCAGACTAGCATGTTTGCAACATTATCATAGCATGTTTGCAAGCTTGTTGCACACCCCACAGGGCATATCATGACAAACCAACTACACCATTGCAAAGATGACATGATTGTGCTCCTAAAACCTGTTGACATGATGCTAAAACGAAAATCACACAAAAAGATATGAAAAAGACAAATCAATAAGTTATAACAGTTTTCAGCACTTAATAGCAACATACACTTTTGCAACAAGGATTATCATGTCAAGATGCAACCTAACATGCATGCAAATGCAGCCATCCTGTAGAACATTTAGAGAAGAACAATTTGACATATTATACACTCAATTAGGGTAAACATGCACATAGGTATGACCACTCAAAGTATGCAACAAGACATAACAATTCAGGGAATTAGCGGTTTTCGAAAAAAAAAACGAACGAGCGTTTAATACTAAAAAAACGCAAGGGGCGCTGGATAGACAGCTAGAGACGGATGGGCTATCCCACCATGGGCAAAGACTAGTCGGGGGAGAGGAGGCCGGGCTGGGCGCTGCTGGGTCTCGGGCCAGCGAGTAGTAGAGCTGGTGCCAGCCCAGCGCGGGGTCGCATCCCACGCGGCATGGGAGGTCGGGCGTCGTCCTCCCGACGACCCGAACAAGGCCGGCGAAGATGGCAGCATCGGTGCAACGGCCGGAGACGGGTGCCGTAGGCCGGAGGAAGACCGCAGGCGGCGGAGACAGTCGGATCCGGGCGGCGGAGGCCGGATCCCACCGGATGTAGGGCCGGAGCAAGCGAGTGGCAGCTGCCGGCGGCAGAGGGCAGCGGAGGAGCACGGGCTCCTCCCGATCCAGATCGGGATCGAGGGGACCGTGGGCGACAGCGGTGGTTGAGTGGAGACAGGCGTGAGCGACACCCGGGGCTTAGGCGAGGTGAGGGTGGGCCGCGAAGGCGGAGAGGCGGCGGGGCGCTCCGGCGAGGGCGTCACCGGCGGGGCGCGGCGGTGGAGGTGGAGTGAAGCTATGCGTCGGGGCTGGTTACGCGGGCTCGCGTGGGTGGTGGCTCAGGCGCGGACGGGCCACGCGGGCACCGCGCGAGCCGCGCCGATGCGGTGAGGCAGGGGGACGCGTGGCGCGACGCGGTTGCCTGCAGCCATCGGCGGAGCTGACGTGCAAGTTCGCCAGTGGGTGGAGGGCGGCTGGCGATGGTGCATGCATGAAATTTGAGGTGGAGGGAGGCTAGAGGTAGGTGGAGGGCTAGGCTAGCCATAACTGGCATCTGGGACTGTTTAAATTGGGTAGGGGCTAGGGTTTGGTGGGTTTCGGATCCTTGGATCATGATCTGATTGTATGAACTGAAGGTGGTAGGATGGGCCTAGGAGGAGTTGGTGGGCTATGAAGAGGGGGTGTGGGCTGAGAGGATAGGTGAGAAAGAGGCCCTAAGGGGGTTTTCGGAGTTCGAAACGTCCGATGAATAAACCGGGGACTAGTGCCGCTATAGATTAACGGTTGGGCTATCGAAATGACTCCGAATGCGACGAAATTTGACAGGCGGTCTACCTACACTATAATAAGACCACATGCCAAGTTTCATCCCATTCGAAGAACATTTTCCGGCCACTCATAAAATAATATTTCGGAGGTGCCGCGGGCGCGTGCGAGTGTGTCTGTGCTCTGAACGGACAACGGAGAGAACTAGAAGATCGGGCAACTAAGGACGGATGCAAGTTTTATAAACATGCTGATGTAACGCACATGATGACATGGAAAAATGCAACACACAAGCGAATGACATGGCAACGACAGCGAATAAGAGGTAGACACCTGGCGCATCAGTCTCGTGGTGTTACACTCAGAGACTTGATTCCCGTCCATCGCCTTGCTGGAGTCGGCAAAGTTGTGGTAGAGGTCGTACTTCTACGTCCACAACCTCCTCCCGACTCAGGACTAGGTCACCTTGTTGGACTTTGCAGCCGGCCCGCCGGCTGGCCATCACCATGAACATCGTAAACCGGCTCCAGGTCCTCAAGGTGGCTGATCTGCTTGCTGTCTTCGTCTACCACCGGATTTCGCCTCTCCAGGCCCGGCCACACCGGGTCTGCGACATGAGAGGCCACCGGGATCCATGCCGGATGTCGACCAAGGAGCTGCCCACTGTTGAGGTGGTTTGCCATGTCAACTTCTTCTCCGACAGAAAGCTCAGCGAGATCGACTGGAGAATCGCCAAGCTGCCATACAATCGCATCGATCCCGCACCGCCGGTTAGTATATGGTCTCCATTCTTCACTAACGCAGTGCTTCTTATCCGACATGAACACTTGGACACAGGGCGGCCCTTTCATATCCAGGCGGTAGGCAACGCACCGCCTCCAGGCTATCAATGGATGCCGGAACGCAAGGAGAGCGACGTGGGCGACCCCAAGCTGGGGGCGGCCGTGTTGGAGGACGGAGCCGGGGACGACGTGTCCTGGGGAGGCGGTGCTAGAGGAGACGATGATGTCCGATCCTAGCTAGATGATGATGAAGACATCGAGGGGCGATGCCGCCCTGAAGGCACCGAGGGGAAGGGCGCCGGCCCTTCGATACTGCGGCCTTCCAGCGGAGCGCTGGCTAACACCCCCAGCGCATCTAAGCGTCGCGCCGAGGAGATGTTTGGCAGTCTGCCGCCTAAGAAGGGCCAGCAGACGGCAGCTACCAGGTGGCACAAGGCCGCGAAGGCGGCCACCAACAATGGGCGAGCCGGGAGGGCCCCGAAGGAGCGGCCAATGATGCCCGGGTAAGTGCATTCGCTGCACTATACTAATCATTCATTCCTTTCACCATTTTCTCATCTTCGCTTCCTTTGCTGCACAGGGCCGCCATCACCATATCCCTGGCTCCATCCGCCTCATTGATCGGAACATCAGGCGGCTCTGAGGAGGCCCAGCATGTGGCGCCCGCCGCCCTCCAGGAGGCGATGGAGAGGAACATGAGGGAGGCGGAGGTTGGGGCTGCGACACGGGTGGAGGCCGATGCCCAGGCCGCTGTGTCAGTGCAGGCAGAGGCCAAAGTCATGGTGTCGGCGCAGGCAGAGTCGCCCGCCAAGGAGCGGGCAAAGGCCGACGCCAAGGCTGCAGAGGACCCGACTGGTTGAGGGATCCGGGAGGCCGCAAATCCTAAGCAGCCACAGATGCCGATGGCGGGAACTCAGCCACCGACTGCAACAGCCAGAGCGAACCAGGCGGCGCCGGAGCAGGCGGTTGCCGATTCGACAGCCTTTGAGGCGCAGGCAACCCAGTGCGCACCGGTTGCTGGTGAGCAAGGTGAAAGCCATCCCAAAGGGCCAGAGATGCCGCTGGCGAACGCCAGGACGGACATGGGCCAGGCCCTGACGACACGCATTGCCTTGCGCCAACGCTAGGCGCTAGCATCCTCTGAGCCGGGGCCGGTGGAAATTGGGTCCGTGAGCTCGCACGGGGCCGATGTCGGAGCCACGAGTTCCACCCTGCCTCGCTGGGTGTCAGCAGCTAGCACGGCCGCCCTCAACCTCACGGTGCAGGATGTCCTGGACAAGTTTGCTGCCCACTGCTCCATGCTTAGGAAGGCGGGGAGCGAGATGGAAGAGATGCAGACGTCTGTCCGAGTACCCTTGATTTGCATTTGTGTCTTTTTGTGATCTTCAATGGGGGCGCGACAGCACACCCACTGGGTGTAGCCCCTGAGTTCCGAGCCGGCTGCTAAGCAGGCGGGTTAGAACTTCAAGGCGTGTTTCCGAATGTCGAGATGTCGTTCTTGATGCAGGACCACCGCATCCTATGTGTGGCCACCTATGACTTCTAGAACCAGGCCATCGCCACCCGGTCTGCCGAGTTGCAGAGGAGACGAGGTACGTAGGCCGGCTTTCAGTAGGGGCGCGCAAGCACACACACTGGGTGTAGCCCCCGAGATTCGGGCTGACTGCTGAGCGATCAGGCTGGATCCTCCCGACGCGTTCTTGTCTTTTCAATGTCGTTTCTTAAGATTCTTCTTTGTTTCCATAGAGACCGCCTACTAGCTACAGGTTCGCGTGCAGGAGCTCGAGGGCCAGCTTTAGGCCAAGGAGCTGGAGCGCAGTCAGGCGGCCACGGAGCGCGAGCGGAAGGAGCTGGCCAACCAGGCAGCTTGGAATGTGGAGGAGGTCTAGCGGTTGATGGGCGAGGAGGAGCTCCTCAAGGCCGAGTTCGAGTCCCAGAGCTCGGGCTGGTCCAACAGGGAGAAGTACCTGACGGAGGGCTATGAGGTCATTGAGGAGCTACTCGGAGGTAAAGCTTCTATATTTCTTGATTGGCTGGTTGCCGGCTGTTGGGTGAAGCCGACTTTTTATTCTCTTGTTTTCTTTTAAGCATAGTAATTTAAGGACCCCACCGGCACCATCAACCAGGGGATCAAGGCTCAGAGAGAGCGATGGAGGCAGGAGGGCGTGGAGATTGTGCCGGACCGGGCCCGGAACTTGGGCGAGCAGTACTAGGTCGTTTAGTTGCGCCTTGTGCCGTTGCGTCAGCTTCTCCGCTAGTTTTAGCGTGCCGGAGTGCAGGTCTTGGAAGGGCTCTGGCCTAGTGTGTAGATTCCTCGGACTCACAACCGGGCTGCCGACTGGATGTAATTAGCATGGGAGCGGCTTGACGCCTAGAAGTGCACTGCAGCACGGACCGACACGAAGGTGACATTGGAGTTCGTGAAGGCAAGGTATCCGGGTTTGAGCATGGCGCACCAGGCCACCTTCTGCCAGGAGGCGGCGCCGTAGTTGGCGCGGGAGCGCGAAGGGATCGCCATTCGAGCTTCAGCCCTCGCCGAGTGCACCAATGGCAATGTCTTCATCCCGAAGCGGGCATAAGACGGCATCGAGGTGCCACTGTTCTGGTTCGAGATAAACCCGGACGAGGCAGAAAACCCGGCGGAGGAGATCGCCTCCAGCGACGAGGCCGCGAAAGAGGACGATGACGAGGAAGGCTAGGGCATCGCGCCGAATGACAGAGTGACAAGCCAGAATTGGCCTGGTCCGACCTCAGTCGACGAGCATCCGGAGACCACGTCGGCCACTGCCGCTAACCATACCAGAACCGATCAGGCGGAGGCCCCACCAGCCAGCGCTACAACCACCGCCAACTCGTCCGAGCAGCCGGAAGCACCTCCGACCTAGGCGGCCCTTATCTGTTTATTTTTTTGTCTCGTGCTTAAGAATAATGTTAGTTATGCGCAGTTCCACCCACTGGGGGTGTGCTTTCAACTTTGATGAATGCCAGCCGTAGACCTTTTGGAATGTAAATGAATTTACTTTTCCCACATGCTTGTGCGCTTTACCGAGTTCTGACTCAATTTTGCCTTTGCTCTCTTTAGCCTTTTCTTTTGATGTGTTCCTTTAGCTGCCACCCTGCCAGCCGGATAGCCACGCATCGGTCTGTGGGCGGGTCAAGGACTTGGCCGCTATAATAGGAAAATTACTTCGGTCGCTTGAAGTGTATGCTAGTTGACCAAGAAGTCGGCGGGCCGGCTACAGTCAGCGTTCTTCCGTAGTCGTTTTTCATGTGGACCGTGCTTCGGGTCTTTAGGTGTTGCCTGCCGGATAGTCGCATGGTGAGCTATGATTGGAGCAAAGAGATGGCATTGGCGTCGGCACATTACTGAGCCGACTTCGGACGATGCCGTCTTGGGCCAAGTCGGCGAGCCCCCGGGCCGGCTTACCGGACCTGGGCGGGGCGAAAGAGCAAATAATCATATGCAGGGGGATTTTAGCATAGAGATAAAAAGGTAGCCCCCGAGTGTGCCTCAGGGTACCTTTCGTCTTTACTTAGTACAAATGATAGCATCCTACATACACTGCAGCAACTGTAAAACGGGCGGAGAAGGTTTGTCTTTCTTGCGTGTCCTTGGCTTCTGTGCATTGATTAGATAGTAGGAGTCATTACCCAGGGCCTTGCTGACGATAAAGGGCCCCTCCCAAGGAGACTAGAGCTTGTGCTGTCTGGCTTGATCAGTCGGAGCACGAGGTCGCCCTTGTGGAAAGTTACCGACTTGATCTTCTTGTTGTGGTAGCGGCCAGATTCTGCTAGTAGCTGGCGGACCGGCTGAGTGATAGCAGTCGGGCCTCTTCGAGCAGATCGACACCATCTTCACGTGCCTCCTTTGCTTCCGCCTCCATGTAAAGTGTGACACGAGGCGAGCCGAAATTGACATCCGTTGGGATGATGGCCTCGGAGGAAGAAAGGTGCGAAGCTGGTTGATAGGTTTGGCATGGTCCGAAGACTCCAAAGGATGGTCGGAAGCTCCTCGATCTAGCAACTGGCCGAGTGCTCTAGTGTCTCGACTAGTCGTGTCTTGTTGCCTAATAAAATGAGGCCATTTGCCCGCTCCACTAGGTCATTTGACTGCTGGTGAGCAACCAATGCAAGGTCCAGTCGGATGCCCTTTGCCACGTAGAAACCAGCCAAGGCGCCTTTGGTGAAATTTGTTCAGGATGCCGTATCGAATGCTGATATCTTTGACGAATGTGACGGTCGTGGGGCCATCCAGCTTCTTGATCAGCCTTGCCTCGATCCACTTGTTGAACCTGTCCACGGCAACCAGCAAGTGGGTCATGCCGCCGTCTGTTGTCTTGAATGTGCCTACCATGTCCAATCCCCATACGGGAAACGGCTGGGCCATGGGAATTTTCTTGAGGGCTGAGTCCGGCTGGTGCTGCTTGGCACTGAAATGCTGGCACCCATTGTAGTTCCGGACCACCTTCTTTCCGTTCACTAGAGCAGTCGGCCAGAAGAAACCGTGGCAAAAAGACTTGGCAGTGAGGGCTCTGGAGGCGGCATGGTGGCCACATTCACCTTGGTGGACATAATTGAGGATGGCAATGCACTTCTCCGGCTCAACGAAGTGCTAGAAGACACCAGTCGCGCTACGCTTGACGGGCTCTCTGTTGATAATTGTGTATGCAGCCGCCAGGCGTTGCACCTTCCGGGTCAACACCTTGTCGGCTGGGAGCTTGCGAATCACCAAAATGTTGAGGATGGGGTGTGCCCAAGACGAAGATACCACCACCGTCATTATAGCAGCCGGCATTAGGGTGGCCGGGTCAAGAGGCGGCAGGTTGGAGCTGTCCACTCTTTCTAGCGTCGTTTAAGTCCCCGGGCCGGCTACAGTAGTCCCCGTGCCGGGTTCGGGAGTCCCCGGGCCGGGTTGAAGTGCTGCAGCCCACGGGCAACCTGTAGAAGTCACCGGGACAGCTGCAGAAATCCCCGAGACAGATCCGGCTGGTCAATGGTCAGCCGTCACCAAGATGGATTCTGATTCCGGCGAAGGTTTAGTAGACGCATTGCGCAGGCATTCAAGAAAGATGCCTGCTGGGATGGCTTGCCGGGTAGGGCTGAACCATGCCAGGGCGTCGGCTTCTCCATTGTCGGCCCGTGGCACATGGATGAACATGCACCCATCGAAGTACCCGTTGATCTGTTGGACGAGGGAGCGGTAGGTGGCCATGTTGGCATCCTTGGCGTCCCAGTCGCCAGAAGATTGTTGGACCACAAGGTCCGAGTCGCCATAGCACAGGATGTGGCGGATGCCGATCTCCTTGGCCAGCCGGAGCACAAGGACAAGTGCCTCATACTAGGCCATGTTGTTGGAGGCGGCAAAGTGGATCTGCAGCGTGTACTTCATCTTGTCGCCTTTGGGAGAGGTGAGGACGGTGCCGGCTCCCAAACCGGTGCGCATCTTGGAGCCATCAAAATGCATCCGCCAATGTGTGGAATCCGGCGATGGCGGTAGGTACTCGGTCTCGACCCAGTCGACAAAGAAGTCTCCTAGCGCTTGGGACTTGATGGCAGTGCGGGGCTAGTTGAGGATGGTGTAGGGGGCCAGCTCGATGGCCCACTAGTCCACCCGGCCCAAGGCATCTCGGTTGCCAATGATGTCGGCAAGAGGGGCGGTGCAGATGACCGTGATGGAGTGCTCCTGGAAGTACCAATTCAGCTTCTTAGTGGCAAAGTACTCGCCGTAGCACTTCTTCTGTTAATGAGGGTAGTTCTGCTTGGAGGCGGACAACACCTCGCTCATGTAATAGACCGACCTCTAGACCGGCAGCGCCTTGCTGGCTGCTGGGCGTTCGACAACTATCACCATGCTGATGACCCGGTTCGTGGTGGTGATGTAGAAGAGCGTAGGCTCTTTGCCAGTCGGAGTGGCTAGAACAGGCAGCATGGACAACATCCGCTTGAGCTCGAGGAATGCATATTCCGCCTGGTCGGACCACTCGAATCCCTTGGTCTTCTTCATTAGTTGGTACAGAGGAAGGGCCTTCTCGCCCAGCCGGCTCATGAACTGGCTGAGAGACGCCAGGCAGCCGATTAACTTTTGGACGTCTTGCAACTTGGTCGGTTTCTTCATCCGCTCAATGGCCTAGATCTTCACAGGGTTGCACTCTATCCCACGCTCAGAAACAAAGAACAAAGGAGCTGGCCGGTTGGCACTCTGAAAACACACTTCTCCGGGTTGACCTTGATTTGGAAATGACGTAAGTTGGTGAAGGTCTCCCGGAGATCCTACAAGAGGGTGCCAAACTTTTCTGTCTTCACCACTATGTCATCCATGTAGACATGGGCATTCCCGTAGAGCTGTGGCAGGAGGCATTTCTGCATGCATCGTTGAAACGTGGCGCTGGCATTTTTCAAACCGAACGGCATGGTGAGGTAGCAGAACGCGCCGAAAGGTGTGATGAAGGCGGTATTCAGTTGATCGGCCGGGTCCAGCTTGATCTGGTGGTAGCCGGAATAGACGTCCAAAAAGGACAGGATCTCGTAGCAGGCAGCGGAGCCGATCACTTCATCAATTCGGGGCAAGGCAAACGGATCATTGGGGCATGCCTTGTTTACTCTCGTGTAGTCGATACACATGCACCACTGGTTGTTTTTCTTCAAAACAAGGATTGGGTTGGCAAGCCAGTACGGGTAGAAGACTTCCATGATGAAGTCGGCTGCCAGAAGTCGGGCGATCTCTTCACCGACGATTCTTCTCTCCTCTTATGATAGGCAGCAGAGGGGTTGCTTGACCACCTTAGCATCCAGCTGCACATGCATCTTGTGCTCAGCAAACTTCCTCAGAACACCCGGCATGTCATTGGGAGACCATGCAAAGATATCCCGATTCTCATGGAGGAAGTCGATGAGCTCGCTTTCCTATTTTCTGTCAAGGTTGGACCCCATGATAGTGTACTGCTCCGGGTGCGTCGGGTCCAAGATGATCTCCTTGGCTTCCTTAGCCAGCTGGAAGGAGCCCTCCCCGTCAGCCACATTTGGGTCAGTCGGCATGGCCGGCTGCTCGCTGGCCATGGCCACAACCCGGTCAAGGAGGCACTTCTCTTCGGTGATGACGACAGACTCGGCCAGCCGGGAGATGGCAGCGACACACTCTAGCGACTTCTTGTAGTGGCCGGCAACGGTGATGATGCCCTTGGGACTCGTCATCTTCATCTTCAAGTACGCATAGTGTGGAACCATCATGAATTTGGCCATCACTGGCCAGCCCAAGAGCATGTGGTAGGGGATGACCAAGTCGACCCCGTTGAACCAGATCGGCTCACGATAGAAGTGGATCTTGTCACCGAAGAGGACACCGATCTTGATCTTGCCGACTGGAGAGCAGGAAAGCTTAGAGACGATGCCATGGAGGACCATCCGACGGGGATGGAGTTGCTTCCCCTTGATGCCTAGCTTTTCCATGGTATCGTGGTAGAGGATGTTGATGTTGTTGCCACCGTCTTTCAGGACTCGGGAGAAGCGGCACGTCCACCTCTCGGTTGAGAAGGTGGGGTCTAGCACCATGGCGTAAGCACCTGGCAAAGGCATCACCGCGGGATGGTCATATCGGCTCGAGGTGATGGGCTTGTCGGACCAGTGCATGAGTTGGGGGACCTCGGGAATAAGAGCGTTCACCTCGCGGTGCTACTGACGTAAATTGTGCTTGTCGCAGGCTTCACTTGTGAAGACAACGGAGGTGGCTTTCTTGTTGGGGAATTCATCTTGGAGCATGCCGACAGGACGGGCCGGCTACTGAGGAGCCGGAGCGGCTGAGCCGGCTGGAGGAGGCGGCAAGCCCTCGCCCTTAGATATTCGGGTGAAATAACTGCACTGCCAGGTTGTGTGGTTGGACAGCTTCGCTCCACGATGGAACTTGCAAGGAGCGTCAAGGGTCTTCTCTAAAGAGAAGGTCGGATGACAGGCACCCTTGCCGCCTCGCGGACGCTTGGGGCCGGGTTGACCTGCCGGTTGTTGGTCCTCGACGGTTGCCACATGTCGGCTGTTAGAAGTCGGCTTCTGGGCCTTGCACTTGTCGTCGTTTGGCTACTGACACCGGTTGGAGTCACCAGCTCGCGCCGGAGAAGCTGGCTGGATCACCTCCCCGGACGTGTCGATCTGGATTTCCGTCTTCATGGAGACGGCCATGGCATACTTGTCTGCCATAACTAGGAGCTCGTCCAAAGTAGCCGTCTCGTCGCACAAAAGCTTGTGCTTGAGTAGGGTGCCCTATCCTCACCCGGCGGTGAAATATGCAATGTCCTGCACCTCGTGCACCCCCTCGTAGCAGTTACGCAACTCGGCCCAGCGCGTCAGGTAGTCGCGAGTAGACTCTTTTAGGCCCTGAACGCCCATGGAGAGCTAGTGCGGCTTGGGGGCGCTTGTAGGTGTTGTTGAAGTTGCGCACGAAGACTTCGCTAAAGTCCAGCGAACTGTTGAAGCTGTTTTCCTTGAGGCTATCCAGACATGTCCTGTCCATGCCCTGCAACATGAGCAGAATGTACTTCACAATAACACGCTTGTTGCCATTTGCTTTGCTGACTGATGTGGCATAGTCGGTTAACCAATCTTTTGGCTTCACGGCGCCGTTGTACTTGGGAGTGTCGCCGGAAGTGAAACCCTTTGGGCAAGGGCTCGTTGCGTATGCGGGGGCCAAAGCAGGCCTGCCGACTGTATCCTCTTCCTCCTTTGGTAGGGACCGAGCTAGCTGCTTGATCCTGCAACAAGCGTCATTCTCGCGACTGCATCACTGGGGCCTAACCGCCCCCCCAAAGTCGGGTGATCAGCCGGCGGCGGAGAAGCCGGCCTCTCCCTGCGGGGAGGTGGATGTTCATCCTGCTGGCGCTAGTTGCGGTTAGCTGCCGGGTGCATGTTCTGCTAGTTGCAGCTGCCGCCACTATGGGACCGGGAGGTCGCTCCCTTCTAGCGGTGGGTTCGAGGTTTTCCTTCCGGAAGGTTGGCCTGCTTGTCGGCCACCACCATGTGGTTCCATGCGTCTTGCTGCATGTTCACAGCGTTGAGGAGCACCTAGGGGCGCTCCATCTGGTTGCGCCGCTCGTCGCCGTCCAGGGTCTCGAGCTCTTCTGCCGCCGCGTACGCGGCGCGTGGGTTCTGCGTTGGGGTATCGTAGATGGGGCATCCGACTCCTAGTATATTGGCGATGGCCACACCGTGTTGCTGGATGGCGCCGGCTCGGCTGGGCTCGCCGGTGGCCGGTACGCCGCCTGCTATATGGTCGAGCTTGCACTGATTAGCCTCAGCGCAACACTTCATAACCGCCATTGCCTCCAAGAAGACGCTAGTGTTGGGCGCGCTGGCAGACGCGACACTGTCGACATGAGGGATCGGGCCGTCGATGCTCACCACATCGCTGGGGTACTCATCTGCATCAACCGCATTGGAGAGGTTGAGCTTCCCTAAGAAGTTGACGGGGCATCTTACGAGGCAAACAGCCCCTGTGTCGGATGATGCGCTGGTGCAAACGCAAACGAACGCATCGGGCTAGCTGGTTAGGCCATACGCGACGTGCTAGCCAGAGGGAAGGGTGGTTCCCGTACGGAACACAAATATGGCTGACACTATGGATGGAACCATGGTGGGTGACAACTATCGTGGTAATCTCAGGGCAGATGCAAGGGGTGTCTTATCATGGGTGTAGCCATGAGGACGTCGTCGGGTTTCGGAAACGAGAGTGGGCACGAGCTCCGGAGACACAGGTTCGGGGCTCTCCGGAGAGATAACACCCCTGGTCCTGCTGAGATGACTATGATCAAGAGTATACATAGTTGCTCCTGGAGCTATGTTGCTAGAAGAGGAGGAATGGTAGAGTTATCCCTCTTCTCCTAGCTATGGTGTGTGTGTGGAATGGGAGCTGCGCATGAATCTGAACCCTTTTGATGGGTGAGCCCGGGGGGTCTTATAGGCCAACCCCCAGGAGTCGAATGGTAATACAGCCTGGTGTAGGACCTGGATGTCAGTGTCTATGGTCGCCGGGTTCTCCTCCAGCTGCTGGGGCCCACCTCTGACGGGTTCCGCCGACTGCCGAGAATCCGGCCGACAGGTACGGCCCACCGCATGCGGGCCATACAGATTGCCTGTCACTGTAGCATCGTCCTTACTGACGAGGTTCACGTCATGTGTCGTATGGCTACAGTCTCACGCCATGCGGGTAGGTGGCCGCCTGGTCAGCGCTTATTGTAGCCACACCCTTCCGGGATTCGGGGAGCAGATGGCTCTGTAGCCAAACCCCGTCTCATCACGGTAGGAGAGTGCAGACTCTGAGGAGGAGGGGGCACGCTGCTAGGAGCTGGCCCGCCCCCGAATGCTCCTTCTTCTAGAGCGTCGTCTTTTCGAAGCCGGACGTGTGGTCCTAACCGACCCAGGGATCCGATCACGTGGCTTTGCCAGCTGGAGGGGATTTGCTAGCCCCCATGTCTTGAAATGTCATAGGGTGCTGGTAAGGCTACCCGGGGAACATAACCCCGACAATGATTGACGGCAACACCATCATCACCAGTTGTGCTTTGACAGCACTAGCAACTATACCTGCCCTTCGTCTTCTTCCTCCCTGCCGGCTTCATCTGCCCTGCCTGGGGGCAGAGTCCCTCAGATCCTCCAGGAGACGCGTCCCGCTGGCCCTGGTGAGGAGACGCCAAATCTGAGCCAGGCGCTCCTTTCGCCCTCTTTTTATTCTCTGTCTAATGCCTAAGAGGAGAGGGACAAGAAAGGAATTACGGGGCACCTATCTTTTTATAAATCAAAAGATGTAGGCACTCGCCAAGTTTTAGTTAATAATAATGTAATCTTTATCCACTTTGTATCGAAAATGAATTAAAGAATGCAATTTATCTTCCTAAAGTACTGTCCCTTTATCCTTTTTGTTTAAACTATGACAACATGTTTATATTTGCCGCACAGAATGATTTGCCGGAACAGTACAAACAGGGAGCTCCAAGAGGGAGTGAGCCCCGGTAGCAAGTTGGTAGCATTTCCCGGCAAAGCTCCTTGTCGGTCTCGGTGCTGCCCCCCCACCCCAGAACTATGGAGCGACAAGAGCTAGGGGACGGCTCGACCCAACAAGGGCTTCCATTGCCTGAAGGGTTGCATTGTACATAGTCAAAAGGATAGCAAGGGTTTCCTTTAGGGAGAAAAATGGCACTGACCTTGGAATACTTGATTGGACTTACCTTTTCAGGCAGTATCCCATTCTGGAGTACGACGGGTCGTCGTCCTTGTTTCTATGCCCTTCTTCCTTGTTTTCCTGATGGTCAAGTATGTAGGGCAAGAGGACTTTGTCCTCTAGAGAGAGAGAGAGAGAGAGATAGAGCGGTAACAAGGATAACAACCTCCTCAAGTACTCTAACAAATCTCTAAAACTTAAAAGTGATCACATTGCAACATAAAAATACATAATAAACATGTAATTTGATTGTATAATGCAATGCCTAGCTTTATTGTTGCATGTACAGGGTCTACGTCTGTCTTTGTACAAAGGGTTACATGCACTACGACAAGGCTTGTACAAAAGGTGGTTGCTGAGGACTAAGCGCGGCAACCGTGCCTTATGGGTAGAACTTTCGAAGATGCTCAATATTCCATGAGTTAAGCATTGTCATGCCATCTTCGGTCTCTAGACAAACTGCGCCAGGTCTGGTGACTCGTGGTACCCGTTAAGGGCCTTCCCACATCGGAATCAACCTGTTGGCATCCTTGGAGGACTGAACACGCCAAAGGACAATGCCACCTTCCCCAGGGCTTGCAGCATGGACAATGCGGCTATGATAGCGGCGCGGGGCTTGCTAGTAGCATGCAGCACGCATAGCGGCCTGAAGACAATCTACCTCGACGAGCATGGCATCATCATGTCCTAGCTACTCTTTCTCTACTTCATCATAGGCAAGTACTCGAGGTGACCCGTATATGAGTTCTATGGGGAGAACAGCTTCTGCCCCATACACTAGGGAGAAGGGCCTCTGGACGGTAGCCAGATTAGGTGTTGTTTTAAGGAACCAAAGAACCACCAGCAGCTCATTGATCCAGCACTTGCCACATCTTCGCAGTCAATGGAAAGTTCTTGTCTTGAGCCCGCGTAGCACTTCAGCATTCATCCTCTCAACTTCCCCTTTACTTCGTGGATATGGAACGGAGGCTAATGAACCCTGTTGGGCACTCCAAAATGGCACACTAGTCCTTTCAGAAACTTGATAGTTGACTGCGCGGTTACCTTTCTCACTGGTTCCACCACAGGACACTTTGTAAACTTGTCGATTGTACGACCAAGAATTCAAAGCCCCCGACGACACGGGGAAAGAGACACAAAATATCGAGCCCACGGACTGAGAATGGCTAGGATAAAGGGATCATCTGGAGAGCTTGTGTTGGTTTATGGATGTTTTTAGAATGGAACTGGCAGGCTTCACACTTGGTGACTAGATCACTTAAATCCTGGAGGGCAGTTGGCCAATAAACACCCTATCGGAAGGCTTTTCCGGCAAGGGCCCTTGATGCAATGTGAGAACAACACATTCCCCCGTGTATCTCTGCCAACAGCTTCAACCCATTTTCCCGAGAAATGCACCTAAATTTCACACCATTTGGTATTTTTTTGTACAGAGTATCTGTCACAACCCTAGAATAATGCTTGTAATTAGTGGTATTGCATCCATGCATCATGTCTAAATATATTTGAAAATTGAAATGGGGATGATAAACCCTAGCACAAAATCAATTCAAATAGGTTCAAATAAAATCATTTTTAATGAACCCAAAATGCCCTTCATAAATGTTCATCATTTTGGCCTGGTCTAGAAGCACTGCCAAAAATGGTGCACCCTTCTCTAGGACATTCTGGATTTTTGAATTAAATCATAAGTATTTGAATTTGGACATTTAAATTATATAAAATATTTCAAATGTCCAAATAATCTTGAAAGCATTTTAGGGCTATCGGAAATATTCAACTAGTGCCCACAAATATTTTCAGTAGTTTTATTAAAGCTTTAGTATTATTACTAAAGCCAAAACAGTAGCAGAAATAGAAAACAGAAAGAAATAGAGAGGGAGAGAGTTTACCCCGCCACATAGCCAGGCCAGCAGTGCGGCCCACCGGCCCAACCGCCAGTCATCGTCCTCCTGGTGACGACAGAAGGACGCGGGCACGTGCTCGCCACACGCCAGCACGCGCGCGCCACCTCCAGACTACTTGCCTCCCTCCCCCGCTAGCGCAAAGCCATGAGTCTTCTCTGCAGTGCTGTCTGGATCGAGCCCGCCTCTCCGTTCCCCCCTTTGTTCGTCCTCTCCCTCGCCCTCTCGCCCGAACCCGAGCGTCCCCGTCGCCACCCTCTGTTGCCCGCACGGCCACCGTGCACCCTAGCCCTGCCGCCATGCCCAACGGCTCTACCTAGTCGCCCTCGAGCTCTCCGCCAGCCCACGCAAGTCGGGACGCCCTACAGATCTGCCCTTGGCGTCATCTTCCTCTTCGGTGCGTGGATCGCCGCCATCAAATTCGTCGCCGTCCGGCCTCCCCCGAGCTCTCCGAGCATCTCTTCGTGGCCGTGGTGAGCCCCTAGTCATTTTCCCCTAACCCCGCCTCCATTTGATCAGCGTATCTATCGCCCCCTTGCTCACCGTAGCCACCGCTGCAAGGGCTCGTCGCCGGTGACGCCCTGGTGACCAAATGGTCCCATGCGTGCATCCTTTGCACTCACCACGTCCCTTAGAGCAACCCTAGTGTGACAACTAACTCGTTTTCAAGCCGCATCACCTCGCCCCAGCACAGCCGAGCTCCGGCCGCCGCCGAGGTCGACGCCGTGGCCAACTCCGACCAGCTCATGCCCTCCCCCTGCCACCGCTGGATGCACACGAGCCCCGACTCCTCGTAGATGGGCTGGGCCATCGATTTGGTGGCCGGAACCGCCGTCCCGATCGTCCCTGTCGCGTCTGTGTGCTCGCCAGCGTTGAACTCCGGCGAGATGACATGGCCGTAAATGGAGGCTAACAGCCCCGCTAATTAACCCCCAGGGTCAATGACAGTGGGCCCCAGCGAGCTAATTGTTCTTAGTTAGGTTTTATCTAGCCACATAATTAGCACTATTATGCTGACAGGTAGGCCCCACCAGTCAGTTTTGACTTTGGTCAATGCTGGCGTCACCATGAGATAGTGCTGACGCAGTAATGTTTTCTGGGATTTTAGATAAATTAGAAATGATTTATGAATTCTAGAAAATGATATAAACTTCAAAAATTCATAGTAAATCCACCATAACTCCAGATGAAATAACTTATATATGAAAAATGATAAAAAATCCAATCTTTCCATCTGTACCATTTTCATGCATGTTTGAACAACCTAATGCTGTTGTATATGACAATTTTCATATTCAACATTTGAATAACCACATATGGAGTTTGAATTTGAATCTTGTATTCAAACCAACTCCATTTAATTCATTGCTAGCTGCATTAGCCCAAATCACAACATATTGCCATGTCATGATCATGCATCATATTGTGCATTGCATTGATTGTGTTCTTTCTCTGTTGTCGGTGGTTGTTCCCCTTAGTAGACGTATATTTCGACGATGAGTTTGATGACACTGATGAAGAGCAGTGCTATCTTCAGAAGTGCCAGGCAAGCAAACCCCCATTGAGCATCTCGATAAAATCCCACTCTTTAGCTCTTGCTCTCTTTTACTGCATTAGGACCATAACGATTCATCTGCTGTTTGCTGCGGTTGCATGATCTGTCATTGCTACAGTAAATAGTTGAAACCCACTAGCATGAGTAGGAATTGTTTGAGACATGATGTGCCTACTCATTCTTGCTTGCTTGTTATGCCTGCTATTGCTTAGAGTTGTGTTAGGTATGATTCATCGGGGATGAATTGGAATGTGGTCATCATGAACAACTATTGAGAGCTAAGTGTGTGAACACGATTCGGTAAAGGTAGTGATGAGAGGCCATTTAGGAGCATATGGTGGGTGGTCTCATTGAAACCGTCCTCTTGAGCTGAGTTCTGTGTTTGTGATCCAAGACAGTTACTACCACACATTGGGGTCCTTAATTGACTCTCTCGACTTATTAGCTGCCTTGATCTCTGTCCAGGAGTTGCAATTAGTTTCTGGTGTTTGTAGGATATGTGTTGGAAGCCGTGCATAGTGCTGAACATAGGGGTGGGCTATGATGCAGCAGATACACCGTGGCATGGTGTACCGAGTCACCCGTTTGGTGTCTCGGGAACCCTGCACACATCTTTTGGGGCCATGAGCGAAACCTCGGCCGGACCTCCTTGCGGATGAAACCCGAATAGGCGATAAACCTGCACTAGAGACTTGTGTGGTTAGTCAGGTCGTGGCCGACACCCTCGCCAGGTTTCCGCTTGAAGGTTGCCGAGATACATGACGTGTACATGGTGGTAAGTTGCGAGAGCGTGTTTGAAGAAGTACACCCCTACGGGGTTAATACGGTTACTAGGTTGCCTATGCAGTTCATAGAAAAGTGAAAGTGGATACTCTAAAATGCGCAAGATAAGCGTGAGTTCTATGGATAGCCTTCTCGTAGGGAGACGGGAGCGGGTCCATAGTGGTGTATTGTTATGGTGAATATGTTGACTCGTGTGTGCCACCTTAAAAGAGTTACCATCGGTCATAGTATAGGATAGCCACTGAGTCAAAGCTGGCTTGCTGCATTTAAACTCCACTACCCCCTTTGTTGATACTGATGCATATGTAACTAGTTCTGATGTAAGTCTTGCTGAGTACCTTTGTACTCAAGTTTGCTTAATTTATGTTTTTGCAAAGAGACTTCAGTCTCACTAGTGGTTCCCCGTCGACTTTGACGTTTAGCTTGTTACCTCAGGTACGATCTTGTACCCTTGGGAGGGTCTTGTAGATAGTCAGTCTTTATAGCCTTCTACCTTTTCAGATGTCTGTACCCAGATATATGTTCGATTTCGTTGCTTGTATGACTTTGTATGTTGGGTGATGAGACCCATGGTTGTAATATCTGGATCCTCGAAGCCTATTGAATAAATACTCTGAGTCGGAGAGTTTTGTTGTGATGCCATGTTGTATTTACACATATGTGTGTATGTTATTGAAATGATTGGTATGTGTGTGATCCGACACCTAGTTTTTTACCCTTGGTAGCCTATCTTATGGGGAAATGCCTCCTAGTTATTGCACTTAGCCTTGGTAGCTTGCTACTGCTCCGGAACACTTAGGCTGGACGGCATGTGTCCTTCTTCGTTCCTGTGTCTGTCCCTTCAGGGAAATGTCATGTGTTGTTCCTTTAAGTCCTTGTAGCTTTCTACGTCTTGGGTTCATATGTTGATGACCGACACGTTCGTTGCTGGGTCATGTATGCATGTCCCTGTAATTTAGTGCCACTTTTGGTTTACAACTAGTCATGTCGGCCCGGGTTATGTCATATGGATGCTAGCGACACTATCATATACGTGAGCCAAAATGCGCAAATGGTCCCGGGCCAGGTAAGGTGGCACCCGTGGGGATACCGTGCGGGAGGCAGCAAAGTGATATGATGTGTTACATGCTAGATCGGTGTGACTTCGGATCGGGGTCCCGACGGTATCATCGAGAAACTGCTACATGCTTGATAGGCGGGCTACTTTTTCGGCTTCTTCTTGCTCTTCATGAAGTTCTCTTGTTTAAAGGAAAATGACTATATGATGTGCCCAAGATGGAGCATGTGGCAGGACACCAAGGACTAAAGGCATCTCTTCATTTGCGGGAGCACTTACCTTGACCGTGAGAACTTGGAGTTCTATAGGAGGAAGCTGCTCACCAACAGAAATGATGTTGTCGCCGGTAGCATCTCTACCAGCGGCTTCAGGAAGCTCTGCCAGGAAATGCTTTTCCGAGTTCATCTTTATCCTTTTCCTGATCATCGTTGAAGGGGATACTGATAGCTGGCTGAGGTGGTGGACAAAAATTAGTGGTTCCACATGAAGCTTTTGTGCGGCGCGCTTTGATAGATGATCAGCGATGCTATTTTCTTCACGTGGCACATGCTCTGCTTGCAATCCATCAAATTGCTCCTCTAGCTTCCTCACCTCCTCCACGTATGCTTCAATCAGCGGACACTGATAATATTTCTTGAATTGCTTCACCACGAGTTGAGAATCTCCACGGATGATCAGTTTCTTGATTCCCAACTCCACCGCAATTCTGAGTCCGGCAAGGATCCCCTCATACTCAAAGGTGTTTTTGGTGGCCTCCTCCCAGAGAAAATGCATCTGAATCACATATTTAAGATGATCTTCGGTGGGCGAGATGAGGATCATGCCTGCTCCGGCACCCTGCAACTAGAAAGCACAGTCAAAATACATGATCCATACCTTAGGTGCTTCTTTGCCGGGGATAATTGTATCTAGTACTTCTTCGTCTGGTGTGGGTTTCCATTCTGCAATGCATGATGACCCACAAGTGTAGGGGACCTATCTTAGTCCATTTGATAAGTAAGAGTGTCGAACCCAACGAGGAGCAGAAGGAAATGATATGCAGTTTTCAGTAAGGTATTTTCTGCAAGCACTGAAATTATCAGTAACAGATAGTTTTGTGATAACGTAATTGGTAGCAAGTGACAAATAGTACAAGTAAATAAGGTGCAGAAAGATGGACCAATCCTTTTTGTAGTAAAGGACAAGCCTGGACAAACTCTTATATGAAGGAAAACGCTCCCGAGGACACATGGGAATTATCGTCAAGCTAGTTTTCATCACGTTCATATGATTCGTGTTCGTTACTTTGATAATTTGGTATGTGGGTGGACCGGTGCTTGGGTGCTGCCCTTACTTGGACAAGCATCCCACTTATGATTACCTGTATTGCAAGCATTCACAACTACAAAAGAAGTATTAAGGAAAACCTAACCATAGCATGAAACATGTGGATCCAAATCAGCCCCTTACGAAGCAAAGCGTAAACTAGGGTTTAAGCTTCTGTCACTCTAGCAACCTGTCATCTACTTATTACTTCCAAATGCCTTCCTCTAGGCCCAAACAATGGTGAAGTGTCATGTAGTCGAGGTTCACATGACACCACTAGAGGAACGACAACATATATCTCATCAATATATCGAACGAATACCAAATTCACATGACTACTTCTAGCAAGACTTCTCCCATGTCCTCAGGAACAAAAGTAACTACTCACAAGACATAATATTTTTCATGATCAGAGGGGTATTAATATGCATAATAGATCTGAACATATGATCTTCCACCAAGTAAACTCACTAGCATCAACTATAAGGAGTAATCAACACTACTAGCAACCTACAAGTACCAATGTGAGGTTTTGATACAAAGGTTGGATACAAGAGATGAACTAGGGTTTGAGAGGAGATGGTGCTGGTGAAGATGTTGATGAAGATAACCCTCCCCAAGATGGGAGAGTTGTTGGTGATGATGGCGGTGACGATTTCCCCCTCTGGGAGGGAAGTATCCCCGGTAGAACAGCTCCGCCGGAGCCCTAGATTGGTTCCGCTAAGGTTCTGTCTCGAGACGATGGCGTCTGGTCCCGAAAGCCTCTCTCTGATTTTTTCCAGGTCAAAACACCTCATATAGGAGAAGATGGGCATCGGGGGGTCTCCGGCTGGCCCACGAGGCAGGGGGCCCGCCCAGAAGGGGGGGCGCCCCCACCCTCGTGGATAGGTGGTGGCCCCGCTGGCAGATCTCTTTCACCATATATTTTTTATATTTTCTGAAACGGTGTTTCATGGAGTTTCGGAGCTTTTTGAGTTGTGTAGGATAGGTCTCCAATGTTTGCTCCTTTTACAGCCCAGAGTTCCAGCTGTCGACATTCTCCCTCTTCATGTAAACCTTGTAAAATAAGAGAGGAAATGCATAAGTATTGTGACATAACGTGTAATAATAGCCCATAGTGCAATAAATATCAACATAAAAGCATGATGCAAAATGGACGTATCAATGCACTCCACCAATGCCCAGCTCTGAATTGTCGAAGTGCTCTCATACTTCAAATCAAAGCTTGACAACTCTAGCTCTCACTCAACTATCCTGCAGTGGCTTCAGGGTTCCTAAATATGTGCTGTAGCGGAAAGCGGGTGACAACAGTGATCTCGTGGGCTTACAAGTAGTGGCGCAGTCTCCTTAAGGCCATGATAAGGCCGAAGATCAACTTTTGCACTCTAGAGTACCTTGACCTGGCTCCCTGTAACAAGGAGCTGAGAAAGTATACTAGTCGATGCACCACTTTCTTCTTCACCACTTCCCTGAGATCGCATTCATTTTCTTGTCTAGGTTCCCCTTGGTTAGTGCCAGGGCTTGCCCTTGATTACTTGGTTCCACACCCGGTGAGATCAGTCACAGCGGATGCATCATGATCCACTTCTCGCTGCGCCACCAGCGCTGCACTAACCACTTGATTCTTTGCCGCCAAATATAGCGGCAACGGTTTTTGAGGTTTAGATGTGATCAAGGTGGGAGCAGAGGAAAGTTAAGCTTTGAGATATGCTTCTGGAGTCCACTTCATCAGGCCAGCCTTTTTCAAGATCTTGAAAAATGGCAGGGCACATTTAGCGGACTTGGAGATGAACCTACTCAATGCGACGATGCATCCGGCCAAGCGTCTTACTTTGTTGACAGTATTGGGCACTTGTATCTACTCGATTGCTTTGATCTTGTCGAGATTGGTTTCGATTCCCTGATTAGACACAACGAACCCAAGGAGCTTGCTTGATGGGACACCAAACACACACTTCTCAGGTTGAGCTTCAAATTGATCTTGTGCAAGTTTGCAAATGTTTCTTGCAAGTCCTGAATGAGAGTTGCTTCATCTATGGTTTTGAGTACTATGTCATCCATGTAAGCTTCCAAGTTTTAGTGCAACTAAGGTTCAAATCCAATCTGCACGACACTTGCAAAGGTAGAACCAACACTCTTTAACCCCGAAGGCATGCGTACAAAGCAATACATTCCACATGGAGTTATGAACGCATTCTTCTCTTCATATTCCTTAGCCATGAATATCTGATGGTACCCGGAGTATGCATCCAACAAGGAAAGGAAGTCAGACCCGGAAGTGGAATCAACAATCATATCGATGTGCGACAAGGGAAAAAGTTCCTTCAGGCACGCTTTGTTCAAGTTAGTGAAATAAATGAAAAGCCTACATTTTTCCCATTCACCTTGATCACCACTACCGGGTTAGCTAACCAAGTTGGGTGCAACACCTCCTCTGACCAAACTAGCTGCTTCGAGTTTCTTGACTTCCTAGGCAATGAACTACTGCCGCTCCAAGGCTTGCTTTCTAACCTTTTGCTTGATGGGCCAAGCATGGCGGCAGACAGCAAGGTTTTGCTCAGTTACCTTCCTGGGAACACTGGGGTTGTTAGATGGTTGCCATGTAAACAAATTGACGTTCGCCCACATGAAGGCAATGACCGCACTTTCCTATTTCCCATTAAGGGTGACATTGATGGTAGACGTACCACCATCACCATCCTACCCTGTTGGGACCATCTTCGTCACTGGGAACGCTACATTGGATCTTTTTCTACTGGAACTCTCTGGCAGGTCATCGACGGGTGTAGTGTACTCCAAAGATGTGTGCTTCCCGGAGTCCTTGTCGGCGTCTCGGCTAGACTACTTTCATTTATTCCATTCCTTGGCGGGAGCTGGGGTTTCCGTAGCCTCAGCTGCTATGGCGTCTCGATAAATCTTGTCCACACATATAACTACATCCTTCTTATCATATGGAATAGAAATGATTTCCATGGGCCCTAGCACCTTCAAAGTGTTGTAGGCGTAGTGGGACGCTGCCATGAATTTTGCAAGAGCTGGGCGACCAAGAATTCCATTATTAGGAATGTGAGTTGGACCACATCAAACACGACTTTCTCGCTTAAGTAGTTCAACTCCCCGCCAAACGTCACAGGGAAAGTGATATTCCCCTTAGGCCGGCTCCTGCCGAGGTTGGTTCATTGGAACGTGCCCCTAGCTTTGAGTTCTTCATAAGGGATCTGTAGCTTTTCCTCCACTCTAGGGGAGATCAAGTTCAAGCCCGCTCTGTCGTCTACTAGCATCTTTGTAACCTTGAGGCGGCATATCGTTGGGGAGACCAACAATGGCAAACATCTGATCGCGGTGGTGCGGTCAGGATGATCCTCTTCCTCAAAGATGATAGGCATGTGGGACCATTTAAGTGGCCTTCTTGACTCCTCACCTTCGGGTCGGGGGTATCGTCGTCGTCATCTGGGTACGGTGGATTTTGCAGTATAGCCCATTAGATTTTTCAGCCTTCTACTTCTCAACAAGCTGCTCAACTTGGCGACACTCTTGGAGAACATGACATTTGGTACGGTGGATTTTGCAGTATAGCCCATTAGATTTTTCAGTTTTCTTTGACACCGCTGCCTCCCAGCAATCAGTACACGTGGTAGCTCCCTTGCCGGAGGAATCTTCCTTGGCCTATTGTCCGGCACTAAGATCACCAGAGCTCTCAACCACCAACAGTGCTTTCCCCTTACGCTTCTTGTTACGCTTCCAGCTCCTCACCTTCGGGTCGGGGGTATCGTCGTCGTCATCTGGGTGAACTTCGACACCAGCCTCCTCTGAGGGGAGTTTCCTCCCTTCTTTGGCTCTAGCACACTTGTCCGCTAATGTGTACAACTCATTGACTGTCATGGGGAGCCTGACATTCATCTTGGCCCACATCCTCCTATTGCGCATGTTCGAGTGGAACGTGGCAATCATAGATGCGGGGTGTATCTCTGGAATGTTGTGGTGTACTTGACTGAATCTATGAATAAACTTCTGTAAAGTTTCCCCCTCCTTCTGCGGGAGAACTTGCAAATCACAAGGCTGTCCAGGCTCCAGGTGGCCACCTGTGAAGGCGCCGACAAACTCATTGCACAACTCAGCCCATGATGAGATAGATTTCTCCGGCAGGTGCATTAGCCACGATCTCACATTTTCCTTGAGCGCCAAAGGGAAATAGTTGGTGAGCACCTTCCCATATCTACCGCCTGTGGCTTGAATGGCAATCGTGTAGATGCCTTGGAACTTTGCCGGGTTTATTGTGGGGACCCCGACTTAAGAGTCGAGACCACCAAATGCACGTGTATAGTGATCCCAGAGATCAATGCTCACTGAACACACAGAAGCTGAATAACAAGAGTCTTACATCCATACATACCGTCTTACATAAATTATGACAATTATGGCCAAGACTTACCTAGATAAAGCCTCAAGGGCTGAATAGCAAATAAACTCGAATAGCGGAAGTCTTCGTAGATAAGTAGAACCCATGCCATCTGCCTTAACCCTACAGGCATTCAGACTGGGAAAGCGTCCTACTTCGCATGTTCGTCTCCATAGAATTCTTCTTCAAATTCCTGCTTCTCCATGCCTGGCCAATTAAATAACCAGTGGCAAGCCAATGAGTACTTTGAATGTACTCGCAAGCTACCCATGATTTGGTTCAAGGTAACAATGCAAAGGTATAACAATAAGCAACCTAGCTGCAAGCTAGCTAAGTTATTTTACCAACATGTAACATGCATCAATGAATTTGGGTAACCTCGAAGACGGGTTACAGATATCAACATGAATCGAGTTCAATTCTTTATCAACGAGTCACAACACACACATACTTTCACCGAGATTGTAAAATTCTGGACATAGTTTAAGTAGCACCTCCCAACTGTCCATGACCATGGACACGGCTATTCGAATAGTTTTACACTCTGCAGAGATTGTGCACTTTACCCACAAGATCTAGGAAGCTTTCGTGTCACCCACGATCCCGCAGTACCTCAAGTACTCGGGGGAAGCACCCGGTCATTACCTTTCCCTAGACGACACTAACATAGGGTCCACTCGTTGGTGCACAACCCTCGTGTACAAACGGTAAATCATGGGACTTGCCCTTTTTACAATGTCACGCATACACGAAGGGACCAACGGTGTGTCCGGTGCCCTGTGAAAACAATCATGGTAGCCTATCCAAGCACGACCCCGTCCCGGAAGAGACCTCGAGTCTTCCCCGTCACTAGTAGTGTGGGCACCATGGTAGTATCAGCCTAAGTAATCAATAATGCCTCGTCACATAAGGGGTAGAGTGGTTGCACATGTTTGGTTGGGACGGTAGTCACACATAAATCTAATCCATCATTTCACCCACACACGAGATCTTTCTTGGCACACCACTTCTTCCTCAAGTGATGAGCTAACTCAACATCACCCTCGGGCATTAGGGGCACCCGATGGGGTTTTTGAAAAGAATGCAACCACGAAGGATTCATGGCTCATATGCATCACTAAGCATCACAACTAATCATTTGTCATTAGGGAAGGATTCATACCAATTTTTGTGGTTTATGGGAGTCCTATATATACTAGGTTTCAAATAAACTCTTTGAAATAATTTTCTCACCCTAAATCAAGCACTTGCAGTGCAAATCTCAATTCAGGGGTTTTTGGAAAACTAATTTTTGAAAATACTTTTTGGCCAAATTAATTTTATAAGAAAATACTATACTACTATATACAATTGGTATGATCATTGGGCAGAAGTTTTGGGGTAAGGAGATGAAATCTACAAGAGGGAGTAGTTGACTTTAAAGAGCACTTGAAAATCACAGAGAGAAAAACATAATTCCAAATAAAAGCCAAATGATGCCAAAAAAATTTGCTAGTCCAAATTTTCATGCTTTACTGATGCAAATGACATGTTACAAAATGTAGGGTGTGACGTGTATCTTTGTCATATTTTTCCGTTAGCTCATGCTTGAAGGCTCGGACAGATGGCCAGCAAATTGCCAGAGCTGGCGAGTGAAGGTAGGGCACCCAACCTCGTAAGGCAAGTACCTACCAGCACTAGGCACGGGGACACCGACATTTGGGCCATTGCGTCTGTCAAACTGACGGTGTGCTTCCCGGTGTCGCTTGTCCCGGTGATCGTGTGGGTCGGAAGAAGCCATAGACACTTTGTTAGGCTCGTTGGCATGTGGAACTTGTTGTGGTTGCCTCTGGGTCTATTGTCGTGGAGGGGACTGGACCGTTGGTGTTGACCCCCGACACGGCCATCAGCCTAGTTCCACTGTCGCCGTCCGCGGGTGTCGCAACGGCTCTGCATGCTGTGATTTGCTGGCTTCGACAATGCCGATCAAACTCTGGATGGTGGCTTGCCACCCGTCCATCTTGTGAGCTGCCGGATGGAAATTCTACAATAGCTGGGCCCACGACATGGCATCCACTTCCGTGGCCGGCATGACTAGGGAAGCCGATCGCGACATCGCTCGACTCCTGCTGGAACCAGCAGGAGCGTCGCTGTATCCTGGTCGCCGTTTACCAATCGCTAGGGCGGTCTGAAATGGAGGACGCCGAACTTATGGGTTGAAGGCCCCGTTCGGCGCTCCATCTTGTTCCGGACGTGGCGTGTGCCCAGCAGCCGCACCAGGAGATGTCGGGGCTTGATGCACACGGTCACCTATGGGGCCATCAGCCCCTTATGGGTCGGCAGGGGGAGGTCATGTTGCACAAAGAACAGAAGTAGTGAGGCAGCACAACGATAAGACGCTCCTGTATTTACCTAGGTTCGGGCCTCCGAGAAGCTTAAAACCCTAGTCCTGCTTTAGGTGCATTGAATGGTGGAACATAAAGCACAGGCACCGCTCAAACCCTACTCCTTCTACGTGAGTACAAGTGTCCAAAGTTCCGAATCTTTAGCTAGGTTGCCTTGGGCCTCCTTTTATAGCTCAAGGGGTAGCCATGGTGGCAAAATAGACAATATCTAGTGATTAGATAGCCAACAGTGCTGTCATACATAACTCTGGCACTTACGACAAAATGCCATAAATGCTAGCCTAGGTGGCGTGCGTGGATGCATTTCCGGTAAGCTTTTACCACCGCTTTAGCTAACTATTACTCATTATCTTGACACGCTTCTGGATGGGTCTCAAACATGCATAATCTACCTTCGAGCGATCCGCCATGTGTTTAGCGAGAGCCACTTAGCCACCTGAGGGGTCGACACACATTGAAAAAGTGACTCGCATTGCGATGCGGTTGATCGGTGACCAGTCGGCTCGCGGCTAATAGGGGATGGCTTGCCGGGTCTTCTTGATGTCTTGTGCGCCTCGATACCAAGCAGGCCCCGGGGATGTGACTGGCGTGGTTCGGGCCCACTTTGGGCCGTACCTTTGACATTGCCGGTGTTGTTTAGCAAGCACAGGTTGCTTCTATTGGAGTCTCGGTCTTGAATGTTGCCTTTATCTTCTTGATGAGCTCTTTGATCTCACGAAGGGCGACTTCTCTGGCTTGGTCTGGATTTGACTAACCTTACGTCAAAGGGCCCGCTACTACTGTCCATGCATAAGTCAGGGGCACTAGGTACCCCAGTACTAGTGCACCGACAGGAACCCTCGGGTCTGGCCCAAATGCGCCCACCTGGCGGCGTTGGGTCAGGCCCAAAATTTATGCACTCACCCACTACCTCAAGTTGTTTCTCCCAAGCGCGCTTCCTACATCGCGGGGAGTTTGTGGTGAATGTTCATGGGTTAAAGGCCTGGGAGTGGAAGAAAATGCAACACCATGGATTGGAGCAATGGGGGCGGTTACCTATTCGCCCGTGATTGTGGGAAGTGGGATTGGTAGAGACGTGTGGCCGCCCTATAACGGGGGAGAGCTAGCCCTTGTGCTACCCTATAAATTGGGGGTCACAACGGGCGATGCTCATCCATCCTCTTCTCCTCCTCAATCCCACACTCATATAGCTTGTCCTTCTTCTCCGGTAGTTGAACAGTCATGTGGCACCCCGACTCAAAGCAACCGGTTTACAATGCATTGCCCGCCGAGAGACCATATCTTCTGGCAACACACAACATCTTGGTACAGAAAACAACCACTTTATTGATGCTAGCAGATCAAAGTTTATATTACAACAGGTAGCGAGGCCAAGTGGCACACACAGTGCGTATGAACAATATGTACATTATTTAGTGAACATAAAGGGGCCTCGGTCATAACAACTACGTGGCAGCGGAACAACGTCATAACGGATCTCCATAGCACAGCGACACCGAAGTGGGTACGTCTAGACTCGAACATCACACCTTTCCAACGAGACTTTCCTGAAATTTGGCATGACACACGAGGTCAGTACATTGAATCTACTTGCAAGCTCACAACAGCATAAACATAATGACAAACAATATCATGATAATTATCCTGCAATCACAATTGCCTTGCAAATCCAAGTTACTCCAGGGTGGTGATAGTTACGCTACTCTATTAATCATGATCCCACCAACATGAAAACCACACAATCCATCAAGGCCTCAGATAATTCCACGAAGTCTCTGATATAAACTCAACAAATCATCTGTCCTATATCCTCAAATTTGGTCTATCTATGGCATCGTCAGTTCTCGTGTTGTATTGGGATGAAAATGTGCTCACTCACTGTGTCCACTAGTTCCATTACGAACCCAGTGTTGTGCAAGGTTACAAAGGCTTAACTGGTCCTCTTGTAATTCTATGGGTTACGCACATGGTTAGGAATTCGTGCTGGAGTATCTCGTGAAGTCTCAAAGGGTCTAGGAATGGGTTTTTAGTCTGGAGGGGTAAACATAACTTCACGGGGTTGCACTTGGTTGTGGAGGTTGTAGCAGAAGTCTTCATTGTTAGTTGGTTGCTGAGTTGGAATCCTTGGTACTTCTTGTCTTGCTGGTCTTCAGTTGAGGAGATAGAAGAGAGGGAAAATGTAGCATAGAGGAGGGGAATGCCTAAAGGGGGTTCTATAGTGCAAGTGCAAACAAACAGGTGCAAAAAGGGCGAAACAAAAGAAACAAGGTAATGAAGATGATATAGTCGTGTACTTGTTGCCTAGGACAAAAGTGCGACTTATATCAAAACACAAACAATAAAAAAAAGCAACACACCATCATGGTTCTATTCGAACCATCATACGGACTCGACTGCGCATAGGAGGGTACACGACTCATCCTACCCTAGGGGTCCTCGGACTAGTAGTCGCGCCTTGTGCCTCATGCAGTCTTCTGAGTTTCCTCAGGGGTTGCTATGTCCCTTGTAGTTGTTTGATGAACGATCCGAGTTGAGCCTGAAGAATCTTCAACAACTTCTCGCCTGATGAGGTGATGCGGTGAAGGTGTCTCCTTGTAGCTGGCGTCGACTTGGTCTTCTTAATCATAACAACCCATTTTTTGTCTTCTAAGGCGTCGACGGTACTGGGTAGGTAATCCTTGTGCAATGACAATAACAAGGCATAATAGAGGTCCAACATGTCGGTTATATTGATGACAACATCGACACCGAGAGCGGGGGACGAAGAGAACCATTTTCCTGCTCACTATAGTGAGGCGGACCAAATGGAGAGGTTCTCATCCACTGGCGGTTGCCGATACAACAACGGTAGTGACATGATTACTCTATTAGTGATGTATATCATGATGTTGCATAACTTATGCCATGTTCATCGTAGGCCAAGGTCACATCATCTTGGGGCTGTGCCAAGGATGTCACCATCTCCTGGGTCTT
This sequence comes from Secale cereale, assembly GCA_902687465.1. Lineage (NCBI taxonomy): Eukaryota > Viridiplantae > Streptophyta > Magnoliopsida > Poales > Poaceae > Secale > Secale cereale. The sequence continues at coordinate 411,601,298 of LR738712.1, forward strand.
CATGTCTTCATTCCTCGAGGATGTATCTTCTGTTGGCATCGTCTTGTTGTGGTGTCGCTAATCTTGTGTTCAGAAGAGGTGGGTGAGTGTTTGGCAAGGTGTACTCCTTCTAGATTATCCACGAGGATTACAGGAAATCCAGTGGTCAGGGGCATAAGGGTTCTAGTGACCAAAATTTTTGACGGTGAAGAGATCAATAAGGAAAGTATAGCCTACTTTTCGAAAAACTGAGAAGGGAAGAGAAGTATAGATAGTTTTGAAAATAGTTTTACCCTAACTAACAACCATGCTAACTAAGGCTTCCTACAGTCAGGATGGCTCTGATACTACCTCTGTGGGGACCCTACTCATAAGTCGTGATCTCCGGATGCACGTCTATAGTGATCCCAGAGATCAATGCTCTCACTGAACACACAGAAGCTGAATAACAAGAGTCTTACATCCATACATACCGTATTACACAAATAGGACCATTAAGGTCAAGTCTTGAGTATATCATTGCAGCGGAAATCTTCAATAACAACTTGGACCCATGCCATCTGCCTTAACCCTACACGCATTCTGACTGGGAAGCGTCCTAGCTCGCATGCTCGTCACTAAGAAATCTTCATCATATCCTGTTCTTTCATGCCTGGCCAATAAAATAACCAGTGGCAAGCCAATGAGTACTTTGAATGTACTCGCAAGCAACCCATGATTTGGTTCAAGGTAACAATGCAAGTTGTACAACAATGAGCAACCTAGCTACAAGCTAGATAAGATATTCTACCATTTGTGAAACATGCATCAATGTACTTGGGTAACCTCGAGGACAGGTTACAGATATCAACAGAAATAAAGTTCAAATCATATCTGGTTCTTTCAATGAGTCAATTCACCACCTTGACTCAACACACACACACACTTTCACCGATGTTGTAAAATTTTGGACATAGTTTAAGTAGCACCTCCCAACTGTCCATGATCGTGGACACAGCTATTCGAATAGTTTTACACTCTGCAGAGGTTGCGCAGTTTACCCACAAGATCCGGGAAGATTTCGTGTCACCCATGATCCCGCAGTACCTCAAGTACTCGAGGGAAGCACTTGGTCATTACCTTTCCCTAGACGACACTAACATAGGGTCCACTCGTTGGTGCACGGCCCTCGTGTACAAACGATAGATCGTGGGACTTGCCCCTTTTACAATGTCACGCATACACGAAGGGACCAACGGTGTGTCCGGTGCCTTGTAAAAACAGTCATGGTCGCCTATCCAAGCACGACCCCGTCCCGGGAGTGACCTCAAGTCTCCCCCGTCACTAGTGATGTGGGCACCATGCTAGTATCAGCCTAAGTAATCAATAATGCCCCGTCCCATAAGGGGTAGAGTGGCTGCACATGTTTGGTTGGGACGGTAATCACACATAAATCTAATCCATCATTTTACCCACAAACGAGAACTTTCTTTGATACACCACCTCTTTCTCAAGTGGTGACCTTAACTCAACATCAACCTCGGGCATTAGGGGCACCCGATGGGGTTTTCGAAAGGATGTAACCACGAAGGGTTCATGGTTCATATGCAACACTATGCATCACAACTAATCTTTTGTCATTGCATCTATGCACATAGTAAAGATCATGAGTAGGGGTATGCATCATGTGGTGGCCCTCAATAAGTTTACCACCGTCACTCTTTATCATCATGCAATCAGAAATAAAAGGGTTTCGAGGAACAAAAAAGAGGGTATCATGGTCAAAGCGCTGCTTGCCTGTCTTAACCAAGTCCTTGGGGTCTTCAAATCCTCTGGTCCTTCTCGAAGTATTCCGTATAGTTCGTCAACTAACGTCGGAAATAATCACAATAAGCAGCACAACAAGGCAAAAATAAAAGTGCTCTAAAAATAGGAGTTGGACTTTTCTAGGATACCTCTGGTCATTTGAAAAATACCCAGGGTGGTTTCATTGGGATTGGATTAGTGGATATTTCTGATCATTTCAATATGTTGGAATCAAGGGTTTAAGGATTTGCAAGAAGTGTACATAAATACATTTTTGAAAAATGAGCAAAGGAACCCATTTAACAAATCATGAATTTAGAAGCATCTAGGAGTTGGTTTCACTGGATTTGGAGTTCAAATGAATTTCCTATGCTTTTCCAAAGTTGACAAATATGAAGAAATGGCTCATTATTTTGTTGGGTATAGAAAGTGTTAGGGAAAATGTTCCAAAACTATGTTTTGATATTACAAGCATCTAGGAATTTGAACCATTGCATTTGGATCAACTTTGAGCTATCTGTGATTTTCTAAAGTTTATCACAGAAATAGAAAAATAGGATTTGATAAATATTTGTGAAGAAAAAGTCTCTGGAAAAATGTGCATGTTGCACCAACAAGTAGATCATGATTTTAGAAACTCCTAGAAATTTGAATCATCAAATTTGGGGTCAGATGAGGAGTAAACAAGGGGGTGATGGCCTTGGATGCCCCGGGGAGCCAATAGGAGAGGAGAGAGGCAGAAGAAGAGGGAGAGAGGGGCTGTCCAGGGAGGTAAATGGGGGTAGTTTACCCCTCAATCATTGAGAAATGGCCAGGGGAGATTTACTGGAGGTAGGACAGGACTAGGAGGAGCTGTGGTAAAAAGTTGGGCTCAAGGAGAATAATGTAAGCGGTGAAAATGGTGGTTTTTGAAAAGTGATAGAAGGTGCTTGATGCAAATTTGGGAAAGCAAATTAACTCCACTTGACATGAGACTTAACATTATCAAATGGCATATAGAAATAGGGTATTCCACCAAGTTTGAGATCACTTGAAGAAACTTGCCAATGTAACTTTGGTGAACCCTAAAATCAACAGAAATGGATTTTGCAAGATTAGGTCAAGAAAATCATCCCTCCTTGATGCACCACTTGGTGTAGTGTCATTATTTGGGGTTGTGAGCATGTCCACAAAATTTGAGGCCCCAAGTAAAAAGTTGGCAATGTAGAGTTGTTAAAATTTGGATCTGGTCTGAAAGGGTTTTGGGGCACTTAGACCACATTATCCTCCTCCAAAACTTGTGCCATTTTGTCTAGATGCATAATTACACCATTTGAGCATGTGCACCAAGTTTGAGAGCATTTGGACAAGTTTGCAAATGTAAAGTTGCTCAAACTTCAAAATGGACAGAAATGGTTCTGAGAGGTTTTGATGATGATTTCTTGATCTTCAAGGCATAAGGCTTTGTAAGATCATCAAATATGTCATATTTGACATGATAGAATTTCCCTGGAATTTTTAGGGAATATTTCCTTTGTAAATATTTCAAAAGCTTGGAATATCCAGAAAGGGTTTTGGAAGAATTTGCCCAATATTTTGAACATGGCCATGTGTTGAAACTCTTATATATGGACAATATATGTCCTAGGAGTCTCTCTGAATTTTGGCAAATATTTTTGAAACAGTTAAATAATTTTAACCTATTAAAGACCATTTCTGGCCTCAAGAAAAAGCATTTAAATAAAATATAAAAATAACTTTTAAAATTATAATTTTGTGGTTTATGGGAGTCCTATACCCAATAGGATTCAAATATACTTTTTGAAAGATCACCCTAAATAAGGTACTTGCAGTACAAACCTCAATTCAAGGGTTTTTGGAAAACTAATTTTAGAAAATACTATTTGGCCAAAATATTTTTATAAGAAAATACTATACTAGTCTATACACATGGCATGATCATTGGGAAAAGGTTTTGGATCAAGGATATGAAGTATAAGAGTTGGATGATTTATTTGATTTTTAGAGCACTAGCAAACAGCAAACAGAAAACCAATCAAGCAAGGTTAAAACACTCAAAAGTTTTTTGTCAAACCACATTTTAGCATGATTATTAGCTTAAGTGTAGTGGCATGAAAATCAGGGTGTGACAGGTGACGACGAGCACAGTGCGCACCGCACTGTTACGTTGGCCGTACCGTGCCCGTGCTCGCTGCTGCGAGCTCCGGCGTCGGTGAGCGCCAGGATGAAGTTAAGAGGGTTTGGACGAAGATTGTGGTGAAGTTTGGCAAGCTTAGGCAGTCGGGGCAGCGAGCATGCGCGAAACAGAGCGCTCGGCGACACTCAGAGCGTGGCGACGGGCAGATTGGCATCGTGCACACGCGTGGTCACCACGTGAACTCTGACCTCAGGACGACGTAAGTCCAAACTTTATGTCTGGCATGTTGTTCGTGGTAGTTTTAGAGGTTACCATACTTGGGTTTGATCGCAGTTGAAGTAGAAAAGATTTCAACCGCTTGGTAAGTTTCTGGACAGTAACTTTGAGAGCTTACTGTGGTCAAACTACTGGGATTTGGGAGCTGGGCTTTGGACGTTAGCAATCATCTACTAAGGTGATGATGCACAAGAAAACTCAGCCATAATGGAGCAAGTAATATCGTAGTAGCTGTAGAAACTACCATTTCTGTCCACAACAGGAAATAATTTTTGTAGCAAAAATATTCCAAAAAGTGATGAAATATTTTTGCTCAGGAAGGTCCCCTAGGTTTCAAAGAATATTTGTGAATTTTCTCAGATTTTTTTGGGCAAGAAAAATTGGGGTTGCTTTGGAGCACATTCAGCTACCTAGAGTTTGAGGGAAATGAATATTTTTCATTTAAGAAAAATAACCAAAATATTATTTTGAGGTGAACCAGAGAGGAAGTGATAGTTAGAAAGGGAACTAAGGCAATTGGATGAAAGTCAAGAGGTACCCAAGTGTTTAAGTCCATTTGAAAAGATTTACAACTCCAAATTTCAAATTCAAACCAACTAAAAATTAGGCAAAGAGAGGAGGGCAAAAACCAGGCTGTCACACGTCTCTTCCCCTCTGATGGCCAAGGGGAAGGGTCGGGCGCATGTGCCTACTATCACAAGGTCTTCTTTTTATGTCCGCGCTCTGCCCCCATCTTGGATCAATGGTTTTGGACAGAGCGCCAGTGGGAGAGGCTTTGGACGGGGGAGCGGGCAGCGCCGAGGCCGTGCCTGGGGCAGCTGTGGTGGTGCACCCGCCGTTGTGTCGCCCGCTACTCAAGTCTGAGATGAATGCCGTGGAGACAATACTACACTGGAGTTCATAGTGGAAATGTAGCACCGTAGTCGATTGTGGTCCATGCGCTCCTTTTTTAGGCTGTTGGAGAAAGATCGCCTATGCAGCCACCCGATGCATATGAGCGGTCATAGCAGCGGTTCATCATTGATTGTGGCAGGGTTCTCCACCCATAGCATTATGTATCCCGCGCATGGGTGGGAGCCTTGTGCCTGCGTGTAATGCTTAGGGATAGGGAATCTTCCCCTCCGGTAGGCGGGGATGACCGTGCTCTTTGTGAAGTTCTTCGGGAGGCTTGGGGTTTGCCTCAGCTACCACATCGAGGGCTTGGATGATGGCGAAGGCATCCTCTTGAGCAGTGGCGATGAGGAAGATAATGATGGCGGCAACCGACGACAAAAGACCCATTGGCATCCACTACAAGTTCCACATGCTGACGAGCTTGGTGAGGCATCTATGGCTTCGTCCAGCTGGCACGATCGTCGGGACCAGTGGGGTCCTTTAGAAGACCGGCGGAGGGAAGACGTGTGCGTCACCATAGAGCGATGACGGGAAGCACAACATCAGTATGATATATGCAATGTCCCAGATGTTGGCAACCCTACGCCCAGTGCTGGCGGGTACTTATGAGGTTGCGTGCCCTGCCTTCCCTCGCAAGCTATGGCAGGTTCGCTAGCCAACTGCCCGAGCCTTCAAGACTGAGCTGGCGGAACAATGTGCCGGAAAGATAAAACCGGTGGAGTTCCTCGGCATATTCACGATTGCCATTCGAGCCGTCGAGGGTAGAGATGAGAAGGTGCTCGCCAACTATTTCCCTTTGGCGCTCAAGCCAAATGTGAGATCATGGCTGATGTACCTGCCGAACAAATCTATCTAATCATGGGCTGACTTGTGCAATGAGTTTGTCGGCGCCTTCATAGGTGGCCACCTGGAGCCTGGACAGTCCAGTGATTTGCATGTTCTTCTGTGGTAGGAGGGCAAACTTTATGGAAGTATATTCGGATATTCAGTCTAGTACACCGCAACATTCCGGAGATACACCCAGCAACCATGATTGCCGCGTTCCACTCGAACATGCACAATAGGAGGATGCGAGCTAAGATGAATGGAAGGCTCCCAAGGCAGTCAATGAGTTATACACATTGGCGGACAAGTATGCTAGAGCCGAAGATGGGAGGTGACTCCCCGCAGAGGAGGCTGGTGTTGAAGTCAACTCAGCTAACAACGATGATACCACCGACCCAAAGGGGAGGAGCTGGAAGCGTATGGGGAAATCAATGTTGGCCGTTGAGAGCTATGCTGATCTCAGTGCCGGTAAAAATGCCAAGGCCGAGGCCCCGAGTAAGGGAGCTGCCACAGATTGCCGGGAGGCCGTGGCGGCAGAGAAAATCTGAAAGTCCGATGGGCCATACTGCAAAATCCACCATACCAAAGGTCATGATCTCCAAGAGTACCTCCAAGTTTAATAGGTTGCTAAGAAGCGGAAGGCTGAATACGTAAACGTGACAAGGAGAGAGGCCAAGATTGTCTGCCGGGAATGGCCAATATTGTAGAGGGGGGGGGGGCGCTATGGCAGGGCCCCGTAGCTGAAGGAAAAACCTTCTAGAGGCCGTGAGAATAAAGAAGGAGATGATATGAGCGATGAGGATTGTGAAGAAGAGACCAGTGATCAAGAATTCTAGATGACAACTGAAGCCATGTGTGTTGATGGGGGTGCATCCATGCATTCCTCTCATCACCAGCTCAAGCATTAGGCACGTGAGATCAACGCCATGGAGCCGGATGCAGTGTCCAGAAGGCCACTTAAATGTTCATGCATGCCTATCATCTTTGACGAAGAGTATCATCCTAACTGCACCATCGCGGTTGGATGTTTTCCATTGTTGGTCTCACCAACAATCCACAATCTCAAGGTAACAAAGATGCTAGTTAATGGTGGGGCGGGGTTGAACTTGATCTCCCCAAGAGTGGTTGAAAAGCTAGAGATCCCTGATGAAGAACCTAAAGCTATAGGCATGTTCCAAGGAATCAACCCCGGAGGAGCCGACCTAAGCAGAAGATCACTTTGCCTGTGATGTTTCACGGGGAGTTGAACTACCGGACCAAGGAAGCCGTTATTGGTGTGGTCGAACTCCATTTGCCTTACAATGGAATTCTGGCTCGCCCAGCTCTGGAAAAAATCATGGTAGCATCCCACTACGCCTACAACACTTTGGAGATGCCAGGGCCCATGGGAATCATTTATATTCCATCTAATAAGAAGGATGCGGTTATATGTGTGGACAAGATGTTTCGAGATGAGGTAGCATTTTAGGCTATGGAAACCCCAGCACCCGCCAAGGAATCGAAGAAAGGTAAGAAGTGTAGCGGAGATGCCGGGAAGGACTCCGGGAAGCGCGCCTCTTCGGAGTACGCTACACCATCGATGACCTGCCAGAGAGTTCGACTAGCAAAAGATCCAAGGTTGCGTCCCAAGTGACGAAGAAGGTCCCGGTAGGGCATGATGGTGCTGGTGGTACGTTTACCATCAGTGCCATCCTTGAGGACAAACAGGAAAGCATGCCCGTTGCCTTCCTCCAGGCGAACATCGACATGTTTTCTTGGCAACCATCTTGCTATCTGCGCCCATGCTAGGCCCGTCAAGCAAAAGGTTAGAAATCAAGCCTTTGAGCGGCTGCAATTCATTGTCGAGGAAATCAAGAAACTTGAAGCAACATATTTGGTCAGAGGAGTGTTGCATCCAACTTGGTTAGCCAACCCGATAGCGGTGCGCAAGGAGAATGGGAAATGGAGGCTTTACATTGATTTAACCGATTTGAACAAAGCGTGCCCGAAGGACCTGTGACGCCCGAAGACCGATGTCCCAGAAGATTCCAGATGTTCCCGGTTCTCCCGTGTGTTTCTTTTGTGCTTGTGTTATTTATTTTGCATTGCATCTTGTCATCATGCCATCATGTCATATTTCTTCTGCATCTCAACAAAATATTGCATAGATCTTTTGATCTATTTAAATCGAGGGAAGAGTGACTTCTCTTTATAACATATCCTCCTAATATTTATGGAGCTATTATAAAAATATTCCAATTGTTTGGAATTAACCCAAACACACTTGCATATATTCCCCACGCCTATTTCACTTCAAGTTTCACCATCTAAAACTTGTCTATAATTCTTTTCCGTTGTATCGAGGTGCCTCCAAAAATTCGAACATTTTTGGACACTTCAATAATCAAGTCTTAGTTCAAACTCTTTTGAATTAAATTCAAATATGTTTGAATTAAATCTCGATCTTGCCAGTTCTATTTTTCTCAGACTGCGCTCATTTTTATGAGCCCGAGAAAATTACCCTCATGTGTAAATTCTTTCCGTAGATGCCTTTTTCTTTTCTCTCTCTTTTTAGCTCTCTGTTTTTTTTCTTTAATTCGAGAGAGGGGCAAGAGGCCCAACCGCCGGCCCCTAAGGCCCATCAGGCCTGTTGCCACCTTGGCCCAAGGCCCAACACCAGCTTCTAACCCTAGCCCGATCTCCCACTCCTCCTCTCCCTCATAGCGCCGCAGCCTCGCTCCCGATCTCACTCGCCCGAGCCCCTCCTCCCTTCGATCCCCGCGAGCACCCCCCCGCAGCCCGATCTCCCATCGCCCTTTTCTCCCGCAGCGCCGCGACCCCTCCGTGCCCCTCCTCCGAGCCTCGCCGCCTCAGGCTCGCAAGGCCCGAGCGCCGCCTCGCCAGGCCGAGCGCCGCCGCGCCATGGCTCCTGCGCCCGTTCACCGGCCACTTCCCCGCTGCTCGCCCAGGTCTCTCCAGCGCACCTTGCCTCTGCGCCATTCCGCCTCTTCCTCGCCAGGGCCGGCCAGGAGCCGCGCCCTCCGGCGCGCCAAGGCCGCAGCACCGAGCGCCTCTCCTCCTGGAACCTCCAGCCGCCTCGCCACCTCTCCTCACCGCCGCGAGCAACCAAGGCGTTGGAGCGCTGCTCCGCCGCCGCCTCCTCTGCTTGCCTCCTTCGCGCCACCGCCGGAGCAGCCACCTCGTCGGACCTCTGCGTCGCCCAACTTGCCGTGGCCGTTACCGAGACCTTGCCATATTTTGTTGCTATTGTTGATTCTCCCAGGACTTCGGAGGCTGCTGCTGTGCATCTTCCGCCCGGCCCCGTGAAACTCTTCCTTGTCTGGTGTTCGTTGCTCTTCGGTGAGAAAACAAGGACGCCGAGCCCTGCATCGACTCGTTGATGCCCTGCCTGCGTGCGGCTTCATTTTCCGGTGATGCCAAGTCCACAGCTAGAAGACCCGCACCCGGGATCGCCATGTCTGTGACGCGTCAAGTACCACTACCGTCGCCCCGGAAATGATGGATGCGCCAAGTACCTCTTCTTGCGACACGAACATCTACGGAATTTGTACATCTACGAACGTGAACAACTACCGTCGCCGAGACCGCAAGTACCACTTCATAAATGTGTACCCCTATGTCAACGACGACTCAACAAGTACCCCGCCGGCAAGTACCACGACACGATAACATGAACGACTACTTCCCTCTACGACCGACTCACGGAACGACTCCTTCCTCTACGATCTTGAACCGCCCCAAAACGAACGTTCCGAAGGTATAACCCCGAGACGATGACCCGTGGACGAATGCACTTGTTGTACGAGATGTTTCCCTTGTGTGCACCGTGCCCGTTTCGTCTTTTGTCATGCTCCTCGGTTGCCTCGTCGCCAACCTGTGGGAACCCGGTGACGGGATCACCCCACTTTTCTTCTTGCATGACACGCTCTCCGTCATCTTTTTCACCGGTCTCTCAACGAGTTACCGGAACCGAGATGTTGCCGTTGCATCATTTTCGGATCGTTGCCGTGGCACCCTTTCCTTCCACCACGGTGACAATACTTCATATCTCTTCATGTTAACCTTACTAAAATTGCATAAAACTTGATCATGTCATCCGCATCATGTTAACAACCTTTGAATGTTTAATTGTTGTTGCTTTAATAATTGCTAAATTGGTCATGTGGGGTTTTCCGGATTTCTTGTTGTTATTTTCCGGCCTCATTTAAATTGCCTAGATAGGTAGTTTACTTTTGATTCACCTCTTGCTATGTTAAAAACATTTAATCTTGTCTTGTAAATAAACGAGAGTCAACTAAATAAATAACATGTGGTGTTTCGTCAATATGCAACTCGTTGCATATTGAGCTCCACTTAACTTGTAGTACTTGTTTGTGCACTTTGCCATGACTTGCATATTTAAACATGTCATGCATCATACTTGGATGTGCATCGTATGCCATGTTTATGCTTGTGTGTTTACTATATTGCTTGTTTCTTTCCGGTTTGCTTCCCTCGTTAGCTTCGGGTTCGTTCCGGAGTCTTGAGTTTCTGTTCGACTACTTCATGGACCCGTTCTTCTCCCTTGCGGAATCCCAGGCAAGATGACCATACCCTTGGATACCTTTACTATCATTTCCATGCTTAGTGTCTCGATGCTATCGTTACATGTCGCGCTACCCATCTTTTAAGTCAGCCTCTCCTTGATGCCATGAAACCACTAACCTTTGAAACCTTCCTAGCAAAACCATTGATTGGCTATGTTACCTGCTTGCTCAGCCCCTCTTATAGCATTGTTAGTTGCAGGTGAAGATGAAGTTCGTTCCAGGTGGGAACTTGTTGTTGGAATATCACAATATCTAATATTATTATTAACACACCTATATACTGGGAATGGTTGGAAGGCTTGGCCTTTTGCTCGGTGTTTTGTTCTACTCATGCCACCTTAGGCGCCGATAAACCGACATTATGTTCCTTGATTTTGCGTTCCTTACACGATGGGTATATGGGGACCCCTTGACAGTTCGTCTTTGAATAAAACTCCTCCAGCAAGGCCCAACATTGGTTTTAATTTGCCTCATAATAACAACTTAATTAATTAATTAAATTTGCATAGAGGGTCGCGTCCCCGGGGATTCTTTCTACATAGCAAGGGGGCTAGTGCTGACGGTGTTGGTCCCAAACGGGGGTTCTCCGGGGCCGCCACGGGGAAACTCGAGGTATCTGGTATAACCTGTAGAATCGCCCATCCGGTCGTGGCCTGAGACAAGATACGCGCGGCTACTATCAGGGTGTCGGCACGCCGGGAGGTCTTGCTGGACTTGTTTTACCATTGTCGAAATGTCTTGTGCACCGAGATGCCGAGCCTGATCGGATTTCCCTAAGATAACGGGTGATGATATTATATTTATCACTTCAGCTAATCGTGAGAGCTTGTGATGGGCTAAGTTGGGACACCCCTGCAGGGTTATGATCTTTTGAAAGGCGTGCCCACAGTTTTGTGGCAGATTGGAATTTGTTAATGTCTGGTTGCAGAAAACTTGACAGAGGATCCGAAGTAAAACACACAACTGTGTGAGTAACCGTGACTGTCTCTTTTCACTTTGAGAAGAGAACACGGTGGGGTTATGTTTGACTCGTATGTAGTTTAGGATCTTTAGCGACCACTACTAGTTTGCGATCGTTTCCGTAGATGCTCGTCTTATTCTTGTACTCGTAAGTTAGCCAACATATTATGCTCAGTCGCTGCTGCGACCTCACCACTTTACCTCTTCCTACCCATAAAGCTTTGCTAGTCTTGATACCCATGGTTATGGGATTGCTGAGTCCTCGTGGCTCACAGTTACTACAACACCAGATGCAGGTTCAGCCGAGAGTGATGCAGGAGCTGGTTCAAGAACTTCCAGGAGTTCCATGAAGAGAGTGGTCGTATGATTGTGACGTTTTCGACGATCAGTAGTGGTTTCTACTAGGGGCGATTCGGACCTGTGGATTTATGTTTTGGTATCTTTCGTTTGGATCTTCGCCCGTAGTCGGTTTTTGATGTTTTGAATGATGTTTTGCTTATGTAATGTATTGTGTGACGTGGCGAGTGTAAGCCAACTATTCTTTTGCATTTTCTTCCCTATTTTTACATGAGTCGTGCAAAGATACCAAACTTGAGATCATTCCAGAATGGGCTTATACCTTTAAGTCGTGCCTCGACACGTAGGAGGTATAGTTCCATCCTGGGCATTACAAGTTGGTATTCAGAGCCTTCTCCGACCTAGGAGCCCCCACTGATGGATCGAATCATTGACGGTTGAGTCTAGGCACACACTTGAAAATGTTTTGAGTCCTATATATATATCGGAGAGTAGGATTTCTTTTGCTCCTCATCTCTTTTCACTCTGGTGAGGACTCCTGACGATTACTCTTATCTCTTCTACTCTCAAAAATTCACCAATTTTTTTTCTTGGATCTCGCGAGTATTGTTTTGATTGTTTCGATGTCTATGTGACGAGAACATTGTTCTCGATGCCTCCTGTCATTTAGGGGTTGTGGCAGTGTCCCGGGGAGTTGAGCTCTGAGGTGTTATCGTCACAAATATATTGCAGTAGTTCTGGAATACTTAAGACGGCCGACATCGAAAACTCTCCTATGCGGTTAGTGGCAAGATAACCACGACATCACCCAGTACTGGTGAGGTAGTTCGGGAGTATTGCCATAGCTTGTATAGTAGATGCGTTTCGAAGGTCCGAGGTAAACGGTTTTCGGAAATAACTGGTTATGTGTTGAAGGATGGATACAGCTGGATGTAGGATTAGAGTTGAGTGCGTGGTGCTTCCCCTGTATCCCCAACACCTGATTGCATAACTGGAAACTTTTTGAAATTAACAGGTGGGTTCATCTAGTAGCTCGTAGGCATTATTCCAACGAATGCACGATATGAAGTTCGGGGTTCTACATTGAGTGAAGTAGTTTTATGGGCTTGTTCCGATCAGGAGTTGCATCTTAAAGTGTCCTTGGCTATGCTGATCCGGAGATTACAAAACCCTTTTGTAACACGTTCCATGAGCTTTCAGCACAAAGATGTCGAACGAAGCTTCTATCTTGTATTTGTTCTATCTGCTCCTTCTTGTTTCTTTATTTACCTTTTGTTCTCCCGAGTGGCTTCTCGACAAGCTGGTGTAGCTATGGAATTCATTCGTTCAATTCTCCGTTCGAATGATATTGTGAAGATTATGTTGCAACATATCTATCCTTTGTTTTTGTTTTGATTCTGGTATTCGAGTTGCTTCGATGTCAAATGTTGATTACATACCTTTCCTAATCGGTGTTGTCATATTTCTATGGGAGTGCTAATTCCTCTTGACCATCAAGATCTTCATGTTAATCATTTTCAACCGGTGTGCCTTCTCTTCAAGTTACTCCATACAGACGCCGTTGAGAAATCTGACGATTTGTCTGTTTCATTCATCTCAAGTTGTCTTTGTTTTCCCCACCCTCCCACCCTTTTTCTTATGGAGCTGGAATTCTTAATCAAGTGTCCTTTTTATTCATGTGATATTTCTTCATTCATTTCCTTCATTGTTATCTTACTCAAGCCATTTAATTCCACCGGTGCAATATCTCTTGAGAAATCTTTTTCAGCGGTGATTTCTTTTGAGTGGGCCCTAACCCATAGGTCATTTTCCAGGATCTTACCCGACTCTTCTTTTTCCGGAGAATTCTTTTCAAAGTGTGACGTAAAAATGATTTCCATCAGTCACATGCCTTCTCCAAGCTTGTTTTCAATTATTTCCATCTTTAGCTCCACCTTCCTCTTGTCATTCGTCCGGAGTATCTCGAAATTCTTCATGACATTTCTCGTCTTCATTCTCAACATTCGAAGACCGGAGAAGAGTTTCTCTTAAATCTTGGCCCGTTCTCTCAAGATTCATGGTTCTAGCTTCATGCCATCCTCATTATTGTTCCGATTGTGGGGAATTCTTGTATAACCATCCGAAGCATTTCATGAATTCTTTTCTTTGTGATCCTCCGAAGGCCATCAATTCAGAATATTTCTTCGTTCTCAGTTTTCAACTTCGACCTCCAAATATTCTTCATTGATGCCTCTTCGTTCGTCTCCATATTCTTACGGTGGTTCTTTCAAGATTACTCTTCCGTTGTTATCGTATTAATTCATTTGTACTTTTCATAATCCTACCGGTGAGTCGTCCAAGATTATTCTCAAGTTTGGCTATATCTCTCTTCAATCCTTTTCAAGAAGAATAAGTAGTAGGCCAAATCCGTTGCTTGTCATCAATTTAATTTGATGAAGGATAAGCACACAATAAATCTTGTTCTTATTTCCTCGAAGTGATTAATCTGTTTTTATGGAGCTTGTTCATCATATCATATTCTCGGTTCTAAATTGTTCATCTTGTTTTCCGGAGCTCCAAGTTATTTCAATTATCATTTCAAAGCTCCATCTAATTCATCGCAGGCCTTGAATCTTATTATTTTCATCTTTCACTTCTCATGCTTTCATTACCGGAGTTTTCATGGTGGTTCATCAAGATTTAATTCATCCTCGAAGTCTTCATCAAGATTCTTGTTGGAGCTCAAGCATTCTTCATCATGTTTTCCAAGTGCAATTCTTTCTCCCTTATCTTTTGAGACGGTGTTATGTCATTCTTGACAATTCCTTCATGTTTCATGATTCACGAGTTGTCAGGAATGAGATATTTAAACCCATCATTTTCTTTGTTCAGGAGATCTTTCAAACCATTTAATTATTCGTTGGAGTTATCTTGGGTTGTATTTCACCTAAAAGTTTTCCCTAAGGATTGTTGCTAATTATGGTGCTTATAAATGACCCAGTTTCTTCATTTATCTCCCTGCAGAAACAAGTTTTCATCTTGTCATTGATCTCAATCCAATCAATTGTTTTCGTCAGTGGCTGGTTGTCACCTCTTAATTTTGAGATGTTTTCCATAAGCCCACAACGAGCTTATTCTTTTCGTTGTTGATTTTTCCAACAACTCCGTTCAACCCTTCTTCGTAAGGATGATTTTTCATATTTATTTGTCGGAGAAGTTTCCTTTTTCTTCTCCGTTCAATTCTTTCATGGATCTATATTCTATTCTTTCATTCCGGAGGCATTGTGATATTGCTCTCTTTGACCATCATCTTGTTTTGTTTTCAAGATCATATTCTTCCCTTGCTTGTCTATTTAACCGGAGTGGTGTGTCCTCCATTCTAGTTCTCTCATCTTATCAAGTTTTGCCTCTTTTTTTTCAACCGGAGTGCTGCCTGAAATCTTTCTTACCCCTTGTGTCATTCTTTTAATTGTTTCAGAGGCAGTGTGTTGTTGATTTCATCAACTATCCATCCATCTCCTCAAGCTCATGTTAACTCCTTCCATTTTCAGTCGGAGTGCTGTCCAAATTCTGTCATTCTTATTCCTTGCCTATACCGGTGCAGTTTCTAATTCTTTTGGTTCGTAAGCTCTTGTTTCATGTCTTTCAACCTACAAGGTTCTCATAATGTTCCTTGTTCCTCATTTTACCGGAGTGCTCTTAAGTTCATTCATCTCCGTTCTATTCTTTCTTTCAAGACTGTTCAACCTCTCAGGTTCGTGGTCTCACTCGTTTGTCGAAGAAGCAACTTTTTTTTACCTCTTCCTCTTCCATTTTTTTACCGGTGCCATCTCTAGGATCTCGGGTCGAGATTCTCTGTTAGTGTGGGAGAGTTGTGACGCCCGAAGACCGACATCCCAGAAGATTCCAGATGTTCCGGGTTCTCCCGTGTGTTTCTTTTGTGCTTGTGTTATTTATTTTGCATTACATCTCGTCATCATGCCATCATGTCATATTTCTTCTGCATCTCAACCAAATATTGGATAGATCTTTTGATCTATTTAAATCGTGGGAAGAGTGACTTCTCTTTATAACATATCCTCCTAATATTTATGGAGCTATTATGAAAATATTCCAATTGTTTGGAATTAACCCAAACACACTTGCATATATTCCCCATGCCTATTTCACGTCAAGTTTCACCAACTAAACCTTGTCTATAATTCTTTTCCGTTGTATCGAGGTTCCTCCAAAAATTCGAACATTTTTGGACACTTCAATAATCAAGTCTTAGTTCAAACTCTTTTGAATTAAATTCAAATATGTTTGAATTATATCTCGATCTTGCCATTTCTATTTTTCTCGGACCGCGCTCATTTTTATGAGCCCGAGAAAATTACCCTCATGTGTAAATTCTTTCCATAGATGCCTTTTCTTTTCTCTCTCTTTTTAGCTCTCTGTTTTTTTTCTTTAATTCGAGAGAGGGGCAAGAGGCCCAACCGCCGGCCTCTAAGGCCCATCAGGCCTGCTGCCACCTTGGCCCAAGGCCGAACCCCAGCTTCTAACCCTAGCCCGATCTCCCACTCCTCCACTCCCTCCCAGCGCCGCAGCCTCACTCCCGATCTCACTCGCCCGAGCCCCTCCTCCCTTCGATACCCGCGAGCACCCCCCCGCAGCCTCATCTCCCGTCGGCCTTTCCTCCCGCAGTGCCACGACCCCACCGTGCCCCTCCTCCGAGCCTCGCCGCCTCAGCCTTGCAAGGCCCGAGCGCCGCCGCGCCATGGCTCCTGCGCCTGTTCACCGGCCACTTCCCCGCTGCTCGCCCAGGTCTCTCCAGCGCGCCTCGCCTCTGCGCCATTCCGCCTCTTCCTCGCCAGGGCCGGCCAGGAGCCACGCCCGCCGGCGCGCCAAGGCCAAAGCACCGAGCACCTCTCCTCCTGGAACCTCCAGCCGCCTCGCCACCTCTCCTCCCCGCCGCGAGCGACCAAGGCGTTGGAGCCCTGCTCCGCCGCCGCCTCCTCTGCTTGCCTCCTTCGCGCCACCACCGGAGCAGCCACCTCGTCGGGCCTCTGCGTCGCCCAACTTGCCGTGGCCGTGACCGAGACCTTCCATACTTTGTTGCTGTTGTTGATTCTCCCAGGACTTCGGAGGCTGCTGCTATGCATCTTCCTCCCGGCCCCATGAAATTCTTCCCTGTCTGGTGTTCATTGCTCTTCGGTGAGAAAACAAGGACACCGAGCCCTGCATCGACTCGTTGATGCCCTGCCTGCGTGCGGCTTCATTTTACGGTGATGCCAAGTCCACAGCTAGAAGACCCGCACCCGGATCGCCAAGTCTGTGACGCGTCAAGTACCACTACCGTCGCCCCGGAAACGATGGATGCGCCAAGTACCTCTTCTTGCGACACGAACATCTACGGAATGTGTACATCTACGAACGTGAACAACTACCGTCGCCGAGACCACAAGTACCACTTCATAAACGTGTACCCCTACGTCAACGACGACTCAACAAGTACCCCGCCGGCAAGTACCATGACATGATAACGTGAACGACTACTTCCCTCTACGACCGACTCACGGAACGACTCCTTCCTCTACGATCTCGAACCACCCCGAAACGAACGTTCCGAAGGTAGAACCCCGAGACGATGACCCGTGGACGAATTCATGTGTTGTATGAGATGTTTCCCTTATGTGCACCGTGCCCGTTTCGTCTTTTGTCATGCTCCTCAGTTGCCTCGTCGCCAACCCGTGGGAACCCGGTGACGGGATCACCCCACTTTTCTTCTTGCATGACACGCTCTCCGTCATCTTTTGCACCGGTCTCTCAACGAATTACCGGAACCGAGATGTTGTCATTGCATCATTTTCAGATCGTTGCCGTGGCACCCTTTCCTTCCACCACGGTGACAATACTTCATATCTCTTCATGTTAACCTTACTAAAATTGCATAAAACTTGATCATGTCATCTGCATCATGTTAACAACCTTTGAATGTTTAATTGTTGTTGCTTTTTTAATTGCTAAATTGGTCATGTGGGGTTTTCCGGATTTGTTGTTGTTATTTTCCGGCCTCATTTAAATTGCCTAGATAGGTAGTTTACTTTTGATTCACCTCTTGCTATGTTAAAAACATTTAATCTTGTCTTGTAAATAAACAGGAGTCAACTAAATAAATAACATGTGGTGTTTCGTCAATATGCAACTCGTTGCATATTGAGCTCCACTTAACTTGTAGTACTTGTTTGTGCACTTTGCCATGACTTGCATATTTAAACCTGTCATGCATCATACTTGGATGTGCATCGTATGCCATGTTTATACTTGTGTGTTTACCGTGTTGCTTGTTTCTTTCCGGTTTGCTTCCCTCGTTAGCTTCGGGTTCGTTCCAGAGTTGTGAGTTTCTGTGCGACTACTTCATGGCCCGTTCTACTCCCTTGCGGAATCCCAGGCAAGATGACCATACCCTTGGATACCTTTACTATCATTGCCATGCTTAGTGTCTCGATGCTATCGTTACATGTCGCGCTACCCATCTTTTAAGTCAGCCTCTCTTTGATACCATGAAACCTCTAACCTTTGAAACCTTCCTAGCAAAACCATTGATTGGCTATGTTACCCGCTTGCTCAGCCCCTCTTATAGCGTTGTTAGTTGCAGGTGAAGATGAAGTTCGTTCAAGGTGGGAAATTGTTGTTGGAATATCACAATATCTAATATTAGTATTAACACACCTATATACTGGGCATGGGTGGAAGGCTTGGCCTTTTGCTCGGTGTTTTGTTCCACTCATGCCACCTTAGGCGCCGATAAACCGGCATTATGTTCCTTGATTTTGCGTTCCTTACACGATGGGTATATGGGGACCCCTTGACAGTTCGTCTTGGAATAAAACTCCTCCAGCAAGGACCAACATTGGTTTTAATTTGCCTCATAATAACAACTTAATTAATTAATTAAATTTGCATAGGGGGTCGCATCCCCGGGGATTCTTTCTACATAGCAGGGAGAGCCAGTGCTGATGGTGTTGGTCCCAAACGGGGGTTCTGCGGGGCCGCCACAGGGAATCTCGAGGTATCTGGTATAACCTGTAGAATCGCCCATCCGGTCGTGGCCTGAGACGAGATATGCGCGGCTACTATCAGGGTGTCGGCATGCCGGGAGGTCTTGCTGGACTTGTTTTACCATTGTCGAAATGTCTTGTGCACCGGGATGCCGAGCCTGATCGGATTTCCCTAAGATAAGGGGTGATGATATTATATTTATCACTTCAGCTAATCGTGAGAGCTTGTGATGGGCTAAGTTGGGACACCCCTGCAGGGTTATGATCTTTCGAAAGCCGTGCCCGCGGTTATGTGGCAAATTGGAATTTGTTAATGTCCGGTTGTAGAAAACTTGACAAAGGATCCAAAGTAAAACACACAACTGTGTGAGTAACCGTGACTGTCTCTTTTCACTTTGAGAAGAGAACACGGTGGGGTTATGTTTGACTCGTATGTAGTTTAGGATCTTTAGCGACCACTACTAGTTTGTGATCGTTTGCGTAGATGCTCATCTTATTCTTGTACTCGTAAGTTAGCCACCATATTATGCTTAGTCGCTGCTGCAACCTCACCACTTTACCTCTTCCTACCCATAAAGCTTTGCTAGTCTTGATACCCATGGTTATGGGATTGCTGAGTCCTCGTGGCTCACAGTTACTACAACACCAGATGCAGGTTCAGCCGAGAGTGATGCAGGAGCTGGTTCAAGAACTTCTAGGAGTTCCATGAAGAGAGTGGTCGTATGTTTGTGATGTTTTCGACGATCAGTAGTGGTTTCTACTAGGGGCGATTCGGACCTGTGGCTTTATGTTTTGGTATCTTTCTTTTGGATCTTCGCCCGTAGTCGGGTTGTGATGTTTTGAATGATGTTTTGCTTATGTAATGTATTGTGTGACGTGGCGAGTGTAAGACAACTATTCTTTTGCATTTTCTTCCCTATTTTTACACGAGTCGTGCAAAGATACCAAACTTGAGATTATTGCAGAATGGGCTTATACCTTTAAGTCGTGCCTCGACACGTAGGAGGTATAGTTCTATCCTGGGCATTACAGGACCCTTTTCTCTTGCCGCGCATTGATCAGTTTGTTGATTCCACTTTTGGGTGTCACTTGCTTTCCTTTTCCGACGCATACTCCATATACCACCAGATATTCATGGCCAAGGTAGATGAAGAGAAGATCACGTTCATAACTTCTTGTGGCACGTACTGCTTTGTAGGCAAGCCTTTTGGGTAAAAGATCGTTGATTCTACCTTTGCAAGGGCCGTGCAGATTGGAAATTGAACCTCAATTGCACAGAAACGTGGAAGCTTACATGGATGATATATTATTAAAAACCAGAGATGAAGCAACTCTCATTCAGGACTTGGAAGAAACTTTTGCAAACTTTTGCAAGATTAATTTGAAGCTCAAACCTAAGAAGTGTGTGTTTGGTGTCCCACCTGGCAAGCTCATTGGGTTCTTTGTGTCTTGGCGGGTAATTGAAGCCAATCCCAACAAGATCAAAGCAATCTAGCAGATACAAGCACCGAAGACTATCAATGACATAAGACGCTTGGCCGGATGCATTGCTGCATTGAGGAGGTTCATCTCGAAGTCCGCTAAACACGCTCTACCATTTTTCAAGATCTTGAAATAGGCTGGCCCGATGAAGTGGAACCCAGAAGCAGAAGTAGCGATGTAAGATCTGAAAGCTTACCTTTCCTCTGCTCCCACCTTGCTCTATCCTAAACAGCAAGAACCATTGCTACTATATTTGGAGGCAATGAATCAAGTGGTTAGTGCCGCACTGGTGGCGCAGCGGTTAGTGAATGAAGATGCAGCTGCTGTGACTAATTTCACTGGGTAGGGAACCAAGGCATTTGCGGCAAAACCTGGCACAAATCAAGGGGAACCTAGGCAACAAAACGAATGCGATCTCATGGAAGTGGCGAAGAAGAAAGTGGTGCCGTGACAGGTATACTTTATCAGCTCCTTGTTACAGGGAGCCAGGTCAAGGTACTCTAGACTGCAAAATATGATCTTCAGCCTTATCATTGCCTCAAGGAAACTACGCCACTACTTCCAAGCCCTCAAGATCACAATTTTCACCCGCTTTCCGCTGCAACGCATATCGAGAAACCCCGAAGCCACTTGTAGGATAGTTGAGTGGGTGCTAGATTTGTCAAGCTTTCGTTTGATGTATTAGAGCACGTCCGCAATTCAGAGTAGGGCATTTTCAGAGTTCATCGAGGAATGGACACCCACGCCAGAAGAAAAAGTACCAGAGAAAATTCTCTCGGCCAAAGAAGCACCTAGGTCCTGGATCATGTATTTTGACGGTGCTTTCTCGTTACAGTGCGCCGGAGCATGCGTGCTCCTCATCGTGACCACCGGAGAGGATCTCAAATATGTGATTCAAACGCATTTTCCCAGGGAGGTGGCCACCACAACATTGCTGAGTATGAGGGGCTCCTTGCTAGACTCAAAATTGCGGTGGAGTTGGGAATCAAGAACTGATTATCTATGGAAATTCTCAACTCGTGGTGAAGCAAGTCAACAAAGATAATCCGAGTCCGTTGTTGGAAACATACGTGGAGGAGGTGAGGAAGCTGGAGGAGCACGTTCATGGATTACAAACACAACATGTTCCATGTGTAGAAAACAACATCACTGATCATCTATCAAAGTGCGCCGCAGAAAAGCTTCCTATGGAACCAGGAACTTTTGTCCTCCACCTCACCCATCCATTAGCATCCCCTTCAACGATGTTCAGGAAAAGGAAAAAGTTCAACTCTGGCAAGCACTTCCCGCCCTGTCTTCTTGAAGCCGCTGGTAGAGAGGCTACCTCGGACAACCTTGTTTCAGTTGGTGAGCAGCTCCCTCGTGCAGAACCTCAGGTTCTTGCAGTCGAGGTAAGCGCTCCCACAAACGATGAGATGCCTTTAGTGCTTTTTCTCAAGCCATAGGCTCCAGATTTGGCACAACATATAGTCTTTTTCCTTCAAACATGAGAACTTCCCGAAGAGCAAGAAGATGCACAAAAAGTAGCCCGCAAGTCAAGTATGCACCAGTTTGTTGATGACACTATGTACAGAAAAAGACCAAACGGTGTGAAATTGAGGTGCATTTGCCTGGAAGATGGGTTGAAGCTTTCGGCAAAGATACACGAGGGCATGTGTGGTTCTCACATTGGATCAAGGGACCTTGCCGGAAAAGCCTTCATGCATGATTTCTATTAGCCCACTGCCCTCCAGACACTACTAGGGAAAACCCTAGTAGTACCGCTTGTTTTATAGCTAGTAGTAGCGCTAGTACCAGCGCTACCAATAAGGGGCTACATCTAACTAACAACAGTAGCGCTGGAATGGGAGCACTACTGCTATACCTAGATAGCAGTAGCGCTTGTTCTAAAAAGCACTTCTGCTATACCTAATTAGCGCCTGTTCTAAAAAGCAATGCTGATAACTTCTCCTGTATTTTAAAAAATACAGCTTATTTTTGTTGTGTGGTTTTATATACAATACTTTCATCATATGATTTTATGACCATGATTACCTATTATATAACAGTGGTGAAATAAACGTGGAGTAGTTTCAAGTGGAGGCAACATGTGGTGCATGTCGAAAGTACTACTCGAATCCAAACTTGAACTTGTTTGGATTAGTAGTACTTTCGATGTTCACCACATGGTGGCTCCACATGAATCTAATCCATGTTCATTTCACCTACTAATATATATAATAACTCATCATGCTCATATAACAACTTAGCATCATGCATCATCGATCATAATAATAAATAACACATCATTGGCATCATAATAACAAGTCGTACTCATCATCATCAATCATACAAGTTCTACTCGATACCACATCATCATCATAGTCAACTAACCAATCCTACTTGGTTGTTCTTAGCACATGAGCATGAGTATTATTAACTAGGACCTACTACCTTCTCTTAGGTAAAATAGCATAAAACAAGATAGGCCCTGACTCTCCATTATGGATTATGGAGATTATCCTGTCTCCATTTCTTGCCGTTCGCACAATGTTGCATCCGAGAACCTCCTTACGATTGTCCATACATTTTTTCCATTCTTTGATTACCATGTCTTCACTGGTTTTACAAATCCAATATGGACAGTTGAGATTCGTAGGATGACCTGGCAGTATGTTCAAAACATTAAGGCGACCATTCTGAAACATCAGATAAGTCACACAATCCTTTGGGATTTTCTATTCAAAAACATAGTAATAACTTCGTAGTTAGCAATGTACTTAAGTTTTAAAACAATTTATGCAAAATATGCATGGATGTCTTAATAGTAAAAAATCTTACCATGGAATCTTCATGGATGTTACCATGATTCAACACGTGCACTAGTGGCACGTATTCACCATAATGTGGAGGAGTTTGATAATGGATATTATAATTCTCAAGATTGGTACAAAATGCAATCAGATGATTTTTCTCCTCATAAGTTAACTCAGAGCCATCGGTGTAGTTGGTTCTGTCTACCATCTTCCGCACATTTTTTGAACAATGAAAATAAGCTGTCAATGAAAATAAGCTATCAACTATTTTGAAACAAACAATATAAATTAGTTAATAACTATGTTTGAGAAACTCAGAGAGCGGTATAATTGGAAGCGTATCAACAAGGACCCAAATGTCCATATTGTCTTGGTCTATGTTAGGATCACCAGGATCTATGGTGACAAACATACCCTCATAAAAACAATACATCTTGCAAAGCGCTTCCCATTTTTTGCAACCAAAATGGGTTACGCTCTCAGAATTGTATAGATTTACTTCAAAATCCATACCTGATGGGTCCTTAGGTGAATTTTCTTTGTTTCCATACTTTCATGGTCTTGAAAACCCATCCCCTCCAAGACATAGTGTCTTGCATGGCATAGGATAAGCTAGTAGAATTGTAAAAGATGAAAATTACACGTCGAAATAGTTAAAGTCGTGCTTAATTATGAAAAAAGCACTTGCTGTCGTTGCGTACCGTTTCAACATCGAAGGTCTCCTTGAGCTTAATGCTGAAGCGCTGATCTTCGTCCAGGTGAGGCCTCTCACTCGGGAATATTTCCCGGGAGACTTTAGTCGTCCGAGTACGACATTTCCTATGTTCGTAATTCCAATATTAAACTTGTACAATCAAATATATGTACTAAAAAACCTACATATTCAGGCCACTCTATATTTCCTACATATTCTAGCACAAGTCATGCCAGAATTCACGGAAAAATCTGGCATGACCTTTGTTAAAAAAGGACATATCGAGCGTCTGAAATTTGCCGAAACGGGAATTAATCAACACTTCGGCAAAACATAGGCCACTATAGGAGTTGTAACCTGCAAACATGGCCGGCCACTTGGGCAGGCACATATCCTATTTGAGCAACACAAGATATAAATATTTATATCTACATCATATGAGCATTCAAACTTGATGGACTAGTTTTCCAATTTGAGAAATTCAAGAAGAAAAACAAATTGTAAAATAAATTAGTATTCAAATTAGCATCCATTCAATAAGCAAAACTAAATCATCTCTTTCATCCGTACATCGTCGAATATTATCAGTAATACATCTTGAATAGTATCATACATATAACATCACTAATACAGCTAAAACCCTTGCAAACGATGGGTATCGGCGCAGGCGGTGGACACCCAAAGAGAAGGAACGATCACAGGATCATAGCTCTAGTGAGATCCCTGAAGAACCTGCCACGTATTGGAGAACCAACCCTGCAACGCATCCATGTAGCGACGGACGTGATCGTCCTCCTCGCTGACACAGTGACGTACCACCTCCGGGGGGTCCTCAAGCCTCCGCACCATCAATGGCCCACCGACCGCCACCAAAGAAGGTTCTGGTCAACGACGGGATGAGTCCTCACCAAGTTGCGCCCCGCGGAAGGTGCACCTCCCAGTACCAGCCTGGCGGAGCCCAGTCCCGGACATGGCCCCTCTGGTCAAGCAGGCCTCCTCCATAGGGTTGACGACGAGGATGCGGGATAGGCATCGTCGACGTCGATGCGGGAATAATAGTTTTAACTAAAAAAATAACAACAAATGTGACACCTAAAACACCTGAATTCTATTAACTATACCTAATTAAAAACCTACATTTTGAACATGATTCGATCATAACTAGGGTTCATACTACATTATTCTTAGATTAAACACATAAAATACCAAAATTAAATTAACAGCATGAGGTGGCTGGTCTCACCTCGATCGAGGTCGGAGGGGGTCGGTGACGAGGACGACGACGGGGATGATGCAGGGGCTCCTTGATTTCTACAAAAACAAAATATAAAAAACAAACATTATTATCGTCATCTTACGACTTAGTGAAACTCCATAAGCTACATTTAATTATTCTATTCAAATTTACTTATAATTTCCTATTATATTCATAAAAATTAAAAAAATCCTATTCTATTCAAAAGACCTACATTTACTTATTTTTTTCAATTTCCTATTTTATTCTATTCAAATTTACTTATTCAAAATTTCTGAAAATTTCTGTTTCTATTCAAAAGACATACATTTACTTATTCTTTTGAAATTACTTATTCAAATTACTTATTCGAAATTTCTAAAAACAAAATATACTAAAAACCTACATTTACTAAAAACAAAAACCTACATTTAACAAAAACTAAAAGCTATTTACATAAAGGGGGAGGAGGAGGTGGGAGGAGGCCAGGAGGAGGTGGGAGGAGGCCAAGAGGAGGAGGAAAGAGCAGGAGGAGGATAGAGCAGGAGAGAGAGGAGGAGAGGAGGAGGGGGCCACCGGAGAGGGAGGAGGAGGGGGTCATGGGAGGAGAGAGGAGGGCCATGGGAGGAGGGAGAGAGGAGGGCGACGAGAGGAGGAGGAGGGACGGAGGGAGGTGAGGAGGGATGGAGGTAGATACCTTGGGGGCGTCGGCGGCGACGGCGGGTGACGGCGGCGACGGCAGGCGATGTGCGGTGACGACGGCGAGTGAAAGTGTGTGAGGGAGAGTGAGGGACGCACGCGGCCGGGTGTGGATAAGGCACACCTAGTAGTAGCGCTGGAATGCAAAACGCGCTACTGCTAATGTACATAGTAGTAGCGCTCCTCTAAAATAAGCACTACTGCTATGTACATTAGCAGTAGCGTTTTTGTGGAACCAGCGCTACTACTATGGCTAAAAAGTATCAAATTTGAAAATGCGTTGATCAACATTCATATTTTTGTGTAGAATTTAAATTGTCAATAGGAGTCCTGTCCGGTTTAGGAACCGGCGAGGATTCCTATTGCAGCCACAAATCCTACACATAGAGTTCAATGAAGACCAATTGGTTGTGATAGTTTGGGAAGCACCATATTTAAGGTGGTAAAAATTCTGTTCGCGGAGCGAGGTGGGACTAACCTTTGGTCATATGTAGGAGGGAGCTGAATTTAGCAGTAGCGCTGGTCGTAGGAAAGCGCTATTGCTATGTACAGTAATAGTAGTGCTTTTTACGTACGGGCGCTACTAGTATGCCTAGCCTACCGGCAACGGTGTGGCAATTATAGTAGTAGCGTGTTTTATAACTACAGCGCTACTGGTAAGTGCATAGTAGTAGCGCTTTCTATGGCCAAGTGCTACCGATAAGTAGTAGCAGCATTTCCTTTTGAAAAGCGCAACTAGTAAGCTCCTGTGGATAAGGTTTTCCCTAGTAGTGAGGATGCAACTGAGGTAGTCACCAAGTTTGAAGCCTGCTAGGTCCATTCCATGAACATCCATCAACTAGCACAAGCTCTCTAGATGATCCATTTATCCTAGACATTCTCTGTTTGTGGGCTCGATATTTTGGGCCCATTTCCGCGCGACGTCGGGGCCTTTGAATTCTTGTTCTTAGCAATTGACAAGTTTACAATGTGTCCTGAGGTGGAACCAATGAGAAAGTTGACTACGCAGTCAGCTGTCAAGTTCTTGAAAGGACTAGTCTGACATTTTGGAGTGCCCAGCAGGGTAATCATCCATAACGGCACCCAGTTCGCGAGCCGCGCCTATATGCAATACATCAAAATCTTTGGAAGAAAATTATCCTTCGCCTTTGTTGCTCATCTGCGAAGCAACGAGAAAGTTGAGATGATGAATGCTGAAGTGCTGCGTGGGCTCAAGATAACAATACAAAAAAAGACACATCCGTGACATTTTGGTCCGAACAAAACTTTTTTCTGTCATACTTGTGACACTTCTATGAAAATAATTGTGACAAAACACGGTATCATCATAGATGTGGTGGGGTCCTACTTCTATGACAAAAAATCATGATAGCAAATGGGCTTTTTGTCATGGTCGGGCCGGAGACGCAGCTGCATGACATTCTTTGGGCCATCCATGACGGAAAAAACCATGGTAGAAGCGAGGGCGAGGAAAATATAGGGGTGTTCCCGATTATGGTGGGTGGTCGGGGCCGAGCAATGCGTGTTTCTCTCGTACACGCACACGCGTGGGTGCGAGGCCTTGGTCTCTAACTGAACCCGAGCGATTGCACTATAGGCTACGCGTTACTGAACCCGAGCGATCAATCGATGGCTGTTAACTGAACCGGATCGAGCGATTCCTTCGCTACTGCTGCTAACTAAAGCCGATCGATGCTGCCTCTACATGAAGAGTGAGTGTTGCTGGCGGTGTTTGGATGAACAGTTCCTGGTGGGAGTGGCTGAACAGGACCCCGTGGTGTCGCCTCTGCATGAACAGGACCCCGTTTGATCAAGCCGGTTGGGGCTGCATGAAGAGGACCCCGTGGAGGGCTGCATGAACAGGTTCACCCCGTGGAGGGCTGCATGAATAGTAGACAGTGGAGGACTGGATGAACAGGAGCTCGTGGAGGGGTGGTTGAACAGGAGCCCGTGGAGAGGGCTGGTTGAACAGTAGCCGGTGGTGTAGCGCGCGGTGGAGGCTGAACAGTCGTAGGTGGAGGCTGGAGGAGGTCGACGGTGGATGAACAGTAGCCCGTGGAGGCTGGAGGGGGTCAACGATGGTGATGAACAGTATCCCGTGGAGTCCTGTTTTGCGGTACGCCACACCCCTCCCGATGAACAGGACCCCTGTTTCGACCATAGCGCTCCAACACAAGTCTGTTTCCTCCGTTTTGCGGTACGCCACACCCCTCCCGATGAACAGGATCCCCGTTTCAACCGTAGCACTCCAACACAAGTCCGTTTCCTCTTTTTTGCGGTATGCCACACCCCTCCCGATAAACAGGACCCCCGTTTCGACCGTAGGAGGTCCGTTTCCTCCGTTTTGCGGTACGCTGGACCCCTCCCGATGAGCAGGATCCCATTTCGACCATGGCCGGTCGAACACAAGGCAGTTTCCTCCATTCTGCGGTACGCCATGCCTCGTTTCCATCGGTTGTTCTGTCCAAGCCCTCCCAACGAACACGACGACACATTCCGTTCCAACCCAGCCGATTGGCTCCCCATGAACATGACGACGACGCTGTTTCTCTGTTCCGACCCAGCCAAGTACACGAGCCCTGGCCGTACGTATGCGTGAGTAGGCGTTCGACACCCTGCCCGTATGTACGTACGTGGCCGTATTTTCTTTCTTGCACACTGGCCTCTGTACGTACGTGTACATGCTACGTGCGCGCCTCTACTGTGACACGTGCGTGCCTCTCCATCGACAAGTATGTATGTACACGTTCGCGACCAAAATGACAACGCTACGTACGCTTCGACCAGGTGGGTCCCGACTGTCAGGCACTTCCTTGCATGCGAAGATGTAGCTGGTGGGTCCCAGCAGTCAGGGGGTGAATCATTTTTTTGCCCGGACGCACTTCCTTGCGTGCGAAGATGTAGCTAGTGGGTCCCAGCAGTCAGGGGGAATTTTTTTTGCGAAATACGGTGGCCCATTCGGTGGGTCCCCGCTGTTAGGTCGAGGAATAATTATTTTGCGTGTAATAAGGAGGCACTTCCTTGTTGCGGCTGTGGACCCAGCTGTCAACCTCTCCACATACAGTACTCTTCCGATGGAAGCCGTTCCTTGACCACGTTGACCACGCCGCGTCGAGAGCACCAGGGCGGTGAACGACAGTGAGGCCTAGGAAGGGGACGATGCGAAGCCGGGGAAGACGCGGCCGTGGAAGACCACGCGGAGAGGAGTACGAGGGTTCGCTGGTTCGGCTGTGGTGTGAGGTTGCCGTCGCCGCAGAATAACAGGGGGTGTGGGTGAGTGGAAGGATGGCCTGGCCAGCGGTGGGAGTAGCAGGGGGTGGTGAGGCCTCCGCGGCAGCACAGCCGGCCACGGGAGGCAGGAGCACGAGACACGACCGACGCTGTTTTGGGCGGCTGGAGCAAGAAGACCAGAGGTTGAAGATGCACTAAGGCCGTTGGATGGACATCTTGCGGTCACTGGAGATAGAATCGTGCATATTGATTCAGTTGACAAAGCCCTCCGTCCCCGTCAACTTAGTAGGCCCACAAGTCAGCCTGCCACTATACTGGGTCCCAGCTAAGAGGGGAGTATTCATTTTTTGTGCGTAATAAGGAGGCACTTCCTTGCGTGCGAAGATATAGCTGGTGGGTCCGAGCTATCAGTGGGGGTAATGTTTTTTCGCGAAATACAAAGGTCCTTTCGGTGGGTCCCAGATGTTAGGTGGTGGAATCATTATTTTGCGCGTAATTAGGAGGCATTTCCTTGCCTGCGGCCGTGGACCCAGCTGTCAGCCTCTCCACGTACATTCCACTTCAGATGCATGTTGGTCGTGGACCACGTTGACCATGCCGCGCCGAGAGCACCAGGGCGGTGGATGAAATTGTGGAGCCCATATTCTCTTTGTTAGCATTACAACCCATATTGTGGCCACGGTTAAAAAATTATACAAAATTTTGCATATTTCGGTGCGGTCCGAACTGTTTTTAATCCCGAAATTTTCAGTCACATTCAAACTGATTTTTAAAAAAAATCAATATAAAATCCAGCAAATTGTGCACGCATAAAAATCAATGCAATTTAAAATCTTGAAATAAAAAAAAATAAATTAGAAACTAATTGCCGGTTTAATGTGTTTTAAAAATGTACATCCCATTTCTCATTACTGATAGGCCATTTTCTCGGCCAGCCCAATGAAGCTCTCCTCGTCTAGAAAGATTTGCAGCCCAACAGGCCTGACAAAGCGACTTACTTGTCAAATCACAAAAAAACTGGGCTGTGGCCATGGACCCAGCTGCGGCTGTGGACCCAGTTGTCAGCCTCTCCATGTACAGTACTCTTCCGATGGAAGTCGGTCGTCGACCACATTGTCGCCACGCCGCGCCAAGAGCAACAAGGCGGTGGATGACGGCAAGGCCTAGGAAGGGGAACACGCGGAGTCGGAGAAGACGTGGCAGTGGATTCCCACGAAGAGAGGAGTACGAGGGTCCACTAGTTCGGCTACGGTTTGAGGCTGCCTTCGTCGCAGAATAACAGGGGGTGTGGGTGAGTGGAGGGGTGGCCTGGCCAGTGGTGGGAGTAGTATGGGGGCGGTGAGGCTTCCGCGGCAGCACAGCCGGCCATGAGAGGCAGGAGCAGGCGGCACGACCGGCGCTGCTTTGGGCACTGCTTTGGGGGCGGTGAGGCCTCTGCTTTGGGCGGGTTGAAGAATCACTATGGCCGTTGGATGGACATCGTACGGTCACTGGAGCTAGAATCTTGCATATTGACTAAGTTGACAAAGCCCTCCATCCCCGTCAACTTAGTAGGCCCACAAGTCAGCCTGCCACTATATTGGGTCCCGGCTAGCAGGGGGTATTCATTTTTCGTGCATCATAAGGAGGCACTTACTTGCATGCGAAGATATAGCTGGCGGGTCCGACCTGTCAGCGGGGGGGGGGGGGCATTTTTTCGCAAAATACAGAAGCCCTTCCCGTGGGTCCTTGCTGTCAGGTGGAGGAATCATTATTTTGCATGTTATACGGAGGCAATTCCTTCCGTGCGGCCATGGACCCAGCTGTCAGCCTCTCCACGTACAGTTCACTTCCGATGGATGTCGTTCATTGACCACGTTGACCAAGAAGCTGAGAGCACCAGTGCGGTGGATGACGACGAGGCCTAGGAATGCAATGACACGGAGCCAGGGAAGACTCTGCAGTTGTTTCCCATGCGGAGGAGTACGAGGGTTTACTGGTTCGTCTGCCGTCCCCGGAGTAAACAGTAGGTGTGGGTTAGTAGAGGGATGGCTAGGCCAACGATGGGAGTACGGTGGGGCGGTGAGGCCTGCGTGGCAGCACAGCCGGCCGCAAGGAGGAGAGAGCAAGCTGCCCCGCCGGCGCTTGTTTGAGAGGCTGGAGCAGGAAGAGCAGAGATTGAAGAAGCACGATGGCCGTTGGATGGACATCCAACAGTCACTGCTTGTGCGTCCACCTTTTTTTAGGAAAGCCTGAAATCTATGGAAAACATCATACAGCCCATCTTCCATTATTTCTAATAATTTATAGCCCATTTGCTAATTCTTAAGGTTTTTTTGGAGCCCATATTCTTTTTGTTAGCATTACAAGCCATATTGTGGCCACGGTTAAAAAATTATACGATTTTTTGCATATTTTGGTGCGGTCCGAACTGTTTTTAATCCCGAAATTTCGAGTCACATTCAAACTGATTTAAAAAATAAATGTACATCAATATAAAATCCAACAAATTGTCCACGCATAAAAATTAATGCAATTTAAAATCTCGAAATGATAAAAATAAGTTTAAAACTAATTGTCGGTTTGATGTGTTTACAAAATGTACAGCCCATTTCTCATTACTGATAGGCCATTTTCTCGTCCAGCCGAATGAAGCTCTCCTCTTTTGAAAGATTTGCAGCCCAATAGGACTGACAAAGCGACTTACTCGGCAAATCACAAAAAAAACCGAGCTAGCCATTTTCAGAAAGAAAAAAAACTATTGGGCTAGTCTGTGGTAAACATAAAAGAGAAGGTTGTCTAGACACACCAGAGTGCCCCGCACAGCCTAGTTGACACCCTGCTTCGGCCTCAAAAACAAATTAGATAAATGCCACTCCAATTATGGCGATTCATAAAAACTCCACTGCAATTTCCAAACTTTAAAAAATGACACTGCAATTTTTGCAAACTTTGGAAAACTTCACTGCAATTTGCAAACTTTGAAAAACGCCACTCCAGACTTCGAAAAATGCCACTGGAAATGGCATGAAATGGCATTTTTCAAAGTTTGGAAATTGCAGTGGCATTTCTCAGAAACACCAGATTTGGAGTGGCATTTATCAAATTAACAAAAAACAAAAATAACTGGGCGAGCTGCTGGGTCCCTGCTGTCAGCCGCTCGTTGTGCAATTCTGTCGTTTATTGAGTAAGTTGACAATGGCATGGGACCTAGATGTCAGAAATCCATTAGGAAGAGCCATTTTTTTATTGGCTTGAAATAAGGAGGCACTTGCTTGCGTACTGCCATGACCTTGGCGGGTCCCTGATGCCATCCTCTCCACGTACAATCATCTCCTGATTGTGTATGCGTCAACTTGGTAGGCCCATAAGTCAGCCTCTAAACCCGTGGAGTACAAATATGATACGTCTCCAACGTATCAATAATTTTTTATTGTTCCATGCTATTATTTATGAAGTCTTGGATGTTTAATGGGCTTTATCATTCACTTTTATATCATTTTTGGGACTAACCTACTAACCCCAAGGCCTAGTCCAGATTGCTGTTTTTTTGCCTATTTCAGGGTTTTGCAGAAAAAGAATATCAAACGGAGTCCAAACGGAATGAAACCTTCGTGAGAGATATTTTTGGAGGAAATCACGCACATGAAGCTTCAGGACCAAGTCAAGGGACAAAGGGGCTGCCCTCGAGGGTGGGGGCGCGCCCCCCTTCCCAGGGCGCGCCCCCCTGCCTCGAGGCCCCCTCGTGTGGCCCTCGGTGCCCTCCTTCTTCCAATATATATCCACGTACCCCAAAAACTCCATACGTAGGGAGAAAACCCTAATTCCACCGCCGTAGCTTCTGTTCCTGTGGAGATCCCATCTTAGAGCCTGTTCCGGAGCTCCACCAGAGGGGGATCCACCACGGAGGCCTTCTTCATCATCATCATCGCCCTCACCATGAGTTGTGAGTAGTTTACCACAGACCTTCGGGTCCATAGCTAGTATCTAGATGGCTTCTTCTCTCTCTCTGGATCTCAATAAAAAGTTCTCCTCGATCTTCGAGGAGATCTATTCAATGTAATCTCTTTTTGCGGTGTGTTTGTCGAAATCCGATGAATTGTGAGTTTATGATCAAGGTTATCTATGAAAGATATTTGGTTCTTCTCTGAACATTTTATGTGTGCTCGTAATATCCTTGCAAGTATCTTCGAATTTTTGGTTTGGTTTGGCCTACTAGATCTATAGTTCTTGCAATGGGAGAAGTGCTTGGCTTTGGGTTCAATCTTGTGGTGTCCTTTCCCAGTGACAGTAGGGGCAGCAGGGCATGTATTGTATTGTTGCCATCGAGGATAAAAAGATGGGGTTTACATCATAATTCTTGAGTTTATCCCTCTACATCATGTCATCTTGCTTAAGGCGTTACTCTGTTCGTATGAACTCAATACAATAGATGCATGTTGGATAGCGGTCGATGTGTGGAGTAATAGTAGTAGATGCATAATCGTTTCGGTCTACTTGTCTCGGACGTGATGCCTATATACAATGATCATGCCTAGATAGTCTCATAATTATTCGCTTTTCTATCAATTGCTCGACAGTAATTTGTTTACCCGCCGTAGAATCTCGCTATCATGAGAGAAGCCACTAGAGAAAACTATGGTCCCCGGGTCTATTCTCAACATATAAATCAACATATCAATCTACATCTACTTTACTTTTACCGCTTTTATTTGCTGTTTTATTATACTAAAAATATCAAAAATATAAACTATCATCTCTATCAGATCTCACTCTCATAAGTGACCGTAAAGGGATTGAAAACCCCTTATCGCGTTGGCTGCGAAGTTCTTATTTGTTTGTGCAGGTGCGAGGGACTCGCGCGTGGTCTCCTACAGGATTTATACCTTGGTTCTCAAAAACTGAGGGAAATACTTACGCTACTGTGCTGCATCTCCCTTTCCTCTTTGAGGGAATACAACGCAATCTCAAGAGGTAGCAAGAAGAATTTCTGGCGCCATTGCCGGGGAAGCTTACGCAAAAGTCATATACCAAGTACCTATCACAAACCCTTATCCTTCGCATTACATTTAGTTGCCTCTCGTTTTCCTCTCCCCCACTTCACCCTTGTCGTTTTATTTGCCCTTCTTCCGCCGTGTGTTTATCGTTCGCTTGCTTCTCGTTTGCTTGTGTGCTATGTGCCCTCATTTAGCTTGCATCTTCGCTTGCTAAAGTATGAATCCTCATCCACTTGCTAATATCTTTAAGAGATCCAATTATGTTGAACCTATTGCTAGTGAGCTGCGTGCACTAGATTATCTTTATGGGGTTTTGCTTGAAATTTATGAATCTGAAAAATTGTGAGGAATTGTTAAAGGAAAAAGTGATTCATGTTAGGTCCTTAAATAAAAAGCATGATTGCAATGATATTACTATATATTCTATTGATGTCAATTGTGCTAATAATATGCAAAACCCTGAGCTTGGTTATGCTAGTTTTGCTATGTCTGCTATTTGTTACAATGATCATGATTGGGGTGATTCTTCTTATGATCTTGAAAATTTATTTAATCCCCATGATGATTATAAGATTGGTAATAATGTTGGCTTTAATATTGAAAGTGGGTTTGGAAGAGTGTCAACTTTAGATCCCACATACTTGGAGAATGTTCAATCTTATGAAACTTTTGATAAAATTGGGTTTGGAGAGGTCATGACTTTAGTTAAAGTTAATCCCACTATTTTGGAAGAGTGTCAACTTTGCATGCAAGTAGATCGTGTTGAGAATATGTTATGTGATAGCTATTTTGTGGAATTTGATCATGATCCTACATGTAATTATTATGAGAGAGGGAAATATGGTTGTAGAAATCTTCATGTTACTAAATTACCTCTCTTCATGTTGAGATTGATCTTGTTTCTTTCCGCTTCCTTGCATATGCTAGTTATTGCTTGCTATGATAATTTGTTTTGCTATAAGATTCCTATGCATAGGAAGTATGTTAGACTGAGATGTGTTTGTCCCATGATTTATGATGCTCTCTTTGTGCTTCAATTCTTGTCTTTCATGTGAGCATCATTGAAATCTCGTGCCTAGCTAAGGGTGTAAAACGATAGCGCTTGTTGGGAGGCAACCCAATTTTATGTTTTTGCTTTTGTTGTTGTTAGGGAATAAATATTGCATCTAGCCTCTGATTAGTTGTGGTTTCATGTTTTGTTTAGTTTTTGTGCCAAGTAGAACCTTTGGTAAGACTTGTGAAGTTTATATGATCTTCCTGTGAAAAACAAAATCGTTAGCGCTCGCTAAAGTACTCGTGGGATTTTACTGGAGCGTGATTTTTAGTTGATTCTTTTTTCTTCTGATTGGTACACAAATTGCGAAAATTTCCCAATTTAGTTTGAATTTTGTGGAGTTCCAGAAGCAGGCGAACCCTTCAGATTACTACAGACTGTTCTGTCTTTGACAGATTCTGTTTTTCGTGTGTTGTTTGCTTATTCCGATGCATCTATGAGTAATATTGGAGGATATGAACCAAAGAGAACTTGGAGTACAGTAGGTTTAATACCAATATAAACAAATAATGAATTCATTGATGTACCTTTGAGTAGTGGTTTGATTTCTCATACTAACGGAGCTCACGAGAATTTTTGTCTAAGTTTTGTGTTGTGAAGTTTTCAAGCTTTGAGTATTGCTTTGATGGACTATGGAACAAGGTGTAGCAAATGCCTAAGCTTGGGGATGCCCATGGCACCCCAAGTAAATTCAAGATAATCAAAAGCCTAAGCTTGGGGATGCCCCGGGAAGGCATCCCCTCTTTCGTCTTCATCCATCGGTAACTATACTTGGAGCTATATTTTTATTCGCAACATGATATGTGTTTTGCTTGGAGCGTCTTGTATAATTTGAGTATTTGCTTGTTAGTTTCCACAATCATCCTTGCTGAACACACCTATTTGAGAGAGTTAAAAATGGCCTAGAAATTATTAGAACACTCTATGTGCTTCACTTATATCTTTTGAGTTGAATAGTTTTTGCTCTAGTGCTTCACTTATATCTTTTAGAGCATGGTGGTGGTAATATTTTGTAGAAATTGTTGAACTCTCATGCTTCACTTGTACCTATTTGAGATTCTATCAAAACAGCATGGTAATGTGTTTAGGATAAAGAAACTAGTCTTCACGTGATAAACATCCAATGTCAATGTAGTAAAAAAAATCACACCAAGTGCATTGACTAGAATGAGATGTTGGATGCTTGATAATTGTTTTGAGACATGAGGATAGTGATATTAGAGTCATGCTAGTGGAGTTATTATGAAATTGAGAAATACTTGTGTTAAGGTTAGTGATTCCCGTATCATGCACGTATGGTGAACCGTTGTGTGACTAAGTTAGAGCATGAGGTATTTGTAGAGTGCCAACCTTTGTGTGGAGGTCGGGGGCGCGCGATGGTTAACTCCTACCAACCTCCCCCTAGGAGCATGCATTGATTGCTTTGTTTTGATGACTCGTAAATTTTTGCAATAAGTATATGAGTTCTTAAGACTAATGTTGAGTCCATGTATTATACGCACTCTCACCCTTCCACCATTGCTAGCCTCTCTTGTACCGCACAACTTTCGCCGGTGCCATAAACCCACTATATATCCTTCCTCAAAACAACCACCATACTGTTCCTCAAAACATCCACCATACCTACCTATCATGGCATTTCCATAGCCATTCCGAGATATATTGCCATGCAAATTTCCACCATTCCGTTTATATGACACGCATCATATTGTCATATTGACATGCATGATCATGTAGTTGACATTGTATTTGTGGCAAATCCACCATGCATAATCTTTTCATACATGTCACTCTTGTTTCATTGCACATACCGGTACACCGCCGGAGGCATTCATATAGAGTCATACTTTGTTGTTGTAGTATCGAGTTGTAATTTCGTGTTGTAATGAAAGTGTGATGATCATCATTATTAGAGCATTGTCCAATGGGAGGAAAGGCTAAATCTATAAAGCCCCTCCACAAAAAAAAGGCCTAAGAAAAAAAGAAAGGCCCCAAAAAAAAGGGACAATAGCTACTATCTTTTTCCACACTTGTGATTCAAAGTAGCACCATGTTCTTCATTGTAGAGAGTCTCATGTTTAGTCACTTTCATATACTAGTGGGAATTTTCATTATAGAACTTGGCTTGTATATTCCAACGATGGGATTCCTCAAATGCCCTAGGTCTTCGTGAGCAAGCAAGTTGGATGCACACCCACTAGTTTCTTTTGTTGGGCTTTCATTCATATTTAGCTCTAGTGCATCTGTTGAATGGCAATCCCTACTCACTCACATTGATATCTATTGATGGGCATCTCCACAGCCGGTTGATACGCCTAGTCGATGTGAGACTATCTCCCTCCTTTTTGTCTTCTCCTCAACCACCTCTATTTCACCCATAGTGCTATATCCATGGCTCACGCTCATGTATTGCGTGAAAGTTGAAAGGTTTGAAAAGATAGAGTATGAAAACAAATGCTTTGCTGAAATCAGGGTTGTGCATGATATGAAATTTTTTGTGTGATAATAAGGGAGCATAGCCAACACTACATGATTTTGTAGGGATAACTTTCTTTAGCCATAGTATTTTGAGAAGACATGATTGCTTTGTTAGTATTGCTTGAAGTATTGTTATTTCTTATGCCAATATAGACTTTTATCTTGAATCTTTCAGATGTGAACATTCATGCCACAATTAAGAGAATTTCATTGAAAAACTATATTGGTTAGCATTCCACATCAAAAATTCTTTCTTTATCATTTACCTACTCGAGGACGAGCATGAATTAAGCTTGGGGATGCTTGATACGTCTCCAACGTATTAATAATTTTTGATTGTTCCATGCTATTATTTATGAAGTCTTGGATGTTTAATGGGTTTTATCATTCACTTTTATATCATTTTTGGGACTAACCTACTAACCCAAAGGCCCAGTCCAGATTGTTGTTTTTGCCTATTTTAGGGTTTTGCAGAAAAAGAATATCAAACGGAGTCCAAATGGAATGAAACCTTCGCGAGAGATATTTTTGGAGGAAATCACGCACAGGAAGCTTCAGGACCAAGTCAGGGGACAGAGGGGCTGCCCTCGAGGGTGGGGCGCACCCCCCTTCCCAAGACGCGCCCCCTGCCTCGAGGCCCCATCGTGTGGCCCCTAGTGCCCTCCTTCTTCCTATATATATCCACGTACCCCACAAACTCCATACGCAGAGAGAAAACCCTAATTCCACCGTTGTAGCTTCTGTTCCCGTGGAGATCCCATCTTGGAGCCTATTCTGGAGCTCCACCGGAGAGGGATCCACCCGGAGGCCTTCATCATCATCATCATCGCCCTCACCATGATTTGTGAGTAGTTTTCCACAGACCTTCGGGTCCATAGGTAGTATCTAGATGGCTTCTTCTCTCTCTCTAGATCTCAATACAAAATTCTCCTCAATCTTGGAGGAGATCTATTCGATGTAATCTCTTTTTGCGGTGTGTTTGACGAGATCCGATGAATTGTGAGTTTATGATCAAGCTTATCTATGAAAGATATTTGGTTCTTCTCTGAAATTTTTATGTGTGCTCATAATATCCTTGCAAGTCTCTTCGAATTATTGGTTTGGTTTGGCCTACAGATCTATAGTTCTTGCAATGGGAGAGGTGCTTGGCTTTGGGTTCAATCTTGCGGTGTCCTTTCCCAGTGACAGTAGGGGCAGCAAGGCATGTATTGTATTGTTTCCATCAAGGATAAAAATATGGGGTTTACATCATATTGCTTGAGTTTATCCCTCTACATCATGTCATCTTGCTTAAGGCGTTACTCTGTTCGTATGAACTCAATACACTAGATGCATGCTGGATAGCGGTTGATGTGTGGAGTAACAGTAGTAGATGTACAATCGTTCAGGTCTACTTGTCTCGGACGTGATGCCTATATACAATGATCATGCCTAGATAGTCTCATAATTATTCACTTTTATATCAATTGCTCGACAGTAATTTGTTTACTCGCCGTAGAATATCGCTATCATGAGAGAAGCCGCTAGAGAAAACTATGGCCCCCGGGTCTATTCTCAACATATCAATCTACATCTACTTTACTTTTACCGCTTTTATTTGCTGTTTTATTAAACTAAAAATAAAAAAAATATAAACTATAAACTCTATCAGATCTCACTCTCGTAATTGACCGTAAAGGGATTGACAACCCCTTATCGCATTGGCTGCGAAGTTCTTATTTGTTTGTGCAGGTGTGAGGGACTGGCGCGTGGTCTTCTACTGGATTGATACCTTGGTTCTCAAAAACTGAGGGAAATACTTACGCTACTGTGCTGCACCTCCCTTTCCTCTTTGAGGGAATACAACGCAAGCTAAAGAGGTAGCAAAATACAACCCATTCTAAAAAAATAACAGCCCATTCCATACGTTCAAACGGAAAGTTCAACATTCAGAGCAAAGTAACAGGACTGATCAAAATATAGAGTACTAAACTTCCACGTTGACAACCACCATAGCCAAGTTAACTATCTACTCCCACTAATACTATAGTAGCGTACAAGTACTAACTTACTCTTATCTAACAAGACGACGCCAGCCTCCATTTGCGGTACACGCTAAACGCCGGCACCGGCGTCCTCCGCCTCGCCTCGGACTTGCCAGAGGTGCGATAGGGTGCGTAGCTCACGCGCATTGTCCCTTTGCATGCCGGCGTGGTCCACCGAAGCTTCGGCTTCTAAGCGAGAAACCCACTTGACGAGCTGGTAGTAAAAATCGGCGTCGTGAACGTGTGTGTGCCCGACAGCCTGCAAGGCTATTTGCCGGGCGCCGGCCTCCATCTTGTCGGCCCAGTTGTGGACGCTTTGCTCGCTACAGAGAGCGTCGATGCGATGCTGCTCCATGTCCAGCTGGCGGCGCAAATCTGCGATACGCTGCTCCTCCGCCAAGCGGTCGCGCTCCAACCACTCCTGCTCCTCCGCCAAGCGATCGCGCTCCAACAAGTCCTCGATCTCCGCATTGCCATCTAAATACCGATAGAATGCCTCCTCCCGCTGTCTGCCTTCCGGTGAAAAAACGAAAACTAGTTCCGGCGGTGACCACCTCCGGCCTCGCCTATCGCGGATGGGCGGGCGCATGGCGGACGTGGCGAGAGCGAGGATAAGTGGCGAGTGACGTCAGGCCAGTGGGGGCTTATGAGGATAGGGCGAGTTGGGTCATGGTGCCACCATAGATGGCCGGGAAACAGTACTTATAGGCGGAAGGTAGCGCGACGGTCATCAGAATTCAATGCATAATTAAGTAGGCATGGCTTAGCGCGCCATCTTGCCGTGGAAAACTAGAGAAACTGAAATTCTGACTGTGCCGTCCTGCCCCGTCCGTGCTGGGTCGCATGCCGGCATGACAGTCAAACGAGTGCACTCGAATCATCTTCCTCCTTGTCAATAATGATTCCACAGATTTAAACGGCCCGCAACATTTAAAGAACATCTTTTTTCGCATCAGTTAGCTGCCTTAATTAAGGCCGGCTGCATGCAGGCTCTCAAAATCGCTCGCAGCCAGTACACGGAGCAGCATGCAATGAGTCGCAGCAGAGGGCATTAGTTGATGAACTTTAGCTCGGAGATAAGGCATTTGCGAACTCGAATCATCCAGATAAGGTACTCACTCCTTGTCAAAAAAAATCATTCCACCACTCATCATCTACCTTGGTTGGTGAGATTTTTGAATTAAGCCATGCAAACCGAAAAGGACGTAGTACGTACGTGCGTGATCCGCTATTTATTTTTGTAGGATCGAGTAGGTTGTTTTTTGAATTGAGCCCTGCAAACCGGAATGGAGGTAGTACGTGTGTGATCCGTTATTTATACGTGAAGATCAAGTAGGTCGGATGGTGTACGTGTACGATCGCATTAACTGATGAACATTCACTGGGAGATAAGGCATTTGCAAACGTTTTTGTTGGCAGTTTCTTCAGATTCGCATGGCATTTTCTTCAGAGCAGCTAGTCAGTTTCTTCAGAGGTTGGCATTTTTATTAAAAAAACTGCCACTATGGATCTTGCGTCGCAACTAAAACTGCCAGGAGCGCAATAGTAGGCTAGCTAGTGATCGATCAGTAACTTGTAAACACTGAGCGAACATATATAAGGAACTGTTAATGCATCTCAATGATTCATAGATCATATACAAATATGTAGCTCCAAAAGCAAAGATCATACATAACTAAAACCAACTAGTATGATTCCCTTACATAAGATCAACATGTTAATGCATCTCAATGATTCACATATCATATACAAATATGTAGCTCCAAAAGCAAAGATCTAGAAAAAACATATGTTCTTCCGACTAACATGGATGCTTCTCTTGGCCAACATTTAGTACAGACTGAAAGACAAATTTGTTTGTGAAGTCTACAATTCCTCTTGCAAACGTAAGTGGTTTCGCCAACAGCTGGAACCATCAGAATGAACCACACATGATGGAGGAACATCCACTTCAATATGATTTGGTCTTCTCTCGATCACACGGCGAGACTATTTTCGGAATACAAACTTTAACTTAGGCAAAATTATGCCCATTGTATAATCAGACCAAAGCAACGAAGCACCTAGTGTTGGCCAATAAATAGTACAGTGCTACTTTTCTACAGTCCATGAAGTGACTATCAATCTTTCTGTGTCTATTTTCAAATTGCACTGCATGCAGTGACTATACTATTCTCTTGTGAAGTTCAACCAAAATTGATGTCACTTTGTGTGTTTGCCAAATAGCAATGGGCAGACATCTCTGTCTGCACAAATATCAAGCAGCTAGTAAACATATACCCCACCTTGTGTTTTCGGTCTAAACATGTCTCTTCCGCTTAGCATCTGTCATGTTTTGCACTGGACAATTTGATACAATCATGTTTTGCCCTGGACAATTTCATACTGAATTGATTTGCTTGTT
Source organism: Secale cereale (assembly GCA_902687465.1). Taxonomy (NCBI): domain Eukaryota; kingdom Viridiplantae; phylum Streptophyta; class Magnoliopsida; order Poales; family Poaceae; genus Secale; species Secale cereale. Next base: position 411,643,130 of record LR738712.1, read on the forward strand.
CAGAGCAGAAATATAGCGCCTATTCTTCATCAGACTAAGGATATGCATGTTCACAGTGATGGAAGAGGTGAAATCGATACAACCAAAATTGAGCATATAATCATTGAATCATGTCCTGCACCTCCAATGTAGGTCCACCCTGCCAATAAATTCTCATGCAAAGCACTAGTATTACTATCTAATGACAGTACAAAAAGAGTAGCAAGATAGTAGCAAACCATGTACCTTCTTGATGAACAGCTCATAGTGCCACCAATTGGATATAAAGGTTTGGAAGAAAACATGCTCCTAATGTTGAACCAGTTGGATAGTTCCACTAAAATTGAGCATCCCTGTTGGCACAGATATTGAAAGTGTGATTACTATAAAAGTGGCACTAATTGAAGCATAGACTCACAAATATAAGCATTCCAACGTCTTAATGGGAAAAGGTTTCTATAAGCTCTAGCACTGGAAGATTTCCATAAGCTCTAGCACTGGAAGATTTCTATAAGAATTAATAATACAAAATGTAAAGGTAACAAATTTCAGCATTGGTATACTAGTTGTGAAAGAGCATTAAACCAAATACAAAAGTACGAAGGTAACTAGCATTATTAACTAATGATAGTATTAAAAAATTGCAAACCATCTACCTTCAAGGTAAATATCATTTCGAACTCGGGTGAACATGAAAAATTGCTATCCCAATCTTAACAAAGGTGTGGCTAGATTTACTGGCAGTACTTGAGTGAACTCTACACCCTCTGTACCAATGCTGAAACTTGTTGCACAGCTAGTATACCAATGCTACACTTGTTGCTTTGGGAAACCATGCCACACCTTATATATGTCGATACGCTAATGCAACACCATTCAAATAGTACATATATACACTAATCCACTGGCTAGTGGAACATTGGAGTATTTTTTTATTACGGGGTAGGGTATAATGGTTTTACTGAACTGATCTCCATAAGGTAGCACTTGAAGATTTCTATAAGCATTAACCATACAAAATGTAAAGGTAACAAGTTTCAGCATTGGTATACTAGCTGGCAACAACATTAAACCAAATACAAAAGTCCGAAGGTAACTAGCATTATGAACTAATGATAGTATATTTTTTTTGCAAACCATGTACCTTAAAGGTATATATCATTTCGAACTCCAGAGGACTTGAAAATTGCTATCCCAATCTTGATAGTCAATTAAACATAAAACTTGACCAACCGAATCAAAGAAAACAACTGGATAAGGAGGTGCCCACTCTTGACCTTCCCTCTTGTCTTCATAATTTTTTGTGCAGTTTAACCAAAACAAAATGACATCAGCGCGTTGGCATTTTGGTGACACTGTACAAAAAAATTGACTTATCTCATGAAAGTGAGGTATGTAATCTATAAGCATTAACAATACAAAAATCTGAAGGTAGTAACAAGTTTCATCGTTGGTATACTGGCTGTGCAACAACATTAGAATGCCTTAGCTGAAAAATCTTTAATACATCCACAATCAAAAGTTAACCCTAAAATAATCCCGAGACAGTAAATGGCATTGCTTAAATTTATCAGTAGCATTAGACTGAATGCGACATTAGTTAAATGTGGCATCACTTTAGCAGTAGCATTGGTTGACTTTACCGCTGGCGTTATACTAACAAAAAAAAGTGGCAATAAGAGCATGGGAGACCCATTCGGACAGTGGGCGCACCTGTACGATGTACCTCCACGGACGCATAGAGTAGTGAGGGAGGTATGGTTGCCCAGAGCAACAAATATCCAGGCAGCATATGTGGATTACGTCCCATTTTTCTTATGTTCAACCAACTTTTTCCTATGTGAGAACAACAAACCGATCGACCTGGTCATTCTCTATTGCATTGTCATGCCTTTCTAACCTTCTTCAACCAAGAGACACGAGACTCGTTCCTTAGATACTGATTTTTCCCTTTTCAACCTAGATGCGGGTTCGATGCCTACTCTCTTGGACAGTACAGTCTCCCTTCCTTTCCTTATTCAACCCAGACATGGATTAGTCTGCATGAAGTAGGTTTTCCTTCAATAGTGTAAATTAAGGTTTTCGTCTGCGTAACCAGCAGAGCAGAGGATAGCAAATTGGGAAGATGGTGGAGTGGAAAAAGATCCACATGCAGCGACATGGTAGATGAGGCAATAGAACAAGGGTATGGTTCAAAAGAGGCAGCATACCTGAGGGTCAGTGGGAAGCGGCTTCGCTCGTGGTCATCGTCCTCCGCACGCACTACGGCATCGAGCTTGGGGACAGAGGACATCTCGCGCGGGCGATAGGTCTGAGAGGACGGCCTTGTAGTCAGTGCGTGACCTTGCTTGCCGACGACGAGTGCGTCAACGTTGCACGTCCTTTTCTTCCCCGGCGGATTTGTGACCACCGGTGAGGAGGGGGAGAGAGGCCGTCTTTTTTAGATCTCGAGAGAGGGTGATTGTGTGAGAAGCAAGTGGGCAGCCCTTAGCAAGAAAGCTCTGAAGCTCCAGCCTATATATCTTTTTTATACTACTAGTACTAGAGGTGGAGTAGTGGTAGAGTAGTTTATATATTTTCTCTGCAAACAGTACCAGTTAGTCGTGCTTCAAAATTGAACGGCACGCCATTAAAAAAATAAAGGTTGATAACTAATGCGGCACCTCGGGCCAACGCGGCCAGATCGCATTTTACCTAAGAAATTACACACCATGTTTCGTTGACATGTGGTCCCGTTTACCAGATGAATGACTCCAAGTTCGACCACCATGATGATAGGTGCGAGCCGAGGAACACTGTTGGAGAGACCCCCCTCATAATTTTCCTACATTGGTCGTTTGTTTCATAGGATAGAATGCTATAGGATTTTTTTCCTATGTAATCATGTTTTAATTGACAATCTAGCATCCACTCCAACTTTTGTTTCACTTCCATTGATCCTAGTACGAAGAGAGTACTTCCTCTAAATGATGTGCCACTGCAAGAGCCGCCTATATTAGGCTGCCCGTAATGGGAGTATCGTAGGTAGTATCATGCAAGCCAACTAGGCAATTTTGATGAGGTGTTATGGAATTAAATGAAGAAATAGAGAGTTGAGTATCATATCATGATACGATATCATATTAAATGATGTGCTACTATCTGTCATGCATGGCAATAAATTAACTATCCTATGATACAAACATAAGATAGTACTATATGCACTACGGATGTAGTATCATACACTAGTATCATATGCATGATACTAGTGTATGATACTCCCAATTACAACCAGCCTTAATTAACCATACTCTAAAAAGGCGGACCAGCTTTGGCTATAGTAGTACTGTAGGTTTTTTTGCGGGCGTAGTAGTAGGTGACCTTGCGCTTGGCTCTTCTCCTCTTCCGGAAGTCAAACAATAATGAAGGCAATCTGACACCAAATGAACTGTTGCACGTCCACCGCTTGTAAGCAAAAGTTTCTCCTCGTGCTGAGAGCCACCGCACACACGTTGGCGAGGGAGAAGGGGTAGTAAGCGAGCTTCTCGTCATTCTGCGAGTTGACGGGGCACATCAAAGTTACGTACTCTGTCATTATTACTCTATTCAAATATATTTTTATTAGTACTCTCTTCAAAAAGGGCCGACCATGTCCATGGCTACCATCCCGTTCTCTGTCATTGAGTATGTGCACTATTCACGTGCCATCAAGGAGAAAAAATATTGCGTAGTACTAGGTGCCATCGAAGTGCACGACTCACTTACGCGCTGCATATCTCCATTTTATTGCATGACACGCCACCTTGATGCTAGATGTCCCGTGTGTCATGGAGGCATATAGTATGATTTTGTAAAATGGAGGCATATAGATGTTCCGCGTGCCGGCAACAGGATGAACAAAGCTCATGTGTTAAACGAAAGAGTGGAAGAACATAGATTCCCGACGACCGAGAAGGAGCTACAAACCTCAGGGTGGAGCGTCTGCACTCATAATATTTTATATTATTCAGCAAGAACTAATGCGGCACCTCGGGCCAATACGACCAGATCACATTTTGCACGAGAAATTACACACCATGTTTCGTTGACATGTGGTCCCGTTCCAACATGTTAGTGATATGACGGCGAGTCCTTTTGTACAATTTCCGAAAGGACGTGTAGGCCGAGGCGCCTCTTCGTGTACCGTGGCAAACTGGCAACCGTCCACCGACTCTCCACCTTTCCCTCTCGATTTGGAACTGCTGTCGCACACTCTTCCTCCCTCCTCCATTTGCCTTCACCCTTCCTTCTGCCATCGTTCCATTATCTTCTCCATGGAGGAAACAAGCCGGAAACGACCCCGTTATTCTTGCCCGGATCTGAATGATGACGTGGTGGGGGAACTCATTGATCTGTGCAATGTCATCACCTCAGCTAGCATGGCAGGTTTGTTCAAGAACATTCTCGACTCAACTAATAACATCATTACAAGGAACCCAAGGGTCTAGGACCGGTTTGACCTCCCCTATCTTCTTCGCCGTGACCCTGTTGACCGGCACAGGGACGAGGGAAGCCTCACCTTGTGCTCAGCCTCACCTTGGGCATGCGCAAATGGAGATTGGGTTGTTTATATTGGGTACAATTGCAAGTGGGAACTTGTGAATGTGTACACTCGTCAGCGGATTCCACTTCCAAAAATCTCTGAGTGCCCTGAGGTTGAGCACACAGATGATCGACGTACATTCAAATATGATAACCGTGACTGTCGTCTACAGAAGATAGCAATTTCTCGAGTTTCGAGCTGCTCTTGGAATTACAAGATCTATACAATTGTTGCTATCTTCGACAAGTTTGTTGCTGTCCTTCGTGGTTCGACTGGATGGATATTGCTCAAAAATCAGTTTCTATACAAGGATGTGTATTGTGATACAATTGAATATGACATGCTTGTGTTTGCTGCCACCACTGGTGGCACTGTTTTTGCATGGGATCCTTATTGTTTCGGCACGTTTGTCTTCCACCGTAATTATAATTGTTTCATCCACATGCATGCGAGTTAGCAAGTTTCCCTTCTCTACTAATTAACCTTCTTCTTGTGTTTCCAAGGTCCTATGAACATTCCAACACCTATACTTGAAAAAAAAATTACCAATGGGGGAATTGAAGATGGTGATGATCACGAGCATGAGGACGAGCAGGGCCCATATGCTCACTGGCGGCTGGCAACTAATTCTGATGGATAACCACTTCTTGTCTATATAAAGCCCACTGCTGATGTTACTACTGAGGGAGCAGTTGTTGTCTCCCATGGTCGCACTCTCCGGACCTATTCCAACAACTGTTGCTTGGTATTCGGGATGGATACCAGTGTGCTAGTGCCAACACCTTCTCCCTGGTACAGTATTGATAGTCTTGGAGCAAACTCGCTCTTCCTTGAACAAAACTATCCAATGATGTTGAAAGGCGATCCAACTGCTGTTGACACAATGTTACTACCATTTATGGGAAGCAACTGTATCTATACGTCGGACATTGCTGTCACTCCCTACCCTGGTCGTGATATAGTAGGTCGCTTCAGCCTAGATGATCAGTCCTGCGTTGGTCTCGAGATTGACACTATCTGGCCCTTCCCAGAGAATCACTTGTGGTTCAAAGCAAGTGTTTCCAACGCCGATGAATGGTTGAGTTGAAGTTCATTTCATTGCTTGTTATTTGTTGTGTGATGAAAACTTTAGTATTTATAATGTATCCTCGTTGTCGTTGTGTGTTGATGACCTGTTGTAGGTAATAAAATGATATGCCTGTGATAAACTTACTAAATTTATGAATGGATTTCGAGTCGCTTCTCTGAGTGGGTGCTACGACGAGGGAAAAATATATTTTCCAAATACATAGTTGTACTTGCATTGCAACAGGTTATCGGATGAGGCCAGTCAACAATAGTACACTATTTGTACTAGCTTCACATGCTGTACTATCTCTACGTCTACGTACGTAATACAACAAGTTTTAAACTTGAGACCAGCCACCCATCCTCACAAATAACACTTTTTAACCTAGCACAGACTCTAGGAAATTTGGCCACAGTGTGAGGTGGGCCATATGTTAATGTGTTCACTGTACGTAACCAGCACCTCGAATCCTCGATACTACTACTATAAGTAGTAGGAGTAGTAGGGTGGCATGGGCCAGAACAAGCATTCACATCCAGGAGTACGGCACACGCCACCAGCACGACTTCCATCTGACACCATATTTGTTAGAGTCCGTGTTACAGCAATCTCTTCAACCTCGTCGTTTCTCTAACTCAGCCATCGGGCGGCGGGCGAGGTGGGGTTTGCCGAAAGTCAGTTTACTCAACTGCGGTCCCACTTGTAAGGCCAACTCTAACGCACGACCCTAAATGGACCTCCATTTTGCCGTGCGCCGAACGCGCGAACGCATCCCGGCTGCGTATATTTTTTTCTTTGCAAACACATATCTTTTTTCGTCATTGATTTTTTGGTACATGGAAATACATAAGCAAAATTTTGACTAGAAAAACAAGAACCACAAGAATACATTTTAGAAGATATCCAGCTTCCATAACTTCTCATGTATGTTGGATTAGTGTCTTCTTGATACATTCATTGTTGATCTGCGGAGGCTCGATCCTGCATGCTTCTTTATTCTTCGAGTGTAAAGAAGTAGACGTGTCTAGCCTCTATTCTATCAACAAGTGCACTAGTCTCATCTCTAGCCTCTATGCTAGCTAAAAGTGCTAAGACATCTACTAAATTGCGCTCTATCAATATGTCGTTGTACTCTTCTTCCCAATACAAAAACTTGCATCCATTATACACAATAAAATTTTAAGTTAGCACAACTAGTCTAATCCGAGAGCACAATCGAAGATTTGGTCGAGTTCTTCCTCCTTTTGCCGACACGTGGGACATCCAGCATCCAGGTCGTGTCATGCAAGAAAATAGAGTGGTAGTTGAAGCCATGTGATGTGCATCTTGGGTTAAACTGTAAATAGAATCTTAGTACTCTTGAGTAACTACAAAAGCGGCCAGCGAAGATCTTTATTAGATTTGCTTTTCATCACCAGCACGTCAAGGTGAAAGATGTGCAGGTTCAGTAGGTCCTCATGTGTTTTCACTGACATGTGGGACCGCATATGAGCAAACAGACGATGGGCTCTGCGTGTCTGCTGGCTGACTGAGAAGAGAGATAGAGGAGGGCTGAGCACGGACTGCAGGAAATTTGTTCTACGTAACCAACACCTTGATATAGTGGGATGGCATGGGCCATAACTAGAATTCATGTCTAGCAGTACGGCACACGCCACCCACACGAGTCCCATCCGACACCAATTTTCTTGGAGTCCATGCTACAACCATCTCTTCTCCATCCTGTTTTCGCAACCATCACATGGTGGGCTGGGTGGGGGCTTTCCGATAGTCGGTTTGCTCAACCGCGGTACCACTTGTAAGTGAAAATGCAACACATCACGCGTTCCACCTTGATCAGCGTGCCGGACCAACCGTGTGGGGGTGCGACGCGAACATGGCAGGCTTTTCCTTTTGAACTTGTAACTTGTAAAATTTGGTTCTGCTCCATGGCGTGACCGATAGATAGAAATAACGGTTTTCCCTAGAGTAATGACAAGTTTGGTTGTGGCGCGGTTCATGCATGGAGTACGTAGGAAAATTTTGAAGTTGATGCGAAAGGTAAGATAATTAATAGTAGTACCATATACAACTACCTGGATTTGACGGAAAGATAAAGATACATGCAAATCCATCAACGACATCCTCACGCCCTAGTGCACCAGGTCATCAACCGACATGTGAGGAGCAGCGGCGTTGGCGGCAAGCTCAACGTGCTTCTGAACAATGCCGTCCAAGGTTGCCATGCGGTCCAAGAAGGCCAGCGTCCTATCGTCCTCCTCTTGCATGTAGTAGTCCTTGTTCACGATTTTCGCGTAGACGTGGGTGATTATGTCGATGGTGTCTTGCTGCGCCAGGCGCTGTGCGGCGAGCGCGACCTCGATGTGGACATTCTCCGGCGCGACGGCGGGCAGTCGCAGGGCCACCAGTGCATCGAAGAGGTTGTCACCATAGAGGCCGTTGAGAGTGGCAGTCATCACAGAGCCTGGCCGCGTGGGCTGGAGGCGTACGTCAAGGTCGTCCTCGAGCTTCTTGACGACAGTGAACTTGTCGAGGAAGGCGATGAGGACCTCGTCGAACAAGGAGACGAAGCTGTTGTCCAAGCGCCCCCTCGCCCTGGCGGCCCGCAAGCACTTCCTGGAGACGTTCCTCGGTGCAGGGCCACAAGCCGGCGTCATGGACCATCTGGCATAGCCGGCGAAATGCTCGCGCTCATCCCCTCCGTGGGTCTAGCTTCTAGTCAACTGATCTTGCGATTGGAGTGATCACTCTTGCCCTTGGGTGCGGAGGTGCATAGGATTTCGTAGATTGGATTGGCGGGAGCCTTTATATGAGAAGTGCAGACTGTGTTGAATTCACGTGCATGTTGCCCATCTACTCCTCGCCCCTCTACTGCACCTGCCTTTGGCTGTATGACAGGTTGGCCAGCCACCCGTTGGGCCCACGTGTCATACACCCAATGGCAGGTGCAGTAAGTCAATGAAGCTGCATCCCCCTCCGTGCCCGTGCATGCTTTCACTGACTTGAGACTACCAAACATCACATGCAGTGGTTAGTTAATTGCATGTAATCCGATTAAGTAGAAAAAAGACATTAAGTTATATCGCCGATAGGAATAAAAACAATACACCATGTATTGATTTATAGAGGGTGTAGTACATTTTTTGTGACATGCATTACTAGATATTGCTAGTCAAATACCAAATCCATATGGACGTGCTAGTACTACTAAATCCAGACGGTGGTGCTAGTACTACTAGTAGTAGTACTACTACCAATGTAGTAACACTATACTACCCGTTGGTCAAATTATTACGTGCTGCTCCTCATAGTGAAGTGACAAGACTGTACACCGGAGATGACACCTGAGTATAGGCGCCGTGTTCGGCATACCATAGTCAGCCTCACCGTCTGCAGTCACTATCATCATGGCTGTAGACTTAGCCTGCTTACGACTAGCCATGTTCGACATAATTTCCCGTGTGTAGATGCCCGTGCATTGCACGGAACACCAAGATTGGGGGGTGGACGGCGCCGGCAGCGGCCATCGCACCAGATTTTTCGATGGCCTTCTAGATGTGGTGGGGAGGAGATAAGGCTGATTGTGAGAGACAAGGAGTTGTTTGTAAATAGCGAACAAGTGCTGGCATCTTTTTGCAGAACTAGAGAAGTTTGGTTCATATGCGTCAGATCTAGATCCGACGGCTATTGGTGAAAGATGGCAGGCGCAACATCATCACCAACTCAGGACCTGTTTGATTCATAGGATTTTGAAAACGCAGGAATAGGACACGGCAATATTACAAGTTTCAAACAGATATTACAAATGTTAGGAGTAATGCTGCACCTATGAAGATGGAATTACTAGGAAGTTTATGTGAGAACTTTCGTTACTTTAGGTGGATGCAGCATTATCGTACAAACTAAAATCCACCGCCGTGACAAGTCACTAATGGGAAATAACTTTTCGAGTCTCTGGCCACTTGATGTTTGAAAAACAAATTCAGCTTCTCTGGAGACTTTGTCATTTAGGCTTAGACGCTTGCGGTGATCAGCACGCCATTCACTGTTGCGCCAAAGAATGCCAGACCTCATTACCTTGAGCACACTTGCCTCCAGAACAAAGAACCTTGCCAATTTAATCTCAGATATGCAGCCTCGATAGTCGATCAAATCAATTTACTTAAGATGGAGATCAAGGCATTCGATGAGATTGTTATAGTGCAGCACATTTTTCAGTTTCGGGTCTTTTTTTATCTGGAAAAAGAAGATAACATATTAGAGCAGCTGGATGTATAAGATTGCCGTGTCATCAAGAGGTACCAATGTCATTAGCTCATACGATAGGGTTGGCTGGCTAGTGATATTTTTTCACACTCTCTCTCTCTCTTTCCTCTCGTTTACCTAGGAGTACGTGAAGAGCTTGGGCATTTGTTGGCTTCCACTATGTGGCCGATGCCATATTTCACAAAAGTATGCCACATAATACAAATCGATGTCAAATCAAGAGATTTTGGCACCGCTCTCGCGATGTGAGAGAGTTGGCACCGCTGTGCACACAGACCCACGTGTATAAATAAATCAATAAAACCAACTACACCAGCCTCTCACTCTCCAAAACAAGTGTTTTCATTGCCTCGGTCCTCAATGCGCCCTCAATTTACTAGCGTCTGGGGTGCTACCCCGAGTGGTTTCAACTTTGCTTACTTCACCGCGTGTCAGATGGCCCTCTAGTTTACTTATGTTCACCCACTACCACATGGGCCAGCACACGAAGATACAGAACACGAGCTGACAAGGCAGCATGTGGACTGGTTGACCGGTAAACTAAACAATATACGGAGCTATACGCTGACATAGTGAGCGTATAATCCATCGGTATAGAGTGTTCGTGTGAGAGGGGAGGCCCGTGAGAGATAGCAGAGAGAGAGAGAGCAAGAGATACTCCCTTTGTTCGATAATGTAGTTCCAACATTTCTCTAAAAGTCTAACTTTTGAAATTTGACCAAGTTTATAAAGAAATTACTTATATCTACAATACCAAAGATAAATGATAGTATGAAGTAAGTACACATTGTGATGAATCTAATGATCTTTCCAGATGTAAATGTTTTTCTCCACATATACCTGGTCAAACTTTTCTGAGGTTTGACTTTTCAAAACATCCATATGCTTATGGATGTGAGAGAGTCCCTAACTAGAGAGAGAGAGAGAGAAATAGAAAGAGTGAGTGAAAAAAGTGTGTGCGCGTGTGAAAGAGACATGGACAACACTCGATAAAAGTCGAGAAAAAACGTGTGTGTCTTATGCAAACATATCACACATGCATCTTCGACAACAAAAGCAAGGTGAGGAGATAGTGTGTGGTTGTTTGCAACCGAGAGAGTAAGACCCCTAGCACGTGGCCAAGAGGGGTTTGACAAACAAGGGAGAGAGGTCGAGAGAGACGTATGGAGAAAATGCAGACATGGGGAGGAGAGAGTGTATGTTTGTCATAAAGAGATCCCTTGGAGCTCGTGATGGGACTACATGGGTTGGAGATCGAGTGACAAGGTGTGTGCGCGATAGAAGATACCCCGAGAGATATCGAGATATACGTATGGATGGAAGGAGACAGTACGTGTGTTCCTGATGGCTAGTGAGAGATAATCATACTTAGGGGGGGGGGAGTGCTTGCGCCTATGATAGGGTCAGGGATTATGGTACTTATTAAGGGTTGCGTGTCACATAGAGAGAGAACAAGGGCGGAGAGTGTTGGATGGGTCTATATGTATAGCGTGAGCGAGACATGTGTATGTGTGAACCAGGGATATATAATGTTTGAGAGAGATTGAGGAGCCCCGATAAGGCTGAGTGGTGCGTCTGATAGCTGAGAGGGGGAAAGAGATAATCCATCCGCTCGATAATGCAATGCATGTAATTTTTTTAGAAGTCAAACTTTGGAAACTTTGATCAGGTTTACACAAATGTTATTTATATCTTCAATACCAAAGATACATCATACGAAACTACATCTCATGGTGAATCTAATCGTATATGTTTGCCGTTCCAGATGTAATTGTTTTTCTCCACGTACATGGTCAAACTTTGTGATGTTTGACTTTGCAATAAATCAGTAAGCTATGGACCAAGGAGAGTGCCTAAGTCGAGAGGGATCAAGTGCGTGTGAAGGAGAATCAGTAAGTGTGCAAAAAGAGTATGTGTGTGAAAGAGAAAGTGACAACAAATGATAAATTAGAGAGAGAGTGTGTGTTTTTTCGTTTCTGAGGCGAACATATCACACATGCATCTCCGAGGTAGAAAAGCGAGGAGAGGAGATACACGAAGATAGCCAGTGTGTGATTGTTTGCAACAAAGAGAGACACCCCTATAGCACATGTCCAATAGAGGTCTGGCTAACAAGGTAAAAATGTCGGGAGGGACAAATGGAGAACATGGACGCATGGGGAGGGCGAGATGGTGTGTTTACGATAGAGAGACCCCCTCGAGATCTAGAGGGGGCTATATGGGTGGGAGATCGAGGGAGGTGCGTGTGCGATAGAAAGATGCCCCTAGAGAAATCGAGATAGACCATGCACATGTTTGTGATGGAGACTAAGATTAGCTAGTCATATACATATAGGGGGGACTGCGTGTGCCTACGATTGAGTGAGAGACCATCATATTTGGTTAGCTAGGCAATAGATTGTGTGTGTGTGCGTGTGAGATCGAGAGAGAACGAGTGAGAGAGATAGAGTTCTAGATGGGCCTATCGAGTGTGAGTGAGATATGCATGTGTATGTGTGACCCAGGTAGATGGAGAGTTTGAGAGAGGGGGGAAGAGCTCCGAGACGACAGCGTGGTGCGTGAGAGAGTTACGGGCAGCGAGCCAAGGAATTTGTGTGCGTACGATGAGTGCACCCAAGATATCTAGCTTGGACTAGAGAAGCATACATACTGTGCGAGAGAGACCTATAGATGGAGTATATATGCATGCAAACTAGAAAGACCCCCCCATGCACACACATAAAGAGAGAGAGAGATGGAGAGAAAGAGAGAGGACCAACAAGGTTTGTGTGTTGGATGCATGCCACAGAATTGAAGATTGTCGGCGCGCGCTAGAGAGAGAGAGCAGGAGTCCAGGATAGGGGGAGGTCGCATTTTATGCATCAAAGACTGATATAAACCATATTTCGATATAAACCTGCATTCAAATATTTAAATTGGAGGACATGTTGTCTACAATCCACACATGAACGGATATATGCGTATATCAAATAAGTTCATTAATTTGACTTTCAACATGTTCATGGAGTACTGTAATACTATACAACATGATATTCGATTGAGGTGTTCAATTTTGGATTTAGTTCACTATTTCGACCTGGTGAACGAGATATTTCATTGAATCGAGATATTTCATTTTGGGTTTGATTCCCGTTTTTGAGTGGGTCAACTATTTGTCATATAGTAAATCGCTAGCAACGAGCATGTAAAGACACATTACTCCCGAGCATCATCTCTCCATCTAAAAACGAAGTGGCAAGCTAATATTTCTAAATTTGATTCGAATCGACTTGGTAAGGTAGACATGGATGCTCGTTCTCCCAAATTTTGAATGAACCGTTAAACATCCTCTGCTCGGTGGAATTCGCCCGAGCAAGTAAATGGGAGACGCGAAATTATCGTCCTATGTGGGAGGCACATTAATTGGCCCGTTGTGCATCGAGGGTAGTTTCGTAGCTTCATCCAAGCGCACCTTCTCCTCGGCTGAAATGACATGTGCCGAATAATTCATAGACCATGGTCGGCAAAACATGCTCTCCTCGGCCGAAATAGCTCACGCCCACTTTTTGAAAGCACGCTCTCCTCGCCCGAAATCGCCCGCGCCCACTATAGTTCAAAACACGCCCTCCTCGCCAGAAATCAGTCCCGCCCTCTATTCGGGGAGAAGCAAAGTTACTCTACTAACCCCAACCCTCAGTACAAAGTCCCAAGCCGAGAAGCCTAACGGCAGGGGTAGAACTGTAACTCCCCCCCCCACACATTTCAGACAAATGCGCACATGGTTCCACTCCCCTCCCAATCCCCCCCATTCATACCTCGTGGGCGCCAAATCACCTTCTCCCCGGAAGCCCCATTCTCCCGAGCCGCGAAACCTCAGCCCCTCCTCCATGGCGCACCCCACCGCACCAATTTCACAGCTGCCCTCCTCCCTAATGCCGGAGACGCAGTCCATTTGCCGTCGTCCACTGGGACATGTGCCTCTTACTCCGTGCTGCTGGAGCTGCCTCGACAACGGCCCCGTGAACCGTACCAGAGCCGATTCACACCCGCCGTTGTTCACGGCGCCGGAGCTGCTCCAACTTCGGATCCGTCCATAGTCCCGGTGATGCTTCCCCGTAGCCGTCGACCGTCGCGACATCGTTGTTTCCCTACCACCGGTGGCCACCGCAACCGCGCCGGCCTCACCGACTCGGTATTGGACCATGAAGGGCATGGGCCGTTAAAAGGGCAAAACTCAGGTCTGACTACAAATGGCCCAACTCATTTATCGTCCGTTAATAGGCTGAACGGCACACAGGGCCGGGAATTGGCCAAACACTTAAATGGGTCGCTAAAAGGCCAAAACTCAGGTCCGACTATAAATGGCCCAACAGATATATGGGCCGTCACCAGGCTCCAAGACACACCGGGACGGAAATTGGCCCAACACTTAAATGGTTCGCTAAAAGGCCGAAACTCTGGTCCGACTACAAATGGCCCAACTGATTTATGTGGCGTCAACAAGCTGAAAGACACACCGGGCCAGGAATTAGCCCAATATTTAAATGGGTTGCTAAAAGGTCGAAAGATGTACATCGTGAAAATTGGCCCAGCCACTGAATGGGCCATTAAAAGGCCGAAATCTCATCGGGCCGATATTGAGCCCAAATATATAGCGGGCTGTTAATGGGCTCGAACTGACGATGGGTGCAATGGTGTCAAATCATTAACGGGCCGTTGACGGACCGAATTGACACATCTCGTATGGGCCGTGCGCTTCAACGGACCTGACACAAGTTTGCCTTATAAGGGCTGGCCTGCTATTTTTTACTGGGCCGGCCTTTTTCACCGGTGTGGGCCACTGTTGGGCCGTGCCATGTGTCGACCTATCATAGGCGCCACTTGTCCAATGAGTGGATGACATCTGCTCCAACGATGAGGCAACACGTGTTTCCTCTGGCCAATCATGATTTTACACGTGGAAAATCCCCATTGGTCGGCACTGTTAACGGGTTATCGGATCCAAAACCGAACCCGATAGCTTAATGGCGTTCCGTTATAGTGGATGCCACGTGTCGGTCACCCTTGATGAAAGCACATCTGTGACGCGCGATTTATCGTCATGGAAGTGGACACTTCTGTGATGATAATTTTGGTAATGTCATGGAACACTTCTAAGACAGCACAGGTATGACTATCTTCATTCTGTCATAAATTTGTCATGGATGTACTTGCATGACAGAAAACGTGACCTACTGTGACAAACACGTATCATCACGGAAGTGTAATTTTTTTGAAGTGTAAGAACTTTCGATAGACTGTGAAGATGAGGCAAGCGCTGGATCGATGAGCTGTCGGTGGTTCTTTGGTCCCTCAGAACAACAAAAAGTCAAGCTACCGGCTAGACGCCCTTTTCCCTATTGTATGGGGCGGAAGCAGTTCTCCCCATGGAACTCATATACGGGTCACCTCAAGTAATTGCCTACGATGAAGTAGAGCTAGAGCAGCAATGGCATGACGATGCCATGCTCCCCGAGGAAGATCGTCTCCTAGCCGCTGTGCGTGTTGCATGCTACCAGCAAGCCCTATGCCATTATCATAGCCCCAGGGTCCATGCACGGAGCCTTTACAAAGGCGACCTTCTCCTTAGGCGTGTTCCGTCCGCCAACGGTGCCAACAAGTTGACACCAAAGTGGGAAGGCCCATACTGGGAAGCACGAGTCACCAGACCTGCTGCACTCCGTCTGGAGACCGAAGATGGCATCAAAATGCTTAACTCATGTTATATTGAGCATCTTAGTAAGTTATAATAGTAACGCGTCTTTAGGGTTCAGGGTTTATGGTTTTGGGAGAGCGAGTCCTCGGCAACCATCTTTTGTACAAACAGTGCCACAGTGCATGTAACCCTTTTTACAAAGCCAGATGCAGACCATGTGCATGCAACAATAAAGCTCAAACTTCATGCTAATTATGCATTTTTATGTTGCAATGTTATCGCTTTCAAGTTTTAGAGATTTGTTAGAGTACTTGATGAGCCTGTGATCCTTGTTACCGCTCTCTCTCTCTCTCAAGACGGCAGAGGCCTCTTGCCCTACATACTTGACCATCAGGAAAACAAGGAAGAAGGGCACATAAACAAGGATGGCGGCCCGTAGTACTCTAGAAAGGGATACTGCCTTAAAAGATAAGTCTAATCACATATTCCAAGCTTAGTTCCATTTTTCTCCCTTAAGGAAACCCTTGATATCCTTTAGATTGTGTACAATGGAACCCTTCATGCAATTGAAACCCTTGCCAGGATGAGCCATCCTCCAGCTCTTGTCACTCCACAGTTCTGGGGGCCCACTCCGATACCGACAAGGAGCCTTGCCGGGAAATGCTACCACCCTGCTACCGGGGGCTCGCTCCCCCTTGGCACTCGTGGTTAGTACTGGCCCGGGGAATCATTCCGTGCGGCAAGGATAAACATGTTGTTGCAGTATGAACAAAAGGAGAATGGGACAATATTTATGTAAGATAAATAACATTCTTTCATTCATTTTTGATACAAAGTGGATAATGATTACATTATGATTAACTAAAACTTGGCGAGTGCCTCTATATTTTGATTTATAAAAAGATAAGTGCCCCGTAATGCCTTTCTTATCCCTCTCCTCTTTGGGATTAGATGGATAAGAAAAAGAGGGAAAAAGGAGCGCCTGCTGGGATTCGCCGCCTCCCCGCAAGGGCCAGCGGGAGGCATCTCTTAGAGGATTAGAGGGACCCTGCCCCAGGTAGGGCGGACGATGCCGGGAGGAGGAAGAAGCCAGAGGGCAGGTGCAAATGGTGGTGCTCCCGAAACACAATCGATGATGATGCTGCTGTCAGGAATCACGACACGTCGGAGCTCTCGTCCCCGCTCTTGAAGTGTCGTGGGTTGCCACCACCATTATCTTCCTTGTCGCCACCGCTTAGGGGGGCGCCTCCACCATCATCCGATCACTCGACGTGGTAGCCGAGGAAGACTCCAAGCCTCCCGAAGAATTTCCCAAGGAGCATGGTCATCCCCGCCGACCCGAGGCAGGAAAGATTCCTTGCACCTATGCAGTACATGTAGGCAAAAGACTCCCACCCGTGCGCGGGATACATAGTGCCATGGGCGGAGAACCCTGCCGCGACCGATGATGAACCGCTGCTGCGACCGCTCGTATGCAGTCGACGGCTACATGGGTGATCTTTGTCCATCGCCCTAAAGAAGGAGCACAGGGACCGCATTCGATTGCGGAGCTGCATGTCCACTATGAACTCCAGCGCAGTATTGTCTGCGCAGCATTCTGCCAAGACTGGAGCAGCGGGCGACAAAGCGGCGGGTGCACCACCGCAGCTGCCCGTAGCTTGGCCTCCGTGCTGCCCGCTCCCCCAGCCAAGGCCTCTCACACTAGCGCTCAGTCCAAAACCATCCACCCAAGCCAGGGGCTAAGCCGGTACACAAAAAGAAGACCCTGTGATAGCAGGCGCATGCGCCCAACCCTACCCCTGGTCATTAAAGGGGTAGGGACGGTCCAACGACCGAAGTAGAGGGACAATCTATATGATCCTGGTATTAGGATGGATGAGCATCGCCCAGAATGACCCCAAATTTATAGGGGAAGGCACGGGGTCTAGCTCGCCCATCTCCAGCAATCCCACTTTCCACAATCACAATCGAAAAGGTAACCGCCCCACTGCTCCAATCCCTGGCGTTGTAGTTTCTGCCACTCCAACGCCTTTAAGCCATGCGCATTCATTGCAAAGTCCCCGCAATGCATGCGGCGCGTGTGGCGGAACCGACCTTGGAATTTGGCAGTTACTCCCTCAAATTGCGCGCCTATGCATAAATTTTGGTTTTGGCCCAACGGCGCTAGCCGACACGTTTCGACCAGACCTGGGGGTTCCTGTCAATGCACTACAACTGCGGTACCCAGTGCTCCTGACTTATGCAAAGACATTAGTACCGGAACCCGTCGATGTAAGCTTAGTCAAATACAAACCAAGCCAGAGAAGCCGCTCTCCATGAGATCAAGGAGTGCATCTGTAAGTGCATCTAGTGCCCCTTAGTGATTTTGGTGTGTTGAAGACTTATAGGTTAAGGGACTAATGCATTTGTGAGTGTACATAGGTCTATAAGTATAAGAGGAGTTTGATATTTACAAAGAAAGTCGACCCCTAAAAATGAATGTCTTAAACTGAAGACTTTGGATTTATGAAGACTTTCCAAACATTTTGAAAGTGAAGAAATTGGTGTAACCATGAAGACTTGATATTCATGCGAGGAACATGAAGCGTGAAGACTTTTATTTTTGTAGTTTCATTTTCTCTTTCTTGAGTCATAGGAAACACCGTACTGTTAAAGGGGTCGAGGAAAAACTAAGGAACCATATTTCCAAGTGATGCTCAAGTCAAATCCTACACCTAATAATCTTTGGAAGTGAAGCCATTCGAAATCTCATCCAGTTCAGTCAAGTTCTTCAATAACAGAGACGGAGTTCATCTAATCTCTGAGGAATTTGTTCTGGGTGAGGAGTTAGGAATTCACCACTACGGATTGCCTACCAGTGAGGAACATGATAGCCCTGAATAATTTGATACTCAAAATTCTGACCATTGTTGTGCTATGCGCCAGCTGTCCCAAAATATCTACCTACCTAACGGTCATATCATTGAAGGGCATTTATGTCTTATCATGTCGGGCTGCTCCCTAGGCTATAAATAGCCGCCCCCTTCAACCACTAGTTGGTTGGCTGCTCCGAGATAAACTGACACTTGTCATAAGAGCAACCAATCCTCCGAGGACTTTGAATGAAAATCATCAAGTGAGGAAAAGCCCAAAACCCAAACACCTAAAACCCAAAAGTGATTGAGCATTAGTGAAGAGATTGTTCCTGTGTGGAACCAACACTTGTTACCTTTGAAGACTGTGATCTTCTCGACGGTTAGGCGTCAATGGTCTAGAGCATCCAAGAGGAAGTGTGGATCTCTGGTGACCGAGTCTGTGAAGGTTTGGAAGTCACCTGTGAAGACTTACACTGAGTGATTGGGCGAGGTCTGTGTGACCTTAGGTCAAGGGGAATACGGTCAGGACTTGGTGTCTTGGACTGTGTGTCCAGGACTGGGTGTCCGGGACTGTGTGTCCTCAGGTTTAAATACCTAGCCACCCCAACCAGACGTACAACTGTCACAGCAGTTGGAACTGGTCTAACAAATCATTGTCTTCATCAAGCCTACTGGTTCTATTTCCTCAACTCTTCCATTTACTCATTCATGTGTTGCTGAACTTGATCTGTACTGTTTGAAGACTTTAAATGAAGACTTTCTCAATTTACTCAACCCTTTTTCTTCAGTGCTCAGTCCTCACCCTGCTTATCCTGTTTACACACTACTTGTACTGTGTGCTTGTTTTCATTTCATCACGATGACAATGCTACTATCTCGTTATGCTTGCACCTGAGTATCTATTCTGCTGCTAAATAGTTCGTTGCTTAGGAAATTCCTCAGCTATAATTTCCTAAGTGACGAATTTCTAAAAATTGCCTATTCAACCCCCTCTAGTCGATATAACGCATTTTCAATTGGTACTAGAGCAAGGTACTCCCTTGTTCTATGTGATTTTAATTTAACCGCCTGGAGTTTTAGTTATGTCGACTATAGTTATGATCAATATCTCGGCTGGGTGTCCTACCTTTGATGGGACGGACTGCCCCTACTTGAAGAACAAGATGCGCATGCATCTTGAGGCGATTGACAACGATCTATGGTACGTTCTGGAAACTGGTGTCCCCTCTATCTCACCTTCCGTGAACGCTCCTGATGTGAAGAGATTCAAGCAAGTCGACTCACAAGCAAAGAATACCATATGTGGCCATGTGAGCAAACGGCAGTATGGCAGAGTGAGTGCTTTGGAGACTACAAAGCTTATCTGGGACAGGCTGTCCAAGGTTAACGAAGGATTCTCAACTCAACGTGACTCTCGAGTTCATGTTCTTCGCAATCTCTTCAATCTCTTCAGCAAACCTTCAATCGCCTCACTGATATCTCAAATGAGCTACCAGAACTTGGTGCTATAGACATCATAGACCATGACGTGGTGAAGAAACTGAGAAGATCACTTGACTCCTCATTCGACACTCTGGCACTGATGATTCAAGAGCATGGAGACTACAAGTCACTTGATACTGCTGATATACTAGAGAGTAACACTCATGTGTTCCAACTTGCTAAAAAGAGAGATCTCTATGGTCCAAAGTATGGTAGAACATGTGCACTAAAGACCGAGGCAATTTCCTCATCTGAAGGTGAAGAATCTAACATCAACCTTAGCGATCCTGAAGAACTGAGTCAAGAGCTAGCAATGCTCGTGAGGAAATTTCAGAAGTTCTCAAGACGTGGTCGCTTTGTGAAATCTTCAAGAGGTGATGACTTACGATCTGATTCTTCATCTCGTGATCCCAAGAAGAGGACCTGCCACAAATGCAAGAAACGTGGTCACTTTATCACTGATTGTCCTTAGTCGGCAAAGAATCAAAGAAGAAGAAATACAAGGACTACAGCTCAGACGACCCGAAGAAAAAGAAGAAATCTTCAAAGTCTTCATCATCAAAATCCTGAAAGTCTTCCTCTAACAAGAAGAGAAGTTCCAGGAAAGCTCGTGCATTCATTGGCAAGGAAATGGACTCAGCTAAATCTGAAGAAAATGAGGAAGAGGAGCAATCTGAAGAATCAGACTCTGGTGTGGCAAGCCTGGCTTTCGCTACCGCATTCGTCAGCAATTCCATCTTCAACACCGAGGAAAAAGACTTCCCCGACACTGCTGATGCAACAACGATGACTACTCTCCCACCTACTGCTTCATAGCAAAAGGTGCCAAGGATGACTCTTTCAAAGCTACTGAGTGGGTCCTCGACAGTGGATGCACAAATCACATGACCGGTGACAAGAACCTACTGATAGACTCTACTTTATCTCCATCTCACCTCAAGCATATCACCTACGCTGATAAAGGAAAAAACAAGGTATTGGGTCTAGGTAAGGTTGCAATCTCAAAAGATTGACACATGGACAAAATCATGCTTGTCAAGTCTCCTGGATTCAACCTCATGTCTGTCTCAATGCTTTGTGACCTTGATATGGTTGTTGTCTTTGGCAAATATTGCTGTGTTCTAGTTTTAGAATCTGACAATTCCAAAGTGTTCGAAGGCTTTAGGAGAGGAGACTTGTATATTGTTGATTTCTCTACAGGACCACAACCTGCCACATGCCTACTTGCAAAAGCTTCAGAAGGATGGCTATGGCATCGATGACTCGGTCATGCTTGCATGAGGAACTTGCACACGCTTGTGAAGGATAAGCATATCCTAGGAATTGAGGGTGTCAGATTCCTCAAATATCATCTTTGTGTGGCTTGCAAAGCTGGGAAGGTGACCAAATCCAAGCATCCCTCGAAGACTATAATGACTACCACTCGTCCATTTGTAACACCCCAGATGTAAAACTTCCTTATAAGGCAATATATTCATCGTAGACTTAATCAATTCCAATATGGGCTCCTGCCTTCATTTTGGGTTTCTTCATTTTTTCTGTGTGCGTGTGTTGCATGTCATCATGTCAGTTTCATTATGTACATTGCATCGTCATAGTCTCACTTGCATCCTTGTGGTAGTTGCATCGTCTCCGTCCACTCCGTTGTCCATTTCGATTTCCGACTCTCTCACACGGCACCCGTCGCACCTCTCAAGCCTTTGTTTCGTGAGTGGGTTAAAAACAACCTCCGAATGGGCCAAGAATTGTCGTGCATTGTTGTTATGGTGCGTGTAGACCGCCTGTCAAGTTTCGTCTTGTTTGGAGGTCGTTTGATACTCCAACGGTTAACCACGTGGGCTGAAAACCCCTTTCTATCTTAGCCCAACACCCCTCCACAACAGCCCACAAGCCCATGCTAACCCTAGCCCGAGCTCCTCCGCACCGCCGGACACGTCCGTTCTAGTCGGATGCATCCGGTCCGCCCCCTCAGCCTATCCGCGCCCGCAACGTGGCCTTTCCCCGCCGACGGCTCATTCCCGCGCCGCCGGACCCGCCGACCCGAATCGGGCCCTGCACGACCCGCGCGCGACCGCCTCCCACGCGCTCGTCCCTGCCACCACTTCGTCTCCCGCGCGCCGGCGTCGGACCGCGCCAACGCCAGCCCGGGCCGCGACACTGCCGCCGGCCATGAGCTCCCCGCCACCGCCGGCCATCTCCACCGACGGGCCCTCGCCGGCCATCTCCACCGCGCGCCGCGCCGGCCATCTCCACCGCGACGCGCCTCGCTGCCGGCACCGACCACCGTCGCCTCGAGGGACCGCTACCCGGACCGAACCAGCACTGCCGCCAGCCCGACCCTCCGCCCAGTCAGCTTCCTTCCTCCGCCTCGCCGGCCGGATCCCTCCGCCCGCTCCGCCGCCGGCCGCCCCTGCGCACGCCGCCGGCGCGCGCCTTGCCGCCGCTACGACCCCACCGCGAGCCGCCTCGGCGGTGCAACTCCACTGTTGGACCGGCTGCCGCCTCCACCGTCGCCTCCCTCGCCGGACTCGCACCGCCTCGCCGCCGGCCGCCCCGCCGCCTTGTCGCCGACGTCGTCCCGCCACGCCGGATCTCGATCTGGATCGGGGAGTGGATGAGATCCACCACTCCCCCATCAAAACTGCCTCGTCCAGTCCCGGATCCCTCCGTCTTGCGTTGACTTTCGCGGGGCTAAATTTCTCTAAGTCCCGAAATCCCAACATTTTCATGCCCTCTTCATCATGTCGTAACTTGGTGCTCGGTGCTCCGTTTTGCATGCATAATATATCAAAATGTTCGTCTCGAAGTGCTCTACATGCTAGCATCAGTTTTGTGCATGTTAGGGTTCACTAGATGTATAAATCTTCGTTTCAAAACTGCTTCGTGATGTTACTACTTCAACACTAGTTGTCTGATAACAATATGTTAGCATGTTCGTGAGGTCATAACTTTGTGCATCTTAGTCCAAATGGAGTGTATGATATGTCAAAATGTTCGTCTTGTAATGCTCTTCAAGATAAATGCAATTGCATACATGTTAGGTTGGATTATGTCATTTTTAACCCTGATGCAAAAGTGAATGTGGCTGTTAAGTGCTAAAACTTGTTATAAGATGCCAATTTGTCTTTTTCGTATCTTTATGTGTGATTTTTGTTGGAGCTACATGTCAATATGTTTTAGAAGCACAATCATGTCATCTTTGTTGTGGTGTAATTAGATTTTTCATAATATGCCTTGTTGTGAGTGCAACAAGCTTGCAAAGTGACCTACTCGCTGTTGCAGATTTCTAAGACTTGTTGAAAACTGCCAAGTCGGAAACTGTTATATCCTGATGCCATGTTTGCTTGATGCCCCACTCACATCCATGCACATTTGGGGATGTCCAATGAGCATGTCTTGAGGTCCATGTGATGCTCTATCCATCCATGTCCTTGTTTGCAATTATGGCTTGCTGTAGCTTGTTGTGTTCATGGTCTCAAATTGCTGTAAAATGTTGCATTCAGCTTGTTAACAGTAAGTTCAGTTTTGTTATGTGAGTAGCTAGTGTTCTATTCCTCCAATGACCATGTTATTGCCATGAGTAGCTGCACAAACATGTGTTCTTGCTGTTGGTTATATTCACATGCCATGCTATGCTTTGAGATGAGTTGCACAAGCTTGCAAACATGCCTACTTGTCGTTGTTGCTACCATGTCTAGTTTATTTCACTAAGTCTGAGAAATCTGTTAACTTTTTGAATCTTTCCATGCTTGTTTAATTGTGTTCCAATAAGATTTTGGGTGTTCTCTGAGTTCATGCTTGTT
The DNA here is from genome assembly GCA_902687465.1 of Secale cereale. Lineage (NCBI taxonomy): Eukaryota > Viridiplantae > Streptophyta > Magnoliopsida > Poales > Poaceae > Secale > Secale cereale. The sequence goes on from LR738712.1 coordinate 411,666,819, forward strand.
GAGAATCATGTCTATTTCACATCCATGCCTTTTGTCTTCATGTTTGGGTGTTGTACCATAATTATACCTTGCTCCATAGATGCCATGTTGCTGTAAAGTGCAGTTTTGCATTGCATCTTGTTTTGCTTGTCATTTGCAAACCGTGCATCCGTTTTCGGTGATCCTTATATCGATTTTGACCGAAATCTTCCCCTCTATCCAGTGGCTTGCTTGGTTGCCCAAGATGAAGCCATTTCCATCATCTTCTCCTTTAGGCTCAAGAGCATCCTCATGCATACGCACATCATACTTGCATCCCATGACATGTCTTGCATCATGTTGGTTGTGCATTGCACCGTGATTGATCTTGTACCGTTGTTATGCTCTTGTGTTGGGTATAGCCGGGAGCCAATACCGAGTTCGAGGATCTTGTCGAGACTGAGTTTGAGGAGCCGTCTTACCGTCCCATCGAGGACTTACCAGGCAAGATGACCGTTCCCCAATATCACCTCTATCTTTGCCTTGCTAGTTGCTTCGCTCTATAGTTATGCCTCGATGCCAATTCTTGTCTTGTCAGCCTCCTATGTTGCCATGAAGCACTCTAACCGCCTTCCTAGCAAACCGTTGATTGGCTAAGTACGCTTTTGCTCAACCCCTCTTATAGCGTTGTTAGTTGCAGGTGAAGTTTGAAGATTGCTCCATGTTTTCACTTGTTTATTGCGGTAACACAATATATATCTTAATTAAATTAATGCACATATGTATTGGTAATGGGTGGAAGGCTTGGCCTTCTGCTTGGTGTTTTGTTCCACTCATGCCACCTTAGGACCCGATAAATCGGTGTTATGTTCCTTGATTTTGAGTTCATAACCCGGTTGGGGTTTATGGGCCCCCCTTGATAATTAGCACTACTTAAAGCTTTTCCAGCGACACCCAACTTTGGTACTACATTTGCCTAACAACTAAAACTTGCCAAGGGAGTTATAAACCAGAGTTCTTAATCAACAACCCGGGCCAGTGCTCCTCATGAGTGTTGGTCCAAACTGGGCATTTTGCGGGGCCACCATGGGGAAACCCGAGGGCTGGTATATACCTGTAGGATGACCCATTCAGTCGTGGCCTAAGACGAGATACACGCGGCTACTATCAGGGTGTCGGCACGCTGGGAGGTCTTGCTGGATTACTTTTACCTTTGTCGAAAAATCTTGAGAACGGGATTCCGAGAATACTTGGGTCTTCCCAACATGGAGTTGCGACTCCGCAGATCATGAGCTTGTGATGGGCTAAGTTGGGACACCCCTGCAGGGTTTTGAACTTTGAAAGCCGTACCCGCGGTTATGTGGTAGATGGGAATTTGTTAATATCCGGTTGTAGATAACTTGACACCATATCCTTAAGAATACAGTACCTATGTGAGTACCGCGATGGTCTCTATTTGAAGGGGTTATCGGAAAGTGAACACAGTGGGGATATGAATGAACGTGAGTAGCTAGGATCACTTATTGATCATCTTTGTGACAGTTGGCACATATTCTCCTCTCGCCCTGAATTCGTAAGCTAGTTGCTTAGTGCTTGCAACAGAAACTTTATTACCTCTCCACACCTAAAGGCTTTGTTAGTTTTGATACCCGGGAATGGGATTGCCGAGTCCTTGTGATTCACAGATTACAACACACACCAGATGCAGGTACAACCGAGAAAGATGCAGGAGATGGACCAGAACTTCATTGGGAGTTCGATGAAGAGCGTGGTCATTTTTATGTAAGGTATCCCGATGATCAGTAGTGGTTCCTACAAGGGGCGATTAGGACTTGTGGTTGTGGTATCTTTTCTCGTTTGGATTTCCTCCGTAGTCGGAACATGTGTTATTTGGATGCATGTATGTTATTGTATTCATTGTGTGACATGGCGAGTATAAGCCAACTATTTTACTCTTTCATCCCGGCTCTTTACATGAGTTGTGCAAAGATACCACGCTTGCGATCATTCCAGAATGCGCATATGTCTCTCACTCGTGCCTCGACATGTAGGAGATATAGTCGCATCCTGGGCATTACAAGTTGGTATTTAGAGCCTTACCCGACCTAGGAGCCCCCTTATTGATCAAACCCTGACTGTTGAGTCTAGGCACACACACAAAATGTTTTCAGTCCTATATATATATATATATATATATATATATATATATATATATATATATATATATCTATATATATATATATATATCGGAGAGTAGGATTTCTTTTTACTCCTCATCCCCTTCGTCGCTCTGGTGAGGACTCCTGTCGTTTTTTTAACTTCAGTATTCTCAAAATTTCACCAATTTTTTTAGGATCATGCGGGGTATTGTTTGGATTGTTCTGATATCTTTCTAACGAGAACATTGTTCTAGGTGCCTCCTGTCATTTAGGGGTTGTGGCAGTGTTCCGGGGAGTTGAGCTCCGAGGTGTTGTCGTCACAAATGTATCATTGTAGTTCTAGAATACCAGAGGCGGCCGACATCGAAAACTCTTCTATGCATGTCTGGTGGTGAGATAACCCCGATGTCACCTAGTACTGGGGGGATAGTTCCGGAGTATTGCCACAACTAGTATACCAGATGCGTTTCGAAGGTCCGAGGTAAACGGTTTCCGAAGGTGCCTAGTTATGTGTTGATGGATGGATACAGCTGGATGTAGGATTTATTAGTTGTGTGATATGTGTTACTTCCCCTGTATCCCAAACACCTGATTGCATAACTGGAAAGCTTCGGGAATTAATAGGTGGGATTCAAGTAGCTCTTAGGTAATGTTCCAACGGGTGCATGATATGAGGTTGGGGTTCAACATCTAGTGAAGAGGCTATCATGGGTGTTGTTGCACTAGGGGGTTGCATCTTAAAGGATCCTTGGCTATGCTGATCCGGGGATTGCAAGGCCCTTTGTAAGACATGCCATGGGGCATTCACCACGAACATGTGGGACGTAACCTCTATTATGGATTTGTTACATCTGTTACCATGTTGTTTTATTCTATCATTTTGTTCTCCCAAGTGGCTTCTCGAAAAGTTGATGTACCATTAAGCTATGGAATTCATTCGTTCATTTTGTTCGGATGTTAATTATGAAGACTATATGTTGCAAATATCTAGCCGTTGATTCAGCTTATCCATTATTTGCTTCAATGGCTAACGGTTGTCATCATCTTCAGGATGGCACCTAAGAAAGTTCCCAGCCAGAACCCAGAGGGTGAAGAAGTGCGTCCACCTCTGAGGCATGGAGAGCGATTATGCAGGCAACCAATCAAAACACACAGATGCTCATGAAAATGATGCGGAGTTTCCAAGAAAACCAAGAAAATCAAGGCAAATCAAGGGAACCAAGGCCAAGGAAATATGTTCAATCAACCTCACTTTGCGACTCTGAGCCAATTCCTGGCAAATCAACCCAAGTCTTTCAGTTACTGTGTTGATCTGTTAGATGCTGAAGATTGGATCACTGACATCAAGAAGCATTTAGAGTGCAGTAACGTCAGACCTGAGGATTATGTCAAGTATGCGCTTTCCAACTCAAAGATCAAGTTGCAAATTGGTGGCAACAATACAAATACTGCAAAGGGGTCGTGAGATCTCTTGGGTTGACTTTTGTCGCGATTTCCGTTCTCATCACATTCCTACCAGTGTCATTGAAGGCATGCGTGAGCAATTATGCATTCTGAAGAAAGGCACCATGTTTGTCTACCAATACAATGTCAAGTTCTAGAATCTTGCCCGTTATGCGAAGCAACACATCCCCGATGCCAAGAGCAAAATATACCAGTTTCGAGGTGGTTTGAAAGATGAACTCCAACTTGCACTCACTCTATTCAAGCCAGATGAATTTGATCAATTCTACAACATGGCTCTCAAGCAAGAGGCATCTCAGCTCAAATGTGAAGCTTCCAAAGAGAGGATAAGAGATGTTGTTCACTCCTCCTCTTCCTCTCAAGTGGTCGCCAAGCAGCAGAAGTTCTGGTTCCCGCTTCCTCCAGCGTTCCGTCCGTCGAGTCAGAACAAGCACTCAGGTGGTCGTGAATTTTCCCACCCACCCAACCCAAGCAACCAGTCCAAGTCTCAGTTCCAAGCTCCAAGACCAGGCGGTCCTTATCATCGGCCACTTTCAGAAGTTACGTGCAACAAGTGTACTCAGAAGGGTCACCATGCTAACAAGTGTCCCAGCCAAAGGCGCCTTCCACCTCCTCCACCTGTCAGCAATGCTATTTTCAAGCACAATCCCAAGCATGCAAGAGTGAACTTGATGAATGCAGCTCAAGCAGAGAATTTTTCCGATGTGATAATTCGTAATCTTCCAGTTAACTCTATTCCTGCAAAAGTCTTGTTTGATTCGGGTGCATCATGTTCTTTCATATCTCACCCATTTGCATCGAAGCACAATGTTGACACTGAAGCATTACCAAGGGAGTTGAAAATTATTTCTCCGGGAAAACCCGTGACTTCTAATTTGATGGCTCGGGATATATCTATTCACATGGGCGATTATAGTTTTCTGGTTCCCCCAGTTGTTCTCGGCAACTCGGACATTGATCTTATTCTTGAGATGGATTGGCTCTCTAAGCAAGATGCACTTATTGATTGTGCAAACAAAGAGGTGAATCTAACTCATCCTTCCGAAGACGTGATTATCTTCACAGCTCGAGATAACACAATCAGGCTATTCTCTCTCAATGACAACGGCGAGATTAATGCCATATCCTAGATTTCGGTTGTTTGTGAATATGAAAATGTATTCCCTGAAGAGCTTCTAGGCATGCCTCCCAACCATCTAGTTGAATTCGTCATTGAAATTGAAACTGGTACGGAGCCAGCCTGTTGAAGGAGTTGAAGAAGCAACTCAACAAGGAGGAACGCATGGGTGTGATTAGACCAAGTACTTCTCCTTGGGGCTGCGGCGTTCTTTTTGTCAAGAAAAAGGATGGCACGGAACGCCTTTGCATTGATTACCAGCCATTGAACAAGAAGACAATTAAGAATAAGTACCCTCTCCCTAATATCAATGAATTGTTCGACCAGCTCAAAGGAGCCAACGTTTTCTCAAAGCTTGATCTCTGGATGGGCTACCATCAGATTTGTATCCGTGAAGAGGATATTCCCAATACCGCATTCATGACGAGTTATGGATCCTACGAGTACACATTCCTGTCCTTCGGGCTTGAAAATGCTCCACCCACTTTCTCTCGGATGATGCACTTCATATTCAACCCCAACACCAATGAGTTCATTCTCGTGTACCTCGATGATATCTTCGTATTCTCCAAGAAAGAAGAAGACCACGCCAAGCACCTCCGATTGGTTCTCGACAGGCTCTGTGAGCATCGCTTTTATGCGAAGTTCTCCAAATGTGAATTGTGGCTTGATAAAGTCCTCTATCTTGGCCATATTATGTCTACCGAGGGCATTTTTGTTAACCCCGAGAAGGTTGAAGCTATTGTGAAGTGGGAACCGCCTCAGAATGTCAAACAACTCCGAAGTTTCCTCGGCCTCGCAAGCTATTGTAGAAGGTTCGTTGAGAACTTCTCCAAGATTGCTCTGCCTATTTCCATCCTGTTGGAAGAGAATGACAAGTACTTGTGGACTCCTGATTTTGATGTGGCATTCAACACCCTCAAAGAGAAGCTCATTTATGCTCCGGTACTTACTCCTCCGGATGAGTCCAAGCCTTATAAAGTGTTCCGTGATGCTTCATTGCAAGGTCTCGGCGGTGTTCTCATGCAAGACAAGAAGATCGTTGCATACACATTGGGTCAGCTTAAACCAAATGAGAAGAATTACCCCACACATGATCTTGAGCTAGCAGCAATTGTTCATGCCTTTATCACGTGGAGACACCTTCTGTTGGGCAGAAAAGTGGACATCTTCACCTATCACAAGAGCCTGAAGTACATCTTCACCCAGCCAAACCTTAACCTCTGCCAGACTCGTTGGGTTGAAATTATTAAAGAGTACAATCCAAGCATTGAGTATACTCCTGGCAAGGCCAATGTCATTACAGATGCCTTGAGTGGAAAGGCTTATTGCAACAGTCTCATCCTCAAACCGTTCCAGCCTGAACTTTGTGAATCATTCAGGAAGCTCAACCACCAAGTCGTTCCGCAAGGATTTCTTGCCAACCTTCAAGTCGCTCCTTGATACGTCCAAAACGTATCTATAATTTCTGCTTGCTCCATGCCTCTTTTGTGTGATATTGCTATGATATTTGTGCACTTCCATACACTTTTGATCATATTTGGACTAACCTATTAACTCAGTGCACCACAGTGCCAGTTCCTATTTTCTGCTGTTTTTCTATTTCAGGTTTCCCCCATATTAAAAGTGCCCTAAAAATTCCGGGAAAAATACAGGAAAAATCAGCGTATCGGGAGCTTCAAGAAAAACCAAGGCAGGGCCAGAGGGGAGCCTGGGGTGGCCCAGGCGGCCACCCAGCGCGGCCCCACCCCTGGCCGCGCCAGGGGGGCGCCTGGGGCCCCACCTCCGCCTCTGGTGACCCCCTTTGGCATATATTTATCTCCCGTCGCGGAAACCCTGATTCCAGACTCCTTTTCTCCAGAAGCAATTCCGATCTCCGCCGCCATCGCCACCAAGTTTCGGGGGACCAGAATTCCTGTGCCGGCATCCTGCCGGGACGCGGAAGTGCCCCCGGATTCATCTCCATCGACGTTGCTTCCTCCCTCCATGATGCGGGAGTAGTTCCTCCTTGGGGCCGAGGTTTCTACCAGTAGCTATGTGGTCAATTATCTCTCCCATGATGTGATCTTCGTTGTGATCATAGGCTATGTTAATCTAGGGTGATCCCATGATATTTCCCCTTCCTCTATGTATTGGATTCATGTACTCACTTGCCTTTATCTAGTATAATCCCCGAGACCAAGTTGACAGCGGTCTATTGGACATGGATTAGAAGAATATTTTCATGAGTGATTTCCTCTTTTGTATGTTGATTGAAGATTGAGAGTCTCTTGGTGCTTGTCTTTGACTATCCTTGAGATATGTTGTGGTGATTGTGGTACTCTCTTTGGATGGCCGAGGTGACATTGGGAAATCCATAGATTGAGAACTACGAACTTAGAGGTGTGCTTTTGTAGCCCTACATAATTCTCGTCCTCTCTTGACCACAAAGGAATGACCTCCGAGTGCGTCCCCATTGCATGTTTTATGGGGAATATCATGTGATTCGATTATGTTAATGTTGTTGGGAGTTGCCACTAGTGAAAGTATGAAGCCTAGGCCTTGTTTCCACCATTGCAATACAATTTGTGCTCACGTTTACCACTTGTTTGCTTGCTGCACTTTTTATTACAGATTTATATTACTTTGCTTTGCCACTCCTATCATCCATATTTTACCATCTCTTCGCCGAACTAGTGCACCTATACATCTGACAAGTGTATTAGGTGTGTTGGGGACACAAGAGACTTCTTGTATCTTGATTGCAGGGTTGCTTGAAAGGGGTACGTTCAACCTCCACTTCCCTGAGTTCGATAAACCTTGGGTTACTCACTTAAGGGAAATTTGCTGCTGTCCTACAAACCTCTGCTCTTGGAGGCCCAACACTGTCTACAGGAATAGAAGCGTGTAGTAGACATCAAGCTATTTATGGCGCCGTTGCCGGGGAAGTGAGGTAAGTGAAGGTACCTTCTCAAGATCTTGCAATTAAATCTTTTTTTTCTTTTTTTTATTTTCACTAGTTTTGCTTAATGGAAAACAACAAAAATATGAGAGAGCTTTATAAGCTCTACCTTGCTTTGGGACATTATGTGTTTGAAGAGAAAATTAAAAAACCTATGGAACTTTATTATTTGCATAACAATCATGATGGTGGTGATGTTATTAGTATGCTTTCTTTGAATATCAATATTGCTAATGACATGGAAAGCTCTAAGCTTGGGGATGACACGTTTGATGAACATGATATTTTTAGTCCCCCAACTTTTGAAGAGAAAATTTACTTTGATGATACTTTGCTTCCTATATATGATGATTACAATGATAAATGTGAGCTTTTTAGTCCACCTACTATTGAGGATAAAATTTATTATGATTATTATATGCCTCCTAAATACGATGATTACCATGATGGTTATGATAGTCTTACTCTCACTATTCCTAATAAGGAAGATTTTGCTTATATGAAGAGTAATGACACTTTTATGCTTTTGGATCATGGAAATAGTGCCTTATGTGATAGTTATATTGTTGAGTTCATCCATGATACCACTGAAATTTATAATGAGAGAGGGAGACACGGTTCTAAATATCTTAATAATAAGAAGTTTCCTCTCTTTATGGTGAATATTTTGAAGTTATGCTTGTTTTGCCTTCCTATGCAAGTTGCTTTGTGCTTCAATGAATTATTCTATTGCAATATTCCTATGCATAGGAAGCATGTTAGGCTTAAATGTGTTTGGTATTTGCTTCTTGATTCTCTCTTTTGTTCTTCAACTCTTATTCCTACGAGAGCATCATTAAAGTCTTAAGCCTATCTTTATGGCTATAAAGAAAGAGCTCTAGGGAGACAACCCTTGTTATCTTTGCTTTCAGTTTGTTCTTTCAGTTTTTAGTGGTCTTGATGTTTGTCACTACTGTAGCAACATCATTGTATCTTTATTTTTCAGCTTTGTGCCAATTTTAGCCTCTGATTGCAAGAAAGTGCAAAAGTTGTGACGTGCTGTCCAGAAAACAGATTCTGTCCTTGGACAGAAAAATTCGTATAAAATCACCAGATCATCTTTCTGATCTGAATTTTTTTAACAGAGTGCTCTACACAATTGGCTTTCGAGCATCTGTTCTGAGTTTTTTGATTTGAGTTGCAGAAGTGCCCCGAAAAAATTATTTACTACCTGTTGGTCTGTTTTTCACAGATTCTGTCCTGTTTTGCCTTTTCTTCGTTTTGCAAACCTTGAGCTTGCTTTTTCTTTGCAAAAACCTTTTGGCAATCTTGAGAAACAGTAGCTCTTCAAGATTATCTTTATTTCCAGTAGGGAAAAATTATTTTATTATGGGTACTAACCTCGCTAATCAGATTATGATGAGTTATGTATGAAGGGAGTTTTCAAGTGTGCGAGGGAAGATGATAAAAGAAGATTCAGGAGGGTCAAACGCTCATGCTTGGGGATGCCCCCGTGCACCCCCAAGAAATATTCAAGAAGACTCCAGCGACTAAGCTTGGGGATGCCCCCGTGCATCCCCTTCTCCATCAACAATTATCAGTTCGTCTTTCGTTCCACTATATTTTAATCTCTTCATGCGTTATGTGCTATGCTTGGAGCGTCTTGCTCTTAGTTTCCTTTTAAGTTTTATTTAGTTTTACTTGCGATTCTTAACAAGTTGGATCCTAGCCTTCATCGTTTGGGAGAGAAACACGCTCCACTCCACTGTAGAACACAACATAGGCTTGCATGCGCATCTTCTTGTGTGTGTTCTTTATCTTTTCATAGCTGCTGTCATGCTTAGCTCTTAGTTTTCACGCTTATCTTTTTAAGAGCTTTTGTTTAGGTTGTTGCTTCTGGAACTCTCTTGAGTTATCATGCTTATCTTGTTAACAGAGTTGTCTTCTGTGGCACTGGTTGATATGTCTATGATAAAAATGATATGTGCATAATGGTGCTTAGTAGTTCATGTTTTCTTATGGTTAGTCTCAAATAGCTGGGGGTTCTTAATGTGTTATTGAAGTACCAGCATGATTTGTTTGCCTATGATGTGGTATGGTTTAGTTATATCTTCCTCCAAGAATTTATTTTGATTGACTTGGCATATGCTCACGCATATTTAATACTGTAAAGAAAGTCTATCAAGCCTTGATGATCTTTAATTTCTGAGTAGTGATATAACTTCCATGCCCGATTCAATGTTGCTTTGTCGCTCTGCATGATTATGGCCGTCATTGCTCTCTTAGTTGGTCGCTCCCAGTCTTTTGCTAGCCTTCACCTGTACTAAGCGGACTGACTGCTTGTGCATTCAAAATCCTTGAAACCAGTTATGCCATATGAGTCCACCATACCTTCCTATCTATGGTATTTACTTGCCATTCCTAACGAAGACTTTCTTGTACCATCTCAAAATTATTCAAAAACATTTCTCTTTTGTGCCTCTGTTTTAGCTCATGAGGAAGTAGTAGTTAATTCATGATCTTTTTAAGCTGGACAAGTTTTACCCCGGGATTGCATGTCTAATCTGCAAACCCCTAATACGAGGAGGAACTGGCATGAGTGCGCCCGGCTCATAAAAGATAATACAACAAACAAACCCTCCATCATGCTTTGTTCATGAGAAATCAGAAAACTTTTGGCAGTGATAAACAAAGGAGATTAAGGGGATGTGATCGTCCCCGTGCGGGAGCCGTTCCTCGAAACTTGTCCAGTTCGAGAAGTGATTGGGTTGTCTACTAACATTCGTTGACAAAATATGCACCTCCCAAAAATCATTTTTACCTCTGTTTTCAAAACCAAGAGCTCTGGTACATGTTTAGTCTTTGCTTCCAACCACGGGTTTTCAACCTTGCACTCAAAATCCACGGTTCGAGAGTCTCCACCTTCTTTCTTCAAAGCACCAACTATCGAGAGCATGATTGTCATTCTGAGTGTAATGTGCATTGTCCCAAAGTATTACATTGTCTTCTGCATGATTGTGACATCGCTTATTCTGAAATCATTGTATCTAGTCGTCACTTAAACTTCTGAGGTGCTCCTGCATTTATGTTTTGCTTCACTAAAGGGGGCAAGCGAGGTATCACTTTGTCATGTTTGCACACCATGCTCACTACAAATCTATTGGGTGTTTCAGTATCATATTGTAAACTTTCAGTTCTTTGTGATATTTTCATGAGGCAACTTAATTACTAAATATTCATTATCTCAATAAGCATTTGTCATGTGATTGTGAAAGACTCTTTGGTAGCATGTCACCACAGAAATTAAGCTTGTTATCATTTACCTACTCGAGGACGAGCAGGAATTAAGCTTGGGGATGTTGATACGTCCAAAACGTATCTATAATTTCTGCTTGCTCCATGCCTCATCTATGTGATATTGCTATGATATTTATGCACTTCCATACACTTTTGATCATATTTGGACTAACCTATTAACTCAGTGCACCACAGTGCCAGTTCCTGTTTTCTAATGTTTTTCTATTTCAGGTTTCCCCCATATTAAAAGTGCCCTAAAAATTCCGGGAAAAATACAGGAAAAATCAGCGTATCGGGAGCTTCAAGAAAAACCAAGGCAGGGCCAGAGGGGCGCCTGGGGTGGCCCAGGCGGCCACCTGGCGCGGCCCCACCCCTGGTCGCGCCAGGGGGGCGCCTGGGGCCCCACCTCCGCCTCTGGTGACCCCCTTTGGCATATATTTATCTCCCGTCGCGGAAACCCTGATTCTAGACCCCTTTTCTCCAGAAGCAATTCCGATCTCCGCCGCCATCGCCACCAAGTTTCGGGGACCAGAATTCCTGTGCCGGCATCCTGCCGGGACGGGGAAGTGCCCCCAGATTCATCTCCATCGACGTTGCTTCCTCCCTCCATGATGCGGGAGTAGTTCCTCCTCGGGGCTATGGTTTCTACCAGTAGCTATGTGGTCAATTCTCTCTCCCATGATGTGATCTTCGTTGTGATCATAGGCTATGTTAATCTAGGGTGATCCCATGATATTTCCCCTTCCTCTATGTATTGGATTCATGTACTCACTTGTCTTTATCTAGTATAATCCCCGAGACCAAGGTGACAGCGGTCTATTGGACATGGATTAGAAGAATATTTTCATGAGTGATTTCCTCTTTTGTGTGTTGATTGAAGATTGAGAGTCTCTTGGTGCTTGTCTTTGACTATCCTTGAGATATGTTGTGGTGATTGTGGTACTCTCTTTGGATGGCCGAGGTGACATTGGGAAATCCATAGATTGAGAACTACGAACTTAGAGGTGTGCTTTTGTAGCCCTACATAATTCTCGTCCTATCTTGACCACAAATGAATGACCTCCGAGTGCGTCCCCATTGCATGTTTTATGGGAAATATCATGTGATTCGATTATGGTAATGTTGTTGGGAGTTTCCACTAGTGAAAGTATGAAGCCTAGGCCTTGTTTCCACCATTGCAATACAATTTGTGCTCACGTTTACCACTTCTTTGCTTACTGCACTTTTTATTACAGATTTATATTACTTTGCTTTGCCACTCCTATCATCCATATTTTACCATCTCTTCGCCGAACTAGTGCACCTATACATCTGACAAGTGTATTAGGTGTGTTGGGGACACAAGAGACTTCTTGTATCTTGATGGCAGGGTTGCTTGAAAGGGGTACGTTCAACCTCCACTTCCCTGAGTTCGATAAACCTTGGGTTACTCACTTAAGGGAAATCTGCTGCTGTCCTACAAACCTATGCTCTTGGAGGCCCAACACTGTCTACAGGAATAGAAGCGTGTAGTAGACATCACTCCTACCTTAGAAGATCAAATCCATGAGGCCCAAGTCAGTGATGCTATGGTGCAGATGGTGAAAAATGGCATTGCCAAGGGTACTCCCAGGTACAAGTGCTATCACATTGATGACAGAGACACTTTGTTCTTTGAGGACAGAATTGTGGTTCCCAAAGGTGATCTCAGAAAGCTCATAATGAACGGTGCAGATGACTCACTCCTCTCGATACATCTAGGAAGCTCCAAGATGTACCATGACCTCAAGAAATCCTATTGGTGGACTCACATGAAAAGAGAAATTGCTAAATTCGTGAACCAGTGTGATGTCTGCAGAAGAGTGAAGGCAGAGAATCAACGTCCAACCAGACTCCTTCAATCTCTACCTATTCCCGAGTGGAAATTCGATCACGTTGAGATGGAGTTCGTCACCGGTTTTCCCAAGTCCAAGCGAGGAAATGATGCCATCCTTGTGGTGATTGACAAGCTCACTAAAGTGGCTCATTTCCTTCCAGTCAAGGAATCCATCAACGCATCACAATTGGCAGAGTTGTATACCTCCAGAATTGTCTCTTTGCATGGTATCCCTCAAGTAATCTCCTCAGATTGTGGAAGCTTGTTCACTTCCAAATTCTGGTATTCCTTCCAGTCAGTTATGGGTACCAAGATTCACTTCAGCACAGCTTTTCACCCGCAAACTAGTGGTCAAGTCGAAAGAGTGAACCAAATTCTTGAAGATATGCTCAGGGCATGTGTCATCTCCTTCGGTATGAAATGGGTAGATTGCCTTCCATTTGCCGAATTCTCCTACGACAACAGCTTCCAAGCAAGTGTAGGCAAAGCACCGTTTGAAATTCTCTATGGAAGAAAGTGGCATACCCCTCTCAACTGGTCCGAGACTAGTGAATGTCAACTCCTTGGAAATGATTTTATCTCAGAGGCCGAAGAGATGTGCAAAGTCATACGTGAGAATCTCAAGGACGTGCAATCGCGCCAGAAGAGCTACTACGACGGCAGACACCGAGATTTGGCTTTCGACATTCGAGATCATGTCTATCTCCGTGTTTCTCCCATGAAGGGAACTTAGAGGTTCGGTATCGAGCGCAACATTGCTCCAAGATACGTGGGCCATTTCAAGATAATTAGCAAGAGAGGCGATCTAGCCTACCAACTCGAGCTTCCCTCCAGCTTTGCAAATGTGCGCGATGTGTTTCACGTGTCACAACTCCGCAAGTGCTTCAAGACACCTGAACGCACCATTCCTTTCGAAGAGATTGATCTTCAGCAAGACTTGTCTTATTGTGAGCACCCCATTGCTATCCTTGAAGAAACTGAGCGCAATACCCTCAACAAGTCCATAAAATTCTTGAAAGTGAAGTGGTCACACCATACCGACCGAGAAGCTACATGGGAACGAGAAGATCATCTCTATTCCAAGTATCCTGCTTTCTTTCAGTCATAGATCTCAGGACGAGATCTTTTTGTAGTGGAGGAGAGTTTGTAACACCCCAGATGTAAAACTTCCTTATATGGCAATATATTCATCGTTGACTTAATCAATTCCATTCTGGGCTCCTTTCTTCATTTCGGGTTTCTTCATTTTTGATGTGTGCATGTGTTGCATGTCACCATGTCATTTTGATTATATACATTGCATTGGCATAGTCTCACTTTCATCTGTGTGGTAGTTGCATCGTCTCCGTCTTCTCCGTTGTCCATTTCGGTTTTCGATTCTCTCACACGTCACCCGTCGCACCTCTCAAGCCTTTGTTTCATGAGTGGGTTAAAAACATCCTCGGAATTGGCCGAGAGTTGTCGTGTGTTGTTGTTATGATGTGTGTAGACTGTCTATCAAGTTTCATCTCGTTTGGAGGTCGTTTGATACTCCAAAGGTTAACCACATGGGCTGAAAACCCCTTTCTATCTTAGCCCAACACCCCTCCACAACAGCCCACAAGCCCATCCTAACCACCTCCATCTTCTCGGTCGTTGGATCATGATCGTGTGGGCGAAAACCGCACCTCATTTGTACTCACCTAGCTCCCACTACTTATAAGTATGACCATCTCCCCCGAATTCCGGATCCAAACCCTAGCCAGAGCTCCTCTGTTCCGCCGAACGCGTCTGCTCCGCCCCCTCAGCCTGTCCGCGCCCGCCACGTGGCCCTTCCACGCAGCTGACTTGTCCCCACACCGTCGGGCCCTCCCAGGCCCACGTGCGACCGCCACCCCCGCGCTCGTCCCTGTCGCCGCCTCGTCTCCCGCGCGCCGGTGCCGGACCGCACCACCACCCGGCCCTGCCGCGAAGCCGCCGCTGGCCACGAGCTCCCCACCACCGCCGACCGCACCTCCGGCCGCCGGCCATCTCCACCGACGCGCCACCGCTGGCAATCTCCACCGCGCGCCCCGACGGCCATCTCAACCGCGGCGCGCCCCACCACCAGCACCGACCACCGCCGCCTCGAGGGACCGTCGCCCGGCCCGAACCAGCGCCGCCACCAGCCCGACCCTCCACCCAGCCGGCTTCCTTCTTCCGCCGCCCCGGACGGCTCCCTCCGCCCGCTCCGCCGTCGGCCACCTTGCCCCCGCCGCGACCCCACCTCGCCGGCCCGCGCCGTGCCACCGCGAACCGCCCTGCCGGTGCGACTCCGCCGCCGGACCGGCCGCCGTGTTCACCATTGCGTCCCTCGCCGGACTTGCACCGCCTCACCGCCGGCCGCCCCACCGCCTCGTCGCCGACGCCGTCCCGCCATGTCGGACCCCGATCTGGATCGAGGAGTGGACGAGATCCACCACTCCCCCATCCAAACGGCCTTGTCCCGTCCTGGATCCCTCCGTCCCGCGTTAACTTTCGCGGGGGTAAATTTCTCTAAGTCCCGAAATTCCAACATTTTCATGCCCTCTTCATCATGTCGTAACTTGGTGCTCGGTGCTCCGTTTTTCATGCATAATATATCAAAATGTTCGTCTTGAAGTGCTCTACATGTTAGCATCAGTTTTGTGCATGTTAGGGTTTGTCTCGATGTCTTAATCTTCGTATCAAGACTGCTTCGTGATGTTACTGTTTCAGCACTAGTTGTCTGATAACAATATGTTAGCATGTTCGTGAAGTCGTAACTTTGTGCATGTTGGTCCAAATGGAGTGTATGATATGTCAAAATGCTCGTCTGGTGATGCTATTCAAGATGGATGCATTTGCATACATGTTTAACCCTGTTGCAAAAGTGAATGTGGTTGTTAAGTGCTAAAACTTGTTATAAGATGCTTATTTGTCTCTTTCATATTTTTATGTGTGATTTTTGTTGGAGCTACATGTCAATATGTTTTAGAAGCACAATCATGTCATCTTTGCTTTGGTGTAATTATATTTCCATAATATGCCTTGTTGTGAGTGCAACAAGCTTGCAAAGTGACCTACTCACTGTTGCTGATTTCTAAGACTTGTTGAAAACTGCTAAGTCTGAAACTGTTATATCATGATATCATGTTTGCTTGATGCCCCACTCACATCCATGCACATTTGGGGATGTCGAATGACCATGTCTTGAATTCCATGTTATGATCTATCCATCCATGTCCTTGTTTGCAATTATGTCTTGTTGTAGCTTGTTGTTTTCATGCTCTCAAATTGCTATAAAATGTTGTTGTCAGCCTGTTAACAGCAAGTTCAGTTTTGTCATGTGAGTAGCTAGTGTTCTATGCATCCAATGACCATGTTCTTGCCATGAGTTGTTGCACAAACATGTCTTCTTTCTATTGGTTATATTCGCATGCCATGCTATGCTTTGAGATGAGTTGCACAAGCCTGCAAACATGCCTACTTGTTGTTGTTGCTGCCATGTCTAGTTTATTTCACTAAGTCTGAGAAATCTGTTAACTTATTCAATCTTGCCATGCTTATTTAAATGTGTTCCAGTAAGATTTTGTGTGTGGTTTGAGTTCATGCTTGTTGAGAATCATGTCTATTTCACATCCATGCCTTTTGTCTTCATGTTTGGGTGTTGTAGCATAATTATACCTTGCTCCAAAGATGCCATGTTGCTGTAAACTGCAGTTTTGCATTGCATCTTGTTTTGCTTGTCATTTGCAATCGGTGCATCCGTTTTCGGTGATCCTTATATCGATTTCGACCGAAATATTCCCCTCTATCCAGTGGCTTGCTTGGTTGCCCAATATGAAGCTATTTCCAGCATCTTCTCCTTGAGGCTCGAGAGCATCCTCATGCATACACACATCATACTTGCATCCCATGACATGTCTTGCATCATGTTGGTTGTGCATTGCACCGTGATTGGTCTTGTACCGTTGTTATGCTCTTGTGTTGGGTAGAGCCGGGAGCCGATACTGAGTTCGAGGATCTTGTCGAGACTGAGTTTGAGGTGGCGTCTTACCATCCCACCGAGGACTTACCAGGCAAGATGATCGTTCCCCGATATCACCTCTATCTTTACCTTGCTAGTTGTCTCGATGTATAGTTATGCTTCAATGTCTATTCTTTTCTTGTCAGCCTCCTATGTTGCCATGAAACACTCTAACCGCCTTCCTAGAAAACCGTCGATTGGCTAAGTACGCTTTTGCTCAACCCCTCTTATAGCGTTGTTAGTTGCAGGTGAAGTTTGAAGATTGCTCCATGTTTGGACTTGTTTATTGGGGTAACACAATATATATCTTAATTAAATTAATGCACATATATATTGGTAATGGGTGGAAGGCTTGGCCTTCTGCTTGGTGTTTTGTTCCACTCATGCCACCTTAGGACCCGATAAACCAGTATTATGTTCCTTGATTTTGCGTTCCTAACAAGGTTTGGGTTTATAGGCCCCCCTTGATAATTTGCACTACTTAAAGCTTTTCCAGTGAGACCCAAATTTGGTACTACATTTGCCTAACAACTAAACCTTGCATAGGGAGTTATAAACCCGAGTTCTTAATCAACAACCCGGGCGAGTGCTCCTCATGAGTGTTGGTCCGAACCGACCAGACTACGGGGCCACCTTGGGGAAACCCGAGGGTTGGTCTTGCTGGATTAGTTTTACCTTTGTCAAAAAATCATGATCACGGGATTTCGAGAATACTCGGGTCTTCCCAACATGGAGTTGCGACTCCCGAGATCGTGAGCTTGTGATGGGCTAAGTTGGCACCCCATAGTGTGGCCGATGGGAATTTGTTAATATCCGGTTTTAGATAACTTGACACCATATCCTTAAGAATCCACTACATGTGTGAGTACCGTGATGGTCTCCTTTCAAAGGAGTTTTCAAAAAGTGAACACGGTGGGGTTGTGCATGAACATGAGTAGCTAGGATTACTTATTGATCATCTTTGGCAACCGTTGGCACATATTCTCCTCTCACTCTGAATTCGTAAGCTAGTTGCTTAGTGCTTGCTGTAGACACTTTATTAACTCTCCACACCTAAAGTCTTTGTTAGTTTTCATACCCGGGAATGGGATTGCTGAGTCCTTGTGACTCACAGATTACGACACACACCAGATGCAGGTACAACCAAGAATGATGCAGGAGATGGACCAGAACTTCATTTGGAGTTTGATGAAGAGCGTTGTTGTTTTTATGTAAGGTATCCCGACGATCAGTAGTGGTTCCTACTAGGGGCGATCAGGACTTGTGGTTGTGCTATCTTTTCTCGTTTGGATTTCGTCCATAGTCGGACCCTGTGTTATTTGGATGCATGTATGTTATTGTATTCATTGTGTGACGTGGCAAGTGTAAGCCAACTATTTTACTCTTTCATCCCTGCTCTTTACATGAATTGTGCAAAGATACCACGCTTGCGATCGTTCCAGAATGCGCTTATGTCTCTAACTCATGCCTTAATGCGTAGGAGATATAGTCGCATCCTGGGCATTACACCATTTGAATTGCTTCACATGGATCTCTTCGGCCCTACACATTATTCTGCATTCAGAAATGCAGCATCTCTTTATGGCTATGTCATTGTTGATGACTATTCTCATTATACATGAGTGCATATCATCACATTTAAGCATGAAGTGTAGGAAATCTTTAAGCGATTTTTCTCAAGGGCCTCGATGAATTTCGGTGTGAAGATCAAGCATATCCGGAGTGACAATTGAACCGAGTTCAAAAACACTGGTCTTGATGACTATCTTGATGAACTTGGTATTACTCGTGAGCTATCAGCCCCATACGCTCCTCACTAGAATGGCGTTGTGGAGCGCAAGAACAGGACTCTTGTTGAGATGGCTCGCACCATGCTTGATGAATATAAGACGCCTCTTCGGTTCTGGCCTGAGGCTATCAACACTGTGTGCCACATCATCAACAGTGTATATCTTCACAAACTCCTCAAGAAAACCTCATATGAACTACTCACTAACAAGAAACCAAATGTGAGTTATCTCAAACTCTTCGGTGCTAAATGCTAGGTTAGAGATCCTCATCACAATTCCAAATTTGCACCAAAAGCACATGAAGGTTTTATGCTTGGTTACGGAAAGGACTCGCACACCTATAGAATCTTCATTAATCATCTTCACAAGATTGTTGAGACTGTGGATGTGCGGTTCGATGAAACTAATGGCTCACAAAGAGAGCACCTCCCGTCTGTGTCAGGTGAAATATCTCCTAAGGAATTAGCTGAAGAAGTCATTTGTGACAATGAAAAAAATCATTCTGGTGCTCCTGAACAAACTGCTAATGAAGAAAATGCTCATCCAGACCAAAGTTGTCAGCCATCTCATCCTCGTGTCACAAAAAAAGTGCAGATTGAGAAAATCATCGACGACATCAATGCACCAGTTCCTCCAACACGCTCAAGAGCTTCACACTTATTTAACTTTTGTGGGCACTTTGCTTTTGTCTCTATCAGAGAGCCCACCAAAATTGAGGCATTTCTGGAACCTGAGTGGATTCAAGCTATGCAAGAGGAATTGTATCAATTCGAGCTCAACCATATGTGGGAACACGTCAAGCGACTAGATCCTCGGAAGAACAATATCATCGGCACCAAGCGGATCTATCGAAACAAGCTAGATGAAAATGGCCTTGTGGTGAGGAATAAGGCTCGTCTCATAGCTCAAGGCTACGCACTGGTTGAAGGAATTGACTTCGATGAAACTTTTGCTCCTGTTGCTAGACTTGAAGTTATTCACATACTAATTGCTTATGCTAACCATCATAATATCATATTATACCAAATGGATGTGAAAAGTGCATTCCTCAATTGTATGCTTTAGGAAGAAGTATATGTTGCTCAACCCCCAGGTTTTGAAGATCCTACACATCGTGACAAAGTCTTCAAACTCAACAAGGTCCTCTATGGCCTCAAGCAGGCCCCTTGGGCATTGTATGATAGTTTGAAGGAATTCCTCATGAAGAAAGGCTTCAAACCCAGTTCACTTGACCCAACTCTTTTTACAAAGTCATAGGCTGATGAATTATTTATGTGTCAAATCTATGTGGACAATATTATCTTTGGTTGTACGGATGAACGTTATAATGACGAATTTGGCTACATGATGTGTGAAGAATATCGAATATCCATGATGGGAGAGCTGAAATTATACCTAGGCCTTCAAATTCGTCAACAACACAATGGCATCTTCATATCTCAAGAGAAATACCTCAAGGAAGTTCTGAGGGAATTTGGCATGCAAGATTGCAAAGGCGTCAAAATCGCTATGCCCACAAATGGCCAACTATGCACCGATGAAAATGGTAAAGACTTTGATCAAAAGGTATACCACTCCATGATTGGATCTTTATTCTATTTATGTGCATCTAGGCCAGATATTATGCTTGGTGTTTGCTTGGGCGCCCAATTTCAAGGTACAACGAAGGAATCACACCATAAGGCTATGAAGCATGTTCTTCGATATCTAGCTCACACTACAAGACTTGGATTATGGTATCCCAAGGGCTCTGATTTTGATCTCATTGGATATTCTGAATCTGATTATGCTGGTGATCGAGTGGATCGTAAGTCAACATCCGGCACATGCCATTTCCTCGGACGATCCTTAGTATGTTGGTCCTCGAAAAAATAGAAGTGTGTATCACTCTCCACTTCTGAAACTGAGTACATAGCTGTTGGGTCATGTTGTGCTCAATTACTATGGATGAAGCAAACCCTCAAGGACTATGGCGCCAACATGAAGAATGTTCCACTCAACTGTGACAATGAGAGTGCCTTCAAGATTGCTCACAACCCAGTTCAACACTCAAGGAGAAAGGACATCCAGATCCGTCATCATTTTCTTGGAGATCATGTCTTCAAGGTTGATGTCTACTATGCAACCTTCTTCTTGTAGACGTTGTTGGGCCTCCTAGTGCAGAGGTTTGTACGATAGTAGCAAATTTCCCTCAAGTGGATGACCTAAGGTTTATCAATCCATGGGAGGTGTTGGATGAAGATGGTCTCTCTCGAAGAACCCTGCAACCAAATAACAAAGAGTCTATTGTGTCCCCAACAAACCGAATACAATGGTAAATTATATAGGTGCACTAGATCGGCAAAGAGCTGGTGATACAAGCGCAATATGGATAGTAGATATAGGTTTTTGTAATCTGAAAATATAAAAACAGCAAGGTACCAAGTGGTAAAAGTGGGCATAAACGGTAGTGTCATGCTTTGAAACAAGGCCTATGGTTCATACTTTAACTTGTGCAAGTTCTCTCAACAATAATAACATAACTGGATCACATAACTATCCCTCAACATGCATCAAAGAGTCACTCCAAAGTCACTATTGGCGGAGAACAAACTAAGAGATTATGGTACGGTAAGAAACCACCTCAAAGTTATTCTTATTAATCGATCTATTCAAGAGTCCGAAGTAAAATAACACGAAGCTATTATTTCTGTTCGATATATCTTAGAGTTCGTATTAGAATAACACCTTAAGATACAAATCAACCAAAACCCTAATGTCACCTAGATACTCCATTGTCACCTCAAGTATCCGTGGGCATGATTATACGATATGCATCACACAATCTCAGATTCATCTATTCAACCAACACAAAGAACTTCAAAGAGTGCCCCAAAGTCTCTACTAGAGAGTCAAGACGAAAGCGTGTGCCAACCCCTATGCATAGATTCCCAAGGTCACAGAACTCGCAAGTTGATCACCAAAACATACATCAAGTAGATCACGTGATATCCCATTGTCACCACATATAAGCACATGCAAGACATACATCAAGTGTTCTCAAATCCTTAAAGACTCAATCCGACAAGATAACTTCAAAGGGAAAACTCAATTCATCACAAGAGAGTAGAGGGGGAGAAACATCATAAGATCCAACTATAATAGCAAAGCTAGCGATACATCAAGATCGTGCCATCTCAAGAACACGAGAGAGAGAGAGTGAGAGATCAAACACATAGCTACTAGTACATACCCTAAGCCTCGAGGGTGGGCTACTCCCTCGTCGTCATGGAGAGAGTCTGGATGATGAAGATGGCCACTGGAGAGGGATGGTGTAGGGTGCCAAAATGGGTCTAGATTGGTTTTCAGTGGCAACAGAGGCTTTCGGCGGCGGAACTCTTGATCTAGGTTATTTTCTGGAGGTTTTTGTATTTATAGGATTTTTGGGCGTAGGGCACAAGTCAGGGGGGTCTCCGGGCTATCCACGACCCCCCTGGGCGCGCCCCCACCCTCGTGGGCAGCCCGTTACTCTCCTGGCCCAACTCTTTTACTCCGGGGGCTTCTTTTGGTCCATAAAACATCATCAAGAATTGGCACGTCAATTAGACTCCGTTTGATATTCATTTTCTGTAAAACTCAAAAACAAGGAAAAAACAGAAACTGGCACTGGTCTCTGGGTTAATAGGTTAGTCCCAAAAATCATATAAAATAGCATATAAACGCATATAGAACATCTAAGATGGATAATATAATAGCATGGAACAATAAAAAATTATAGATACGTTGGAGACGTATCAAGCATCCCCAAGCTTAATTCCTACTCGTCCTCGAGTAGGTAAATGATAAAAACAGAATTTTTGATGTGGAATGCTACCTAACATAATTCTCAATGCAATTTTCTTTATTGAGGCATGAATGTTCAGATATGAAGGATTCAAGACAAAAGTCTATATTGACATAAGAATAATAATACTTCAAGCATACTAACAAAGCAATTATGTCTTCTCAAAATAACATGGCCAAAGAAAGTTCATCCCTACAAAATCATATAGTTAGGCTATGCTTCATCTTCGTCACACAAAATATTCCAATCATGCACAACCCCGAATTCAGCCAAGAACTTGTTTCATACTTAAATTTTTTCAAACTCTTTCAACTTTCACGCAATACATGAGCGTGAGCCATGGATATAGCACTATAGGTGGAATAGAGTGGTGGTTGTGGAGAAGACAAAAGGAGGAAGATGGTCTCATATCAACTAGGCGTATCAATGGGCTATGGAGATGCCCATCAATAGATATCAATGTGAGTGAGTAGGGATTGCCAAGCAACGGATGCACTAGAGCTATAAATGTATGAAATCTCAACAAAAGAAACTAAGTGGGTGTGCATCCAACTTGCTTGCTCATGAAGACCTAGGGCACTTGAGGAAGCCCATCGTCGGAATATACAAGGCAAGTTCTATAATGAAAATTCCCACTAGTATATGAAAGTGACTAAACAAGAGGCTCTATATCATGAAGATCATGGTGCTACTTTAAAGCACAAGTGTGGAAAAAGATAGTAGCATTGTCCCTTTTTCTTTTCTTTTCCTTATTTTTTCCCTTTTTTCTTTTTCTTTTTCTTTTTTTGGGCCTTTCTTTTTTTTCTTTGACCTTTCTTCTTTTTTTTTCTTTTTTTTCTTTTTTTTTCTTTTTTGGGACAATGCTCTAATAATGATGATCATCACACTTCTATTGATTTACAACTCGATATTACAACTCGATACTAGAACAAAGTATGACTCTATATGAATGCCTCCGACGGTGTACCGGGATGTGCAATGAATCAAGAGTGACATGTATGAAAAGTTATGCATGGTGGCCTAGCCACAAATACCATGTCAACTACATGATCGTGCATGGCAATATGACAATGATGAAGCGTCTCATAGCAAACGGAACGGTGGAAAGTTGCATGGCAATATATCTCGGAATGGCTATGGAAATGCCAAGATAGGTAGGTATGGTGGCTGTTTAGAGGAAGGTATATGGTGGGTGTATAGTACCGGCGAGAGTTGCGTGGTACAAGAGAGGCTAGCAATGGTGGAAGGGTGAGAGTGCGTATAATCCATGGACTCAACATTAGTCATAAAGAACTCACGTACTTATTGCAAAAATCTACAAGTCATCAAAAAAAGTACTACACGCATGCTCCTAGGGGAAGGGTTGGTAGGAGTTAACCATCTCGCGATCCCGACCTCCACACAAAGGATGACAATCAAAGAAATACCTCATGCTTCAAATTTGTCACACAACGGTTACCATACGTGCATGTTACGGAACTTGCAAATCTCAACACAAGTATTTCCCAAATTCATAACTACTCTACTAGCATGACTCTAATATCACCATCCTCATATCTCAAAACAATCATCAAGCATCAAACTTCTCATAGTATTCAATGCACTTTACATGAAAGTTTTTATTATATCCCTCTTGGATGCCTATCATATTAGGACTAAATTCATAACCAAAGCAAATTACCATGCTGTTCCAAAGGACTCTCAAAATAGTATAGGTGAAGCATGAGAGTTCATCTATTTCTTCAAAATAAAACCACCGCCGTGCTCTAAAAGGATATAAGTGAAGCACTAGAGCAAATGACAAACTATTCCGAAAGATATAAGTGAAGATCAATGAGTAGTTGAATAATTATGTAATATGTGAAGACTCTCTAACCTTTAAGAATTTCAGATCTTGGGATATTACTGAAACAACAAGCAAAAAAATAGATTGACACTCCAAGCAAAACACATATCATGTGGTGAATAAAAATATAGCATCAAGTAAAGTTACCGATAGACGAAGACGAAAGAGGGGATGCCTTCCAGGGGAATCCCCAAGCTTAGGCTTTTGGTTGTCCTTGAATTTTACCTTGGGGTGACTTGGGAATCCCCAAGCTTAGGCTCTTGCCACTCCTTATTCCATAGTCCATCAAATCTTTACCCAAAACTTAAAAACTTCAAAACACAAAACTTAGCAGAAAACTCGTAAGCTCCGTTAGTATAAGAAAATAAAACCACCACTTAGGTACTGTTATGAACTCATTCTAAATTAATGTTGGTGTCATATCTACTATATTCCAACTTCTCTATGGTTCATACCCTCCGATACTACTCATAGATTCATCAAAATAAGCAAACAACACATAGAAAATAGAATCTGTCAAAAACAGAACAGTTTGTAGAAATCTGTAACTTACGAATACTTCTGTAACTCTAAAAATTCTGAAATAAATTGGTGGACGTGAGGAATTTGTCTATTAATCATCTGAGAAAAGAATCAACTTAAAAGAACTCTCCAGTAAAAAATGACAGCCAATCTCGTGAGCGCTAAAGTTTCTGTTTTTTACAGCATGATCGCATAAACTTCACACAAGTCTTACCAAAGGTTCTACTTGGCACAAGCACTAATTAAAACAAAAAACCACATCTAAACAGAAGCTAGATGCAATATTTATTCCTAAACAGAAGAAAAAAGCGAAGAACAAAAGTAAAGTTGGGTTGCCTCCCAACAAGCGCTATCTTTCAACGCCCCTAGCTAGGCACACTCATTTCAATGATGCTCCAATAAAAGATAAGAATTGAAACATAAAGGTAGCATGATGAAGTGTCGGGGGAAACTGTCTGCCACGAACACCTATGGGACCGGGGTCCCTTATTCGTTGCGGTAAGGGAGCGGAGGGAGCACGGAGAGCAGATCGAGGAGCGCACGCGGGCAGTTCTACCAAGGTTCAGGCCGCGCGGACGCGTAAAACCCTACTCCTGCCTTGGTTGTATTGAGCTCGGGAGCTTAGAGATCTACAGTGCTTAGCTACACCGAGCGAGAGAGTGAGCAAGTTTCTGGGATCGAACCCCCTCTACGTTGTGCATGGGCCTCCTTTTATAGCTCAAAGGGGTCACCGGCAGGTGTCAACGTAGAGGAGGGTAAAAGTGTAAATTTGGAGGTAGTTGTAACAGTGCGTGAATAGTGCGTGAACAGTGGTCTTCACCTAACTTTGACAGTGGGGGACAAGGGCATTAACTGCCCGTCGCCGTCGACCCCAAAAGCGTCCGTCCATGCTCCTCCGTTCGCCACGGCGGTAGCCTCGTCACCGTGGCATGCCACCGTGTGCCCCAGGCTGCACAGCCATCCGCCACGCGCCCCTGGAAGGGCCCCAGGGCGATGCGTGGGCCGATGAGCTGGAGCGCGGGCACACAGCATTGTTTCCCCGGCAAGCACCTTGCCGGGGTAGTGATCTTGCCGGGCCCGGAAGCTTGTCGCTCTCCGGGTCCTGCCGGGGCGCATGATGCGCCGAGGCATTTCTTGAGATATGTACTCCTTGGGCTTCCTGGCAAGCTCCTCTTGCCACGGTTTGGTGCTAAAGTGATAACCTTGAGCCTGGTGCGGCCTTCCCGGCAAGCTCCTCTTGCTGGGGCCTTGATCTTCGGACTTGTATACTTTGTTTTTGAATGGCTTCATAGGGACCGGAAAGGTTCTTGGCGAGCACGTGGTAAGCCCAGCCGCGGGAAGCTGCTATTGCCCGTGCACAAGTTGGGGTACTAAGGTACCCCTATCTTAGTACACCGATAGGAGCCCCCGGGCCTGGGCCACACACGGTGCCGAGCGCTGTTGGGCCAGGCCCAAGACAGTGCACGGGCACACGCGGCCCACGGCACGCCGTATCTCCTTCCGTATCCGCCGCATCCCTCCCTAACGGCACGCGTCGATTGCGGCGTCGTGGGAGAGATCGTGGCCTGTTCTTTAATGGGAAATGCGGAACGTCCCCCCCTTCCCCCTTAAAAGCAGAGGAAGCAGGGGCAGTTCCCCTCCTTCGTCTTCATTGCGCCTTTCTTCTCCAGAAACCCCCGTCGCCCTCCGCCTCCCAAAGGTCGACAGAGAGCCAAGCCCTTCCCTTCCTCCGCCGCATCCCGCATCCGCGGCGCTGTCGACCTCCTCACCTCTTTCCTCGCCGCCCCCGCCATGGCTCCGAAGAGCGACAAGGCCAAGAGCGACAAGGCCAAGAAGGAGAAGTCCGAGCAGGCGGCGAAGCTGGCCGCCCTGCGGAAGAAGTGTGTGGTCTTCGCGCCGAGGCTTCACGCGAGGGAGCTGCGGGACAAATATTATTTGTTCTGGGCGAGGGAGACCAAAGCTCATCCCCGCACCCAAGTCTTCCCCGCCGTCGCCAAAGATATGTTCCCCGGCGGGTACTTTTTCTTCGCTGCATTCTTCCATTGTGGTCTGTGCCCTCCGTTCTCAGAGTTCTTTTGCGATGTAATGAACACATATGGCCTCCACCTCCTAGATTTCACCCCCAACGCCATCCTTATGATGGCCATTTTCGTACATCTGTGCGAAAACTATGTTGGGGTTCATCCAAATGTAGCCCTTTTCCGCCACTTCTTCATGCCTAGAGTAGAATCCGGTGCCCCCCTCTCGGGCGGCATCTCCTGGATCTTCAGGCTGAACAAGAAGGACTCATACTTGAGGGGAGAGCTTCGCGGCAAGTGGGAGGAGTGGAGAGCCGATTGGTGCTGGGTGCTGGAAGCTAATCCTGAGCCCTTTACCGCGCCGCGCCAAACTGCCATAGTTCGTGGCAGGGACTGGAGCGAATTGGCCCCGGAGGACAGCAAGCTTAATATCGCCCTCATTAGGATCATTCGTCTCCGGTTCGCCAATCTGACTATTGGAGAAGTTGGAGCAGATTTCCTCCACCGCTGCATCGCCCCTTTACAAGAGAGGAAAAGGGCCGCCTGGGAATTCGGCAACGCGGCAGATATCATGAGGCTGCGCCCTGGATTGAACTACAACTTCACTGCCTTGGAGTTGAAGGGGATGGTCCGGGAGCTCTTCAAGCATGACCCGGCCCACCCGGAGTGGTTCAGACCTTCCCGGGGAGTGGTGCCGCTGTGCAACAGCACTGCCCGAGATTCTCTTTGCGCGATGATGCCCGAGTGCGACTCCCACGACGTCATCCCCACTTGGCTGGAGCCTTCACCGGAGACCGTGCTGACCTTCTTCGACAACTTGGTCGAGACGCCCCGCAACGCCGAGGAGAACAAGGGCCTTACCCGGGCTACTACTGAGTGGGATATAGCTTATATCGCCTCCAGGATGGAGGAGGCCGCCGCAGCTGCGGCTGCGGGCGAGTTTGGATACACTGGAGAAGAGGCCCAGGCCGCGGACGCAGTGAGTCAAGCAGAGGAGGAGGAAATCCTCAAGCTACTGAAGCTTGCGCCCGAGGAGTTTGCCGGGGAGCCTTCCGTGAAGTTTGCCGGGACGAACGAGGTTGTCGGGGGGAGCGAGGCCGCCGGGCATGGCGCTGAGTCCAGCGGGCCTGCCGAGGAGGAGGAGGGCGCCGAGGCTGATGAAGACTCTGGTGGATCTCTGAATCTCCATGACGACGCCTCCTCATCCTCAGAGAACTCCCCGCCTACGGCAAGTCCCATGCAGCAACCGAGGAAGCGCCTCCGCAAGGCAGCTGAGGCAGCGAGGCCACAGGCGCCTCGAGAGCAGCCAACGCGCCGTGCGACGCGCGCCACCAAGACGAGCAAAGCAGTCAAGGAGGCGCCCCGTGCCCAAGCTCCAAGCGGAGGGGGATCTTCCCGGAGCGGAACGGGTGCTCCATCTGCTCCTCGGGCCTCGGCGACGACGGGGGCTTGTTCTTCACAACCCGCAGCCCCGGAGACCGCCAAGCGCCCGAGGGAGCCTTCTCCTCCAGCTCCTCGCGCGGGAGCAAACCAGGCGGAGTTTGACGTCTCCGCCCTCAGCTCCGACGAAGAGGAAGAGGAGTAAGTACTTGTAATTCTTTAGTTTCTTCGATTTTGTCTTGATTTTCCTTGTCGGTTCTGATCTTGTTGTTGCTTTGCTTTCAGGACCCTGACCCAGCGGATGGCGAAGAGGGCCAAGATCCCTGTGGTCTAGATTGAAGACGACTCGCCCGCCGCGGCGACCGGAGACGTGCCAGCGGTAAGCTTGCCGGATCAACCTGCTGCTCCGGAGAGCAGCCCCCAGCGCAGCCCCCAGCGGAAGTCTGGTATTTATCTTTTTGCTTGACGGGCACGCTTGAGGTTATCATCTTGGTTGACGTTTTGATGTCTTGTTTGTCTTGTGCAGAAGTGGAGCCTCAGCCGCAGGAGCGCCCGGAGGTCGCCCCCGACGAGCCACTTGCTCCACCCTCCCCGCTAAGGGTGAACTCCCCGACGAGGGAGAACGCTCCGCCAAGGACGGGCACTCCGCCAAGGGGGAGTACCCCGCCAAGGGTGAGCAGCCCGAGAAGGGTGAGCACCCCGCCAAGGGAGGGCGCGGGCGGCCCTCCGCCAGCAGGGGCTACTGCTCCGCCGCCAAGGGAGAATTCCCCGGCGAGGGACCCCGTCGTTGAAGAAGTCCGCAAAGGGAAACCTTGTAGCTTCTTCTTCTTGGATTCTTCTTTTTTGGATATTTGCTTGATTCTTTCTTTTCTTTTTCTTCGGCTAGATCCTTGTAACACCCCAAAATTTTAACCACATTTTCATTAAATAAAATTTGGCTAGAAATAAAATTTTGAATTATAATAGGCCCTTTTATAATTTTCAGAGCCTTTTCTATTCCTGCCTTAGAAAATCTTCTTTACATATAGGAAATTTTTTGGAAATACTTTTGTGGGCTCTGGTTGTATCTTGGGTCTTTTCATTATTTGTTTGATAACATTAGAAATTATTTTTATAATAAAATTTTGCCTTAGAAATCTCTTTTAATAGCTTTTGCAATGTTTTAAATGCTTCTGTTGCACTACTTCTATTTCAAATAATTCTCTAAAAAAATTCCACCATAATTCTGGGAGGTCATGTGATGCCTATGTGTCACATTGGTGCAAAAACCCAACTTGGTGTTTTACAAAATTTGAGTGAACCTTCCTCTTTTTCATTTCTGTCCATCTTCTAGGTTTCTACTACAACCCTATTAATTCTTGCTCCAAAAATTCTGAGCCTTGACCATCTTCTTGTCCTTCCAACCAAAACCTTAACTCCAGAAGATCAGCTCCATTAGCATCTTTTAGACCCACCAAACACCCCTCTGAATATTCTGTCCAGAACTGAATTCCAGTACAACTTGCACTAGCAAGTATTTCCTTTTCCCGAACTGACTCCACCATCATCTCTATCATCTAAAGAGACACTATCCTGCCAAGTACCACATCGAGCCAACTCTTCTAGATAGACCTAGCATTTCATCAAACAGGTTGTGGGCATGACAAAAACTTTGCCACTTCCTAAACCTTTATGGACACTTGATTATTTAACCAAACCAGCATGTCCATCATTCCTCTCATGCCCTAAAGCACCTTTCTGTTAATTTGCAGCTCTTGTGGGCCCCCCTAGATGCCTCTGGCATTGCGTCGAACACCTTGTGAGCACACACAGAGCGCGGCCAGAGCATGCTAATTGCACGCGGTGGCATCAAGCTCCTGTCATTGCCCTGCTGCTTCCCCTGCTCGCCCGAGCCTCCCACCGGATCAACTCGACCACCAATAACTTCCCCGACACCTTCCCTTGGCCGCTTGCGCCGGCCACCACCGTCCACACCGACCGGAGCCGCCGCCCGACGAGTCCCGCATCGCCACGTCGCACCGACCGTCAACGCTCGGGACGCGTGGCTCGCCCCCGAGCCAAACAAGACCCCCGCCATCACTGCAAGCCACCACCGTTCACACCGACCCCCGCCGGCCTCACCAACCTCGCCACCGGCCGCGTCTGCCATTAATGGCCTCCGCCACTGTACGCCCGTGGACGGTGCTGTCCGAGCTACCTGGCACCTTCCCGAGCCGCCAGCACACTCCCATAGTAACTTTGGCCGGCCACCGTCCCCAGCGAACCTCACCGGCCACCCCACGACCTCGCCGGCGCAGTAATGGCGTTGCCACCGTGTCCGTTCTCTGGAACCCGCCGAACCGCGTCACCCCGCCTATAAAAGGCCCCCCCCTGAGGCCGTTGCACTCACCACGACATTCCCTCTCATCCCTGTAAACCACCCCGAGCCACCATTTAAGCCGAGGTGGTCTTCTCATTCCTCTCCGGCAGCTACTGCCGCCGCCCTCGCCTCGCAGCTACCCACCTCTTCAGAGCGTCCCCCTCTCCAAAAACCCCCACCACTAGCTCCCACTCGATCCCACGCATCCTACCCGCCCATCTTTTTCACCGGAGGAAGCCCGTGGGCAAAAGCCCCAAATCGCCGTCGCCGGAGCCCCACGGGAGGACTCACCGCCGTTGGTCCCGAGCTCTCCAGCTATCGAAACGGCTACCCAGAGGATCGCCATGCTCTCCTGGTTCCATTCATGTGCTCGGCGTCCCGAACGACGTCGCCGTTCGCCGGCGATGATCGCCGGAATCCGTCTCTGCCCCAGACCAGACGCGCGCGGGCTAGAGGAGACGAACTCGACAAGTGGGGCCCGGCCATCAGCGACTCAGGCCGCAGACCCCGCTGGGTAAGTGGAGGCGGTTTCCTCCTGGAGCCGTTTCCGCACGGAGAAGGCGTGTTCCGTGGAATACGCCATCGACGTCAGCACATCTCCCCGCAGCCAGATAACTGGGCTCGGCCCAGTGGCGCCGTGGAGCTAAACAGCGCTCAGGGCGCGATTCTGACCTTCTCTTTTATTCTTTCCAGCAGCTTTCAAATAATTCCACAGCCACCAAATCTGATCCAAATTTGATGATTCCAATTCCTGTAGGCTTCTAAAATCATGCTCTGTTTATTTAATTTAGGTGAACATTTTTGTTATAATTAGCCTCTGTTGAATCAATTAAATATTGCTTTTAATCAGTTGTTCCAGACTTAGATATTCCATGAGTAATTCATATGAACTCTAAATAAATTAATTCTTTTTCTGATATTCCTTAATTATCCTCTGGTTTAGTTTAGTATCTGTTTCAAAAACATTTGAAATATTTTTTATTGCTGTTTTTGAATTATGTGGTGATTTAGATATTTTTGAAAATAGGAAGTGAAGGGGGGATGTATATTTCAAACTTTTGGAGTGCACCCAATATTTCTGCATGCTCAAGGCAAGCATTTTGAACACTTGATATGGCATATGTTTTCATGCTATAATATTTTAGGGCATGTTCGATACTTTGATAGGCTTGGCATATGAGTAGAAATATTGCATGCATGCATGGTCATAATTATACTTTCTCTTGCATGCATCCCCTTCAAATTTGCAGCATGCATAAGTTATGAAAATCCAGGAATGTGCTCCTGTTTTGGACGTGCCGATGGGCACGGGCCATATTTTGACACGGTGGTGTCATGAGGTATATGTGGAAGCAGGCAAGGGTTGTAGCCCTGTCCTGGTGAAACTGTTGAGAGAATAAGTTCTGTTGTGATAACCCTGCAGGAAACCTAAGCCTCCTGAGTCGACCGTAGATCGAGTCTTGTTCCGGTAACCCCCATACTTGTTTCGTGCTACCACTTGTCCCTGCCTCGGGTAAGGTATGGTTTAGTAAGTTGATAACCCCTTTCCGTGCACACACCGTACAGAGGACTACGATGAGGGTTTCCAGGGCCCTGGACTAAACCCAGTCATCGGGTCAGGGAGCATGGGTGTTTCCGGTTGTAGCCGAGAGGGAGTGTACCCTTGTAATCCGCGCGTTTGAATAGTGATCCCATGCTCATGGAGGTTGTAGCCTCTCCGACTTAGAGTTTTACTTAACTGTTGTTTTGGGTGACTCCTGGCAGCAGAAAAGTTAAGCTGGTGTGTGCTGGTTAGGTGTGTTTTCAACCCAAAGACCATAATGGGAATTAGTCAGTGTCCCGATACTGATTAAAGAAATCCTATACTTGTGGGTAAAGAGTACACCCTCTGCAGAGTCGTATCTATTCGAATAGCCGTGTCCGCGGTTAAGGATTACAGTCTGGGTTGGTCAAGTGTCGGTCTTAGAGTCGGTCTCCGGAGGAAATAATTTAATTTTGAGCATGGAGTATTATGCAGATTAATTCTTACTGCTACTGGTGATGTTATGAATATTATGGATGATATGAGTATTATTGTGGACTAACCCGTTCCTCTTATGTTTACTTTCCAGAGTGTCTCAGGGGATGGCTAGACTATCCCGGACACTCGCCTTTATTTTCAAGTCCTTTCTGTGGCGTCCCTCGAGTGTCAGGCGGTTTATCACGCCACTACTCTTGTGGACACCCGACTGGCATTTCTTTTCAAGTCCTTTCGTGGCGTCGCCTGAGTTCTCGGATGGTATCGTCCGATTTCTCTTTTAGACACCCGACTGGCATTTCTTTTCAAGACCGACCGTGGTGTCACTTGACACCCGATCGGCATTTCTTTTATATTTTATTGATGCTAATATTTATCTTCTGCACTAAATATTATTCATCATGCCATGTTTTAATTCCTGTCAGCATGCATTTAATATAAGTATATCATGAGCATGTGCATATAGTTTAATTCACCATGACCATATTATTGTCTTGCTGCATTTGTTATATCTTTTGTCCATGATGTTTGCGAGTACATTCAAACGTACTCACAGGCTTGTCCCTGGCTATTTACTTGGCCAGGTTAAGAATTCTGCGGGAAGAACCCAGCGACATCCGTGCGAAGCCTAGGAGTGCAGCCACGCAGGATAGGAGTTATCCGGGTCAGCTGTTCCTGTTGGAATGGAGCCCCATCGATGTTGAAGATCCTTAAGCCTTTTCCCTTCATCCACCACTGGAGTCATTGTTGTATCAGTATGCCTTTATGGTCTTGTATCAAATTCTTGTAAATGCTTGGTAACCTGTAACAAGGATGTGTCCACCAGTAACAGCAATCCTGGGCTGGTGATGACACTAGGGGTTAATTTCTGGAATATTACGTTCCCGAAATCTGGCCCCGACAGCCTTGGTATCAGAGCCAGGCTGACCATTGGCTAATCCTATCCTAGCCTGGTCACCATCCCTAGGTTTCCGCACCATCCACATCTTTTCCTGTCCACGGTCAAGTCTATCCCATCCACAGTGGCAACCGACATCTTTGGATAGCCGGTGCCCAACCTATCAGTCTATCCATAGGCCGTGTGCCTGTGCCAACACCTGAGTTTTCCCATCCACAAGCGTGCGATGGAAGACTCGGCTGGCCTATAAAGGAAGCCATACCCCAAGCTCAACACATCACAGCCTCATTCCCAGTTCGATATCAAACCACCAAGATGACAGGCCCCCTCGTGCACAACGAGACCACCGCAGTCGAGCTTGAAGGCTTCGTAACCATCCTCGCCAATCTCACCCGTCGTGCTTTTAGCATCGACGAGCCACCGGAATATGTCGTGTACCAAGAGCGCACGAGTAATTCCATCCATCACTTCTGGGCCACGGTGCACATCTACGGGAGGGGCACCACATCGGAGCGTCCCTACCGATTCACCAGGAGGACAACCTCCGACGAGCCACAATCCGTCCAACTTGCAGCCCGAGAGGCTATAGTTCAACTCCGGCACCTGTCACCGAGGGTTAACTGCCGCTCATTCTACTACTACCCTAGTCGCGAAGGCTATGGTAGCCCAACCTAGGTCGCCAACGGGGACCATGAGTCGGATCCTGCCCTGGTGCATCTGGTGCGCTACCTGAGAGCGCAAGAGGCACTATTCGATCAGGTCACTCTTGACCTGATTGAGACCCGCAGGACGCTCGCTCTCCTGACCCCAGCAAGGAGTGAAGTCGCAACCGCCACCGACACCCCGATAGTGCTGCTTGGAAGGCCGGTTGAGCCCCCAAGCTCTGACCATGTCACCTACCCGGGCAATGCCTTTGCCTCACCCGGAAATCTCCGTCGTCTCTTGGAAGCCTACTCCAATGGGACGGTGACCTCGACACCCCGCGAAGGCCACCACCGCTACTCCAGCCCTATAGCTCCCCATCCTACCCCGGCCAGCTCCGACGCGGAAGCACACGGAGACGACTCGGCATCCGCAAGACGCGCCAAGATAGATATCAACCAGGTGGAGTGAGTCCACCAGAATTGTTATCAAGCCCTAGTGGCTCGGTTTTCTTTTAGTTCCGCAGTAGCTGTTGTGTGGCGTAGTGAGTTTGTAGACCCCCTGTGTGTCACCATCTAATAGTATGTGTGATCTGGCATAAATTGCTTGATGAGTGGTTGCAGAGTAAATTCTAGATGTGACCCCTAACCGACACGCACAGTAATATGTCACTTTTCTTGTGGGGATTGAGGCCTGAGACTTTGACTCAGACAGCCCCGCGCCGGAGTCGGTGTCTCTGTCGTACCGGCACCATTTCATGTTTCATGACCCAGGCTCTCTATAAGAGGCCACACTCATTTTTTTCCACACCAGCAACCATCAGCATCAAGCACTGCCTTTTCCATTCATCCACCCATGTCTCACCCCGGAGCTTATCTGAGGACCCCCGATGCAAGACCTGGTAGTTTTGTTATGTTATTGTGGGATTTTACCCGCAATACTCTTGGCTCCACCCATCCACCCCTGTATGAGCTGTTCAAATTGAGAATCACTCCTGATCTCTCGAAATACTGGGCAGCTGTACATATTCCACCAGCAGATTTAAACCAAGGCCCTCCCTATGTGATTTTCATCGGGAGATCCATGCCAACGCCAGGCATGGCCATTGAGTCTGCTGCGTATGAAGCAGTCACCCGTCTTCGATTTGCGGTACCTTGTGCCAACACAAGGGAATACTGCTATTTCCCAAGCCGCGCTGCTTTTGGAGCAGAAGCTACGTTCCGCTGTGGACGTGCGGAGAGCGATCCAGCCCTGGTCTATCTCATTCAATATGTGATGGCCCAGGAGCGTTTCACCCAGCAAATACTGGAGTATCTCCACTACCTTGCTGTTCTGAATCCCCGGATCGCCATTGGCGGACCCCCTCTGCCAACTCAGGAGGGACACGTTCTTCGTTTGCTCCCTCAACTTTCTCCACTCCCTCCGGAAGAAGAAGGATGTGTTCCAACACCGAGAAGCCTTCCGCTTGACCCCGTAGATCCCGCTTTCGGACCGTAGACGGCCGTGAGTGCGTTTGTGTAGCATGTAGTGTTTGTTTGCATGATGTGCTTTGTTTGTTTTGACTATATGTCATGAATGAATTGCCCTGTCTGCATTTTTGCATATGAGTGCCTTGTTTGGGTGGTATGCTTTTTGATTCTACCGCCTTAACAAATCTCGAGGACGAGATTTTCTTAAGGGGGTTAGAATTTGTAACACCCCAAAATTTTAACCACATTTTCATTAAATAAAATTTGGCTAGAAATAAAATTTTGAATTATAATAGGCCCTTTTATAATTTTCAGAGCCTTTTCTATTCCTGCCTTAGAAAATCTTCTTTACATATAGAAAATTTTTTGGAAATACTTTTGTGGGCTCTGGTTGTATCTTGGGTCTTTTCATTATTTGTTTGATAACATTAGAAATTATTTTTATAATAAAATTTTGCCTTAGAAATCTCTTTTAATAGCTTTTGCAATGTTTTAAATGCTTCTGTTGCACTACTTCTATTTCAAATAATTCTCTAAAAAAATTCCACCATAATTCTGGGAGGTCATGTGATGCCTATATGTCACATTGGTGCAAAAACCCAACTTGGTGTTTTACAAAATTTGAGTGAACCTTCCTCTTTTTCATTTCTGTCCATCTTCTAGGTTTCTACTACAACCCTATTAATTCTTGCTCCAAAAATTCTGAGCCTTGACCATCTTCTTGTCCTTCCAACCAAAACCTTAACTCCAGAAGATCAGCTCCATTAGCATCTTTTAGACCCACCAAACACCCCTCTGAATATTCTGTCCAGAACTGAATTCCAGTACAACTTGCACTAGCAAGTATTTCCTTTTCCCGAACTGACTCCACCATCATCTCTATCATCTAAAGAGACACTATCCTGCCAAGTACCACATCGAGCCAACTCTTCTAGATAGACCTAGCATTTCATCAAACAGGTTGTGGGCATGACAAAAACTTTGCCACTTCCTAAACCTTTATGGACACTTGATTATTTAACCAAACCAGCATGTCCATCATTCCTCTCATGCCCTAAAGCACCTTTCTGTTAATTTGCAGCTCTTGTGGGCCCCCCTAGATGCCTCTGGCATTGCGTCGAACACCTTGTGAGCACACACAGAGCGCGGCCAGAGCATGCTAATTGCACGCGGTGGCATCAAGCTCCTGTCATTGCCCTGCTGCTTCCCCTGCTCGCCCGAGCCTCCCACCGGATCAACTCGACCACCAATAACTTCCCCGACACCTTCCCTTGGCCGCTTGCGCCGGCCACCACTGTCCACACCGACCGGAGCCGCCGCCCGACGAGTCCCGCATCGCCACGTCGCACCGACCGTCAACGCTCGGGACGCGTGGCTCGCCCCCGAGCCAAACAAGACCCCCGCCATCACTGCAAGCCACCACCGTTCACACCGACCCCCGCCGGCCTCACCAACCTCGCCATCGGCCGCGTCTGCCATTAATGGCCTCCGCCACTGTACGCCCGTGGACGGTGCTGTCCGAGCTACCTGGCACCTTCCCGAGCCGCCAGCACACTCCCATAGTAACTTTGGCCGGCCACCGTCCCCAGCGAACCTCACCGGCCACCCCACGACCTCGCCGGCGCAGTAATGGCGTTGCCACCGTGTCCGTTCTCTGGAACCCGCCGAACCGCGTCACCCCGCCTATAAAAGGCCCCCCTCCTGAGGCCGTTGCACTCACCACGACATTCCCTCTCATCCCTGTAAACCACCCCGAGCCACCATTTAAGCCGAGGTGGTCTTCTCATTCCTCTCCGGCAGCTACTGCCGCCGCCCTCGCCTCGCAGCTACCCACCTCTTCAGAGCGTCCCCCTCTCCAAAAACCCCCACCACTAGCTCCCACTCGATCCCACGCATCCTACCCGCCCATCTTTTTCACCGGAGGAAGCCCGTGGGCAAAAGCCCCAAATCGCCGTCGCCGGAGCCCCACGGGAGGACTCACCGCCGTTGGTCCCGAGCTCTCCAGCTATCGAAACGGCTACCCAGAGGATCGCCATGCTCTCCTGGTTCCATTCATGTGCTCGGCGTCCCGAACGACGTCGCCGTTCGCCGGCGATGATCGCCGGAATCCGTCTCTGCCCCAGACCAGACGCGCGCGGGCTAGAGGAGACGAACTCGACAAGTGGGGCCCGGCCATCAGCGACTCAGGCCGCAGACCCCGCTGGGTAAGTGGAGGCGGTTTCCTCCTGGAGCCGTTTCCGCACGGAGAAGGCGTGTTCCGTGGAATACGCCATCGACGTCAGCACATCTCCCCGCAGCCAGATAACTGGGCTCGGCCCAGTGGCGCCGTGGAGCTAAACAGCGCTCAGGGCGCGATTCTGACCTTCTCTTTTATTCTTTCCAGCAGCTTTCAAATAATTCCACAGCCACCAAATCTGATCCAAATTTGATGATTCCAATTCCTGTAGGCTTCTAAAATCATGCTCTGTTTATTTAATTTAGGTGAACATTTTTGTTATAATTAGCCTCTGTTGAATCAATTAAATATTGCTTTTAATCAGTTGTTCCAGACTTAGATATTCCATGAGTAATTCATATGAACTCTAAATAAATTAATTCTTTTCTGATATTCCTTAATTATCCTCTGGTTTAGTTTAGTATCTGTTTCAAAAACATTTGAAATATTTTTTATTGCTGTTTTTGAATTATGTGGTGATTTAGATATTTTTGAAAATAGGAAGTGAAGGGGGGATGTATATTTCAAACTTTTGGAGTGCACCCAATATTTCTGCATGCTCAAGGCAAGCATTTTGAACACTTGATATGGCGTATGTTTTCATGCTATAATATTTTAGGGCATGTTCGATACTTTGATAGGCTTGGCATATGAGTAGAAATATTGCATGCATGCATGGTCATAATTATACTTTCTCTTGCATGCATCCCCTTCAAATTTGCAGCATGCATAAGTTATGAAAATCCAGGAATGTGCTCCTGTTTTGGACGTGCCGATGGGCACGGGCCATATTTTGACACGGTGGTGTCATGAGGTATATGTGGAAGCAGGCAAGGGTTGTAGCCCTGTCCTGGTGAAACTGTTGAGAGAATAAGTTCTGTTGTGATAACCCTGCAGGAAACCTAAGCCTCCTGAGTCGACCGTAGATCGAGTCTTGTTCCGGTAACCCCCATACTTGTTTCGTGCTACCACTTGTCCCTGCCTCGGGTAAGGTATGGTTTAGTAAGTTGATAACCCCTTTCCGTGCACACACCGTACAGAGGACTACGATGAGGGTTTCCAGGGCCCTGGACTAAACCCAGTCATCGGGTCAGGGAGCATGGGTGTTTCCGGTTGTAGCCGAGAGGGAGTGTACCCTTGTAATCCGCGCGTTTGAATAGTGATCCCATGCTCATGGAGGTTGTAGCCTCTCCGACTTAGAGTTTTACTTAACTGTTGTTTTGGGTGACTCCTGGCAGCAGAAAAGTTAAGCTGGTGTGTGCTGGTTAGGTCTATTTTCAACCCAAAGACCATAATGGGAATTAGTCAGTGTCCCGATACTGATTAAAGAAATCCTATACTTGTGGGTAAAGAGTACACCCTCTGCAGAGTCGTATCTATTCGAATAGCCGTGTCCGCGGTTAAGGACTACAGTCTGGGTTGGTCAAGTGTCGGTCTTAGAGTCGGTCTCCGGAGGAAATATTTAAAAATTTGAGCATGGTTATTTTGCAGGATAATTATCGTTGCTACTGGTGTTACCATTAGTATATTTGATGATATGATTATATTTGTGAACTAACCCCCTGCTCTTATTTTACTTTCCAGAGTGTCTCAGGGGCTGGCTAGACTACCCCGGACACTCGCCTTTATTTTCAAGTCCTTTCTGTGGCGTCCCTCGGGTGTCAGGCGGTTTATCACGCCACTACTCTTGTGGACACCCGACTGGCATTTCTTTTCAAGTCCTTTCGTGGCGTCGCCTGAGTTCTCGGATGGTATTGTCCGATTTCTCTTTTAGACACCCGACTGGCATTTCTTTTCAAGTCCTTTCGTGGCGTCGCCTGAGTTCTCGGATGGTATCGTCCGATTTCTCTTTTAGACACCCGACTGGCATTTCTTTTCAAGACCGACCGTGGTG
Source organism: Secale cereale (assembly GCA_902687465.1). Classification (NCBI taxonomy): domain Eukaryota; kingdom Viridiplantae; phylum Streptophyta; class Magnoliopsida; order Poales; family Poaceae; genus Secale; species Secale cereale. The sequence goes on from LR738712.1 coordinate 411,706,468, forward strand.
TCACTTGACACCCGATCGGCATTTCTTTTATATTTTATTGATGCTAATATTTATCTTCTGCACTAAATATTATTCATCATGCCATGTTTTAATTCCTGTCAGCATGCATTTAATATAAGTATATCATGAGCATGTGCATATAGTTTAATTCACCATGACCATATTATTGTCTTGCTGCATTTGTTATATCTTTTGTCCATGATGTTTGCGAGTACATTCAAACGTACTCACAGGCTTGTCCCTGGCTATTTACTTGGCCAGGTTAAGAATTCTGCGGGAAGAACCCAGCAACATCCGTGCGAAGCCTAGGAGTGCAGCCACGCAGGATATGAGTTATCCGGGTCAGCTGTTCCTGTTGGAATGGAGCCCCATCTATGTTGAAGATCCTTAAGCCTTTTCCCTTCATCCACCACCGGAGTCATTGTTGTATCAGTAGGCCTTTATGGTCTTGTATCAAATTCTTGTAAATGCTTGGTAACCTGTAACAAGGATGTGTCCACCAGTAACAGCAATCCTGGGCTGGTGATGACACTAGGGGTTAATTTCTGGAATATTACGTTCCCGAAATCCGGCCCCGACAATCCTCCCGCCCCGGAGCGGATGGAAACGGAGGCCACCACTGAGGAGGAGGTGCACGGCGACGGCGGCAACGCCACTGCCGCTGACGAGCCAGCCGACGCCGCGGCTGGGGAAGAGGCCGGCCACCGCACTGCTGGCCCGGAGGCTGCAGGAGTGTCGGACGCTGCACCGGCCGCCGACCCCTCCGCCTCCTCGGAGCGGTCGGGTGTCTACTTGGAGGCCGCCAACGGGGTCTTTATTCAAGTCCCGTGGGCATCCTCGTCTCGAGCACCCGCGGAGGAAGAGACCTTTGACGGAGAGGTCCTCGCCCCCGCTGGGTTGAAGGTCGTTGAAGCACCCCGCGGTAGCGACGAGCCTGAAGAGGAGAAGCTCCTTCGTCGGCTCCTGGCCCTGTACCGGGCCAGGCAGGCGAAGTTGGAGTCTCGGGAGGCTCTTACTGCCAAGGCTGGAGCTGACATGGAGAAGCGCGCCGCGGAGCTCCGCGCCGCCAACCAGGCGGCCCTCCGCAACCTGGCTGAGGAGCGCGAAGAGCTTGCCGGGGCGCAGCAAGCTTTCCTCCTGGAAAAAGCTGATGCCGAGGAGCAGCAACGGTTGGCCGCCGAGGAGCTGTCCCGGCGAGAAGGAGTACTCAACCAGCGGAAGGTCGACCTCGATGCCCACGAGGACGACCTTGCCGCCCGGGAGCAGGCCATTGGCGGGGCTCTGAAGGAGGCGAGGAGCGCAGCAGCCGCCGCAGAGACCGCCAAGAAAGATCTGGAGGCCAAGGTGGAGCAGCTGGAGTTGTTCCTGAAGGCGAGAGAGGATAGAGTCACTGCGCTCAACGTGGAGCGGGAAAAAGATGCCCACACCAACTCTGAGTTGCAGGTACGTCTCTCCAAGAAAGGCGACGAGCTCACTGCCGCCAAGGATTCCATTGCTGACTTAGAGTTGAAGGTCTCCACTCTGACTGATTCGCTCGAGGCCGCCCGGGACCGCGAGACGAAGCTGAAGGACGAACTCCGCAAGGAACGGAACTTGGTGGAGAGCGCCGCCGTCTCAGCGAACAACTTCAGCCGGGCAGTGGAGCAGTGGACTGATGAGCTGGTCACCTCCCCTGCCAGTATTGACATGGAGATGATGGCGTTGAGGGCGGAGCATCTCGTGTACTCCCCGGACGAGAGTCTCCCCCACAGCGCCAAGTTGAGTCTGTTCTTCCGGGGAATTGCGCCGGCGCTTGCGCGGCTGCGGGAGAAGATCTCCGCGCAGCTGGCCGACGAGGCGCGTTGGCTCTGCATGGGCACCCTGGAGCGTGTCTTGTCGAAGATCGTCTACCGCAACCCCGGCATCAACCTCGTCAACGTCCTCCGCACCTTGCCGCCCGAAGCTGACCAGGAGGCGTTGAAGGCGCAGGTTGCCCACATCGTCGCCAAGGTGAGCAAGATTACGAGGCGTGAAGGCGACCGCGTAGATTAGATCCCCTTTGTTTCTGCTCCCTTTGTCGCTGCCAATTAGGTCATAGGCAGTAGTTGATTAGAACAGCGGCAAGCAATCTTTGTAATATACACTTTTATTTCGAGCAAACAATGCAGTGTTATCTCCCTTGCTTTTGATCCTCCACTTTGTACGCTTTTTACCCTACGCTTTTAGGGGACTTGCCGGCAAGGGGCCCTTGCCGCGAGCGCTGAGTGCTGGACTCTTAGTAGCCTGCTGGCAAAGACCTTGTCGGCAAGTAACCTTGCCGCGGCTAGTCGCAGCACACTTAAGTTGCTGAGCGAACTCGAAAACGAAGTAAGGGCGCGACACTTGTCACAGCTCACTTAAGCCGTTGAGCGTGCTCGAAACAATGTAAGGGCGCGGCTAGCCACGGGTAGGTTCCTCCGCGCACAGGTTTTCCATACAAGGCGTGGTTGTTCAAGGAAGACAACTAAAATTTGAAAAAATTGAATTGCTCAAACTCTGGTAACTTAGCTTTCATAGATTGTTTGTTCCCCGACAAGGCTTCTCTTTCTTGAACAGCACTTGGTTCATGCCTCCATCTCCTTCCCCCCCGGCAAACTTGTGCGCGAGGAACATTCCTTCTGCTTAAGAGGGAAAGAAAAAGAGGAGGAGAAACAAGTATAGGGCCTCACGGGTTGCTAGTGCTTACCGGGGACGTGCGTTGCACAAGGTGTCAGACAATGCATGCAAATAACAAAGAAAAGCATGGAAATGACAAATAGTGCGAAGCACAAAAGATTTACTGATGCACGGGATATGCGCCCGGCTTTGTACAAAAGGTTTACATGCAACAGCGGCAAGACTTGTACAAAAGGTGGTTGCCGGAGCGGATCACGGCAACCGCGCCTTATGGGTGAAACTTGCGAAGATGCTCTATGTTCCAGGAGTTGCTCACCGGTAAGCCTTCTTCGGTCTCAAGGTGGACAGCGCCGGGCCTTGTGACTTGTCTCACCTGATAAGGGCCTTCCCACTTCGGCGTCAACTTGTTGGAATTCTTGGCGGACTGAACACGCCGAAGAACAAGGTCGCCTTCCTCGAGACTCCTGGCCTTGACCTTGCGGCTAGGATAGCGACGCAAGGCTTGCTGGTATCGAGCAGCTCGTACAGCAGCCTGGAGACGTTCCTCCTCAAGGAGCAATGCGTCATCTTGTCGTAGTTGCTCTTGCTCGAGCTCATCATAAGCGAGCACTCGAGGAGATCCGTATACGAGTTCTGTGGGGATAACTGCCTCTGCTCCATAGACAAGAGCAAAGGGTGTCTGTCCGGTGGCTCGATTTGGTGTCGTTCTGATTGACCAAAGAGCCGCCGGCAACTCCTCTATCCAGTTTCTTCCGCACTTGCGCAGCCTGTCGAAGGTTCTTGTCTTGAGTCCGCGCAGCACTTCAGCATTGGCCCTCTCCGCTTGACCATTGCTCCTCGGGTGAGCAACGGAAGCGAAGAAGACCTTGGCGCCAAGGTCTTGGACGTATTGCATGAAGGTGCGACTTGTAAACTGCGTGCCGTTGTCGGTGATGATCCTGTTAGGGATTCCGAAATGGCAAACAATCGACCTGAAGAACCTGACTGCTGACTGTGCTGTCACCTTTCTCACCGGTTCCACTTCTGGCCACTTTGTGAACTTGTCGATTGCTACGTACAAGTACTCAAAGCCCCCGACAGCGCGGGGAAAGGGGCCGAGGATATCGAGCCCCCAGACCAAGAAGGGCCAGGACAAAGGGATCGTCTGGAGAGCTTGAGCTGGCTGGTGAATTTGCTTGGCATGGAACTGGCACGCTTCACACTTGGTTACTTGTGCAGTTGCATCTTGGAGGGCTTCTGTCCAGAAGAACCCTTGCCGGAACGCCTTCCCGGCAAGTGCCCTTGCGCCAATGTGGTGGCCACATATGCCTCCATGTATCTCTGCCAACAGCTTCTGTCCATCTTCCCTGGAAATGCACTTCAACCTGACACCGTTGAGTCTTCTTCTGTACAGTTCATTGCCGATGAACTGGTACATACTTGACTGTCTGGTTATGTTCTCTATCTCTTCTGGCTCGTCGGGAAGTTCTCCAGTTTGTAGAAAATGGACGATTTGTTGTGCCCATGCTGGAGCCTGGGGCTCAACAACAAGGACCAAAGGCATGAGGGCTGCTGCGGGAACCTCAGCTTCTAGGGCAAGAACCCGCGGTTCTGCCGGAGCTGATGGTCCCCCGGCAAGCCTGCCGGGGCAAGGCTTGTCGGGAACGCTTGCTTCAACTGTACAGACCCCTGGATCTGCAGGAGCAAACTGGTCCTCAACATCTTGGCTGTTGATCTTGGGGACCTTGGCGGCGGCTTCTGGAAGATCCGCCGGCAAGTAGTCGCCGGAGACCAACTTTCTCATCTTGTTTTGCCCAACTGATGGTGTGACGGATGGCTGAGTTAACTTGAGCAGGAAGGTCCCTGGTTCCACAGGTAACTTCATTGCAGCACACTTTGAGAGGCCATCTGCAATATCATTCTGAGCTCTTGGGACGTGCTCCATTTGCAGACCTTCAAAGTGTTCTTCAAGCTTCCTCACTTCATCAACATAACCTTCCATCAAAGGGCTCTGGTAACTCTTATTCACTTGTCGGACCACCAACTGTGAATCTCCCCGCACAATCAACTTCTTGATCCCAAGTTCGGTCGCAATTCGGAGGCCGGCAAGCAAACCTTCATACTCAGCAGTATTGTTTGTCGCTTGTTCCTTGGGAAAGTGCATTTGAACAACATACTTGAGGTGCTCTCCGGTGGGCGCTATGAGTACCACGCCGGCACCGGCGCCTTGCAGCGAGAAGGCACCATCAAAGTACATTATCCACTCCTTGCTTGCTTCTTGGACGGGGATGCTTGTCTCTGGGACTTCTTCATCTGGCGTTGGTGTCCATTCCGCTATGAATTCTGCCAAAACTCTGCTCTGTATGGTTGAAGTACTTTCAAACTTGAGACCAAAGCTTGACAACTCCAGTGCCCACTCGACGAACCTGCCTGTTGCCTCTGGATTTTGCAATATCCTCTTCAACGGAAAGCGAGTGACCACCGTTATCTCGTGTGCTTGGAAGTAATGGCGCAGCTTTCTCGAGGCCATGAGGAGGCCGAAAAGCAACTTCTGCACCCCAGAGTATCTCGATCTAGCCCCCTGCAAGAGGGAACTTACGAAATACACTGGGCGCTGCACCATCTTCTTTCGCACTTCACCTTGTTCCTGCGCAGACTTGTCCTTGTCGGGGCTAGAGCTTGTCGGGGAAGCCCCCTGCTTGTCGCTGGATTCGCTTGCCGGGGCCATGGGCTCTTCCTCTGCCTCCCTCTCCGCTACCAACGCAACACTAACCACTTGATTGGTTGCTGCTAAGTACAGCAGCAACTTCTCTTGTGGCCTAGGTGCAACAAGTATTGGAGTGGAGAACAGATATCCTTTCAAGTCCTGCAGCGCAGCCTCCGCTTCCGGAGTCCATTTCATAGGACCTGCCTTTTTCAAGATTTTGAAGAAAGGCAGGGCGCGTTCCGCAGACTTTGAAATGAATCTGCTGAGGGCAGCCACACAGCCAGCAAGCCTCCTTACGTCCTTGACGCGCTTCGGGGCTTCAATCTGCTCGATGGCTTTAATCTTGTCGGGATTGGCTTCAATCCCCCTCTGGGACACGAAGAACACGAGAAGCTTGCCGGAAGGGACTCTGAAGACGCACTTCTCGGGGTTCAACTTGAGCTAGATCTTGCGCAGATTCTCAAAGGTTTCCTCCAAGTCTCGGATCAGGGTATCCTTGCTCTTGCTCTTAACCACTATATCATCCATGTAGGCTTCTACATTTCTATGTATCTGTGGCTCAAAAGCAGTGTGCACCACCCTTGCAAATGTTGAGCCTGCATTCTTCAATCCAAAGGGCATGCGTATGAAGCAATATGTGCCGCATGGAGTAATGAATGCAGTCTTCTCTTCATCTTCCTTGACCAAGAATATTTGGTGGTAACCTGAGTATGCATCAAGGAAGGAAAGCAACTCACATCCGGCGGTGGAGTCAACAATCTGGTCAATACGCGGCAAGGGAAATGGATCCTTAGGACATGCTTTATTCACATCAGTGAAGTCTATACAAAGTCTCCACTTCCCATTGGCCTTGCGTACGACAACTGGATTGGCCAACCACGTAGGATGGATCACGCCTCTAACTAGTCCTGCTGCTTCCAACTTCTTTATCTCCTCGGTGATGAATTCTTGGCGCTCCACGGCTTGCTTTCTGACTTTCTGCTTGACGGGCCGCGCGTGAGGACAAACGGCAAGCTTGTGCTCCATTACCTTCCTGGGAACGCCGGGGATGTCAGATGGTTGCCATGCAAACACATCGACATTCGCCCGCAGGAAGGCAACGAGCGCGCTTTGCTATTTGTCGTCAGGTGTAGCACTAATGGTGAAGGTACCACCAGTGCCGTCCTCCTTGGCGGACACCTTCTTGGTTGCCGGCGGAGCCGCCATCCCTTTCTTGCACTTGCCGGTGGAGTTTGATGGTGCGTCCTCGACGGCAGCGCAGCACTCCGAAGAGGTGCGTTTGCCGGAGTGGGTCCCAGAGCTCTTGCCGGACTTCGTCTTGGTCTTCCCCCCGGGAGCTTCAGCGGCAAGTGTGTTGCTCTCTGCCGCGGCTGCTGCATCCCGGTAGATCTTGTCGGCGCAGATAAGCGCGTCCTTCTTGTCGCCAGGGACAGAGATGACGCTTATCGGCCCTGGCATCTTGAGTACGTTGTATGCATGGTGGGAAGCTGCAATGAACTTGGCGAGGGCAGGACGGCCAAGTATCCCATTATATGGCAATGGGATATCGGCAACATCAAATGTGATCCTCTCTGTCCTGAAGTTGAGCTCCCCGCCAAAGGTCACCGGCAGCGTAATCTTCCCCTTCGGCTTGCTCCTCCCCGGGTTGATCCCCTGGAATGACCCGGTTTCTTCGAGCTCGCTGTCTGGGATCTGTAGCTTCTTGATCACAGCCGAGGAGATCAAGTTCAGGCCGGCCCCGCCATCAACCAACATCTTGGTGACCTTGAGGTTGCGGATAGTTGGTGAGACCAACATCGGCAAGCACCCGACCGCAGTTGTGCGGTCAGGGTGGTCCTCAAGGTCAAAGATGATGGGCGTGCCGGACCACTTCAGCAGCCTGCGTGACTCGACGGGCGGCTCAGCTGCATTCACTTCTCGCACCCACTGCTTGAGCTGGCGGTGGGAAGTGTGCAGAGAGGCGCCTCTATCGACACACAGAACCTCTGTGGCCTTCTGGAACTCCTGATCGCTGTTGTCTCCTTCTTCCATGTCATCATCGTCGTCTTCATCCTCATCCTTGTCGCGGCCCCGCGGAGGTCTATCACCTTGCCGCTGCTTGGCCTTGCCGCGGCGTCCTCCCCGGCCGTTGAACGGCCGCTTCTTGCTGGGTTCTCCTCCGCCTCCTTGGGCCTTCTCCTTGTCGCGACGCTCGTATTCAGCCTTCTGCTGTTCTACGAGGTACTCGACTCTTTTGCACTTCTGAAGATCGTGGCCCTTGGTGCGGTGGATCTTGCAGTACTGCTTGTCGGAGCCGTCCTACTTGTCGGCTGCCGCTACAGGGGCGGGCTCCTTGCCGGAACCGCCAGCCTGTGCCTTCTTGGCGGGAGCCTCCTTGCCAGACTGCTCGACAGCCAGTACCTCCTTGTTCTTCTTCCTTCTGTTATTCCGCCGCCGGGTTTTCTATGCGGGGGCGGCGTCCTCACTGTCGCTTCCTCCTGCGCCAGTATCCTCTCCGGGGAGTTTCCTCCCCTCCTCAGCGCGCGCGCACTTGTCAGCCAGAGCGTAGAGCTCGCTGACATCCCGGATCTTGGTCATGGCCATCTCCTCCCTCATCCGGCGGTTACGAACGCGCTGATAACCGCGGCGGGGTGGACGTCGGGAATGTTGTGCTGGACGCGGCTGAATCGTTGGATGTACTTGCGCAGGGATTCTCCCTCCTTCTGGGCGAGGATGTGGAGATCGCTCTCCTGGCCGTGGGGTTTGTGGCCGCCCGTGAAGGCGCCAACAAACTGGTGGCACAGATCCGCCCATGAAGAGATGGAGTTCTCCGGCAAGTGCATAAGCCAAGATCGGACGTTTGGCTTAAGCACTAGCGGGAAGTAGTTAGCTAGTATTTTCTCGTCGCGTCCCCCGGCAGCCTGCACTGCTATAGTGTAGATGCTGAGGAACTTCGAGGGGTGTGTCTTGCCATCGTACTTCTCGGGTACGTCGGGCTTGAAATTCTTCATGCTGGGCCACTGGACTTGCCGCAGCTCACGGGTGAACGCAGGACAGCCTGCCGCGTACGGCAAGTCGCCTGGTTCACCGGGCGCGTGCATATCGACAGCGGTCCCAGCTCGCTGATCTGACTGTCGTCGGGCTTCTCGTCGACGCTCGATGCGAGTCCGAGCGTCCTCTTGTCGCCGGTGATCTAGGACTTGGCGCTGATCGCGGCGAGCCCGCGGATCCGACTCCGCCATAGAGTCGTCGTCGACGTTGATCCGGCGGGGTGGCGATTTCTGCTTCCGCGGCGGGGAGTGCACGGTGGTTGCACCCCCGGCGGTCTTGTCTCCATCGGCCTTCGCTTGGTCGACTTGCTGCGGCCGCGAAGTTGCCGGCTGCTGCGGCGTGTCGTTGTTGGCGAAGGCGATGAGGCTCTGGATCGTCGCCCTCCAGTCTTCGGCCTTGTCTGCCGCTGGAGGGAAATCGAGGAGCAGATGTGCTCTTGCTAGAGCTTCTGCTGGAGAGGAGGGGAGCGGCGGCGAGCGGTGCGAGGAGCGGGACACGCTCGGACTTCTAACAGCGTTAGAAGGAGCCTGTTCTCGCCCCGGCGATCGCGCCTTGCTCGTACCAGCACGCTGGCCTTGAGCATCCCGCGATCCTCCGGCTTGGCTGCGCCCCAGCAAGCGTATAGTACCTCCAGTACTACGCCGCTGCTGGTCTTGTACCTCCTGAGAGGGACGTGGCGCGTGCACGGACACCGAGGCTTTGGAGTTCGCCCGGTCGTCCGTCCTGTCCTTGGATTTGGTGGCGCCGTGAGTTTCCTCGCCGGCGAGCACCCTTCCGCCAGCGCCTCCTCCACCAACCGTTGGTTCTGGTGGTGGTGGGATCGACGCAGACGGGCCTCCGACCTCCGAAGCCTTCTTCTTCGGAGCCATGTTGTTGTAGCTGATGAAGTTGACGAAGCTGGAGAGGTTGATGAAGAATGCGCCCGTGTGAGCGCCGGATCAGGTTCGCACAACCTCGACGCCCCCTACCTGCCGCGCCAAAGATGTCGGGGGAAACTGTCCGCCACGAACACCTATGGGAACGGGGTCCCTTATACGTTGCGGTAAGGGAGCGGAGGGAGCACGGAGAGCAGATCGAGGAGCGCACGCGGGCAGTTTTACCCAGGTTCGGGCCGCGCGGACGCGTAAAACCCTACTCCTGCCTTGGTTGTATTGAGCTCGGGAGCTTAGAGATCTACAGTGCTTAGCTACACCGAGCGAGAGAGTGAGCAAGTTTCTGGGATCGAACCCCCTCTACGTTGTGCATGGGCCTCCTTTTATAGCTCAAAGGGGTCACCGACAGGTGTCAACGTAGAGGAGGGTAAAAGTGTAAATTTGGTGGTAGTTGTAACAGTACGTGAATAGTGCATGAACAGTGGTCTTCACCTAACTTTGACAGTGGGGGGCAAGGGCATTAACTGCTCGTCGCCGTCGACCCCAAAAGCGTCCGTCCATGCTCCTCCGTTCACCACGGCGGTAGCCTCGTCACCGTGGCTTGCCACCGTGTGCCCCAGGCTGCACAGCCATCCGCCACGCTCCCCTGGAAGGGCCCCAGGGCGACGCGTGGGCGGATGAGCTGGAGCGCGGGCACACAGCATTGTTTCCCCGGCAAGCACCTTGCCGGGGTAGTGATCTTGCCGTGACCGGAAGCTTGTCGCTCTCTGGGTCCTGCCAGGGCGCATGATGCGCCGAGGCATTTCTTGAGATATGTACTCCTTGGGCTTCCTGGCAAGCTCCTCTTGCCAGGGTCTGGTGCTAAAGTGATAACCTTGAGCCTCGTGCGGCCTTCCCGGCAAGCTCCTCTTGCCGGGGCCTTGATCTTCGGACTTGTATACTTTATTTTTGAATGGCTTCATAGGGACCGGAAAGGTTCTTGGCGAGCACGTGGTAAGCCCAGCCGCGGGAAGCTGCTATTGCCCGTGCACAAGTTGGGGTACTAAGGTACCCCTATCTTAGTACATCGACATGAAGAATATGACAAGAACATTTAAGTCTAACCCACTTCCTATGCATAGGGATTTTGTGAGCAAACAACTTATAGGAACAATAATCAACTAGCATAGGAAAGCAAAACAATCATAGCTTCAAAACTTCAAGCACATAGAGAGGAAACTTGATATTATTGCAATTCCTACAAGCATATGATCCTCTCTCATAATAATTTTCAGTAGCATCATGAATAAATTCAACAATATAACCAGCACATAAAGCATTATTTTCATGATCTACTTGCATAGAAATTTTATTACTCTCCCCATAAGTGAGTTTCTTCTCATGAATAATAGTGGGAGCAAACTCAACAAAATAATTATCATGTGAGGCATAATCCAATTGAAAACTAAAATCATGATGACAAGTTTCATGGTTATCATTGTTCTTAATAGCATAGAAGTCATCACAATAATTATCATAAATAGGAGGCATGCTTTCTTCATAATAAACTTGCTCATCAAAACTTGGGGGACTAAACATATCATCTTCATCAAACATAGCATCCCCAAGCTTGTGGTTTTGCATATCATTAGGATCATGGGTATTCAAAGAATTCATACTAACAACATTGCAATCATGCTCATCATGCACATATTTTATGACAAGCATTCTATGTAATTCTTCTTCTAGTACTTGAGCACAATTTTCCTTCCCATCATTTTCACAGAAGATATTAAAAATATGAAGCATATGAGGCAACCTTAATTCAATTTTTATGTAGTTTTCTTTTATAAACTAAACTAGTGATAAAACAAGAAACTAAAATATTCTATTGCAAGATCTAAAGATATACCTTCAAGCACTCACCTCCTCGGCAAAGGCGCCAGAAAAGAGCTTGATGTCTACTACGCAACCTTCTTCTTGTAGACGTTGTTGGGCCTCCAAGTGCAGAGGTTTGTAGGACAGTAGCAAATTTCCCTCAAGTGGATGACCTAAGGTTTATCAATCCGTGGGAGGCATAGGATGAAGATGCTCTCTCTCAAACAACCCTGCAATCAAATAACAAAGAGTCTCTTGTGTCCCCAACACACCCAATACAATGGTAAATTGTATAGGTGGACTAGTTCGGCGAAGAGATGGTGATACAAGTGCAATATGGATAGTAGATATATGTTTTTGTAATCTAAAAATATAAAAACAGAAAGGTACCAAGTGGTAAAAGTGGGCATAAACGGTAGTGCAATGCTTTGAAACAAGGCCTAGGGTGCATACTTTAACTAGTGCAAGTTCTCTCAACAATAATAACATAACTGGATCAAATAACTATCCCTCAACATGCAACGAAGAGTCAGTCCAAAGTCACTAATGGCGGAGAACAAACGAAGAGATTATGGTAGGGTACGAAACCACCTCAAAGTTATTCTTTCTGATCGATCTATTCAAGAGTCCATAGTAAAATAACAGGAAGCTATTCTTTCCGTTTAATCTATCTTAGAGTTTGTACTAGAATAACACCTTAAGGTACAAATCAACCAAAACCCTAATTTCACCTAGATACTCCATTGTCACCTCAATTATCCGTGGGCATGATTATACGACATGCGTCACACAATCTCAGATTCATCAATTCAACCAACACAGAGAACTTCAAAGAGTGCCCCAAAGTTTCTACCGGAGAGTCTAGACAAAAACGTGTGGCAACCCCTATGCATAGATTCTCAAGGTCACGGAACCCGCAAGTTGATCACCAAAACATACATCAAGTAGATCACGTGATATCCCAGTGTCACCACAGATAATCACATGCAAGACATACATCAAGTGTTCTCAAATCCTTAAAGACTCAGTCCGATAAGATAAATTCAAAGGGAAAACTCAATACATCACAAGAGTGTAGAGGGGGAGAAACATCATAAGATCTAAATATAATAGGAAAGCTCGTGATACATCAAGATCGTGCCATCTCAAGAACACAAGAGAGAGAGGGAGAGAGAGATCAAACACATAGCTACTTGTACATACCCACAGCCCAGATGGTGGACTACTCTGTCCTCGTTATGGAGAGCGTCGGGATGATAAAGATGTCCACCGGAGAGGGATTCCCCCCTCTGGCAGGGTGCCAGAATGGGTCTAGATTGGTTTTCGGTTGCAACAGAGGCTTTCGGTGGCGGAACTCCCGATCTAGGTTATTTTCTAGAGGTTTCTGTATTTATAGGATTTTTTGGCGTAGGGCACAAGTTAGGGAGGGTCTCCGGGCTGTCCAAGATATAGGGGGGCGCGCCCCCACCCTCGCGGGCAGCCCGTGACTCTCCTGGCACAACTCTTTTACTCTGGGGGCTTCTTTGGTCCATAAAAAATCATCAAAAATTGGCACGTCAATTGGACTCCGTTTGATATTACTTTTCTGTAAAACTCATAAACAAGGAGAAAACATAAACTGGCACTGGGATCTGGTTTAATAGGTTGTTCCCAAAAATAATATAAAATAGCATATAAACACATATAGAACATCTAAGATGGATAATATAATAGAATGGAACAATTAAAAATTACATTTCCATCTACCACGTGAAGACTGAAGACCAGCTGACTGATATTTTCACTAAGCCCATGGATGAGAAGATATTTTGCAAGTTGCGATGTGAGCTAAATATCTTAGAATCTTCGAATGTTCTTTGAAAGGACACACATCCTAACTGCAAAATTGATGACTTTGATGCACAACACACAAAGTAACGTTTTTCTTCAATCAATGAAGACTAACTCTCTAAGTGTGAAGAAATTAATGAAGAAACTGTTTCTCGGAGCCCTACGACAATTGTACACGATATCTGAAATCATCATTCTCATACGGTGGGCCACGCCACCAACAAAAGTTGAAAATCTTCTAATTGAGTTTTTCTTCAGTTTTTGAAATTCCTCAACTGTTCAATTTCTTCAACTTTGCAATGTCTTCACACTTTCCGTTGTTGTTCTTCATTGACTATATATATATATATATATATATATATATATGAGTTTATGTCCTCTACAACATTCACTTATTGATAATTTTTCTGCTGAGTGAATGTGATCGGACCCGTCCCCCTCTATGCTAAACTCAACCCAATGTATTCACAATTTCTTCATATGCATTCTATTTGAAACTTGTTCAAAATATTCACTGTGTCCTTGTGTTGGGGAACGTAGTATTTCAAAAAGTTCCTATGATCACGCAAGATCTATCTACTAGATCCATAGCAGCGAGAGGGGAGAGTATGTCTACGTACCCTCGTAGACCGAAAGCGGAAGCGTCGAGCGACGCGGTTGATGTAGTCAAACGTCTTCGCGATCCAACCGATCCAAGCACCAAACATACGACACCTCCGCGTTCAGCACACGTTCAGCTCGATGACGTCCCACGATCTCTTGATCCAGTTGAGCGTCACGGAAGAGTTTCGTCAGCATGACGGTGTGGTGACGGTGATGATGAAGCTACCGGCGCAGGGCTTCGCCTAAGCACTGCAACGATATGAATGAGGTGTGTAACTGTGGAGGGGGGCACCACACATGGCTAAGACAAATCTTGGAGTGCCTTTGGGGTGCCCCCTGGCCATGTATATAAAGGATGGAGGAGGAGGAGGTCGGCCCTAGAGGGATCGCGCCAAGTGTGGTGTCCTACTAGGACTCCCTAGTCCTAGTAGGATTCCTCCTCCCACAAGGAATAGGAAAAGGGGAAGGGAGAAGGAGAAGAAAGGAAGGGGCGCCCCCTTTCCCTAGTCCAATTCGGACGAGTCTATGTGGAAGGGGCGCGGCCACCCTTGAGGCCTTTCTCTCCTTTCCCGTATGGCCCATTAAGGCCCAATACGAATTCCCGAAACTCTCCGGTACTCCGAAAAATACACGAATCACTCGGAACCTTTCCGATGTCCGAATATAGCCTTCCAATATATATCGATCTTTATGTCTCGACCATTTCAAGACTGTTCGTCATGTCCATGATCTCATCCGGGACTCCGAAAAAAATGTCGGTCATCAAATCACATAACTCATAGTACAAATCGTCATCGAACATTAAGCGTGCGGACCCTACGGGTTCGAGAACTATGTAGACATGACCGAGACACTTCTCCGGTCAATAACCAATAGCGGAACCTGGATGCTCATATTGGCTCCGACATATTCTACGAAGATCTTTAACGGTCATACCGCATAACAACATACGTTGTTCCCTTTGTCATCAATATGTTCCTTGCCCAAGATTCGATCGTCGGTATCATCATACCTAGTTCAATCTCGTTACCGGCAAGTCTCTTTACTCGTTCCGTAATGAATCATCCCGGAACTAACTTGATGTTTATTACCGAGAGGGCCTGTAGAGCATCTTTATCTATGCCAACTCAACAAACACCATCTGAGACACCTATAGAGCATCTTTATAATCACCCAGTTACGTTGTGAGGTTTGATAACACACAAGGTGTTCCTTCGGTATTCGGGAGTTGCATAATCTCATAGTCATAGGAACATGTATAAGTCATGAAGAAAGCGATAGCAGTAAAACTAAACGATCAAGTTGCTAAGCTAACAGATGAGTCAAGTCAATCACATCATTCTCTAATGATGTGATCCCATTCATCAAATGACAACTCATGTCTATGGGTAGGAAACTTAACCATCTTTAATGAACGAGCTAGTCAAGTAGAGGCATACTAGTGACACTTTCTTTATCTATGTATTCACACATGTACTAAGTTTCCGGTAAATACAATTCTAGCATGAATAACAAACATTTATCATGATATAAGGAAATAAATAATGACATTATTATTGCCTCTAGGGCATATTTCCTTCAGTCTCCCACTTACACTAGAGCCAATAATCTAGTTCGCATCACCATGTGATTTAACACCAATAGTTCACATCCACATGTGATTTAACACTTTATAGTTCACATCGCCATGTGACCAATACCCAAGAAGGTCTACTAGAGTCAATAATCTAGTTCACATCACCATCAGATTAACACCCAAAGAGTACTAAGGTGTGATCATGTTTTGCTTGTGAGAGAAGTTTAGTAAATGGGTCTGCCACATTAAAATCCGTATATATTTTGTAAATTTCTATGTCTACAATGCTCTGCACGAAGCTACTCTATCTAAATGCTCCCACCTTCAATATGTATCCAGATCGAGACTCATAGTCATCCAGATCGGTGTCAAAGCTTGCATTGACGTAACTCTTTATGACGAACTCTTTATCACCTCCATAATCGACAAATATTTCTTAGTCCTCTAAGGATAATTTTGATCATTGTCTAGTGATCTACTCCTAGATCAAAATTGTACTCCCTTACTAAACTCAAGGCAGTGCATACAATAAGTCTGGTATACAGCATGTCATACTTTATAGAACCTATGGCTAAGGCATAGGGAATGACTTTCATTCTCTCTCTATCTTTTACTGTGGTCGGGCTTTGAGTCTTACTCAACTTCACACCTTGCAACACATGCAAGAACTCTTTCTTTGACTGTTCCATTTTGAACTACTTCAAAAAACTTGTCAAGGTATGTACTCATTGAAAAAACTTATCAAGTGTCTTGATCTATCTCTATAGATCTTGATGCTCAATATGTAAGTAGCTTCACCGAGGTATTTCTTTGAAAAACTCATTTCAAACACTCCTTTATGCTTTCCAAAAAATTCTACATCATTTCCGATCGATAATATGTCATTCACATACACTTATCAGAAAGGTTGTAGTGCTCCCACTCACTTTCTTGTAAATAAAGGCTTCACCGCAAGTCTGTATAAAACCATATGCTTTGATCACCTCATCAAAGCGTATATTCCAACTCCGAGATGATTGCACTAGTCCATAGATGGATCGCTGGAGCTTGCACATGTTGTTAGCACCTTTAGGATTGACAAAACCTTCTGGTTGCATCATATACAACTCTTCTTTAGTAAATCCATTAAAGAACGCAGTTTTGTTATCCATTTGCCAGATTTCATAACATGCGGCAATTGCTAACATGATTGGGATAGACTTAAGCATCGCTACAAGTGAGAAAATCTCATCGTAGTCAACACCTTGAACTTGTCGAAAACCTTTCGCAACAAGTGGAGCTTTGTAGACAGTAACATTACCATCAGCATCAGTCTTCCTCTCGAAGATCCATTTATTTTCAATGGCTTGCCGATCAACGGGCAAGTCAACCAACGTCCACACTTTGTTCTCATACATGAATCCCATCTCAGATTTCATGGCCTCAAGCCATTTTGTGGAATCTAGGCTCATCATCGCTTCCTCATGGTTCGAGGGTTCATCATGGTCTAGTAACATGACTTCCAGAACCGGGTTACGGTACCACTCTGATGCAGAACGCACTCTGGTTAACCTACGAGGTTCAGTAGTAACTTGATCTGAAGTTTCATGATCATCATCATTAGCTTCCTCGCTGATTGGTGTATGAATCAATAGAACTAGTTTCTGTGATGTACTACTTTCCAATTCAGGATAAGGTACAATTACCTCATTAAGTTCCACTTTCCTCCCACTCACTTGTTTTGAGAGAAACTCCTTCTCTAGAAAGTTTCCATTTTTAGCAACGAATATCTTGCCTTTGGATCTGTGATAGAAGGTGTACCCAACAGTTTCCTTTGGGTATCCTATGAAGACACATTTCTCCGATTTGGGTTCGAGCTTAAAAGGTTGAAACCTTTTCACATAAGCATCGCTGCCCCAAACTTCAAGAAACGACAACTTAGGTTTCTTGCCAAACCACAGTTCATATGGTGTCGTCTCAACGGATTTAGATGGTGCCCTATTTCACGTGAATGCAGCTGTCTCTAATGCATAACCCAAAAGGATAGTGGTAAATCGGCAAGAGACATCATAGATCGCACCATATCTAATAAAGTACAGTTGCGACGTTCGGACACACCATTACGCTGTGGTGTTCCAGGTGGCATGAGTTGTGAAACTATTTGACATTGTTTTAAATGAAGGCCAAACTCATAACTTCAAATATTCGCCTCCGCGATCAGATCGTACAAACTTTTATTTTCTTGTTACGATGATTTTCCACTTCACTATGATTTTTTTTGAACTTTTCAAATGTTTCAGACTTATATTTCATCAAGTAGATATACCCATATCTGCTCAAATCATCTGTGAAGGTCAGAAAATAGCGATACCTGTCGCGAGCCTCAACACTCATCGGACCGCATACACCAGTATGTATTATTTCAAATAAGTCAGTTGCTCGCTCCATTGTTCCGGAGAACGGAGTCTTAGTCATCTTGCCCATGAGGCATGGTTCGCAAGCATCAAATGATTCATAATAAACCTAGCAACCCAGGGAGTGAGCCTGCAAGCTTTGGAACCAGTTCTTAACTAGAAATAATCAAATTGTCGACTGTCCAGACACCGAAGCCCTTGCGGCATTCAAACACAGCGTCCGAGATGAATGGCTTGGAAGACACCTCGGCCAGGAGAAGCCGAAGACAATGGCAGCCCTTACTAAAATCATGACCCACTTTTGAGTAGCCGAACCCAGCTGGCTAGCTCATAGAAGCAACTGTACCAGTGACCCTGGCACTTCCGAAGTTAGGGACGGCAATGGCAAACCACGATGCTATAAGAACAAGCGTCGGAACATTGCTAGAGAAACAGATGACACGACAGTAAATGGCGGATTCAGTGGCTCCAAGCCCAGTCAATAGAAGAAGTCATTCAAAGGAAACAGAGATAGTCCATCCAGCTTGGACAACATATTAGAGAGACCTTGCCGATTCACGGCACCCCTAAAAAACCTACAAACCACAACAAAAGAAATTGCTGGGTCTTCAAGCATGCCGGCAATTTAAATGCTGAACACAAGGGGAAAGGACCTCAAAGCGAGGACGATGATGAGCCTTGCCAACCAAACACTGTGGGGAAAAGAAATTTCCCCCTGAGGTAAAAACAGTGAAAATGATCTATGCCACCCATATCCCCAAGAGGGAGCGCAAGCGCGCACTCATGGACATTTATGCCGTAGAGCCCATCGCCCCCAAGTTCAACCCATGGTCGGCCTGTCCGATCACCTTTGATCGTAGGGATCACCCAACCAGTATCCGTCATGGAGGTTCGGCGGCAGTAGTCTCAACTTGATATATCAGGACACTGTCCGAAAGATGGGGATAGACCCGTCAATAATTAAGCCTAGAAGCACTATCTTTAAAGGAGTGATACCCGGCGTAGAGGCTCGCTTCACGGGCCCATTAACACTCGAAGTAGTATTCGGCTCTCCAGAAAAAAATTTAATCGAAGAGTTAATCTTCAACATCGCTCCTTTCCGTAGTGGCTATCAAGCACTACTCGAAAGAACGACCTTCGCCCGCTTTAATGTTTTCCCGCACTATGCTTACCTGAAGCTTAAAATGCCTGGACCAAGCGGCGTCATCACGGTTAATGGAAACATGGAGCACTCCCGCTATATAAAGGAGGATACTGCGGCCCTGCAGCCGAAATTCAAGGCGGCCTATTCAAGCTGAATAATTCATCAGTCATCTAGAATAGAGACACTGCTAAACGTGTCAGGTCGAAATTACAATGCGGCAGCTCAGAAGAACCTGAGCTTGATTAGCAGCTACGCCTCCGTCGACTGCCGTACAAGGTGGTAGCATACATACCTCTTGTACACAACTACGCCCTTAAAGTACCTTGGGCAGCACTGGGGGCACACTGCATAGAAATAGTCCATAGTTCGGCTTGACCCTATTCAGACTCTGAAAACATATTTTCATTGAAGGTTCCTTAAAAGAACCCACCCTGTCTACGGCTGTGCAGGGTATTCTTTTCTAGAGTTCCCCTTCCGTTTTCGCAGGCGGCCATCGAACCTCTCCCCTTCAAGGATGTGTTACAAAGGAGAAACGGCGCAGACGTGCAGTAGGGCCCCCATCGAGATTTTTTTGTTAATCCTGGCTCTGTGTAAACCTTTTCCCTTTATCGTTTCTTTTCTTTTTTGTTGGCATGTAAAATGACCAAGATGTTATTGGCATTATCTGTAACCATGCGGCTCGCCGTATCAATGGGATATAAAAGAAGCAGTTTGGTTCCAATTTGCTTGGAGTATATTTTATTACCATCTGCATTCTCTCCCTACCTTAGATTGCCACATGTGCTTCAAATCTGGATTTAATACCAGTGGTTGTATTCGGCATGGCACACTTCAAAATCCGAACACCTACAGGGAACTGTTCGGAGTCCAGGATATTGTGTTATATGCATCGGCTCCGAATTATTTCTTGGGTCTATAGTTGGGTTGCACGGCTCCTGTGCTTGCCGCCATACGTTACGCATTGTTCGGCTAAGGTAGTAAAGGGAGAACTATTGTGATTCTACTTCTAGTTGATCTGGTCCCGTACCTCAGTAGATAAATCCGAAAACTGACTGTCATGATAAGCGAGAGCTGGTCGGTGATTCGGCAACTTAGTGTTATACTACGATCATTAGCGATCTACTCCGTGTTATACAAGGGGCTGGTCTTCGCCCAGCCTTGTAAAGTGGGCACCATAATCCGGATAGCTGCACACGCACCAGGGGCTAGTACTTAGCCCCACCAGTCATGTTTCTATGGCTAAGTGAAAGCAATAAAGTCGTATAGTCCGATTGCCTGGTTCGCTCAGTGGACACCTCCTTTATGGACCA
Organism: Secale cereale; assembly: GCA_902687465.1. Classification (NCBI taxonomy): domain Eukaryota; kingdom Viridiplantae; phylum Streptophyta; class Magnoliopsida; order Poales; family Poaceae; genus Secale; species Secale cereale. The sequence goes on from LR738712.1 coordinate 411,726,403, forward strand.
AGACGTTGGGTAAAGAGTGATCATGCACAATGCCTAACACCCCTGTAGTATCTACATGGGGGCTAAAGCCGACAACTGGAAACTTTCAAACATAATAAATAGCCACACATGAGGAAAATTTTCTTGAAATATAAGGCGCAAAACATGTAGTTAGACCATGTTTTGCAGCTCGACCAGCTGCTGCAACTGGTCGTTCAAAGGTACTGGATGTTCTGGTGCAAGGAATTACAACCAGAACAGTTTCTCCGTGCTATTCCCCTCCTGGGCTCTGAAGAATTGGGCAGCGTCGGTGACGCTCTTCGGGAGATCCGCAAACACGCCTGGAGAACTCTGCAATCGCGTCAGCAAAAGATACTTCTGACCTCCAAATATACTCTGCAAAAGAAAGGCCTTACCAGCCACTATAGTACGCGCCTAATTGATCTTCTCGCGAGCACTGCGCGACTCGACCCGTGCCTCCTTGGCAGCATTGACAGGCTTGATGAGTTTGGATGCTTGATCTAAAGTCTTCTGCTCCAGTTCCTCGCACTTGCGAATAGCATCCCGCAGCTCTTTTTCGACTTTGGCCACCCGTGACTCATGCTGTCAGCGGGAGGCCTGTTCGGTCTCCAGCACGGCAACCGCTTTGTCAACGGCGGCTTTATTCATCTCGACCGCCTTCTTGGCTTGTGAAAGAGCTCCTTTGAGGGTCTCGACCTAGCTGCGCCAATAGTGACATAATCACATCACACAATGAGTTCATACTCTCACAATCAAACACATTGTCTTTTGACATAATAACTTCTTTAAAGTCTGCATACCTTTTGTTTCATCAAATTGCTTGTTGACGCGGTCGAGCTCCTCGTCGGCTAGTTGAAGCTTCCGATTTAGCTCGGAAACCTCTATGGCTTGGGCAGATGCCGCGACCAGGGAAGCATGTTCAAATATATGGCACAATATATTCTACAAGATACCACTATATGGATCCTCTGTTCGATTCTCTTCAGAATCAAACAAAGCATCAGGGGATACTTTTCGTATACAGGTTTGTTATCCTATACTTATAAAACGTAAAATTTCTTTTAGAATATTACCTTGCATACCTCAAAGGTTGTCAGTAGACTGTTGAAGGCTTCATTCAGTTCGCTCTTGGCGGACTGAATCTTTTGCATGACCGCACCCATCAGGGTGCGGTTGTCCGCCATGATGGAAGCACCTTTGCAGTGCTTCGTCCATCGTGTTCGGCGCCTCCGAATTAGTGGATGACGGCGTTGGAGCTGATGCTCCTCCCTCTGTCATAGGAGCCTGTCTTCCCAATTCTGAAGCCGTCCTGGCCTACTGAATAGTGTTCGGCGGGAGCCCAAATTGCTTGGGCTCCCCGACGTTGGTCGCCATAGGGACTGCTCCCCCTTGGCTAATGGTGGCCAAGGTGTTGGCTTCGGGCACCTTCTTGTCCGCCCTGCTCCCACCTGCTCGTGTAGGGGACGCCCGTAGGGAGGACACTTCCATGTCCCCGAGGACAGGCGATTGAGACGGCAGTGGCGTGTCTCTCTCCACCATTTTAGCCGGCATAGAGTTCCTCGATGATAGCGAAGTGCCAGGAAATGTGTTGGGGATATGAATATTTTATATGCCCCGCCTAGGAGGGGTCGGGTTACCCCAATGGCAGTTCATGGGCCAAGCCTAGGAGCATGTTGAAGATGGCGGTTCATGTAGCAGGCTTGTTAAAAGGGCACAAAACCCAAAGCGGCTTAAAGCCCGTAAGTGTAAACCGCCGTGTATGTTTGACTTGTACTGTAAGGTATGTAAGATAAGTCACCAGGCCGCACAAGTTTGTATGAGCCGGCCGGGACTCTTTAAGTCGCGGGGTGTCAACCCATGTATATAAGGAGACGACCAGGCAGCAACTTAGGGCAGGAAACAACAGATCGAAAGCTAGGCTTGCGTATTCGCTCCTTGGCAATCAAAACCCTAGCAATACCACCTCAAACTGGATTAGGCTTTTACCTTCACCGCAAGGGGCCGAACCAGTATAAACTGCTTGTGTCCTTTGTCCCATTTTAATCCCATTAAGCTAACTATGTCGCAATGGCTCCATAACTAAGTCCTTCCCCTAGGACATGTGCCGTGACAACTCCATGTCAGTTGGCGCCCATCGTGGGGCCTGCGCACGGTGGTTTTGAGTTCTTGAAGGGCAACTTTTAAGGGATCAAGGGATATGCTATGGCCGGATAACCAAGAGTCATTGCGGCAAGCTCTACATCGACGATGCAGGCTGGGGCCCGGACACCGGCTCAATTGAGTACGAGTACCGAGTTCCCTTCGGCGGAATCCACGTCTTCGTCGGCAAGATCGGCGAACCGGGTCCTGAGCCGGAACTTTGCACCAAAATCATCGAGACGACTCAGCGTGCGTGCCCTGCCCGGGTTCAGCACGTTGTGAGGCGTGCCTTTGTTGGATGTACCCATGGGACTGAATTGGGAGGCTCTACATCTCGCGGTGGGACGGCCATCTACTCGGATGGTGAATCGTCCATGGGCGAGACCAACTCAATGTATCAGCTTCAAAACGGATGGCTTGGGGGCTGTTCCGATGGTAACAGTATTCTGGACCACCATGAGCTACCGAACAGGGTGGCGATCTTCATGACTGGCACCCAGCCGGTTCTCGATTCAAAAGCCACCACGACTATGACTCCCGTCGCAGCGGCGATGATGGCAGCAGGCGCAGGCACACCAGCATGCTCGCCGGCTCAAGTTTTAACAGATTTATTGGAGGCTCTGGCAACTCTGATGCAGCGGAGGTAACCCCAGACAACTAGGAATAGCACAAAGTGGATGTGGCTAAGCTGCGTGATGAGATAGCACAAGCAAAGGAAGGGCTGACGGCAGAGAATGCTAGGATGATTGCAGAGCGGGCCGTTTTGAACGCTCAAGCACAACGGATTCAAGCAGACTTGTGCCGGTTCACGGTGGATTAGAACGCTTCCAATGAAGTCTTGAGGAGGAATCACCGGATTTGACTGCCTTTCCTTTATGAGCCGAGGTATATTTTTTCATACAACTAGAGCAGTGACCAGTAACCCGCCGGTGATAAAGCAAACGGCTGAAGCACCAGGGGGTGGGGTGCCGGTTCAGCCGCGCATGGCAGGTTCTCCAGATATGAATAACACCCCACCTCATCACTCAGTGACATCACCGGGTCATTATTCCAACCCTCTGGATAATATGATTGCTGTGGCTATGCGGTTGGCGGCTCTGCCAGTCGAGGGCGAGACTCTGGTGGCGGTTGAAACCCGTAGGGCCAGAGTACTTCTTCAGACAGCGCTGGCACATCAACAGGCTTATTCTTATAGTTGTGACAGGATTCATTTGACCCCCCATCCAAGCCAGAGCTAAAGTAGGCACATTGACTCACCAGCGGAGTCGAGTACTGAGCGGGACCATAACCAACCTCACGGGCATGACCCGACCCGCAATGGGGCCAGCGCACAATATTTGGTGGATCACGGCAGAATGCACTGGGAGGCCGAGCTGACGGCTCGACCGGCGGCTCATCAGCATGTGTCGTTTTACCCGACAACTTCAGTGGAGGCAGGTGTGGTTTCTAGAACTTCGGGTATGGCGTGTCTCACGATGGATCTATGAAGCGAGCGTTTTCCCAAGGACATCAAGGGCCCTCGTAAGGGGCTTAATTATACAGCAAATCAGCCCCTGAGGCTTGGGTGGAGAGTTATGAGATGGCCATGGAGATGCTGGATGTTAGTGAAGCTGCATATGCTAAGTATTTCACCATGATGTTGGAAGGGACAGCTCGTAATTGGTTGAAAGGACTGCCTGCTAACTCCATTGGGTCGTGGGCAGAGCTGAAGTCCAAGTTTATCCGACATTTCAAGGATACATGCAACAGCCTATGTCAATTATGGATTTAGCTTCTTGTGTTCAAGCCAGGGGTGAATCAACGACCAGCTGGGTGCGCCGGGTCTCGACCATTATACATTCTTTAGATAAGATAAATGCCGGCTCGTCAGTTTTTATGTTGGAGAAGAATTGCCGTTTCCTTCCACTCAAGCAGAAAACATGGGAGGTTTACACGTCATTGCGATGTTATTGGGGAGCTCATGGAGGCTCTTGTCTAATATGCTGACTCTGATAGTACCAAGGACCCCGACTCTGAGGATGAAATATCGGGAAAGGAAAGAAGTGTGGCCCTATGAGGGGACAGTAGTTTAACCCGGCCAATCTGGGCAGCGGTGGTAAGCGCAAAGCTGATGATAGAGGCGAGGGGCCGGCTCTTTCGATGAGATGGTAATTATCGAATTTGTGGAGACGACTTTGACGATCCGACTACAAACGTGCACGACGTTGCGCCTTAGCAATGCTAAACCAATCTCCAGGGGTTACTGACGATGCTAGAAGCACGATCAGCCTGACCACGAAGGTCTATTCCTGCATGCAATCGAAGAACAAGCAAGAATATGATAAAGCAATCTAAATATTGCAAATATAAATGAAGTATTGATAAAGGTGGGGATCCGTGAGCGGTCTTGGTCTGGTCGTTGCACACAAACGAAGTACACAAAGTTGCAACGGCTAACTTTTGACTAAACAAATCCCAAAGAAAAAGCTAATAGATGGATCTACTTATATAAGAGCAAGGGGTGGTGGCCAAGGAGGTGGAAGGACGTCCCAAGGCAGCCTAAAACTAACCCTAGGTCGTACAAGGCTCATGGGCCCAAGTGGAGGTGATGCAACACGTTTGGACTTGTAGTTTGACTCAGATTCTGCTGCAGCGTCAGATTGTTTCGTCGATATCTCAACGCTCTGGACGAATTTGAAGGTGAATCCAATTGGGTTGGAAAGTGTACGAAATCTAGTTTCCAATAAAAAGAGAATCACCCAATTCGGAGTCCGTATGAAGGAGTTCTTGCCGTTTTGAGTCAGGTATGTCTGTGTAGTCCGAATTTGGATGCAGAACGTGAGAGACTTGGACTCTATCATCTCTTGACCCAAAATGACGTGAGAGAACTTTTTGAACAGCACCTAAACTTCTCTTTTTCCCTTATCTTCATATGTGGATTGTAAAAATGTCCCATACACCTGGAATTAGACATGGCACAAAAGTCTGTGAGTATTTTTTGTCCTGGATGACATAAATAAATTGTTGCATAGTTTGCATTACAAATCACCTCACAAATATACATGTATGCAATATTTTTGGTCGTATCCAAGGTAGTCATGTCCTCATCATCCTCCCTTTCTTGAAAATAAAGCCGTCCTCGGCATTGCTTAATCTGAAATTTGGGTAAGAAAATAGACAAGGTGTATATGTTGTATATGTATATGTCATCCATTTTTACTTCCCTTAATTTTCGCACATATGACACATGTATAGATGAGTAACTTTCATAGTTCATAAAATATAAAGGCAAAATATTATCACAAGAAGTAGAAGGCATGAAAATATTACAACTCAGTTTGCACAAAAAGTGAAGCTCTTATTCATATCAAAAGATTGACAATGTTCATTATTAAACCATCCAAACATTGGTGAATAAACCTTACTTGCATGAAATTCACAGGCTGCAACATGCTTAAATAAGCAAACATGCAATAAGTCATTTGACATAGAATTGTCACCAAGATTAGAGGTCATATCAAAATGATTAAACATTGGCACAATTATTCTCAAATGTATTTCATCCAAATCTGATTTATTCTCTTATTCACATGATTCTTTTGCATCAACAGTTAATTCAATGGGTGCACTCTAAATTGTTGGTATTTCAGTTGTTTGATCACATGTCGCATTCATGACAGTAACATGATTATCTAAACTAGGTGGTGTGCTCAATTCAACAGGTAATTCAATACATGATGTATTCAAGTTAACTAGATATGCATCATCCTCATGTGAAGTTACATCAATGATTTTACTGTTACCTTGTCGCAAAGATGTGGCCGATGTAGGTATGGACGATGCCAATGTACCATACACTTTAGATGATGTCACGCTCACAATCGGAGGTGTGGCTGGTCTAGTAGGTCCAATGGTGGAGGAACCAACCAGTGGTGGTGAGCATGAACTGGAATAGTAGTTGTTGTAGTCACACAATGCATCCTCCTGTATTTGTCTCTCAAAGGTACAAGCACGAACATACATACCAATAATGCAACGAGGAATATACTGAAATCTTGCGCGAATATCATGGTTCAAACCACCAAAAAATCTATTCATTGTATCATCCTCAGATTCTTCTATGTCACAATGATGCATATAAGATTTGAACTCTTGGTAGTAAGCATGAATAGTGTTACTGCCTTGTTTTAATTGTTCCAATTTGCGAAGCAATTCACGGCGATAGTAAGGAGGAAAAAAAATGTTTTCTCATTACAGCCTTCAAATCTTTCCAAGTTGTACGTTGGTTATCATATTTTGCTTACAATGCACACTCCACCAAACAGAAGCAAAACCAGTAAATACTCTAGTGGAAGATCGTACTCTCTCAAGTTCAAAAAAATCATGGTGACTAAAAACTTTTTCTACTTCAAGCTCCCAAGCTAGATAAATAGCAGGATTAAATCTACCATCAAGTGACGGTAAAGAAATAACCTGACCATGTGCTTGTGTGTGTTGTCCCACGTCTCGTGAGGGTGAAGATGTATCCGTCATCCAAGAACTTCTATCTCCGGTACCTGTCATGATTAGTAGAAACAAGAAACAAAATTTGAGAATAATGTTCCTATGAACTACTAGGATGTGGTGGTAAAGTGCTCACAGTAAAGCAAAAATCAATAACTTACAAGTTCTTACCATGCAGCAGGTGGTGATAGGCAACCAGCGGTGTCAAATAACTCCAAAGATTGAGTAAAGCGATTGCCAGGTGAACATAAATATGGACGGTGTAGAAATATGTGGAGCTGGGTTGGCCATATGTGGTAGCAAAATATTAGCAATAACCAATTCAGAGATGCAATGTTGAATAAACGCTCAACGACGGTACTGTGCTGGTCCTAGGCTAGACCGGACTAGAGACGCGAGCCTAGAACACTAATGAGGTCACGGTGTAGCACAACTAGCATCAATAAAGGATATGAAGTAGCTCTGGACAACAAGATATAAGTGAAGATCACAACGGCAGTAAAGATAATGATGAAAACAACTGCCAAGCAGAATATACAACAACTCTCTCTCCAACTTTCTTTTTCTTCTTTTTCTTTTTCTTTTTTCTCACACTTTTTTTCCTTTTTCTTTCTCTCATCTTTTTTTCTTTGTCTTTTTTTTCTTTCTCCCCCTTTCCAAGACAAACTAGATAAGATGCAGATTGGATCAAGCAAAGATGCGAACGACTAATGTGACAATGAACGATGGGTAGCGCGAGGTGGAAATTGATGGATGAGGTGGTGGACAGCGGAGGGATAACGATGCAGCGGCGACGTGACTAATTTGAACATAACTCGAAACTCTAACGAACTAGATACTAAGACCAGCAACTCGACACGACGATGCAACCGATAATTCAGTAATGCAAACAATGAAAAGTAAATTGCAAAGGCTTAGACTGGCTTGGACAAAGGATGAATAGATCTAACTTGTTTTTTGGACTTTTTCTTGGACAATAGGTAAGAAAACAAATCTAATCTAGGAATAACTGGAAATTCTCACCGAGCAACCTGAAAACTGATACCACTTGATAGAGGCGAGGGGCCCGATCTTTCGATGAGATGGTAACTATCGATTTGGTGGAGATGACTTTGACGATCCAACTACAAATGTGCACGACGTTGCGCCTTAGCAATGCTAAACCAATCTCCAGGGGTTACTGACGATGCTAGAAGCACGATCAGCCTGACCACGAAGGTCTATTCCTGCATGCAATCGAAGAACAAGCAAGAATACGATAAAGCAATCTGAATATTGCAAATATAAATGAAGTATTGATAAAGTGGGGATCCGTGAGCAGTCTTGGTCTGGTCGTTGGACACAAACGAAGTACACGAAGTTGCAATGGCTAACTTTTGACTAAACAAATTCCAAAGAAAAAGCTACTAGATGGATCTACTTATATAGGAGCAAGGGGTGGAGGCCAAGGAGGTGGAAGGACGTCCCAAGGCAGCCTAAAACTAACCCTAGGTCGTACAAGGCTCATGGGCCCAAGTGGAGGTGATGCACCACCTTTGGACTTGTACTTTGACTCGGATTCTGCTGGAGCGTCAGATTGTTTCGTCGATATCTCTACGCTCCGGGCGAATTTGAAGGTGAATCCAATTGGGTTGGAAAGTGTACGAAATCTAGTTTCCAACAAAAACAGAATCACCCAATTCGGAGTCCGTATGAAGGAGTTCTTGCCGTTTTGAGTCAGGTATGTCTATGTAGTCCGAATCTGGATGCAGAACGTGAGAGACTTGGACTCTATCTTCTCTTGGCCCAAAAGTGACGTGAGAGAACTTTTTGAATAGCACCTAAACTTCTCTTTTTCCCTTATCTTCATATGTGGATTGTACAAATGTCCCATACACCTAGAATTAGACATGGCACAAAAGTCTGTGAAGTATTTTTGTCCTGGATGACATAAATAAATTGTTGCATAGTTTGCATTAGAAATCACCTCACAAATATACATGTATGCAATATTTTGGTCGTATCCAAGGTAGTCATGTCCTCATCAGCTCATGATTTTGTAGCTAACACCATTGCGCGGAATTATAACGAGCGTCGTAAGGGGAGGCCGGCTCAAGGGGCAAGATATGACCTTGAAGCAATAATGAATCAGCCATGTCCGAAGCACGGAAATGAAGAGAGGCCATCTACCCATATGTGGAAGGATGGCAGCATTATGAGACATTTGAGAGAGTCTATCTAGCACAACCATAGTCCGAACGGCAGTTCAGGGTCTGGCTCTCATGGTTCGAGTCATTGAGGCGGCGGCTCAAATTCCGAGTTTCAAGGCCAAGGCAATCAAGGTGCTAACAATCAGCAGAATAATCAAGGGAATCAGCTGCAGCAGTCTGGATGTCAGAGCAACCCAAAGCAATTAAATAGTGGGCAGTACCATGTTTTTACCACACAAGTTTATGGAAGCGAGATCAGAAGCTTTATAAAAGGTCTGTGAACACCGTCGAATCGGCTATTCCCCATTACTTGCAATGGTCCGAATAGCCCATTGTGTGGAGTCGTGAGGATTACCCGCCCCAGGTTGATAATCCGGGTCAGTTGGCTTTAGTGGTGGCGCCTCAGGTTGGAGGATATCAATTCACTCAAGTGCTCATGGATGGGGGCAACAATATCAATATCCTTTACTATGACACTTTTCGTCGCATGGGATTATCTGACAAAAATCTTAAACCATCCAATACTGTTTTCCATGGAGTGGTGCCTGGTAAGTCGTCGTACCCGGTGGGCAAGATTCATTTGAAGGTAACCTTTGGGGATGAGTATGATGCTAGAACAGAAACTCTAACATTTGAAGTTGTTAAGATCCACAGCCCGTATCATGCTCTGTTTGGACGGCCGGCTTATGCTAAATTTATGGTGATGTCGTGTTATGTTTATCTATAGCTTAAGATGCCGGGTCACAACGGCACTATAACGGTGCATGGGAGTCGCACGATAGGCTTGGAGTGTGAAGAAGGCAACGCAGCTTACGCGGAGTCTGTTTGTGCCACAAAGGAGCAAAAAATTTAGAAGGATAACGTTGACCCGACGGATGTGTCGTCTTTGAAAAAGCCAACCACAGAGCATGACCCTTTGTTGAAGTTTAAATCGGCGGACGACACCAAGCTAGTTGACTTTGTTCTTCGCGACTCATCTAAGCAGTTCAGCATCAGCGCTAATCTGGATCCGAAATAGGAAAGCGCGCTCATCGAGTTCATCAGTGAGAACCGGGACATCTTTGCATGGAAGCCTTCATACATGCCGGGTGTATCAAGGGAACTCGCTGAGCACACTCTTAATATTGATCCGAAGTTTAAGCCGGTCAGACAATTCCTTCGTCGTTTTAACGAGGAGAGGCAGAAGGCCATTGGTGAAGAAGTGGCCCGGCTCTTGGCGGCCGGGTTTATCGTTGAATTTTTCATCGTGAGTGGTTGGCTAACCCAGTATTGGTGCTTAAGAAGAATGTCACTTGGCGAATGTGTGTGGACTATACGGACTTAAACAAGGCTTGTCCAGCTGATCTGTTTGCTCTCCCTCGTATTGACCAAATCATTGATGCTACGGTGGGTTGTGAGCATTTGAGTTTTTTGGATGCTTATTCTGGTTATCATCGGATCAAGATGGCAGATAAGGACCAGGAGAAGACAACTTTGATTACTCTATTTGCAGCCTTCTGCTATGTATCTATGCCTTTCTGGCTCAAGAGTGCCCAGGCGACTTACCAGCAGTGTGTATAGAATTACCTTGACGATCAGATAGGGCGTAATGTTCATGCTTACGTGGATGACATTGTGGTGAATTACAGGAAGAAGGAGACCCTGATCAACGATTTGAAGGAGACATTTTACAACCTCCGGGTTTACAAGATGATGCTTAACCAGGCCAAGTGTCTCTTCGGTATACCAGTAGGCAAGCTTTTGAGTTTTTTGGTTTCAGAACGAGGCATCAAAGCTAATCCAGAGAAAATCAAGGCTATTACTTCCCTGGCTAGGCTAAAGTGTGTTAATGACGTCCAGCGCTTGGCAGGTCGGATAGAGGCTTTGAGCCGGTTCATAAGCCGCCTAGGAGAAAAGGCTATCCCTCTGTATCAGATGATGAAAAAGACAGAGGATTTTGTTTGGAGTGATGCTGCTGATGAGGCACTTGAGGAACTTAAGAAGAAACTGGTTGAGCCGCCTGTTCTTGTTGCTCCCATCGATAAGGAGCCTTTATTGTTATATGTTCCTGCCAATAGTCGGGCTGTCAGTGTGGCCATCGTGGTGGAAAGGAAAGAGGCAGGCAAGGAGTATCCAGTTCAACGGCTGATTTATTACATCAGCGAGGTACTTATTGAGTATAAGCAGATGCATCCGCATTGGCAGAAGCTGGTGTATGGGGTCTTCATGGCAAGCCGAAAGCTCAAGCAATATTTTCTGGGTCATCCCATTACTCTGGTGAGTTCTGGTCCTTTAGGGGATATCATCCAAAATGGAGAAGCCACAAGTCGACTAGCCAAGTGGGCCATTGAGCTTGGACCCCATGGTTTAAAGTATGTGCCTCGTACGGCCATCAATTCACAAGCACTCATGGATTTTATCAATGACTAGACATATTTGCAGACGCCTGAGGAAAAGCTGGATAACACATATCGGACTATTTACTTTGACGGATCCTGGCAGTTGGAAGGCTCGGGGGCTGGAGTTGTCTTGACTTCCCCACGAGGTGATAAATTTTCATATATTCTTCGGTTAATGTTCATTAATAATGCAGCTGAGTATGAGGCATTGCTCCACGGTCTTCGGATGGCTAAGGAGATCAACTTAAGTCGGGTGAGGTGCTTCGGCGACTCTGATCTGGTAGCTCAGCAAGTTTCTGTAACTTGGGATTCCAAAGATCCACTCATGGCGGCTAATCGTCGGGAGGTTGATGCTATTGCGGGTCATTTCAAGGGTTACCAGGTTGAGCACATTGATCGCAGGAAGAACGAGGCGGCTGACACTTTAAGCCGGTTAGGGTCTCAACGTAAGCCGAAGCCACCTAACACATTCCTCGATGTTCTACTTAACCCTTCTGTCAAGTTACCTACAGAGGAGGATCTTGCTATTCCTGACACGGAAGTACAATTGGTGGTAGATCATCATTCTATTCCTGATTGGATAGTTCTGTATTTGGTTTACATGACTGATACATCCATTTGCATCACACTTATATGTTGATATTTATTGCATTATGGGCTATTATTACATGTTTTGTCACAATACTTATGCCTTTTCTCTCTTATTTTACAAGGTTTACATGAAGAGGGAGAATGCCGGCAGCTGGAATTCTGGGATGGAAAAGGAGCAAACTGTGGAAAGCTATTCTGCACAACTCAAAAAGCCCCGAAACTCCACAAAACTCCGTTCAAGAAAATATAACAAATATCTGGTGAGAGAAGTTCACGAGTGGGGCCACCGGCTGTCCACGAGGGTGCCCCCCCCTCTCAAGGCGCGCCCCCTGTCTCGTGGGCCCCCCGATGCCCATCTTCTCCTATATGAGGTGCTTTGACCTGGAAAAAATCATAAGGAGGCTTTCGGGACCACAAGCCGCCGTCTTGAGGCGGAACCGAGGTGGAAACAAATCTAGGGCACCGGCAGAGCTGTTCTACCGGGGATACTTCCCTCCGGGAGGGGGAAATCGTCACCGCCGTCATCACCAACAACTCTCCCATCTTGGGCAGGGCTATCTTCATCAACATCTTCAGCAGCACCATCTCCTCTCAAACCCTAGTTCATCTCTTGTATCCAATCTTTGTACCCAAACCTCAGATTGGTACCTGTGGGTTGCTAGTAGTGTTGATTACTCCTTGTACTTGATGCTAGTTGGTTTATTTGGTGGAAGATCATATGTTCAGATCCATTATGCATATGAATACCCCTCCGATCTGAACCATATTATGTCTTGTGAGTAGTTACTTTTGTTCCTGAGGACATGGGAGAAGTCTTGCTATCAGTAGTCATGTGAAATTGGTCTTCATTCAATATTTTGATGAGATGTATGTTGTCTCTCCTCTAGTGGAGTTATGTGAACGTCGACTACATGACACTTCACCATTATTTGGGCCTAGAGGAAGGCATTTGGAAGTAATAAGTAGATGATGGCTTGCTAGAGTGACAGAAGCTTAAATCCTAGTTTATGCGTTGCTTCGTAAGGGGCTGATTTGGATCCATATGTTTCATGCTATGATGTTTACCTTAATACTTCTTTTGTAGTTGCGGATGCTTGCATTAGAGGATAATAATAGTGGGAGTCTTGTCCAAGTAAGGACAGCACCCACTCACATACCAAATTATCAAAGTACCAAACGCGAATCAGATGATTGTGATGAAAACTAGCTTGACGATAATTCCCATCTGTCCTCGGGAGCACTTTCCTTCATATAGGAGTTTGTCTAGGCTTGTCCTTTGCTACAAATAGGATTGGGCCACCTTGCTCCAGCTTATTTACTTTTACCTTTTGTCACTTGCTACCAATTACCTTATCACAAAACTATCTGTTACCTTTAAATTTAGTGCTTGCAAAAAACACCTTACTGAAAATAGCCTATCACTTCCTTCTGCTCCTCGTTGGGTTCGACACTCTTACTTATCGAAAGGACTACGATAGATCCCCTACACTTGTGGGTCATCAATACTCTTTTCTGGCGCCATTGCCGGGGAGTGAAGCGCCTTTGGTGAGTGGAATTTGGTAAGGAAAAATTTATATAGTGTGCTGAAATTTATTGTCACTTGTTACTATGGCTCATAATCCTTTGAGGGGCTTGTTCGGGGTATCTTCACCCCGACCAGAAGAGCAAAGAGTTGCTCCTCAACCTACTGCACCTACTGAAAATGTTTGCTTTGAAATTCCTTCTGGTATGATAGAGAAACTGCTTGAAAATCCTTTTACAGGAGACGAAACATTGCATCCCGATTTACATCTAATCTATGTGGATGAAGTTTGTGGATTATTTAAGCTTGCAGGTATGCCCGAGGATGTTATCAAGAAGAAGGTCTTCCCTTTATCTTTGAAGGGAGATGCATTGACATGCTTTCGTCTATGTGATGATATTGGATCATGGAACTATAATCGTCTGAAGTTGGAATTTTATCAGAAGTTCGACCCTATGCACCAGGTTCATCGTGATCGTAATTATATTTATAATTTCTGGCCTTGCGAAGGAGAAAGCATCGCTCAAGCTTGGGGGAGGCTTAAGTCAATGTTATACTCATGCCCCAATCATGAGCTCTCAAGAAAAATGATCATTCAAAATTTTTATGCTCGACTTTCTCTCAATAATCGCACCATGCTCGATAATTCTTGTTCTGGCTCTTTTATGATGAAGACTGTTGAATTCAAATGGGATTTATTGGATAAAATTAAACGCAACTCTGAAGATTGGGATCTCGATGAAGGTAAGGAGTCAGGCATGACCCCTAAGTTTGATTGTGTTAAAGCTTCTATGGATACCGTTGTTTTCCGTGATTTTTGCACTAAATATGGACTTGACTCTGAGATAGTAGCTTCTTTCTGTGAATTATTTGCTACTCATGTTGATCTCCCCAAGGAGAAGTGGTTTAAATACCATCCCCCTATTGAAGTAAAAGTAGTTGAACCAATTAAAGTTGAAGAAAATACTATCACTTACAATGTTGATCCTATTGTTCCTATTGCTTATATTGAGAAACCACCTTTCCCTGTTAGGATAATGGATCATGCTCAAGCTTCAACTGTAGTTCATAAGAGTAATACTAGAACACCTACACCCTCTGAGAAAATTAAAGTTGAACCTAGTGTTGCTATGGTTAAAGATCGCTTGGTAGAAGATTTAGATGGACATGTTATTTATCTCCAAGAGGAGTCTGCTAGGATAGCCAAACCCAATGCTAGGAATAGACATAGACCTGTTGTAGGCTTGCCTATTATCTCTATTAAGATAGGAGATCATTGCTATCATGGTTTATGTGATGTAGGTGCTAGTGCGAGTATTATCCCTCTTACTTTATATCGAGAAATTATGCATGACATTGCACCTGTTGAGCTAGAAGGGATTGATGGTACTATTAAGCTAGCTAATAGAGACACTATTTCACCATTTGGGATTATTAGAGATGTTGAAGTCTTGTGTGGAAAGGTTAAATACCCTGCTGATTTTCTTATTCTTAGTTCCACACAAGATGAATTTTGTCCCATTATATTTGGTAACCCTTCTTGAATACTGTTAATGCCAAGATAGACTGCGTAAAAAAATTGTTACTGTTGGATTAGGGTGTCGGTGTATTTGGATCGACACCTATGGGATCACAAGAATCCCTACTACGGTTGCGGGGCGCGGGGTTGAGAGAAGAGCGGATCCAACAGTTAGCACACGCTTCGTTTACCCACGTTCGGGCCGCAAGGATGCGTAAAACCCTACTCCTCCTTTGGTGGATTGTACATATGTGTTCTTCAGCTAGCTATGGGGCGTGAGGAGCTCCAAAAGGCCGAATCGTGAGGAGTTCTAAAAAGCCGAATACTTCTCCTAGTCGCCTCGGGCCTCCTTTTATAGGGAAAAGGGGTTGCAACAGTGGCACACAGGAGGTGGAAAGGGTACAGTGATGCGAGGTTATCCCTCGCATTACATGACAAGGCACATTTAATGAGCCTAGCTTAGGTGTCCTTGCTTTATCGGGGACGGGGGAGACATCTGTCTTGTCCGTCGCCGCTCCATCTTGTGTTGACACGCGCCCTGGACAGCGATGCCTGAGACGCCATGTAGGCAGCAGGCAGCTGAGGTGGCACAATGGTGGGTCTTCACGAAGTTCTGCATGTTGCCACGCAGGTGCCTACCCAGCTGGTTGGGTCGGCAGCTGCATGGGGCGGTGGAAACTCATTTGGTGTGGGCCTGATGCTGGCCCTGCGGATGTCCTCGGCAAGGGCCTTGCCGGGGCTCCGGCAAGGGTCTTTCCGCGGCGCCTGCTATCATCCCCGGCAAGGTGCTTGCCAGAGGTCTTGTGGTCCTCCTTGGCTGGGATCCCGCCAAGGGTCATCATCTTCTCAGTGTGTATCTGGTCTAGAATGTCTTCACAAAGATCTGCATGCCACTATGGGGATGCGTCCCGAATCCTCGCCCCATGGGGGCAGTGGACTCAAGGGTGATCCGCTCCGTAGGCGTGGGGCGAGCTGCAGCGGCAAGGGCCTTGTTGGGGCTGCTAAAGCCGGCCCCGACAAGGACCTTGCCGGGGCTGCTGAAACTGGCTCCCAGCAAGGATCTCGCTGGAAGAAGCCGCTTAGTCGCTTTGCTCTTTGTGGTCTTGTTCTTGGTGTTGCTCCAGTTCGATCGAGCTTCTGTCTTACCCTGGCTCACCTCCCTTGCCATGCTTAGTGTGGTGGCGCCCGTGGCTCAGACTGCCCGTGCACAGTCATAGGGGTACAAAAAGTGTACCCCTCTTTTTGTACACCGACAGGAGCCCCCGGGCCTGGGCCACACATAAGCGCGATGCGTTGTTGGGCTAGGACGGTTTTTACCGAGGTAAGATTTTCCGCGCGCTTCGCCTCCCACGATCCGCGCGCACGGCGCGGGGTGGAGGGGCGTGCGTGACGTGGGCGGCATGCGCGGAGCGGTTTCCGCAGGCATGCATCACATCGTAGTAAATGCGAAAGGAGGCGGCCCGCGTCCCCCCCCCCATAAGAAGGAAAAATCGCGGGCGCGCTGCTCACTTCCTCCATTTTCCTCGCGCCTCTTCCAATCTCAGAGCTGCTGTTCCCTCTCTTCCTTCCTTCCGAAGCCTCCACCGTCGCCTGCCGCCGTTGCTTCGCCATCCCTCTTCCTCAGCCCTCCAACTCAGTTGTCATGGCATCCAAACCCGCCAAGGGCAAGGGGATGGCCAAGGGCGCCGGGTCTGTGGAGCCGCCGGAGGGCGCGTTTTTGGGGGATCGGACGAAGGCCGCTTTCTTCATCCCGTCGATGGTCGACGTCTTCGAGCTCCGGGCCGCCTTCAAACCCCTTTGGGGGGCGAAGACGGGGGGGGGGGAGAATTTGGGACATCCAGCGACACGCGTCATTCCGGCCGCTTGCGCCGAACCTGGCCCAACTCGGTACCCCTTCTTCGTCGACTACTTTTCTTGCGGGTTATGTCCCCCCTTCTCCGATTTCTTCTGTGATGTCATGCACACTTTTGACTTCCGCCTCTTGGATTTCACTCCGAACACGGTGGCGTGCATGGCTTTCTTCGCGCACCTTTGCGAAGGCTTCGTCGGGGTGCAGCCCAACACAGCGCTCTTCCGCCACTATTTCACCCCTCGGATCCAGCCGGGAGGTGCCGTCTCTGGATGCATCACCTGGATTCCGAGATCCAAGGGAGCGTACCCGGACGGTGCCGTGAAGGAGAGGCGGGATGAATGGCGCGGCCGGTGGTGCTGGATTGAACAAGAAAAGCCGCCAACATTCTGCAAGGTCCACCGAGTGCCGCCGGTCCGTTGCAGCGACTGGGGCAACGTCGACGCTGCCAACGGGAGGCTCACCGTTGCCACCACCAGGATCCACCGGCTCACCCAGGCCGGGCTCACCATTGAAATGATCGGGGCAGACTTCATTCGCCGTCAGATCGCCCCGCCTGGCTCTTTAGGAATCCGGCCGACGTCGTGCGGCTCCGCCCTGGCCTCAACCACAACCTCACGGTGATGGGACATGCCCACTTCTACCAGCGGCTCTTCCAGCTCGACGTGGGTCGCGACGGCGAGGTCGAACGGACTGGCAAGGCCGCGAGGGCTGCCGCAAAGGCCGGCAAGGTCGTCAAGGGGCAGCTCTTCAAGCCGCCAGCAGGGGTGGTCCCGCTGTGCCACAATTCGCGCTAGTCCAAGATCATCGCCATAATGCCGGAATGCCATGTGCACAGCCCTGTCCCCAGCTAGAAGGAGCCAGCAGACGAGGTCGTGCAGCAATTCTTCGACTCTCTGGTTGAGGTGTGCGTCAAGTCTGACGCCGAGCGGTGGCTTGTCAGGGACACCACCCAGGAAGAGCTAGACTACATCACCGCTAGGGCGAGGGAGGCGCAGCTTGTCATGGAGGACGGCAGCGCCGGGGGTGTGGAGGACAAGGACGCCACGACTGCGGAGGAGGAGGAGCTCACCCAGTGGGCGGCGGCCGCCGGGGAGGCTAGCAGCGCCGGCACCGGAGCCCCGCCGGTCGAAGACGCGGCCGACGAGTCGTCATCGGAGGAGGACGTGGCAGCGGGCTTGACACCAGACAGGGGAAAAGGGCGAGTCCTGCGACGGGCTAGTTCCGACGAGCCGGTCCGACCCCACAAGGCTGCGCAGCCTCAATTGGCCCTGGAGGGGTCCGGGCGCCACACGCGGGCCACGGCGGCGAGGAGGCTGACGAAGGCCGCCGAGAAGAAGAAAGCAACGGCCGCCTCTTCATCTGGGCGTGCACCAACTCCGCCTTCTTCGCCTCCCCCGGCAGACGTCGACTCGGATGTCGACGCGGAGTTCCCTTTTGATCTAGGGCCTCTCAGCCCGAAGAGGAAGAGGAATGCGGCGGAGGAGGAGGAGATGTACGATGAGTAAGTACTCCATTCCTTACTGCCATTTCCATCCTCCTGAACCATGCCTCTCATCTTGATCCGTTCTTGCTTCTTCAGGGATGCAGAGATGTTGGCCCAGAGGATAAAGAGGGCCAAGGCTTCGGCGAGCAGCCAGCCCCCGCCTGGGGCTTCAGAGACACCACTCATGGTGTTGAGCAGCCCAGATGGCAGCCCTCGGCACAGCCCCCAGCGTAAGTTCATCATCCTCTTCTTGCTCGACATGCAGTAGGTGCTTGATGCTATGGTGCTGACCTTGTCGGGTTTGTAGGACGGGAGCAGCAGGAGGAGCAGCCACAGGGGGCTACCCCCAACACACCACCCCTATGGACTACACCGCCGCGAGGGGCGTCCCCGGCAAGGGTACCAAGCATGAAGCCCATACGCATGGAGGAAGAGGGGAACTTGGGTGTTGGTGGCTCTGCCGCAGCGCCAGACGCCGGTGGGGAGGGGACTTCTGCTTCACAGCCCGGCACTGGTGAGTCGCATGTCTTCTGTCTTTGCTTTTCCCTTATCCTTTTTCTTGGATTCATCATCCCCATCACTACCCAAGCCCTCCTTCAACATATATGGAGGACGTGGACGCCGTCATCGGGGAAGTTGCTGAGGAGGCCGCAGCGGAGGCCGACAGGATCGCCACCGGGGAGGCCGCCAAGGACGCTGCCGAGGCCGCCGCTGATAAGGCCGCCAAGGAAGCCACCGAGGGTGCCAGCCGTGAGCCTGCCGGGGAGGCCGACAAGGCCATAGCCGAGGAAGAGGTGGCTGATGATCATCCTTCTTCCTCGACAACCTCGGGCCCGGCAGATACCTGAAGGTGGGCGACGACCTCTTCGTCCATCTCGCAGGGGCGTCAAGTTCCCGAGCGCCCGCCGGAGGGGAAGTCTTTGATGGTGAGGTGCTCGCCGCCACCGGGCTTGAGGTGGTCGACAAACCGGGCGTCGGCGGCGCCGGTTCCCCAGAAGAGCAGCTCTTCCGCACCATGGGGGCTATTTTCCGGAAGCTCCAAGCGCTCTACCGTGCCCGTCTGGACAAGGTTAAGTCCAGGATGGCAACAGTGGATGAGGCGGAGGTGGACTTCCAGGCGGGCGTTGCTGAGGCGCAAACCTGGTTTCACCAGTCCCGCGAGGAGCAGAGGGCCTTCCAGGAAGAATTGGCCAAGCGTGACGCAGAGCTCATCATGAAGATTTCTTACGTCGAGAAGTCCCAGGAAGAGGCGGTGAACTTGGCTGCCGCGGCCGAGGCCGCCCGTAACCAGCATCAAGCCGCCCTCGATTCCCAGGAAGAAGACCTCTCCACGCGCAAGCCGAAGCTTGCCGCAACGCTCCGCGGCAAGGATGAGGAGCTCGAGGTCCTTGTCGAGCGACGGACTCACGAGCTGGGGCAGAGGCACAAAGAGGCACTCGATGCCCAGGCTCTTGTCCACGCCGGCAAGGTGCAAGACCTAGAGGCGGAGCCGGACGAGTTGAAGGAGCAGGCCCTCAAGCTGCCCGACGAAAAGGACAGGCTCAACTGCGCCTTGACAGAGGCGCAGGGAGCGGTCATCAGTAGGGATGGGGAGCTCTCCGAGGCGCATGACTCCATCAGAGATCTCAAGCTGAAGCTGGAGAATCTCGAGAAGATCCTGTCGCAGAGCTCGGCTCGGGAGGAGACCTTGACTAGGAGCCTGGAGGAGGAGAAGCAGCTGCGGGCAGACGAGGCCGCCTCCCGCCAATAATACGTGGCGGGCGAGAACAGGTGGATCAGCCGGCTGGAGGACATCGCCAGCAGGGTTACCTCGTAGTTGGCCCTCATGGGGATGCCGAATGTGAGGTATGCCCCTGAGTGGATCGGGTCCGTCAACGGCAAGCTGACCCTGTTCTTTGAGGGCGTCCTCCATGCCTTGGCTGATCTTCACTCCAACAGAATGGCCACGCTCGCCGGGGAGGCCCGGCGGCTTTGCTGGGGGAGGGGGGGTAATGACCAAGGTCCTCACCAAGATGGCGTTCTGGAACCCCGCCCTCGACTTCGAAGCCGCGATGGACAGCTTGCCAGAGGATGCTGACCTCACGGTGCTCAAGGAGCGCATCAAGCCCATCATCAGCCGCATCGACGAAATCAAGAGGGTGGAGGCCCAGCGCCGGGATTAGGCATCCCGTTCTTCTTCGCCGCTGCGAGTACATGACCAAGACAAATTTTATCTTTAGTTAGAACCGCAGCGATGACATGATGTAATATAACTTTGAAATATCTTTGGAATTATGCATGTTATCTCCCTATTTGCTGCCCTTTGTATGTCCACCCTACGCTAGCTGGGTAGGCTTGACGGCGCGAAAAACCCAAGGCGGCGTCTTGGGGACGGGTCCCCATTGGCCTGCCGGGCGAGCGTGCTGCCGGGTGAGCCACCTTGTCGCCCTTAACGCAGCCGCTCGTACCGTAGAGTTTGAGTTGAGTCAGAGTCGAGAGCCTTGCCAATTGCGGAAAGCTACCCTACCGTTTCCAACGCAGCCGTTTGAACTATTGAGCGGACTCGAAAAAGAGCAAAGGTGTTGCAGATCGGGAAGGGCCCCATTTGCGTGCAGGTTTCTTTTTGTACAAAGAACGACAGCTCCGAGGATAATAACCTTAAATAATAGGATAGAAATATCCAGGGTTCGATGTAACTTAGCTTCTATTTGTAGCCGCTCGAGCGCAGATCTTCCGGCCTCCTTCCTTCTCAAAGAGCCATGAAGACAAAGGAGTGCTGGCCCTACTGCTAGAGCCGATTCTCACAACAGCGCCCCCTACCTGGCGCGCCAAAGATGTCGGTGTATTTGGATCGACACCTATGGGATCACAAGAATCCCTACTACGGTTGCGGGGCTCGGGGTTGAGAGAAGAGTGGATCCAACAGTTAGCAGACGCTTCGTTTACCTAGGTTCGGGCCGCAAGGATGCGTAAAACTCTACTCCTGCTTTGGTGGATTGTATATATGTGTTCTTCAGCTAGCTATGGGGCGTGAGGAGCTCCAAAGGCCGAATCGTGAGGAGTTCTAAAAAGCCGAATCCTTCTCCTGGTCGCCTCGGGCCTCCTTTTATAGGGAAAATGGGTTGCCACAGTGGCACATAGGAGGTGGAAAGGGTACAGTGATGCAAGGTTATCCCTCGCATTACATGACAAGGTGCATTTAATGCGCCTAGCTTAGGTGGCCTTGCTTTATCGGGGACGGGGGAGAGATCCGTCTTGTCCGTCGTCGCTCCTTCTTGTGTTGACACGCGCCCTGGCCAGCGATGCCTGAGACACCATGTAGGTAGGCAGGCAGCTGAGGTGGCGCAATGGTGGGTCTTCACGAAGATCTGCATGTTGCCACACAGGTGCCTGCCCAGCTGGTTGGGTGGGCAGCTGCATGGGGTGGTGGAAACTCAGTTGGTGCGGGCCTGATGGTGCCCCTGCGGATGTCCTCGGCAAGGGCCTTGCCGGGGCTCCGGCAAGGGTCTTGCCGCGGCGCCTGCTGTCATCCCCTGCAAGGTGCTTGCCGGAGGTTTTGTGGTCCTCCTTGGCTGGGATCCCGCCAAGGGTCATCATCTTCTCAGTGTGTATCTGATCTTGAATGTCTACACAAAGATCTGCATGCCACTACGGGGATGCCTCCCGAATCCTCGCCCCATGGGGGCAGTGGACTCAAGGGTGATCCGCTCCGTAGGCATGGGGCGAGCTGCCCCGGCAAGGGTCTTGCCGGGGCTGCTGAAACTGGCTCCCGGCAAGGATCTCGCCGAGGGAAGCCGCTTCGTCCCTTTGCTCTTTGTGGTCTTGTTCTTGGTGTTGCTCCAGTTCCATCGAGCTTCTGTCTTGCCCTGGCTCACCTCCCTTGCCATGCTTAGTGTGGTGGCGCCCGTGGCTCAGACTGCCCGTGCACAGTCATAGAGGTACAAAAAGTGTACCCTTCTTTTTGTACACCGACATAGGGGATATGTCTCATGATTTTAATTTTGCTAAATTCCGTAGACAACCCCTCGAAAAGGAACCACCTAGTAAGGATGAAATTATTGGTCTTGCTTCTATTGCCGTGCCTCCTAATGATCCTTTAGAACAATACTTTCTAGACCATGAAAATGATATGCATATGAATGAGAGAAGGGAAATAGATGAAATATTCTTTAAATAGGAACCCGTATTGAAAAACAACTTGCCTGTTGAAATCCTAGGGGATCCTCCTCCACCCAAGGGTGATCCCGTGTTTGAACTTAAACCTTTGCCTGATAATCTTAAGTATGTTTATCTTGATGAAAAGAAGATATATCCTGTTATTATTAGTGCTAACCTTTCAGAGCAGGAATTTTTTTATATTGAAAACTATGAAGAAGCACCATGCTACTATTGGATATACTCTGGATGATCTTAAGGGCATTAGTCCCACTATATGCCAACACAAGATAAATTGGAAGAAAATGCTAAACCGGGTATTGATCATCAGCGACAGTTAAATCCTAAGATGAAAGAAGTGGTAAGGAAGGAAATACTAAAGCTTCTTGAGGCAGGTATTATCTGTCCAGTTGCCGATAGCCAGTGGGTAAGTCCTGTCCATTGTGTCCCTAAGAAGGGAGGTATGACTGTCGTTCCTACTGATAAAGTTGAATTGATCTCGCAAAGAATAGTTATAGGTTATAGGATGGTAATTGATTTTCGTAAGTTAAATAAAGCTACTAAGAAAGATCATTACCCCTTGGTTTTTATGGATCAAATGCTAGAAAGGTTATCCAAGCATACTCAATTCTGCTTTTTAGATGGTTATTCTGGTTTCTCTCAAATACCTGTATCAAAAGGGGATCAAGAAAATACCACTTTTACTTGTCCTTTCGGTACCTTTGCTTATAGACGTATGCCTTTTGGTTTATAAAATGCACCTGCTACCTTTCAAAGATGCATGATGGCTATATTCTCTGATTTTTGTGAAAAGATTGTTGAGGTTTCCATGGATGATTTCTCTGTTAAAGAAACTTCTTTTGATGATTGCTTATGCAACCTTAATCGAGTTTTGCAGAGATGTGAAGACACTAATGTTGTCTTGAATTGGGAGAAGTGCCACTTTATGGTTAATGAAGGCATTGTCTTGGGACATAAAATTTCTGAAAGAGGTATTGAAGTCGACAAAGCTAAAGTTGATGCTACTGAAAAGATGCCATGCCTAAGGACATAAAAGGTATACGAAGTTTCCTTGGTCATGCCGGGTTTTATAGGAGGTTCATAAAGGACTTCTCTAAAATCTCCAGGCCTCTGACTAATCTCTTACAAAAAGATATTCCTTTTGTCTTTGATGATGATTCTCTAGAAGCATTTGAAATACTTAATAAAGCATTGATCTATACACCTATTGTCTAGTCACCTGAATGGAATTTACCTTTTGAGATTATGTGCGATGCTAGTGATTATTTTGTAGGTGTTGTTCTAGGGCAAAGAGTTGATAAGAAATTGATATCCAGTATGCTAGTAAAACTCTAGATAGTGCCTAGAGAAATTATGCTACTACTGAGAAAAAAAAATAGCAGTTGTATTTGCTTGTGGTAAGTTTAGACCTTATATTGTTGAATCTAAAGTAACTATTCACACTGATCATTCTACTATCAAATACCTTATGGAAAAGAATGATGCTAAACCTAGACTTATTTGATGGGTTCTCTTGTTGCAAGAATTTTACTTGCATATTATTGATAGAAAGGGAGCTGAGAACCCCGTTGCAGATAACTTGTCTAGGTTAGAGAATATACTTGATGACCCACAAGCTATTGATGATAGCTTTCCTGATGAACAATTAGCTGTCATAAATACTTCTCGTACTGCTCCATGGTATGCTGATTATGCTAATTATATTGTTGCTAAGTTTATACCTCCTAGCTTCACATACCAGCAAAAGAAAAAGTTCTTCATTGATTTGAGACATTACTTCTGGGATGACCCACATCTTTATAAAGAAGGAGTAGATGGTATTATTAGACGTTGTGTACCTGAGCATGAACAGAAACAGATCCTACGCAAGTGCCACTCTGAAGCTTATGGAGGACACCATGCGGGAGATAGAACTGCACACAAGGTATTGCAATCCGGTTTTTATTGGCCTACTCTCTTCAAGGATTCCCGTAAGTTTGTCTTATCTTGTGATGAATGTCAAAGAATTGGTAATATAGTAGACATCCAGACATGTCTATGAATTATTCACTTGTTATTGAACGATTTGATGTTTGGGGCTTTGATTATATGGGACAGTTTCCTCCCTCTAATGGATACACACATATTTTATTTGTTGTTGATTACGTTACTAAGTGGGTAGAAGCTATTCCAACCAGTAGTGTTGATCATAACACCTCTATTAAGATGGTTAAAGAAGTTATTTTTCTGAGGTTTGGAGTCCCCAGATACTTAATGACTGATGGTGGTTCGCACTTTATTCATGGTGCTTTCCGTAAGACGCTTGCAAAGTATGATGTGAACCATAGAATTGCATCCCCTTATCACCCACACACTAGTGGTCAAGTAGAACTAAGTAATAGAGAGTTGAAATTAATTTTGCAAAAGACAGTTAATAGGTCTAGAAAGAATTGGTCCAAGAAACTTGATGATGCATTATGGGCCTATAGAACTACTTCCAAAAATACTATGGGTGTGTCCCCATATAAGATGGTTTATGGAAAAGCTTGTCACTTACCTCTTGAGCTAGAACATAAGGCATATTGGGCTATTAAAGAGCTCAATTATGATTTCAAACTTGCCAGTGAGAAGAGGTTAGTTGACATTAGCTGCCTTGAGGAATGGAGAACCTAGGCCTATGAGAATGCCAAGTTGTTTAAAGAGAAAGTTAAAAGATGGCATGACAAAAGGATACAAAAGCGTGAGTTTAACGTAGGTGATTATGTCTTGCTATTCAACTCTCGTTTAAGATTTTTCGCAGGAAAACTTCTCTCCAAGTGGGAAGGACCTTACGTTATCGAGGAGGTCTCTCGTTCCGGTGCCATAAAAATCAACAACTTCGAAGGCACAAATCCGAAGGCGGTCAACGGTCAAAGAATCAAACATTATATATCAGGTAATCCTATAAATGTTGAAACCAATGTTATCGAAACCGTAACCTCGGAGGAATACATAAGGGACACTTTCCAGAATGATCCAGACTCCGAAAAGGAAGAGGTATGTGGTACGGTAAGTAAACCGACTCCAAAACAGTTCTAAAGGCAATTTTTCTCCGTTTTGGAATATTTAGAAAAATAGAAAAATAAGTAGCAGTCCGGAAGAGACACGAGGCATCCACGAGGGTGGAGGGCGCGCCCCCCTTCCATGGGCGCACCCCCTGCCTCGTGGGCACACCGTGTGCCTCCCGGACTCCGTTTTCTTGTGGGTTACTCCGTTTGGTCAGTAAAAAAACATTATATATACTCCCGAAGGTTTTGACCTCTGTACCACGCAAAAATCCTCTGTTTTAGTTTTGAGCTATTGTTTTTGACAGATCTAGATCATCATGGCATCCTCCAACATCCCCAAGGACAAGTTCCTCGAGAAGGTCATCAACCCCTACCTTGCGGAGGTGCTGCATCACCCTAAAGCCATGGAGTTGCATGAGGGGGTGCTGCACATCCGTGATGTGAGGGGCCGATGAGAACCGGAAGCGTGGAGACAAGACTCAAAGCAATGGAGCAGCAAGTTTTCAAGTGCCAAGGTATGGTGGAACGAGGACTCAACGCCAACCACATGATGATCTCGGAGCTTGCCAACAACCTTAAGCTGGACTCAAAGATCTTCGGGGAAGCTATCTCCAATCTTCAAGAGAAGATCGATCACCTCCAAGCCCAGATCTATGACCTGCAAACCAAAACTGTGAGTATGAATATAGATTCAAGCAGATGAGTTTGGCTGCAGATTTGTGTATCCCGGAGACTCGATCATCCTTCTACGATGGTGAGCCCATGCCTTGGAAGGTGGAAAATAAGCCTACATCATCAATAACTCCATCATCACCACTCCCGAAGAAGGAGACATAATCATATGGGTATGGGCACTCCCCTTGGCAACTGCCAAGCTTGGGGGAGTGACCCCAGTATCGTATCACCATCACTCCTATCTTTACCGTTTTCCTTAGGTCAATCCTTTTGGTAGTATCTTGATCTAGTAGAATAAAGTTAGCATGATCTAGTTGTGAGCTTTTGCCTTATGATATTTACCCTTTGTAATCGAGTCTGTGAGCTATATAATAAACATTAGCGTTGAGTCAAGGGCCTGATTTCCTCACTTTGGTCATGATAAAAAGAAAGAAAACATAAAGAGTATCCAAGAGATCATATTGATCTTGTGGGAAGTAATGACTTCACATATAAGAGTATGATAAATAAAAGTTGTTGGGAGTTGACAAACATAGTTTTCGTCATCGTTGCAATTAATAGGAAGTAATAAAAGAAGAGAGGCTTCACATACAAATATACTATCTTGGACATCTTTTATTATTGTGAGCACTCATTAAAGTATGGCATGCAAAAGAGTTGATGTTGGACATGGAAGACAACATAATGGGTTATGTTTTCTTATATCCGAAATAAATTATATTGTCATGGATCATCCAACATGTTGAGCTTGCCTTTCCCCCTCATGCTAGCCGAAACTCCTCGCACTAAGTAGAGATACTACTTGTGCTTCCATACATCCTTAAACCCAGTTTTGCCATGAGAGTCGACCATACCTACCTATGGATTGAGAAAGATCCTTCCAAGTAAGTTGTCGTGTTGCAAACTCGCTAAAATAAGTATGATTTATTAGTGTGGAGGAAATTAGCTTTATAGGATCTTGTGATATGGAAGTAATAAAAGTGACGGACTGCATAATAAAGGTCCTTATCACAAGTGGCAATATAAAGTGAAGTTCTTCTATGCTAAGACTTTGTGCATCCAACCATAAAAACACATGACAACCTCTGCTTCCCTCTGCGATGGGCCTATCTATTGATCTTGCCTTATAAGAGTCAAGGTGAAATCCACCTTTCCTTTTTACATTTTATCCTTTGGCAAGCACATTGTGTTCGAAAGATCCTGACATATATACCCACTGGGATGTAAGTTTTCATGGTCTATTACTGTTGACATTACCCTTGAGGTAAAAAGGTTGGGAGGCAACACCATAAGCCCCTATCTTTCTCTGTGTCCGATTAAAACTCCATAACCATAAGTATTGCATGAGTGTGAGCAATTGTGAAATACTATATGATAGTTGAGTATGTAGGCTTGCTGAAAAGCTCTTATATTCACTCTTGCTGAAAAGATCTAGATCAAAGTTTGTTAGTTTCCAATGAAGTTTATGATTCATGCTTGATATTGTGGATGAATTGTTACTTTAGCATAAGAATCATATGACTATATATATATATATATATATATATATATATATATATATATATATATATATATATATATATATATATATATGTTGTTGTTATGAGAATGATCATGATGCCCTCATGTCCGTATTTTGTTTTTATCGACACCTCTATCTCTAAACATGTGGACATATTTCTCGATGTCGGCTTTCGCTTGAGGACAAGCGAGGTCTAAGCTTGGGGGAGTTGATACGTCCATTTTGCATCATGCTTATATGTTGATATTTATTGCATTATGGATTGTTATTACATGTTTTATCACAATACTTATGCCTTTTCTCTCTTATTTTACAAGGTTTACATGAAGTGGGAGAACGCCGGCAGCTGGAATTCTGGGCTGGAAAAGGAGCAAACTCTGGAAACCTATTGTGCACAACTCCAAAAGCCCCGAAATTCCAAAGAACTCTGTTTCAGAAAATATAAAAAATATCTGCCGAAAGAAGTTCACGAGGGGGGCCACAGGCTGTCCACGAGGGTGGGGGTCGCGCCCCCCCCCCTCTCAGGGCGCGCCCCTCTATCTCGTGGGCCCCCTGAAGGCCCCCCGATGCCCATCTTCTCCTATATGAGGTGTTTTGACCTAGAAAAAATCATAAGGAGGCTTCTAGACGCCGCCGTCTCGAGGCGGAAACCAATCTAGGGCTCCGGCAAAGTTGTTCTACCGGGGATACTTCCCTCCGGGAGGGGGAAGTCTTCACCGCCGTCATCACCAACAACTCTCCCATCTTGGGGAGAGCTATCTTCATCAACATCTTCACCAGCACCATCTCCTCTCAAACCCTAGTTCATCTATTGTATCCAATCTTTGTACCCAAACCTCAGATTGGTACCTGTGGGTTGCTAGTAGTGTTGATTACTCCTTGTAGTTGATGCTAGTTGGTTTATTTGGTGGAATATCATATGTTCAGATCCATTATGCATATTAATACCCCTCTAATCATGAACCATATTATGTCTTGTGAGTAGTTACTTTTGTTCCTACGGACATGGGAGAAGTTTTGCTATTAGTAGTCATGTGAAATTGGTCTTCGTTCGATATTTTGATGAGATGTATGTTGTCTCTCCTCTAGTGGTGTCATGTGAACGTCGACTATATGACACTTCACCATTATTTGCGCCTAGAGGAAGGAATTGGGAAGTAATAAGTAAATGATGGGTTGCTAGAGTGATAGAAGCTTAAACCCTAGTTTATGCGTTGCTTCGTAAGGGGCTGATTTGGATCCATATGTTTCATGTTATGGTTAGGTTTGCCTTAATACTTCTTTTGTAGTTGCTGATGCTTGCGTTAGAGGTTAATCATAAGTGAAAGGCTTGTCCAAGTAAGGACATCACCCAAGCACCGGTCCACCCACATACCAAATTATCAAAGTACCGAACGTGAATTAGATGATCGTGATAAAAACTAGCTTGACGATAATTCCCATGTGTCCTCGGGAGCGCTTTCCTTCATATAACAGTTTTTTCAGGCTTGTCCTTTGCTAAAAAAGGATTAGGCCACCTTGCTGCACCTTATTTACTTTTACCTTTTATCACTTGATACCAATTACCTTATCACAAAACTATTTGTTAACTATAATTTCAGTGCTTCCAGAAAACACATTACTGAAAATTGCCTATCATTTCCTTCTGCTCCTCGTTGGGTTCGACACTCTTACTTATCGAAAGGACTACGATAGATCCCCTACACTTTTCGGTCATGAATGACCCGGCGCGAGCTACCTGAGGATGAGATATTAGCCAGACAGATAAACCGGAGGTCTAAGTCAATGACTATTGTCAATGGGGAGTTGCACCATCGTAGTGTCACAGGGGCGTTTTAGCGTTGCGTCTCTCCTGAAGAAGGCTGTGAGATCCTGCCAGAGATCAATGAAGGAGATTGTGGTCATCATGCCGGTTCTAAGTCTCTCATGGGAAGGCTTTTCGTCATGGGTTCTACTGGTCGACGGCTCATGCTGATGTTGAAGATCTGGTCAACAGATGTGACGGTTGTCAGAAGTTTTCACGACGAGCTCATGTTCCAGCTCACGAGTTGAGGATGATTCGAATTACTTGGCCGTTTGCAACCTGGGGGTTGATATGGTCGAGCCTTTCAAGAGGTCAAAGGATAAGAAAACCCACTTGTTGGTGACACATGACAAATTTACTAAATGGATTGAAAAAGAGCCGGTTAGCAAATGTGATGCAGCAACGGCGGTTCAATTCATCAAGAAGGTGATCTTCCAGTTTGGCTTTCCCCACATCATTATAACGGATAATGGCACTAATCGATCCAAGGGTGCTATGAGATATTTTTGTCAACGAGAGCATATTCGACTTGATGTTTCCACCGTGGCTCACCCCCAGTCTAACAGTCAAGCGGAACGAGCTAATCAAGGAATTCTGCGAGGCATCAAGCCCCGGCATATGGTTCCTTTGAAAAGAACGCCGGGTTGTTGGTTGGAGGAATTACCCTCAATGTTATGGAGTATCAATACAACCCCCAACAGATCTATGGGTTACACACCTTTCTTCATGGTCTGTGGAGTAGAGGCGGTTCTTACTAGTGACATTCATCATGATTCGCCCCGTGTGGCGGCTTATGCTGAAGCCGATAATGAAAAGGCACGTCAAGATGCACTTGACCTGTTGGATGAGGGGCGTGACCTCGCGACGGCTTGTTCAGTGATTTATCAATAAGATCTATGAAGTTATCACAGCCGCCGAGTCAAAACCAAAACCTTTCAAGAAGGCGACTTGGTACTCTGGCTTATTCAGGATCAAACTGATATCCATAAACTATCACTGCCTTGGGAAGGGCCTTTTGTCGTCAGCAAGAATCTGCATAATGGGTCATACTATCTTATCGACGTTTGAGAACACAAGGACTCACGCACATCAGAGGGAGAGACCCGTCGGCCGTGGAATATTGCTCTTCTCGGCCCTACTATACTTAAACCACCGGCTCTCATGATGTACATAGTTTGATGATGTATATATTAGCAAATATATAATAAAGCCTGCATCCGTGATACTTCAAGGCCTCTGTCGTTTCACTTCCTCGAAGCTGAGTCTTTATCATCGTCTTACATGTTCACTTAAGAGGCTTGACGCCCAAATTATAGGGACCAAAGAGAGTTGGATGCACAACACAGCTCAAACATAGGTCCCCGACAAGCACAATTCGTAAGTATGTCACTTGGGGGCTTCCTGTTCAAACATAGGTGTATTCCCCAAAGAGAACATAGCGTTACTACCCTTTTGACCAGATTATTTTGTTCAAACATAGGCGTATTTGACCAAAAAGGACATAACCTTTCCGGGTCATCCTACCTATATACCAGCTACTTCAACTCCATCAGGTAATCATGATTGACCCACCGAGTTCTTAGCATTCAATCTTTTATGGTGTATTCGCCAAAGATCCTGAGCTTGTTAAGGTTAAAATGATGGTTGTCATGTGAGAGCACGTTTTACAGATAGTCAGGATAGATCCAAGCTCATAAGCTGCCTTCCTTGAAACATGGATAAATTGGCCTATGATGCATGATGCAACTCTGACCCCGTGCACTCTAGATTAATCTATCTTTAAAAAAGACCTGAACTTATCTAGGTTCAAATGTCAATTGGGTACTATGAGAGCCGGCTCATAGAAAGCGCCTACTTTCCAGTGGCCAACAGGCTAGTTTCATTGAAGAAGAAACTTTGGCTTGGCGGCCTGCAAAAGCCCCGGATTTTTTTACTTGCTATTTTGACTTTATTTCATCGCTTTTTTTTGCTACATGCTTTTTTACAAGTCGGGCCAACCTACGCTATTTATGTCTCATATTTGAAGCATCTTTGTGTCTTTGGAACCCCCCAGGATGGCAGACCCTAAGTCGCCAGAGGATAATAACCTCATATTTAGAGACTCTAAAGACTATAACTGCATGGAGCTGATAAGTCGGCAGTCTAAGCACGCATCACAGGTACGATTTTTATTTCACAATTCTGTCAACATTGTGGTTAAACCAGCCCTGGTTATGGACTACCCGTCCCCAGTGGTGTTAATTGGGTACCATGACCCGCTCGGCGGTAAACCGCGAGGGCACTTGTTATCTATTTGTATGCAGGGTAATGATTAATCTGATCTACATAAATCAACGCTATCATAAGCATAAAGTGATATGTTTTCTTCAACAATGTTGCGCAGAGACAGAACAGTTCACGATGGCACGACAGATTAAAGTTTCACTACCATATTACATGACTCCATGAGCCAAACTAGATCAAGTGTTTTTAAAAGGATCGAATATATAAAACGCCCGGTGGTTCACTCTTCTTGGCCTTGCTGACTTGAACCTTCTGGGTTATCCTTCTCCAATTCTTCATCCTCCTTCGTCTCAAAGTTTGATGATGACCAATCGATGCCAGACAAAGATTGAATTTCAGCTTCATCATCTATAAGTTCGGACGAGTCAACTTCAGGGGCGAAAGTATGCTTACGTATTGGTGGGATTAAATCCATCACTTCATAAGCCGGAGTGAGCATCTTCTGATTTTCCATGTTGTAAGCCGGCTGATATCTTGACAGATCTGTTTCATTTGCAATCAGACTAGCCAGAGGGCGTATTTCTTTCACACTGGCAGCAAAGTCCTTTTGATCAAATGATGAGCCGTCTTCTTTCAAGCTTGGATAGCCAGTAGCCAAAACAGATAGGTCTAGCTCTAGTAACCATGTCTTGGCCTGGCTCAAAGCTGTCACGACACCGGCTCTTGCAGACAACCGCTTCTTCTCATCGATTCTGGCAGGCAGCACACAAAGTTTTTTCAAGACATCTACCACGAGAGTAGGTGCCGGATTGGCCGGAGAGATTGTGGCCAATGCATGCTGAGCTCCATTATATAACTGTTAAACAAGTGTGTACACGGCCTTGAGCTTCACAAGCATATCTTGGTTAAGATTGCTACTCCTGCGACCTGCATAACTCATGGATTGGTTAAGAGGCGGTCTATAGTATTAGGGAAAAGATTCACTTTTTGATGATTAACAAGGCGACTCACCAAAGATAGCAGAAACCATCTGGGATACACAGTGTTTTAAGCCGGTGAGCTCAGTAGTCACCTCTTCAAGAGCCGCCTCCGCCTTTTCAGCTCGCTGCGTCAAGGCAGTCCTTTCTTCGGTCCAAGCAACTTTCTCCATCTCAAAGCTGTCCTTCAGTTTTTCCATTTCAGCCACGCTAAATTGGAATTTTGATTCAGTTTTCCGGGTCTCAGATTCTTGATAGTTCAGCCGGGTCTTTGCATCAGCCAATTGTGATCGAAGTTCAGGAGTGGTATTGTGTATAAACAAAGAGTTACAAATAGATTCATATCCGGGTTACAGGAATATAAGTCCCAAGCCTTTTGCAAGCAACAACACTTGGCACTTGGGGGCTAATGCCCACCGAAACATTCTCCACACACCGGCTCATATCAATAAGTCCCAAGCACTTTGCAAGCAAGAATACTTGGCACTTGGGGGCTAATGCATATCACTTGCATCTTATTCATTTATGATAACCCGGTGGTGTTGTAAACAGTCACGGTCGGTTTATGGAGGCTATACATGCAAGCTATATATATACACAATGGTGAATAGGACCGACTCATTCATACTAATTAAGCCGGCCCTTGGGGGCTACGGATACGATGTTCATCAAAATCCAGTTTCCTATAATGGTGAAATTTGGCTTTGGAAGGATTCTATTAAAGATGCTCATGTTCATTCTAAGTCTACAACATATTCAATTATATCATACCTAGTAGACTTGGGGGCTGGCAGGATGAACATAACTTAGTCAAGTTCATACCTCAAATTTTTTATGCATCTGCTTCACCAAGTCAACTTCAAGATCACAGCTGGTGTGCACTTGATTGAGATAGCCAGAAAGTACTTCACTGCTTGTCAGGACCCCAATCCTAAGTCACACCGATCTAGCTGTAACACGTCATATCACTTTGCGGCCTCACGAACGGTAACCCCACGGGTGCCACCTTACCTGGCCCGGGACCGTTTGCGCATTTTGGCACACGTATATGACAGTGTCGCTAGCATCCATATGACAGAGAACCCGGGCCGACATGGCTAGTTATAAACCAAAAGTGGCACTAAATTACAGAGACAGGCATCCATGACCCAGCAACGAACGTGTCGGTCATCAACGTATGAACCCAAGTCGTAGCAAGCTACATGGACTTAAAGGAACAACGCGTGCCATTTCCCCTAAGGGACAGACACAGGAACGAAGAAGGACACATGCCGGCCAGCCTACGTGTTCCGAGCAGTAGCAAGCTACCAAGGCTCATTGGAATCACTAGGAGGCATTTCCCTGTAAGGTAGGCTACCAAAGGAAAACAACTAGGTGTCGGATCCCACACATACCAAGCATTTCAACCATACACACAATATGCTCAATATGTGCAAATACAACATTGCATCACAACAGAACTCTATGACTCAAAGTACTTTATTTAAGAGGCTCCAAGAGCCATACATAACATATCCATACAGGTAGGGGTCACATGACCCAACACTCAAGTCATACAGTCATACAAGCACAAGTGGAAGCTACATGTCTGAGTACAGACAACTTAGAAAATAAAACAGGCTTGGTGTAGCCCTACAATTTACAAGGCCCTTCACAAGCTCCAGATCTCCGTCTGGGTGTCAAGCTACTCGTCGACGTCAACGTCTATGTAGAACCCATCAGCAGGGGCAGGGTTCTCCTCTGCAACAGTTATTAAGCAAACATGAGTACAAAGGTACTCAGCAAGTCTTACCACAGAACCTATCATACATGCAACATTATCAAAGGGGGTAGTGGAGTTCATAGCAGAAAGCCAGCTTTGACTCTTGGCTAACTTATACTACAACTCTCAACGGATTGCAAGATGTTATTACGAACACGAGTCCTCTACTCACCACAACAATACACCACCGAGGATCCTCTTCCATCATCCAACGAAAGGGCCATCCACGGTGATCACACTTATCTTGAGGCTTTTAGTAGTATCCATCAAATTGTCTATGAACTGTAAGAGTAACCAAGTAGTCCGTACGACAAACAACGGCTATTCGAATAGATTGATAACCCTGCAGGGGTGTACTTCTTCACACACGCTTCCACCACTTATCGCCGTTTACTCGACATGTACTCGGCAACCTTCAAGCGAAAGCCCAGCAAGGGTGTCGGCCACGACCTGACTAAGTACTCAAGTCTCTCGTCCAGGATTATCGCCTATTTGGGTTCCATCCGTGGGGAGATCCGGCCGGGGTGTCGCTCACGGCCCCAAACGATGTGTACAGGGTTCCCGAGTCACCAAACGGGCAACCGGTACACCGTGCCACGTACCTGTCGCATCACAACCCACCCCAAGGGTCAGCGTTGTGCACGACCTCCAGTAAGCTATAAACACCAGAAACTAGTTGCAACTCCTGGACAGAGGTCGAGGGTAATTAATAAGCCGAGAGGGTCCATTGGTTTCGGGCCCAATGCATGTTAGTAACTGGAACTTGAACCACACATACAGATCTCGGGTCCTATGGACGGTTCCAATGAAACAACCCACCACGTACTCCTACATGGCCTTTCATCGATACCTTAACCAAACGTGTTCCACACTTCTTTCTCTTTATCAAAATGATTGTTTCACTCTGATCCATCACCCAGATGAACCAGACCAGACACAACTCTAAGCATAGCAGGCAACATAAGCAAATAGCATGGTGGATCACACATCACATGGCTCAATCAACTCCTACACATGCTAGTGGGTTTCAACTATTTACTGTGGCAATGACAGGTCATGCAAGGGAATAGGGTTCAACGACCGCAGCAAGTAGCAGTTCACACGATGTTGCCTTAATGCAGTAAAAGAGAGCAGGAGCGAGAAGATTGGGTTTGTATCGGAATTATCAATGATTGCTTGCCTGACAAAGTGGTTGTCGGGTACTGCTCTTCAACTGGATACGCAGCAGTTTCCTCGGGAGCAGGACATAACACAGAGAATACCGGCGATACAATCATTAAACAAACAAATGCAACAATATGATGCATGCTCATGACATGGCAAGATGCATGTGTGTTGGGCTAATGCAACTATAACCAAAAGGGTTTGAGCCTATTTGAATAAAAGATTCAAATTGGCACTTTAGCTATTATTTAATTAAGTGCATTATCATGTTTTAATGTATACAGCAAGGTTAACTTCATCAAACATGCATGAAACCTGTGCCATTGGAAAGATTGGATTTTTCTGATCATTTTTCATATATAAATCTTTTCCATCTGAGCTACTGTTGAATTTATATGATTTTTTGAAGTTTAGGCATTTTTTGGAATTTCCTGAATTATTTTTAAATTTAAAAATCCCAGAAAATCCTTTACTGCGTCAGCATGACATCATGCTGACGTCAGTCAGTCAACAGGGCGGCCCAAGTCAAACCTGACCAGTGGGACCCACTGGTCAGTGTCACAGTTAACTAATTAACTAATTAGAATTAAATTAACACCTAAACTAGGTTTGACTAGCAGGCAGGGCCCACATGTCAGTGACCCAGGGGGTCAAACCCATGGTCAAACAGGCCCAACTCACCGGCGTTTAGCCGCCGGCGAGGCCAAACACGACGGTGAGGTGCGGGTTTCGTGCTCCGGCTGCCAAAACGACGGCGGAGCACACCTACGGGTAGCTGGAGGCAAACCGCATCGAATGAAGGTGGTGGCTGGCCTCGGGGTCGCCGGAGATGACGCCGGCGACGAGTCCAGCGGCTGCCGGAGTTCGGCGAAGTTGAATACGACGGTGCGGTGCTCGTAGAGGAGCGTGGAGTGGTCCTACAACACCTACGTGTGACGGTGAAGCTGATAGGCACAGTGGCCGGACCATTGGATGGCCGGAGCCTCGTCGGCGACGAGCTCCGCGGCGGTGCGTGCAGGTGAGCTTCGTGCGGTGCGTTCCAGGGTAGTAGAGAGCCAACGGAGAGGGGGAGGACGAAGTTGGGCTCACAGGGGTTGCAGCAGATGCCGGAGCGAGCTTGGAGGCGGTCGGAGCTGAGCGGGACGGCGAGGGGGATCTCCGCGGCCGGAGTTGGGGAAGAAGGGGTCGGGGGCATCTCCAGGGCGGGCGAGCGCTCGGGGCTCGGCCTGCTCGAAGTAGTCGAGGACGGCGGAGACGACGGACACGGCGACGGGGCTCAGGGACGACGATGGGCGCGGCTACTACGACGGTGCGAGCACGGCGGCGTCGGCCATGGTGCGGGGAGGGCGAAGGAGAGGAGCTGGGGAGAGTGGGGAGTGTCTGCGAGGTCGGGGGCGAGGTGGACGACCGATCCAAGCCTCCAGGGCGGCGAGGGGAGGAAGCAGGGCGGCGGGCAGCTGCGTGGCGCGCGCTGCGGCCGCCGTCGAGCACCTGCCTGCCTTCCTGGCCGAGCCAAGCAGCTCGCTGGAGCGGCAGCTGGGCTGGGCCGGCAGGTGGGCCGGGTGGGGCGTCAGGTAACCTTTCTCTCTCTCCCTTTTCCTATTTCTTTTCTGTTTCATTTCTTTTGCAACTTTGTTTAATTAATAAAACTGCCAGAACATTTTTATAACTCATAAAACTTGTCATGCCCACTGTATATAATATGAACAGCATGGGACATTATAGTTTATGATTATTTGAGCATTTAAAATATTTTATAGCATTTAAATGCCCAAAGCAAATACCATATGATTTAATCCAGAGACCTTGGATGTCCTAGAAAATTGTGCACCATTTTTGGCAGAGGTTTAAGACCAAGGCAGAAATGATGGACATTTTTGAAGGGCATTTTGGGTACATTGGAAAAGATTTTATCAAACCCTAGTTGTTAGAAGAGGGGTGCTGGGGTTTCTGTCATTCCCATTTCATGTTTCTGTGATAAGTAAACATGATGCACACTCTAGCTAGTCCTAATGCAAGTACTAAACTAGGGATGTGACACAGCTGCTCAGTTGCGCATAGTGAGTGACATCAAACCTCAATTTCCGCTTTTCAATAACTTCTTGTTTGGCGGAGTGCTTGGCCAAGACAGTCGGATTTCCCAGTTCTCTAAAGTCGGTGCTAGTGATCATCACATATTCACTATGCTCTTCTAACAGTTTAGCTAGGCTTGACAATTTAGTGTTCTAAGAGGTGACATTTGTACGGTCAAGGGAGACATCAGGAATTTCAGGAGGAGGATCATGAGTAGTTTCTTCTCGTTGTTTTGCAGAAGCATTTGGTGCTGGGAGTTGGTGCTCCGGCTCAAGGACTTTAGGATCTTCACAGGTTAGGACAAATCAGTACAAATTATGAAGGCATAAGGAGGAACGTAATAAGGAGTAATTGTTGTTACCCAGGGGCAGTTTTGAAAGGCGGCAGCTGGGTCTGAGATGAGCCGCTAGAGGAAGAACGAGAAGCCTCCTAGTAGTTTGAATCGGAAGAATTCAGTGGCTCGCGAATGAGACCCGCCAGCGGGTAAAAAGAGTTTAAGTGCGGAAGGATCTCGTTTTGACGCTTTTGACGAACTGGAGTATTCAGTAAGATAGAGGACAAGTCTTCACCTTTGCTGTTTCGAGTCTGTCGCCGGTTCTCGTGTTGCTATTGCTTCAAAGGAAAGTGAGGATCCAAATGAGCTAAGGGGTGTGAAAAGCTTACCTTCTGGGTTACTCGTTGAATTTTCTGTCTTGGCAAAGGTTTTGAGCCAGAGGAAATAGTAATTACCTCTTCTTGAACTGGCTGGCTGGCCCCCGTATCATCCTGATAACAATAAGTGTCAATAAGATAATTGAAAAACGAGCCAAGAGAGTCAAGGGCTACCACCGACTGAGAGCTATCATTTAGTTCAAACATATCATAAGCACTTGGTTTCTTCTTTGTCTTCTTGGCAGTTTTCTTGGCGGCTTTCTTGGCAGCCATGGCCATTTTGGCAGCTTCATGGTCATATTTTTCTTCCAGAAATCCGATAGCCTGTGAAAGTCTGCAAAGTTTAGTTAAATAGGATATTCGAATGATAAGGCAAGGTAAAGTGAAAGTTAAGACTCACATCCGGTGCCGGATTAACTTTGCAGAAATGGTTATGACCCACTTTACTGCAATCTCCCAGGCCTTCATTCAGAAGGGTCTTGGTCATTTCAGTGACTGTATCATCAGTCAAGCACAAGGGGATGTGGCGGAATGGATCTTTTGTCACACCAGTGTAAGTACACATTAAGCCCGATCGGTGACTCAAGGGTATGATCCGCCAAGAAACCCAGCACCAAACCAAGTCAATTCCAGTTAGCCCATTTCCCAGTAAATCCTTGACCTTCGCAATAGTGGGAGCAAGCTTTTTACGTTCAGCAACAGTAAGCTTCTCAAGAAGAGGATGCTTCGGGTCAAGACGTTGGACACTATAACCCGGCAATGGATTTTCATTAGCCAGAGAGGTATCTTTGCAGTAAAACCATGTTTGGTTCCAATCCTTGGGGTGACTCGGCAAGCGAGCATAGGGAAAGATGTTGTCTCTTCTTCGTTGAATCGAGATAGCACCAAGTTCCAAGCTGGGTCCGTTCGTGAACTCATTCTGTCTCTTTAAATAAAAATATTCCCTAAGGAGCTCGAGATTGGGCTCCTCTTGAAGTTATACTTCGCAGAAGACTTGGAAATTACATATGTTTGACATGGAATTGGGTCCGATGTCTTGAGGATGAAGTTGAAAGAAGTGCAAAACGTCTCGGAAAAACTTAGAACCGGGCGGTGAGAAGCCGCAATTCATGTGATCGGTAAAAACAATGACTTCATCATTCTTTGGCTGAGGTCTTTCTTAGCCTGGATTAGGTGCGCGATAATACATGACCGTTTTTGCTGGCAAGTACCCGATGTCGATAAAATCTTTGAGTGTATCCTCAGTGACAACGGAGTGAACCTAATTACATGAAGTGACTGTTTTTGGCGGCATTGCGAAGAGAGAAGCCTAAAAGAAAGAAACATTTT
Organism: Secale cereale; assembly: GCA_902687465.1. Taxonomy (NCBI): domain Eukaryota; kingdom Viridiplantae; phylum Streptophyta; class Magnoliopsida; order Poales; family Poaceae; genus Secale; species Secale cereale. The sequence goes on from LR738712.1 coordinate 411,765,919, forward strand.
GCCAGTTCGAATTGATTCATTAAGCCAGAAATTAAGCTAAAGTATATATTTAGAATGGCGGCTTAAATGGGTCCTAATGATATACGTATAATTATAAACTGGTGATATTAGCCACTGGTATTCAAGAATTGTCAAGAGCAAATTTTACTAAGTGTTGGGACAAAAAGGTTTCACGGATTGGAGCTACAAGATTGGATCTGCAGCAGTTCAGAGCAATAAGATAAAATATATGACTAAGGTGGCGGCAGTAGAAAAGTGTGAATGCTCAGATGAGATCTGTTGCGATGTGGATATATTATGATATTAAAAAACAGGTGCTAAAACTGACGCTGCACACATTTCACAGATTGATATTATGATTTTCGATCCACGCCACCGCAAATAATGGAAAAAATTCAGACCTAAATATCAGTACTTGAGCAGTTAATGGGTCTGGATCAGATTTCTTATGCAGAGGAGGTGTTTGACAGTTAAACGGAGTGTTACGAATACCACCGCATAGGAGGAGTACCACGTTCGAATCAAAAATCGCAAAACTTCAGTGAAAGGCGAAGATGAAATCTGACGAACTCACGGGAACCCTAATGGATCAATGGGAAGAGGAATGAAGAGAACTTACCTGGACTATTGAACAACGGAGGCGCGCGGACGAAATCCGGACATATATGGTTGATGCAGCGGCCATTGTTGAGGTAGAGACGAAGGTCGACGGAGGCGACCGAGCTCGAGCGCAGAGGTGTCGCAAGGAAGAAGACAAGAGACGAAGAGGCAAGGTGGGGGGAGTGAAAGGAACCCTTGGCCCTATTTAAAAGACGAAAGGATAAGTGACATGCGCGGGAATCGAGGAGGCCAAAAATGGATATGTGACAGCGCAGACGCCTCGATTTTCGGATGTTCATTGAAATGAGGAGATTTGTTGAAGATTTGGACCATATGTAATATTAATGACAGGTGACGTCATGGCGGGTTACCGCAATATTAGGGAATGACATCCTGGCGGGTTACAATATCAGCCAGAAGATGAAGAAGGATTTTTTCTAAGTGTTGAATATTGACATGAACAAGTTCAAATCAACCAGGGGCCTAATGTTGGGGATATGACTATTCCGTATGACCCGCCCAGGAGGGGCCGAGTTACCCAAATGGAGGTTCATGGGCCAAGCCTAGTAGCGTATTGAAGATGGCGGTTCATGTAGCAGGCTTGTTGAAAGGACTCAAAACCCAAAGCGGCTTAAAGCCTATAAGTGTAAACCAACATCTATGTTTGACTTGTACCGTAAGGCATGTAAGATAAGTCACCAGGCCGGACACGTTTGTATGAGCCGGCCGGGAGTCTGTAAGCCGTGGGGCGTCAACCCAAGTATATAAGGGGACAACCCGGCAGTGGCTTAGGGCAGGAAACAACAGATCGAAACCTAGGCTAGCGTATTCGCTCCCTGGCAATCGAAACCCTAGCAATACCACCTCAAACTAGATTATGATTTTACCTTCACCGCAAGGGGCCGAACCAGTATAAACTCCCCATGTCCTTTGTCGTGTTTTAACCCCTTTAAGCTAACTACGTCGCAATGGCTCCACAACTAAGTCCTTCCCCTAGGACATCTGTCGTGACAACTCCACGACAGAATGCGTGGGGATGGCTGCAAAATAACGAATAAAATTGCTTAAGCAATGATAGCTGATTAAACCAAATATAACAGCAAAAGTCCAAATACTTACGATACCGCCAGGGGCTTGATCCTGGGCTGTACCCGGAAACTGGCCTCGGACGTTGAGTCCGAGCTATCCGGGATGTAAAGTTTCTTCCTGGGCGCCCCATTTCCCATGTCAGTGGGGGCCGCCCTCTTTTTTCCCCTTGCCTTGTTGGGGGAGACGCTCTCCTCCACCTCCTCCTCTTCTTCTTTATCATGGGAGGAGTGGGCGCTGATCTCTTCGAACATTGTGTTTGCAGGACCCTTAGGGAGGGTGATAGAGGCGAGGGGCCCGATCTTTCGATGAGATGATAACTATCGATTTGGTGGAGACGACTTTGACGATCCGACTACAAACATGCACAACGTTGCGCCTTAGCAATCGCTAAACCAATCTCCAGGGGTTACTGACAATGCCAGAAGCACGATCAGCCTGACCACAAAGGTCTATTCCTGCATGCAATCGAAGAACAAGCAAGAATATGATGAAGCAATCTGAATATTGCAAATATAAATGATGTATTGATAAAGGTGGGGATCCGTAAGCGGTCTTGGTCTGGTCGTTGGACACAAACGAAGTACACGAAGTTGCAATGGCTAACTTTTGACTAAACAAATCCCCAAGAAAAAGCTACTAGATGGATCTACTTATATAGGATCAAGGGGTGGTGGCCAAGGAGGTGGAAGGACGTCCCAAGGCAGCCTAAAACTAACCCTAGGTCGTACAAGGCTCATGGGCCCAAGTGGAGGTGATGTAACACCTTTGGACTTGTAGTTTGACTCGAATTCTGCTGCAGCGTCAGATTATTTTGTCGGTATCTCAATGCTTCGGACGAATTTGAAGGTGAATCCAATTGGGTTGGAAAGTGTATGAAATCTAGTTTCCAACAAAAAAAGAATCACCCAATTCGGAGTCCGTATGAAGGAGTTCTTGCCGTTTTGAGTCAGGTATGTCTGTGCAGTCCGAATCTAGAGGCAGAACGTGAGAGACTTGGACTCTATCTTATCTTGGCCCAAAAGTGACGTGAGAGAACTTTTTGAACCGCACCTAAACTTCTCTTTTTCCCTTATCATCATATGTGGATTGTACAAATGTCCCATACACCTGGAATTAGACATGGCACAAAAGTCTGTGAAGTATTTTTGTCCTGGATGACATAAATAAATTGTTGCATAGTTTGCATTAGAAATCACCTCACAAATATACATGTATGCAATATTTTTGGTCGTATCCAAGGTAGTCATGTCCTCATCAGAGGGGGTCCCTCTTGACCTCCTTGCCCTTCTTCTTGGCCTTCTTCTCTAGTGCCTTGTATGGCGCCGGAAAAAGCATCGCCATTAGCTAGGGCGTGGCTGGATTTTCGGGTAACTGAGCTGGACAGTTGATCCGCTCCGCTTTGTTCGTCCCGGCCTGAATGGAACATAAGAGTTCTAATTCCAGTTATAATTGAAATATGGACAGGATACATATTCGTCCAGGCCCTTGTCTTCGGTCTCCTCATGCCAATCCTTGTGGGCCTTGATGAGCTGCTTCCAAATGTCTTCCTGCATAGTGCTGAAGAAGTGCTTCAAGGTCCGTTGTTCTTCCGGATTGAATTCCACAAGCAGGAGGACCGGAGTTGCTTGGGAATAGTGCGGCAGAAAAGCATCACCTGAATCACGATAGTGAGGTGGGTGCCCTTCGCCATACTACTAGAAATGTAGTTTGCGAGGGTCTTCGCCTCCGCCTGGGGCCCCCAATAAAGGCTCTTGGTGGTCCATGAGGTGAGCATCTTTGGGGGTCTAGATTTGAATCCGTGCGTGGCCGCCCACTTGGCATCGCGCGGTCCGGTGATGTAGAACCACTCCTGCTGCCATATCTTATTGGTCTCCACAAAAGCCCCCTTGGGCCAGGTTGCGTTCGGGAGCTTGCTCAACAAAGGTCCCCCACAGTCTGCATGCTGCCCGTCGACCACTTTCGGCTTCAGATTGAAGGTTTTAAGCCATAATACAATGTGTGGAGGGACGCAGAGGAAATCCTCACATATGAGTATAAAAGCCGATATGTGGAGGATAGAGTTCGGGGCCAGATTGTGGAAATCTAGCCCGTAAAAGAATAGGAGACCCCGAACAAAGGGATGAAGTAGAAACCCCAGCCCCCGAATAAAGTTAGGGATGAATACCACCCTCTCACCCGGCTAAGGGACGGGGATCACCTGATCCTCATCAGGAATCCGCTGCGCTATGTCGTTGGAGAGGTAGCCCGTGCTCCAGAGACTCTTCACATACTTCTCTGTGACCATGGAGGCCTCCCACTTGCCCTTGGAACCGGACCTAGCCATTGCTGGAGAAGGAGGCGGTGGTGGAGGAGATGAGATTTACGGTCGCTCGAGTTGTGGGCGCTGGAGCTTAGAGATTGGGAAGCAAGGGCTTGTGGATAGCATGAGGTGAAAGGGAAAGGATCTGTGTCCATTTATAGACGGTAAATACCAAACGTCCCACACTCCAGCCGTAAAACTCGCTGGTTCCAAACGTAATCGTGCGTAAGGCACGGTTGGGTTACACATGTCATATCAATGAGGATCCCATAATAAGAGGGCACGATCTCTGCTTTGACAAGACATGCCAATGGAGGCTATGCCTCGAAATGCGAAACCAGAGCCAAGAAAACGGTTCGAAATATGTTAGGGTCAGACATGACATTTCGTTAGAAAAGTTGTTAGTAAAGACATAGTGTTTGTTTTTCAGATTGCCTTTGTGGCTAAGGGTTGTACTAATCATGCAGAGCAGGACATAGTTCCTTTGTGCAGGAAATAACACATTATATGTTCGAAAGGAAGAACCCGCCTTGCAATGCCAAAGACAGTACGCGTGTCAGACTCATCATCATTCAAGACTAGTTCAGGGGCTACTAAGGGAGTCCTGGATTAAGGGGTCCTCGGGTGGCCGGATTACTCGTTATGGTCTGGACTGGTGGGCCGTGAAGATCGTAGCTGAAGATTATCCCCCGTATCCGGATAGGTCTCCTATATGTGTAGAATGGCAAGTTTAAAGTCCGTGTGTAAAGTTTCCTTCCTCTGCAAGATGATCATGTATAACCCTAGGTCCCTCCGGTGCATCTATTAACCGGATGGTTTAGTCCATAGGGACAGAATGACAATATCATAGGCTAGACTTCTAGGGTTTAGCCAATACGATCTTGAGGTATATCAACTCTTGTAACGGTATATTCATCAAGATAAATCAAGCAGGAAGTAGGGTATTACCTCGATAGAGAGGGCGTAAACTTGGGTAAACATCGTGTCCCCAGTCCCTACCCGAGATCCGCCGGTTTTGACACCGACACCCCATCCTCCTCCTCCAAGGAGCTACTCCGACGATTGCCTCGTCTATTGCGGCTGATCCATCCCCACAGCACCACCTTAACCAGCTCCACCGGGACCATAGCATCCTCACCGACTTCTTGGAAGAAGCCGAGGCCTACTCGGCGCCACAAAAGAGGTTGTACACTCATCGCATTGCAACTTCTCCTTACTCGACCTCCCAGCACCGACGGAGCTCAATCCTACATCCCCATGGCATGGATACCTCGAAGCCGACGCTGCCGACGACATCTCCACTCCGGCTCTCCCCCAGTATGAGGCTCCCTCAGCGGCGGCGTCGATACCAGCCGAATCTGCTGCTGCTGCTCTGGCTCTCACTCGCTCGCTCTCGCTGTTGTTGATGCTCCGGCTATCCCTCGCTCGCACTGTTGCTACTGTTCTGGATCTCGCTAGCTCGCGCTGCTGCTGGTGCTCTACTCTTCCCGTCGCTCATGCTGCTGCTCTGCTCTTACTCTCGCTCACACTGCTGATGCTGGTACACGGGCTGCTGTAGCTACCCGAGTTGCTGCTCTGGCTCTAGTTCGCGCTGCTCCTCATGGCGCAACTGCTTTGGCTGCTATCTGCTATCTGCTACTGTATTCATATCAATTGCTTGCTGATTTAGATCACTGTTTCTTCACTACTAGTGTTGTAGCGGCCTAAACTACATGTGAAGTGCCTCTCTTCTACATGTGCGTTCAGTTTCGACAGTAACATTTAGGTACCAGAGTATAGTTAATTTCGACAGTTAAGTTCAGAGTCAACAGTTTTTACCTCATCTGTTGTAGTTAGGTGTTTTTTTGGTGATGTAAATTTTACATCTTTCACTTTTTGGTAATGTATTTTACATCATCTATTCGAGATGCTACTAGAATCCCACTTGAGATTAACAATGTCTTTCTTGTACTGCTTCAACCTCGACATCTTACGGCTCGCCGGAGCCGCTCCAACGACGGAACCATGCATCACAACAAAGCAGTACCCTGGACGCCGTCTACAGACATCTTAGATCCTCCTCCACACATCTAACATCCACCTCTGCCACAACTTCTTCAGCGACTAACCCAATGATGCCGAGGTCGACATGGCTTCACCAAAGTGGCTGTACACTTGTCGCATCACTTATTACTGTATATTCATGTCGATCCATTAGGGCTATTTTGGTTCAAAGGAAAAAGTGAAGGAAAAACATTGCAATAGGAAATTTTCCTATTGCACTCTACTATTCAATTATTCATGCATTTCATTGAAAGGAATGGAGCGAACCATCCACTTGGCGGACCTACTTTTCAAAATCCTATGGATGAAAACAAGACTAAGGCCCTCTTCAATTCGTAGGATTTTGCAAACGTAGTAATAGGAAAAGTATAGGGTTGGAGTGGAATGCCCACTTGAATCCTATAGAATCAGCAATGAGCGTGTGATGCCACAGAAGAAACAAAGGAATTGTAAAAAGAGGTTCGAGTGGATATTAGATTGCCTATGAAATGTAGTACAAAAGATCCTATAGGAAAAATTCCCATGGAATCTAATCTTATGAATCAAAGGACCAACATAGGAAAAAATCCTAAGTATTTCAGTCCTTTAAAAATCCTATAAATTTCCTTTGAATCAAAGTAGCCCTAAGTGCATCTGTGGCAGAATAACATTCTAACTGTACACACTTTCCTTTGGTTTAACTTTAATTTGACAATGTTCCTTTGCATCCCTCTGCTCTTACAAGTCATGTGAACCGAACACCCAAGTTGACAAAAATCATGTATTTACAAATGCTCCATTTCCCACGCACATTCCTATCCTATTCTAGTGTTTTTCCTATCCCTGAGTTTCTAGAATCCTGCAAGCCAAAGGAGCCCTTACAGAATTACTTCAGTAACATATAGGCGTCGAAGAAAATTGTGTCTGGTCTGTCCAGCTCCTGCCACAACATTGTCCACCTCACCTGAGCTCCTCCATAGACAGAAGCATCCACCATACTAGACATCACGACTCCTGACCGTCCTTCTCCGCCTCAGATCTCCTTCCCTGCTGCCGACACCCACCACAACTACATCACCATCATCGACTTAGCAGATTAACCTAAGGAGTGCATGGGTCTACAAGAGAGGTCATACTCTGTTGTTTCTACTTATGTTGTGCATTGCTTAATATTACCTACTACTTTATCGTCATGTTCACCTCTTAGACTCCAAGCCAGGTCTAAATTAATATTCAAACTTGAGTTTTAAAATGCTTGTTGCCTTGTGGTGCACATATTGAGCCAGAAATGAATAATATCTCCGTCTATTATCTGGTAGTTCATCTTGGGTGGGAAACAAACAGTAAAGCAATCATCATGTGTCTTTTTATTAAATTAAATCTATCATGAGCCTGCTATCATTATTTTTGGATCTATCCACTGGTTGTTACAATCACTCTTGATTATGCATGCTCTCTTTACATAATCTCAGTATATATTTTTTGTATGCATGTCAGATATTGTACACAGTCATGCTGAACATGTAGAGAAAAAGAGAAGAGTTTTGCATGGCAATACACTGTCATGCAGACATCGCTTGATGGTGGGTGCAACGGCAAACCCTCCCCCCCTCCAGATTGTAATCCGGAGGAAGAAATCTGTTCTCAGGCTGATTCAGACGGAGCTGACCACTCCTATTTACCCCCCGAGGTGTTTCCTCTAACTTGGCATGATGATGTTGGTCATATCATGCATATGTTGCCTTGTAGTGCCTACTTTGGACATCATCTATGTCATCTTCTTAGTTTAGACATGTTCTGTAATGCCACCTATTTAGTTTCTATATCATATATGTGAATTATGCAATCTCATCTCTTTTAGGTAGACATAATATATGTGAAATATGCAATCCCATCCTGTTTAACCAGGCATCATATATTTGAATGATATCTTGCCAATCCTTTTCTTCATTACACTTCCATTTGTTGACAATGTTTGTACATTCAACTACTCTTCCTATGAATCCGCCATTTGAGTGCGTGATGGAAAAATCTGGAGTGAAAACATGGTCGTCAGAGCAGACAGTACTACGTGTCGGAGCAAATCTCATGTTGGGTCCCGACAGCTCCTTAGGAATTGATTCAGAGACAAATGACCAGTCCTATTCCCCCACCGAGGTGTATGATCTAACTTGACATGGTTATACTGCTCATATCAAGCATATGGTGTCTTGCATTGCATAGTTTAGACATCATATACAGAAGATACAACACCATGTTCTTTGTTCAGACATCGTATATGTGAATGCCCTCTGCTTAGTATATAAATCACATAATCATATCATGCGATCCTGATTACTTAGATAACATGTATGTGAATTATGTCATGCAAACCTGTTTACTAAAGACATCATATAATTATATCATGCCATCCTATTTAGTTATCATATCTTTGAATTATGTCATGCTATGCTATCCATTAGATACAGATAATATATGTGAAATTATGTCATGCTATACTTATTAGTTAAACGATATACATGTGAACTATTTCATGCCCTCTTTTTTCCACACTATCTGTCGCATTTTTCTCTCATACAAGGTCCGTACATTCAACTACATTTCTTGTTTATCAACAATTTGAACTAGAGCCGGTGATGGCTGTATCTAGCGCAGTAAAAAACACGGTCTTCAAATAAAATAGTGCTACCTCTTGGTGGAGATAGCACCCTGGATTCTCGCAAATTGTACCCCTACTGCGGTGGACAGAGAACCAGCTTCACCCAATCTAACCCCAATCCCAGCAGATTGTAACCCAGTTCTAGTTGACACAACACCATCTCCACCACAGAACTCCAAAACAAGAGTAGTTGGTAAGGCAGCTCCAGTGCCCAAAGCGCCAGTACTACTATGGAGAACCACAACTCCACTAATTAGTACACCTATTCCTATGGACGAAGCACAACCAACAATTCGTAGTTTAGCATCTATGGCCTTTGATGTTGCTAAATCATATGTGCATATCTTCCCATCATGGAAATATTATACTGAAGATGAAGGAAAATGCCAGTTGCAGGTGTTCGTCTAGGAGTTATGTGTAAGTAATGTTATTCATTGCAATTACTTTGCTTTGTCCTATACATTCTACCTCCATGATGGTTATAATACAACAAATTTTCCCATTTTTCTCTATACAGAAGGACCGGTTTGGAAACTCGGGATAGGTAACCTATGCTAATACCTCTGCTGTCTCGAAGAATGCTTGGTGGCAGTATGGGAATTACCTGAAGCAAACGTACTTCACTGGCAAAGAAACCCATCAAATTCCCTTACGTTCTCCCAAGACAGATTTACGGGACGATGACTAGGAACGCCTTGTTCTGTACTGGTCCCGATCCAAGAATGTGGTAAGGTATATGAGCTCTTTTTTAAGTACTGTATCCTGCGACTTACTTTACTCTTTTCATGTAGAACAAGTGTTTAAGACTGAAGAATAACTATTCTCATTTAATATTCCATTACTATGGTGCATAATATCTTGCTCTTGTATCACTATATTTACTCATACAAACTTATTTTTAAATTGAAGGATCCTATCGAAACTCCAATGGCACAATAGGTATGTTTAAGCATGTTTGCTCGTCTAAATTTCTCTGTTGATTTCAATTTCAATTGTGTATACAATTGACTTCTCATATCATGCACATTACCAGCATCACAACGGAGCCAATAGTGTTGTTGTACATGTTCACCCATGGTACCCATCCGAAATCTTGTTGTGCCATGTAGTTTCCCACACTTTTATTCTTTCAATGTTGCTTTGTCTTGAACTAATATGATTTGAACTATTTTGATTTATCAAGAAAATGTAGTGACCATAGGAAATAGATATATGTTTGTTTCATGCTTTTATTATGTACTACTTGGCAATAGAAGACTTGGTAGTTTAATCATGTCCACTATACTACTGAACTGGTTCACCGAAATGAGTTTCATACACTACATGCTAAACATGTTATGTGTCTACTTGTTTCTTCTTTTAGAATGCTGACAAGATATTGGGGAAGAGTACCTTATTAAGAAATGGTGAAGGAAGTAATGCAGATAAGGTTCAGGATAGTGAGACATCCTTGTTGGTCTCCATAAAAGCTGATAAAACAGCTAAGGAAATGTATCTTGAAGATAGTGAGACAACCCCAAAGTCCTTTCTTGGTGTAGTGTTCGAGTTATTGGCCACTACCGCTGGCACAAACTCCTCGAACTCACTGTCTGAATCAATTCGGTTTCTTGAGTCTCAACTACAAGCTGAAAGACATCGATCAGCTGTGCTGCGATAAGAAGCCGAAGGACTACGGAAGTCCCTGGAGAATTCAGATCCATACTTTCTGGTGCAACAGCAAGCGCTGGAGGATTTAAGCGCCAAACAATAGAAAGCTAATAAGCTTGCTAAGCGTCTTGCCAGCATGGTGGATACCCAGGATATTGTTTCTTGAGCTCTTGTGATGTTGCTTCAGTTCTGGACTTATTTTGCTGCAGCGTTTATTTGCACTGGCTGCCAACTTTGACAACCAGTGTATGTAATATGTTGCTTTGTTCCGCATATTTGCATTGGTGGAAAACTTTGATGCTCAGTGGTTGTAATATGTGTAATAGCCGTAATAGCCTAGCATATATTGCTTGCTTATTTATTTCCTTGTAGTCTTGTTTACTTGTTTGCTTGTAGTGAGTGCAGTTCTTTTTCCGCGGTTTGCTAGTGCCCGCAATAACCTATTTTTTTAAACTAACCCACAATAACCATGGGCAACATGCGGACCATTGTCACCATGGCCTGCTACGGGCCTTCTACGGGTGGTAGAATCAATGGGCCTTTTATGGGTCGTATGGTCGTTTGGCTAAACATGGGCCAATAACCGACCGCATTATGGGGCGTAAACGGTCTAGACTGGAAGCAGTCCGTTCATGGGCCGACCATAATGGGCCTTTAAGAAGTCAACGAGTATAACGGGCTTAGTTCCATCGACAAACATTACGAGTCGTTAATGGGCCGTATTTGATGACGCTATGAAAACGCCCAATGGGTCAACGGGCCACAAACGGGTCGACTTTAACCATGGGCTGAATTTGACTCACAAGCGGAAAAGGCCAGTAACAGACCGTAAGCTACCGAATGCTGCAAATCAGCCCAAGAATAAATGGCCCCTTAAAAGGCCGAAAGATAACACGGGCTGCGAGCGGCCCAATGGAGTAATGGGTCGTTAATGGTTATGAAGCGATATACTGTTCATTATGGGCCAGTTTCACTACGGGTCATTAATGGTCCAAGGGATACGAAGGGCCTCATATGGGCCAAAACACGTCATGGGCCGTACATGGGCCAGAAGTTACAACGGGCTGGAATCATATTGGACGGTCCAGATGAAGCTAGTGGGCCAAAATCTTAAAGGCCATGGTGGGCCGTGAGTTATCGGGCCAGAATGGGTTATATGCGAGCATGTCGTTAGCAGGCTTTCGATGGGCCGGCCCGTTATCCCTTGACCAAGTCAACTGGGCCAGCCTTTTGACCTGAATGGGCCACTCTTGGGCCACACCACGTGTCGACGTATTAGAGGCGCCTCTTGTCCAGTGGTGTGTTGATATCTGTTCGCACATGGAGACAACATGTTGTCCCTTCAGATAGTGAGAATTTTACACGTGGAAAATCCCCATTGGTCCTGGCTATTAACGGGTTATTGGATCCAAAACCGGACCCGATAGGGTTAACAGCGTGTCCTTATGGTGGATACCACTTATCGGTTACCCTTGACGAAAGCACTTGCATGACGCACTATTTATCGTCATGGAACTGGACACTTCCATGATGATAATTTTGGTATTGTCATGGAACACTTCTACGAGAGCACATGTATGACTATCTTCATTCTCTCATAAAATCGTCATGGATGTTCATGCATGACAGAAAACGTGACCTACTGTGACAAACCCGTATTTTCACGGAAGTGTTTTGTTTTGTAGTGATGGAAAAGGAAAAGTCACAATGGGGGGCTCAATTATTTGTCAACTACCAAGAAGGGAAAGAAGATCACTCAAAAATAACATCGACGCTGAGAAATCATGCATCATTTATATATATACACACACACACATATATATATATTGTGTATGCACTTAATCGTTACCGGTCAAATGATGTGTAATATATATCATCTTAGTTATATACATTAATGTATCCCCTTCCCACCATGCATATGGTTCTCGCTAGCTCGGTCGTCTTTCGGAGGAAAATGAAAAACTAAACCAAAAGTAAAAGAAACAATATGAAAACGGAATACAGTAGTAAATGAAAATAAATAGAAAAGCGAAAGATAAAACAAAATGAAAATAAAAGGAAAAAGGAAATGATTTTTTTTGAAAAAGGAGCTATAGCTACATAAGATAGCAGTAACATGGTTTTATAACACTCGCTATATCTATGGAAGGTAGAAGTAGCAGGGTTATGTAACCCGCGCTATAGCAATCTTACCTATAGGACTGGTTGCCAAACCACGCTACTGCTATTTTGACACGACCCCCCGCGCTATCTTCCTCCTTATTACCCATTCGATCTCTCTCCTCCGACATCGCGCCATCGCCCATCCACGCCCTCCATCGCCATCCGCCTGCCCTCCCTCATTGTCGGAATCTCCCTCGAGCTCCACCAGGCCGCCGACATCTCCCCTAGCCCCTTGTAAGTCCTCTACCCCTCCTTCTCTCTCTATGTCTCTCTGCCGAAGACTTCTAGGGTTCTAGGCTTCATATAGTTAGGTTAATGTTGTTAGGTCTTGTAGTAAGGATCTAGGGTTCTAAAGTTCATGAAATAACTAGGTTTAATTTACAATTGAAAATTGTAGCTTTTGTGAATTGAAAGGTCATAAAATGATGTTGTGAATTAAAACTTCAGAAAATTGTGAATTCAAATTTCATAAAATGTGTTGATGAAATATCTAGTTTCCGATGTTCCTACTATTCATGGTTTTAGACTTTTTGTGGATTCTAAGTTCAAAATATTCATAGAAATTTTATGTGAGAAAAATTAGAAAATAACTAAAATTATCCATGTTATAAAATAGGATAAACATTAGTTAGATAGCAAATTAGGACATAAATATTATTCTAGGGATTTTTATTGGTATTTAGCTAGGTAGCAAATTATGACAGAAATATTAGTTTACTTAATTTTAGGGTTTAGGTGTTTTAGTTAACTATAGTTTAGGTGTTTAGTTAACTGAATTCTAGGGTTATGTATTTTAGGTGTATAGTTATGTTAAATATAAAACAAAATTGTTGCAATTGTTGCTATTTTTTTATTAAATGAATTAGTATGAACCCTAGGACAAATTAGGTTGTATGAACCTAGTTAATTAGTATGAGCCCTAGGTTTCACATTAGGACATAAATTTATCTAGGTTTAAAATTCAATATTTTTCTTCAAGTTCTATATTTTTCTTCTTGTTATATGCAAGTTCTATATTGTTCTTCATGTTTTATATATTTCTTCCTGTTATATGCAAATTTGAAGTGCACATGTGATTTGGACATGTTATATTTCGAGTTTGGACATGTGTGATTTGGAAAATGATAGTTATGTGGAGGGTAAATGATCCGAGTGGCCTATGTTTTGCCGGAATGTTGATTCATTTCTGTTCTGGTGAATTTTAGGCGCTCGATATGTCCACTTTTAGCAAAGGTCATGCCAAAATTTCCCATGAATTTTTGCATGACTTGTGCTAGAAAGTAGGCATATTGAGTGCTGAGATTTGCTGCGACTGGAATGAAATGGCATTCCGGCAAACCGTAGACCTTTTTTATGTCATTACTAATTTTATTATAGTTTGACTATTAAACAAGGATATTTAATCGTAGGAAACATGTCAAATAACGAAGAAACCGAGCCTTCTGACTACGGTGAAGATGAGATGGATTATGAGGGTGAACAAGACTACCTCGACATTTTTATTGCTAAGCATAGTAAAGGTTTGCATGATGGCCTCGATTATAGTAATGACACAGACATTGACACTGATGGCACCGGCATCGATGGCAGCGGGGAAGTTACCGGCGTCAAAGCAGCTAACGAAAATAAGAAGAAGAAGAGGAAGAAGAAGAAGAAGAAGAAGAAGATGAAGAAGAAGAAGAAGAAGAAGAAGAAGAAGAAGAAGAAGAAGAAGAAGAAGAAGAAGAAGAAGCAGAGGATATGAACACATAACAAACTTGACATCGGACGACAGGTGATCACCCAGATGGCCCCTAGCAAGCTTGAGCCATCAAAGCTGTAAGAACCTCGCAAGTACTATGGGAACCAACTCGGCTGCATCCTACGACAAGCATGAGCATCAATGATGATGACTTAAGGGGTAAAGAACATTTGAAGCAGTTGCTCCTAACGAAGCTACGTAAGAGATTCCAGTTCCCCGACCGGGATGACCGCATAGAACACCCATGGGATGATCCGAAGATGAAAGAGATTAACAATCATGCCATGGGCATGTTCATTAGTGATTTTGCCTCCTGGAAAGGGAGGGTCAAATGAGCTATTGAGGCTAAGGAACCCTTGTCCAAGATTCCAGAGGAAAATCTAACACTTACGGAAGAGGAGTTCCAAAAGTTCAAGCACACTTGCGCTACCAAGGCAGCCAAGGCTTAGGTTGCGAAATTCAAGAGCCTTCATCAAAGGAACACGGGGAACCAATGCCTCGGATGCCGTGGACATCTTGTCAAAAGGCCCATATGGGATAAGGAGGACACGGAACTTGAAGCCGTGGGTCTCCTAGACCCCTTCGCGAAGTTCACCATCCCCTTGGAGCGTCACTACCTCAGGGCCCACTACAAATGGGACAAGGAAACTAAGGTTTATTACATGGACCCAATCAAGAGGCAATTGGAAAGAATATTGGTAAATATTCTTTTACCACACCTTACATTTAGCGTCTAATCAAGTCGACTGCACATTTGTAAATGGTCCACGTTCCTTCTACAGGAGAAGCAACACAGGCTTGCAGCCGAAAGTGAGTCTTCATCGATGACGCCCAAGTGGGACACCCCTCTCACTGGGCCTCGAACAAAGTAAAGGGACTACCTTTCGACCAGGTGCCACAATATGGGTGTGCGCACGGCGCTGGAGACGGCGCCACGTGGAAAGTATTTTACGACAAGGGCCCAGAGGCCAGGAAGCAGAAAAAGATGTTATCTCAGGCGGACAAAGACAAGAAGGTGAAGCTTGCGTTCGAGAAGAAAGAAGTCGAGGGCGCGAAAAAGCAGCTCGGGAGAAAAATAAGTTTGTCCAGCATGCTTTCGCTGTAGTTGTAGATTCCTGCAAAAATGATTTCCCAACTAACTTGATCTAGACTGTCATCAACTGGGTGAAGGATAATCCAGAAAAGACGGCAGATGATTTCCCATGCCCAACTTCTTCGGGAGTAACTCGGTGAACATCACAACCACACCATCACATGATCACGCAACCACGCCTTCTCCCGCACCCGCACCTGCTCATAGCAGCCCGACCTCTGTCTCTGTCTCTGGTGCACTAGGCGGTCCTTCATCTTTGGCAGAGCTCGACACCCTCACGGTAATTACAAGTCGCATCAACATATATCTACAATAGCAGTTTTCGTTGCCTTCGGGATGTTTTACGCCGCAGACATGTCATTGCAGGCCGACGAAACCCTATGCACCGTACTCTACTTGATCGAATTCCAGAAAGTGGACGTCCGAATGGCGGTGATAACGAAGCCCTTGGAACTTAGGTTCCACGGCCAGCAGATCCCCGTTGGCCACTTCAGGGTTAACTTGTCCAATGTGAAGTCGGGGCATGAGGATTTGCCGCCTCCAGTATGGCTCGGGTGAGAGGACGACGAGACCCCGACTCGTCTTGGAAAATGCAAGGGTTGGATGCTTCTATGGACGAAGAATCTGCTTCGTCTAGAGGCGGCCAAGGGCACCACAAAAACCACACATCAGAAAGCGGGTACGAACAGCACCACCCCGCCTACGCAGATAGCAGCGCCTGTAGTGTCAGGTGAGAGCGGCGGATAGTACGAGGAAGGGGTTCCAATTGTGGATGATGTAATCTCCCCCGTAGAACAAAGATTGGATGATGAGATGTACGCGGATGACCGTCTTCGGTTACTCAATACAGAATCCTATGTCGATGACATACAAATGATGAGTCAGCCATATGAGGACTTGGGCTGTCAGCATGCTGATCAGGAGATGGATGATGTTCCCAGGCAGGAACGTCCTAGCAGGGTTGATTGCAAGAAGTATCTCTCCATACAATCATTACAGGACACGCTTGAAGATGTTGCCTCAACGCAGGATCAACTAGCTGAGTGGCTTATAGTGCTTAGCGCGACAACACTCGGCAGGGGATAAGGAAGGGTCTGGAAGGTGAGCGCAAGAAAAAGGAGAGGAGGAGACCACCGAAGAAAGGCTCTGCTGCCTACAAACAAGCTAGAGCACATAGCAGTCAGACAGATGGTTTTGAAGAGCGTTTACCAGTCGTAGGTGATCCTACCGCCGAAACTGCTGGCGGCCATATCAAGGGATCTCAGGAGATTGCAGGACCATGTGCTATCGATCGAGCAAAGCCTACTAGCCTCGAACGATCAAGGATATCCAATATACGCGGTTTGTGGGCCTGAGGGGAAGTGATACGTCAACACACGACTCTCGGAGGTGTTCTTCCTACGGTTTGATAATATCTTGTAGATGTTTCTGACAAGGCGGCTCGATTTTACAATCGTCCGCCTTTTTGCACTGCATATGAGCTCCGTCATGAAGAGAGAAGTAGTCTCGCAACTTAGTGTGGCAGATCCATACTACATGCACGAGTCCTTCCTGAGTCTCGGTGAATTTGAGGATAATGCTGCTAGGGTGTACCTCAAAAACTTAATGATAAAGAATAAGGACAAAGAAATTATACTCCTGCTTTATCAGCCAATGTAAGTCACTGCCGGACAACCCTTTTATACATTTCAGTCATTCCACCTTGCTCATATTGAGAATAATTTGAGATGTTTTTGGTCGCAGCAACAGGCACAAAAAAGACACATCCATGATAATTTGGTCCCGACAATTTTTTTTTTCTGTCATGCTTATGAAACTTCTATGATGATAATTGTGACATAAAACCGTATCATCATATATGTGGTGGGATCCTACTTCTATTACAAAAAATCATGACAAAAAATGGGACTTTTGTCCTGGGCGGGCTGGGGACGCAGCTGCATGACATTCTGTGGGCCGTCCATGACGGGAAAATCATGGTAGAAGCGAAGGTGAGGAAATTTTTGGAGAGTTCACGGTTACGGTGGGTGGTCGGGGCGGAGCAATGCACGCGGGTTTACACGTTTCTCTCGTACACGTAGCGTGTATGTGCGAGGCGTTGGGGTCTAACTGAACCCGAGCAAGGCGTTCTCTTACTGAATACGAGGGATTGCACTACCTACGTTACTGAACCTGGGTGATCGATCCCTTGGTTGCTAACTGAACCCGAGTGATTCCTCCGCTACCGCTGCTAACTGAACCCGATCGATCATTGCTGCTGCTTACTGAAGCCGATCGAACCTGTTGCCTCTTGATGAATAGTGAACGTGGAGTTGGTTGAACTAGTCGAGACGTACGCGGTTGGGGTTGGATGAATAGTTCCCAGTGGGGATTGGATGAACTAGACCCCATTGTAGTAGGCCGTTGCGGTTGCCGCTAGATGAACAAGACCCCGAGACGAGGCCGCTACAGCCAAGTCATTAGGGGTGGATGAATAGGATCCGGTGGAGGGCTGGTTGAACAGTAGCTGGTGGGGTGTTGGTGAGGGAGTCCTGTATTTAGGGGTCCTCAGGTGTCTGGGTCATTGATGTTGTGCCGAATTCATAGGCCGTGAAGATAAAAGCAGAAAGCAGTCCCCCGTGTTCGGTTAGGACTCCAATGTATGTAGCGAGGCAAGAAAGATGTCCGAATGTAACGATTCATTCCTCCCCAAGTTACCTTTGTAACCCTAGGCCCCCTCCGGTGTGTATATAAGCCGAGGGGTTTAGTCCGTAGAGACGACAGAATCATAGCAATCTCATAGGCTAGACTTTTAGGGTTTAGCCATTACGATCTCAAGGTAGATCAACTCTTGTAACCATATTCATCAAGATCAATCAAGCCGGAAGTAGGGTATTACCTTGATCTAGAAGGCCTTGACCTGGGTAAACATCATGTCCCTTGTGTTGTGACGCCCGAAGACCGACGTCCCAGAAGATTCCAGATGTTCCGGGTTCTCCCATGTGTTTCATTTGTGCTTGTGTTATTTATTTTGCATTGCATCATGTCATCATGCCATCATGAGTTTAATTCTGCAACTCAACCAAATAAGTCGTGTGGACCTTCGGTCCATTTAAATTAAGGGAAATGCACATGGTGATTTCTCTTTATAACATATCCTCCTAATAATTATGTAGCTATTATAATTATTCCAATTGCTTGGAATTCACCAAAACACACTTGCATATTATTCCCATGCCTCCTTTACTTCAAGTTTCACCGTCAAAACCTTCTCTATAATTCTTTTCCCGTTTATCGAGGTTCCTCCAAAAACCTCGAAATCCGAGTCTTTGTTCAAACCTTTTGAATTAAATTCAAAGGATTTTTGAATTTAATTTTTTTCGATCTTGTTCACTTTATTTTTCTTGGGTCACCCTCATTTTGCGAGTCCAAGAAAATTGCCCTCATGCCCAAACTCTACTCCTAACCCCCTCTTTCTTTTCTTTTAATTCTCTGTTTTTTTCCTTTTCACTCTTATTATTAGGAGAGGACCCAGCCCAGCTGGCCCTTCTGGCCCAAGCCGCACCACAGCAGCCAGGCCAACCGCCGGCCTGCTGCTCCCCTCGGCCCACTGGCCCATTAGGCCAGGCGCCGATAACCCTAGCACGTGTGAGCCTCTCCCGTCGTCCCTCTCCCTCAGCGCCGCACCTCTCCCTCCTCTCGCTCGAACCCCTCCTGCTCGCCACTCCCTCGATCCCATCTCCATCGCTCCCTCCTTCTCCCTCCTGCATCGCTCGATTCCCCGTGCTCCTTCAACCGAGCCGCCTCCTGCCTCGCGCCCTCCCGCCTCGCTGGCTGGAGCACCGCGCCGCGCCGTCCTTCTCCCCTGCGCCGTCTCCGTCGCCACCTCTCTCCTGCGCCGCCCCTCCCCTCAACAACCCAACAGCCGGCGACCTCCTCCTGCTCCTTCCCCGTCGCGCCAGGAGGCCGCGACCTCGTCACCCTCATCGGCCCTCCTCCTTCTGCGCGCCAGGGTCGCCTGCACATCGACTCGGCGCCGTGCCATGGTGCCGCATTAGCTCGCCTGTCCTCGCGTGCTCCACCTGCGGCCTCCTCCGGCCATGCCAGCCCGCAGCCATGGCCTCAAGCCAAGCCGTTGCTCCCTCGTCCTGCCATGCCGAGGCCTCTTTTGTCCTCGCTGTTGTGGTTTTCCCGAGAGCTCCTTGGCCTCTGTTCATGCCCCGGCGCTGCCGTCTTTTTCCTTCCCAGGCAGCTCATGTTCGCCTCGGTTTCGAGATCATCATGTGTGGCCAGAGCCACACCAAGATGTTGCCTCTTGTACCTGTGATGTCTTGCGTGGGCGCATTTGAGACCGGTTTGGAACCTAACCTCAAGCGTCAAGTACCTCGTCGATACATGTACAACTACGGTCGACGTGCAATTCGTCAAGTACCATGACGCCCGAAGGCATCGGATAAAGTTCTTCTTCGAAACGAGTATGACTATACTTGGTGGATGCGACAAGTACCTCTACCGTCCACCCCGAACATCTTCGGAAACATGAACGGCTACGAAACGTGTACCACGACCCGCGAGTACAACTACTTCCCTCGACGATCTCGATCCTCCCTGAAACGAATGTTCCGACGGTATAACCCCGAGATGATGACCCGTGGACTGCATGTGTTGTATGAGACGAATCGGATGTTTGCATCGTGTCGGTTGTGGCTCTCGTTTGCCTTGCCATGTATTGCATCCTATATAGACTTGTCTTGCATCATACCTTGCCATGTATTGCATCATGTATAGACTTGTGTTGTTTTTCTGTGCTTCCTACCTTGCCATGTATTGCTTCATGTATAGACTTGTCTTGCATCATACCTTGCCATGTATTGCATCATGTATAGACTTGTGTTGTTTTTCAGTGCTTCCTACCTTGCCATGTTTTGCTTCCTGTATGGACTTGTAGTGCATCCTATATAGAACTGTCCTGCATCATACTTGGTTGAGCATATTGTCATGTCTCGTGTGGTGTGTTTACCGAGTTGCTTGCTTCTTCTCGTTAGTGCTTGTTCCATTGTGTTCGTGAGGATTCGTTCGTCTACCCGTGGTTCTTCTTCAAGGCATCTTCTTCGTCTTCTTCATGGATCCGTTCTTCTTCCTTGCGGGATCTCAGGCAAGATCACCATACCCTTGGATACCTTTACTATCATTTCCATGCTTAGTAGTCTCGATTCTATCGTTACATGTCGCGCTACCCATATTATTGTCAGCCCCTCTCCTTGTTGCCATGAAACCTCTAACCTTTGACACCTTCCTAGCAAACCATTGTTTGGCTATGTTACCCACTTGCTCAGCCCCTCTTATAGCGTTGTTAGTTGCAGGTGAAGATGAAGATCGTTCCAGGAGGGAACTTGTTGTTGGAATATCACAATATCTATTATTATTATTAACACACCTATATACTGGGCATGGGTGGAAGGCTTGGCCTTTTGCTCGGTGTTTTGTTCCACTCATGCCACCTTAGGCGACGATAAACCGGCATTATGTTACTTGATTTTGTGTTCCTTACACGGTTGGGTATATGGGGACCCCTTGACACTTCGTCTTTGAATAAAACTCCTCCAGCAAGGCCCAACATTGGTTTTAATTTTCTCAGAATAACAACTTAATTAACTAATTAAATTTGCATAGGGGGTCGCGTCCTTGGGATTCTTTTCTACATAGCAGGGGGGCCAGTGTTGATGGTGTTGGTCCCAAACGAGGAGCCTGCAGGGCCACCTTGGGGAAACCCGAGGGCTGGTTTTACCTGTAGCTTCACCCATCCGTACGTGGCCTGAGACGAGATACGCGCGGCTACTATCAGGGTGTCGGCACGCCGGGAGGATTTGCTGGACTTGTTTTACCATTGTCGAAATGTCTTGTGCACCAGGATACCGAGACTGATCGCATTTCCCTAAGATAAGGGGTAATAATTATTATTACTTCAGCTGATCGTGAGAGCTTGTGATGGGCTAAGTTGGGACACCCCTGCAGGGTTATGATCTTTCGAAAGCCGTGCCCGTGGTTATGTGGCAGATTGGAATTTGTTAATGTCCGGTTGTAGAGAACTTGACAGATGATCCGAAGTAAAACACACAACTATGTGAGTAACCGTGACTGTCTCTTTTCACTTTGAGAAGAGAACACGGTGGCGTTATGTTTGACTCGTAGGTAGTTCAGGATCTTTAGCGATCACTACTAGTTTGCGACCATTTGCGTAGATGCTCATCTTATTCTTGTACTCGTAAGCTAGCCACCATATTATGCTTAGCCGCTGCTGCAACCTAACCACTACCCTTCTCCATACCCATAAAGCTTTGCTAGTCTTGATACCCATGATTATGGGATTGCTGAGTCCTCGAGGCTCACAGATACTACAACACCAGATGCAGGTTCAGCCAAGAATGATGCAGGAGCTGGTTCAAGTACTTCACTTGGAGCTCGATGAAGATAGTGGCCGTATGTATGTGATGTTTTTCGACGATCAGTAGTGGTTTCTACTAGGGGCGATTCGGACCTGTGGCTTTATGTATTGGGTATCTTTCTTTTGGGTCTTCGCCCGTAGTCAGGTTGTGATGTTTTGGATGATGATTTGCT
This sequence comes from Secale cereale, assembly GCA_902687465.1. Lineage (NCBI taxonomy): Eukaryota > Viridiplantae > Streptophyta > Magnoliopsida > Poales > Poaceae > Secale > Secale cereale. The sequence continues at coordinate 411,787,829 of LR738712.1, forward strand.
TATGTAATGTATTGTGTGACGTGGCGAGTGTAAGCCAACAATCCTTTTGCAATTTCATCCCTATTTTTACATGAGTCGTGCAAAGATACTGATCTTGAGATCATTCCAGAATGGGCTTCTACCTTTAAGTCGTGCCTCGACACATAGGAGGTATAGTACCATCCTGGGCATTACAAGTTGGTATCAGAGCCTTCTCCGACCTAGAAGCCCCCACTGATTGATCGAATCGTTGATGGTTGAGTCTAGGCACAAACTTAAAATGTTTTGAGTCCTATATATATCGGAGAGTAGGATTTCTTTTGCTCCTCATCCCTTTTCACTCTGGTGAGGACTCCTGACGATTACTTATCTCTTCTACTCCTAAAATTTCACAATTTTTTTTAGGATCACGCGACTATTGTTTGGTATGTTCCGATGTCATTGTGACGAGAACATTGTTCTCGATGCCTCCTTTCATTAGGGGTTGTGGCAGTGTCCCGGGGAGTTGAGCTCCGAGGTGTTGTTGTCACAAATATATCACAGCAGTTCTGGAATACTTAAGATGGCCGACATCGAAAACTCTCCTATGCGGTTAGTGGCAAGATAACCCCGACATCACCCAATACTGGGGAGGTAGTTCGGGAGTATTGCCATAGCTTGTATAGTAGATGCGTTTCGAAGGTCCGAGGTAGACGGTTTCCGGAAATAACTGGTTATGTGTTGAAGGATGGATACAGCTGGATGTAGGATTAGAGTTGAGTGCGCGATGCTTCCCCTGTATCCCCAACACCTGATTGCATAACTGGAAACTTTCGGAAATTAATAGGTGGGTTCATCTAGTAGTTCGTAGGCATTGTTCCAACGAATGCATGATATGGAGTTCGGAGTTCAACATTGAGTGAAGTGGTTTTATGGGCATTGTTCCAATCGGGAGTTGCATCTTAAAGGGTCCTTGGCTATGTTGATCCGGGGATTGCAAAACCCTTTTGTAACACGTTCCATGAGCTTTCAACACGAATATGTGGGACGAAGCTTCTATCTTGTATTTGTTCTATCTGCTCCTAGTTGTTTTTATTTACCTTTTGTTCTTCCAGTGGCTTCTCGTCAAGTGTTTTACCATCAAGCTATGGAATTCATCCGTTCAATTCTCTGTTCGGATGATATTGGGAAGATTATGTTGCAACAAATCTATCCGTTGTTTTGATTTGATTCTGGTATTCGAGTTGCTTCGATGTCAAATGTTGATTCCATACCTTTCCTAATCGGTGTTCTCATATTTCTATGGGAGTGCTAATTCTTCTTGACCATCGAGATCTTCATGTTAATTTTCAACTGGTGTGCCTTCTCTTCAAGTTATTCCATACGGACGCCGTTGAGAAATCCGACGATTTGTCTGTTTCATTCATCCCAAGTTGTCTTGTTTTCCCCACCCTCCCACCCTTTTCTTACGGATCCAGAATTCTTAATCAAGTATCCATTTTATTAATGTGATGTTTCCTCATTCGTTTCGTTCAATTTCATTATCCGGTGATTCTCAGGAAGATGCTCAGGAAACTCCAAGTTCATCATTCTTTTGTTCTCAAATTTGGCAGGTGGATGTAATTCAAGATTTCGGTGTTGATCTTATCTTTTTTCTCATTTCACAATGCTTTCTTATTCCGGTGCACCAATTAATCATTCTCCTCTTGCTATTCATATCCGGAGAGCTGAAGGTATCTGAGAAGATTCGTGTTTCAATTCTTAATCTGTTCAAGCTATTTTGAGGATCGTCATCTTATTCAAGCCATTTAATTCAACCGGTGCAATATCTCTAAAGCAATCATTTTCAACGGTGATTTCTTTTGAGTGGGTCCTAACCCACAGGTCTTTTCCTAGGATCTTACCTGACTCTTCTTTTTCCGGAGAATATTTCAAAGTGTGATGTAAGAATAATTTCCATCGGTCACATGCCTTCTCCAAGATTGTCTCCAATTATTCTCCTCTTTAGCTCTACCTTCCATCTTTTCATTCTTGCGGAGTGTCTCAAATTCTTCAAGGTGGTTCTCGTTGTCATTCTCAGCATTGAAGACCGAAGAAGAATTTCTCCTAAATCTTGGCCCGTTCTCTTGAAGATTCGTGGTTCTAGCTTCATGACATCCTCATAATTGCTTCGATCATGAGGAATCTTTTCATATCATCCGAAGCATTTCATAGATTCTTCCCATTGTGATCCTCCGAAGGCCATCATTTCAAAAGATTCTTTGTTCTCAGTTTTCAAATTCGTCCTCCCACTATTCTTAATTGATGCCTCTTCGTTCGTCTCCATATTTTTACGGTGGTTCATTCAAGATTACTCTTTCGTTGTTATCGTATCAATTCATTTGTTTTTTTTCATAATCCTACCGGTGCTTTGTTGAATAATTATCCAAGGTTGTGCTAGATCTCTCTTTAATTCTTTGCAATGGGATTAAGTAGTATGAGAAATCCGTTGCTTGTCATCAATTTAATTTGATGAAGGATAAGAATACAATAAATCTTATTCTTATTTCCTCGAAGTGATTAATCTCTGTTTTTCGGAGCTTGTTCATCATATCATATCCTTGGTGTTATGTTGTTCATCTTGTTTTCCGGAGCTCCAAGTTATTTCAATTATATCATTTCAAACCTCCATCTAATTTATCGCAGGCCTTGAATCTTATTCTTTTCATCTTTCACTTCTCATGCTTTCATTACCGGAGTTCCTCATGGTGGTTCATCATGATTTAATTCATCCTCGAAGTCTTCATCAAGATTCGTGTTGGAGCTCAAGCATTATTCATCATGCATTCCAATTGCAATCATTTCTACCTTATCTTTTCAGATGGTGTTATGTCATTCTTGACAATTTCCTTCATGTTTCTTCATTCACGAGTTATCAAGAATGAAACCATCTTATTCTTCGTTCATGAAATCTTTCAACCCTTCAATTTATTCGTTGAAGTAATCTTGGGTTGAATTTCACCTAAAATCTTTCCCTAAGGATTGTTGCTAATTATGGTGCTTATAAATGACCCAAGTTCTTCATTAATTATTCCGGTGAAATAAGTTTATCGTCTCCTTGTTGATCTCAATCCAATCAAACGTTTTCCTAAGTGGCTGGTTGTCACCTCTTAATTTTGAGATGTTTTCCATAAGCCCACATCAAGCTTATTCTTTTCGTTGATGAATTTCCAACAACTCTATTCAATCTATCGTGGTAAGGATGCTTTTTCAAATTCAATTTTGAGAGTAGTTGTAGTATTTTTTTCTCTTTTATCCGTTCATTTCTTTCATTGATCTATATTCTATTCTTTCATTCCGAAGGCATTGTGATATTGCTCTCTTTGACCATCATCTCGTTTTTTATCAAGATCATATTCTTCCCTTGTTTGTCTATTTAACCGGAGTGTTGTGTCCTCCATTCAAGTTCTCTCATCCTATCTAGTTTTCCTCTATTTTCAACCGGAGTGCTGCCTGAAATCTTTCTTACCCCTCGTGCCATTCTTTCAATTGTTTCGGAGGCAATGTGCTGTTGATTTCATCAAGTATCATCCAATCTTCTCAAGCTCATGTTAATTCCTTCGATTTTCAGATGGAGTGCTTTCCAAATTATGTCATTCTTATTCCTGGGCTATACCATTGCGGTTTCGTATTCTTTTGGTTCGTAAGATCTTGTTTCATGTCTTTCAACCTACAAGGTTCTCGTAATGTTCCTTGTTCCTCATTTTACCAGAGTGCTCTTAACTTCGGTCATCTCCGTTGTATTCTTTCTTTCAAAGCATGTTTAACCTCTCAAGGTTCGTGGTTTCACTCGTCTGTCAAAGAAGCAACTTTGTTTTACCTCTTCTTTTTCCTTTCTATCCGGTGCCATCTCCAGGATCTCGGGTCGACATCCTCTGTTAGTGTGGGAGAGTTGTGACGCCCGAAGACCGACGTCCCAGAAGATTCCAGATGCTCCGGGTTCTCCCGTGTGTTTCATTTGTGCTTGTGTTATTTATTTTGCATTGCATCATGTCATCATGCCATCATGACTTTAATTCTGCAACTCAACCAAATAAGTCGTGTGGACCTTCGGTCCATTTTAATTGAGGGAAATGCACATGGTGATTTCTCTTTATAACATATCCTCCTAATAATTATGGAGTTATTATAATTATTCCAATTGCTTGGAATTCACCAAAACACACTTGCATATTATTCCCATGCCTCCTTTACTTCAAGTTTCACCGTCAAAACCTTCTCTATAATTCTTTTCCCGTTTATCGAGGTTCCTCCAAAAACCTCAACATTTATGGGCACTTCGAAATCCGAGTCTTTGTTCAAACCTTTTGAATTAAATTCAAAGGATTTTTGAATTTAATTTATTTCGATCTTGTTCACTTTATTTTTCTTGGGTCACCCTCATTTTGCGAGTCCAAGAAAATTGCCTTCATGCCCAAACTCTACTCCTAACCCCCTCTTTCTTTTCTTTTAATTCTCTGTTTTTTTCCTTTTCACTCTTATTATTAGTAGAGGACCCAGCCCAGCTGGCCCTTCTGGCCCAAGCCGCACCACAGCAGCCAGGCCAGCCGCGTGCCTGCTGCTCCCCTCGGCCGACTGGCCCATTAGGCCAGGCGCCAATAACCCTAGCCCGTGCGAGCCTCTCCCCTCGTCCCTCTCCCTCAGCGCCGCACCTCTCCCTCCTCTCGCTCGAACCCCTCCTGCTCGCCACTCCCTCGATCCCATCTCCATCGCTCCCTCCTTCTCCCTCTTGCATCGCTCGATTCCCCGTGCTCTGTCAGCCGAGCCGCCTCCTGCCTCGCGCCCCCCGCCTCGCTTGCTGGAGCACCGCGCCGCGCCGTCCTTCTCCCCTGCGCCGTCTCCGTCGCCACCTCCCTCCTGCGCCGCCCCTCCCCTTAACAGCCCAACAGCCGACGACCTCCTCCTGCTCCTTCCCCGTCGCGCCAGGAGGCCGCGACCTCGTCACCCTCATCGGCCCTCCTCCTTCTGCTTGCCAGGGTAGCCTGCAGATCGACTCGGCGCCGTGCCATGGTGCCGCCTTAGCTCGCCTGTCCTCGCGTGCTCCACCTGCGGCCTCCTCCGGCCATGCCGGCCCGCAGCCATGGCCTCAAGCCAAGCCGTTGCTCCCTCGTCCTGCCATGCCGAGGCCTCTTTTGTCCTCGCTGTTGTGGTTTTTCCTGCGAGCTCCTTGGCCTCTGTTCATGCCCCGACGCCGCCGTCGTTTGCCTTCCCAGGCAGCTCATGTTCGCCTTGTTTCGAGATCATCATGCGTGGCCAGAGCCACACCAAGATGTTGCCTCTTGTACCTGTGATGTCTTGCGTGGGGGCATTCGAGACCGGTTTGGAACCTAACCTCAAGCGTCAAGTACCTCGTCGATACATGTACAACTACGGTCGACGTGCAATTCGTCAAGTACCATGACGCCCGAAGGCATCGGATCAAGTTCTTCTTCGAAACGAGTATGACTATACTTGGTGCATGCGACAAGTACATCTTTGGAAACGTGAACGGCTACGAAACCTGTACCACGACCCGCGAGTACCACTACTTCCCTCGACGATCTCGATCCTCCCTGAAACAAACGTTCCGAAGGTATAACCCCGAGACGATGACCCGTGTACTGCATGTGTTGTATGAGATGAATCGGATGTTTGCATCGTGTCCGTTCTGGCCCTCGTTTGCCATGCCATGTATTGCATCCTATATAGACTTGTCTTGCATCATACCTTGCCATGTATTGCATCATGTATAGACTTGTGTTGTTTTTCTGTGCTTCCTACCTTGCCATGTATTGCTTCCTGTATAGACTTGTCTTGCATCATACCTTGCCATGTATTGCATCATGTATAGACTTGTGTTGGTTTTCTGTGGTTCCTACCTTGCCATGTTTTGCTTCCTGTATGGACTTGTAGTGCATCCTATATAGAACTGTCTTGCATCATCTTGGTTGAGCATATTCTCATGTCTCGTGTGGTGTGTTTACCGAGTTGCTTGCTTCTTCTCTTTAGTGCTTGTTCCGTTGCGTTCATGAGGATTCGTTCGTCTACCCATGGTTCTTCTTCAAGGCATCTTCTTCATCTTCTTCATGGATCCGTTCTTCTTCCTTGCGGGATCTCAGGCAAGATGACCATACCCTTGCATACCTTTACTATCATTGCCATGCTTAGTAATCTAGATGCTATCGTTACGTGTCGCGCTACCCATCTTATTGTCAGCCCCTCTCCTTGTTGCCATGAAACCTCTAACCTTTGACACCTTCCTAGCAAACCATTGTTTGGCTATGTTACCCGCTTGCTGGGCCCCTCTTATAGCGTTGTTAGTTGCAGGTGAAGATGAAGATCGTTCCAGGAGGTAACTTGTTGTTGGAATATCACAATATCTATTATTATTATTAACACACCTATATACTGGGCATGGGTGGAAGGCTTGTCCTTTTCCTCGGTGTTTTGTTCCACTCATGCCACCTTAGGCGCCGATAAACCGGCATTATGTTCCTTGATTTTGCGTTCCTTACACGGTTGGGTATATGGGGACCCCTTGACACTTCGTCTTTGAATAAAACTCCTCCAGCAAGGCCCAACATTGGTTTTAATTTGCTCATAATAACAACTTAATTAAATAATTAAATTTGCATAGGGGGTTGCGCCCTTGGGATTCTTTCCAAAATAGCAGTGGGGCCAGTGCTGATGGTGTTGGTCCCAAACGGGGAGCCTGTAGGGCCGCCTTGGGGAAACCCGAGGGCTGGTTTTACCTATAGCTTCACCCATCCGGACGTGGCCTGAGACGAGATACACGCGGCTACTATCAGGGTGTCGGCACGCCGGGAGGTCTTGTTGGACTGGTTTTACCATTATTGAAATGTCTTGTGCACCGGGATATCGAGCCTGATCGGATTTCCGTAAGATAAGGGGTAATAATTATTATTACTTCAGCTGATCGTGAGAGCTTGTGATGGGCTATGTTGGGACACCCTTGCAGGGTTATGATCTTGCGAAAGCCGTGCCCGCGGTTATGTGGCAGATTGGAATTTGTTAATGTCCGGTTGTAGAGAACTTGATAGATGATCCAAAGTAAAACACACAACTGTGTGAGTAACCGTGACTGTCTCTTTTCACTTTGAGAAGAGAACACGGTGGGGTTATGTTTGACTCGTAGGTAGTTCAGGATCTTTAGCGATCACTACTAGTTTGCGACTATTTGCGTAGATGCTCATCTTATTCTTGTACTCGTAAGCTAGCCACCATATTATGCTTAGCCGCCGCTGCAACCTCACCACTACCCTTCTCCATACCCATAAAGCTTTGCTAGTCTTGATACCCATGGTTATGGGATTGCTGAGTCCTCGAGGCTCACAGATACTACAACACCAGATGCAGGTTCAGCCAAGAATGATGCAGGAGCTGGTTCAAGTACTTCACTGGGTACTCGATGAAGAGAGTGGCCGTATGTATGTGACGTGTTTCGACGATCAATAGTGGTTTCTACTAGGGGCGATTCGGACATGTGGCTTTATGTATTGGGTATCTTTCTTTTGGATCTTCGCCCGTAGTCGGGTTGTGATGTTTTGGATGATGCTTTGCTTATGTAATGTATTGTGTGACGTGGCGAGTGTAAGCCAACTATCCTTTTGCAATTTCATCCATATTTTTACATGAGTCGTGCAAAGATACCGAACATGAGATCATTCCAGAATGGGCTTATACCTTTAAGTCGTGCCTCGACACGTACGAGGTATAGTCCCATCCTGGGCATTACATGTGTCATGTTACCATCGATACTAAGACGTACAGCTTGGCCCCCCCTAACCGAGATTTGCCGGTTTTGACATCGACAATGGTGCTTTCATTGAGAGCTCTGCTTTGCGCTCATGAAAAGCGATCGATGGCTCGTCTCGTCATCAACGATGAGATCACCCTCGGAAACAACCTGGCCATGGTCCAGATCCTCCAGCTAGGCAGGTTCGATGTATGCGCCCGCGTTGCCTCTAGGCCGGCCACACTTCTCACGGCCGTCGAGCACCCCTCCTACGTTGGCTCTGACCTCCCTGCTACTTCTCTAGCTTGTGTTGTATTGCCTCGAAGAGGAAAGGGTGATGCAGCACAGTAGTGTAAGTATTTCCCTCAGTTTTTGAGAACCAAGCTATCAATCCAGTAGGAGACCACACGCGAGTCCCTCGCACCTGCACAAACAAATAAGAACTTCGCAGCCAACGCGATAAGGGGTTGTCAATCCGTTTACGGTCACTTACAAAAGTGAGATCTGGAAGATATGATAGTTTGATATTTTTGGTATTTTTGGATATAAGAACAGAAAGTAAAAATGGTAAAGTAAAGTAGATTGTAGATTGATATGTTGATAACAGACCCGCGGGGCATAGGTTTCACTAGTGGTTTCTCTCATGATAGCAGAATTCTACGGTGGGTGAACGAATTACTGTCGAGCAATTGATAGAAAAGCGAATAATTATGAGAATATCTAGGCATAATCATTATATATAGGCATCAGGTCCGTGACAAGTAGACCGAAACGATTTTGCATCTACTACTATTACTCCACACATCGACCGCTATCCAACATGCATCTAGAGTATTAAGTTCACAAGAATAGAGTAACGCCTTAAGCAAGATAACATGATGTATAGGGATAAACTCAAGCAATATGATATAAACCCCATCTCTTTATCCTCAATGGCAACAATACAATACGTACCTTGCTGCCCCTACTTTTACCGGGAAAGGACACCGCAAGATAGAACCCAAAGCCAAGCACTTCTCCCATTGCAAGAACTATAGATCTAGTAGGCCAAACCAAACCAATAATTCGATGAGACTTGCAAGGATATTATAATCATACATAAAAGAATTCCGAAAAGAACCAAATATTTCTCATAGATAATCTTGATCATAAACCCACAATTCATCAGATCTCGACAAACACACCGCAAAAAGAGATTACATCGAATAGATCTCCTCGAAGACCGAGGAGAACTCGATATTGAGATCCAAAGAGAGAGAAGAAGCCACATAGGTACTAACTATGGACCCGAAGGTCTATGGTAAACTACTCACAACTCATGCTGAGGCGATGGTGTTGATGTAGAAGCACTCCGTGGTAGATCCCCCCTTCGGTGGAGCTCCAAAACAGTCCCCAAGATGATATCTCACGGGAATAGAAGGTTGCGGCGGTGGAATTAGGGTTTTTTCTCCTCTTCTGATGTTTACGGGGTACATGGGTATATGTAGGAGGAAGGAGGGCATCGGGGGACCAACGTGGGGCCCACGAGGCAGGGTGGCACGCCCTGTAGGGGGGGGGCGCCCCCACGCTCGTGGACGCCACGTGTGCCCTATTCCGTGGTTCTCAAGTCTCCCGTGAACATATCGCTCCAAAAATATCTCTCCCGAAGGTTTCATTCCGTTTGGACTTCGTTTGATATTCCTTTTCTGTAAAACCCGGAAATAGGGAAAAAAACAACAATCTTGACTGGGCCTTTGGGTTAATAGGTTAGTCCCAAAAATAATATAAATGTGTATAACAAAGCCCATTAAACATCCAAAACATCATACATAATAGCATGGAACAATAAAAAATTATAGATACATTGGAGACGATCAAGCACCCCCAAGCTTAATTCCTGCTTGTCCTCGAGTAGGTAAATGATAAAAATATAATTTTTGATGTGGAATGCTAACCAACATAATTTTCAATGTAATTCTTTTTATTGTGGCATGAATGTTCAGATCTAAAAGATTCAAGACAAAAGTCTATATTGATATAAGAAATAATAATACTTCAAGTATACTAACAAAGCAATCATGTCTTCTCAAAATACCATGGCTAAAGAAAGTTATCACTACAAAATCATATAGTCTCGCTATGCTCCCTCTTCATCACACAAAATATTCATATCATGCACAACCTCGGTTACAGCCAAGCACTTGTTTTCATACTCAATTTTTTCAAACCTTTCAACTTTCACGCAATACATGAGCGTGAGCCATGGATATAGCACTATGGGTGGAATAGAGTGGTGGTTGTGGAGAAGACAAAAAGGAGGGAGATAGTCTCATATCGACTAGGCGTATCAACGGGCTATGGAGATGCCCATCAATAGATATCAATGTCAGTGAGTAGGGATTACCATGCAACGGATGCACTAGAGCTAAAATGTATGAAAGCTCAACAAAAGAAACTAAGTGGGTGTGCATCCACCTTGCTTGCTCATGAAGACCAAGGGCATTCGAGGAAGCCCATCGTTGGAATATACAAGCTAAGATCTATATTGAAAATTCCCACTAGCATTTGAAAGTAACTAAACATGAGACTCTCTATCATGAAGAACATGGTGCTACTTTGAAGCACAAGTGTGGAAAAAGATAGTAGCAATTGTCCCTTTTTCTTTTCTTTTTTGTTCTTTTTTGTTCTTTTTTTTCTTTGGCCTTTCCTTTTTTTTATTTTTTTGGGACAATGCTCTAATAATGATGATCATCACACTTCTATTGATTTACATATCGATATTACAACTCGATACTAGAACAAAGTATGACTCTATATGAATGCATCCGGCTATGTACTGGGATGTGCAATGAATCAAGAGTGACATGTATGAAAAATTATGCATGGTGGCTTTGCCACAAATACGATGTCAACTACATGATCATGCATGGGAATATGACAATATGAAGCGTGTCATATGAACGGAACGATGGAAAGTTGCATGTCAATATATCTCGGAATGGCTATGGAAATGCCATGATAGGTAGGTAAGGTGGCTATTTTGAGGAAGATATATGGTGGCTGTTATGAGGAAGGTATATAGTGGTGTATGGTACCATTGAAAGTCGCGCGGTACAAGAGAGGCTAGCAATGGCGGAAGGGTGAGAGTGCGTATAATCCATGGACTCAACATTAGTCATAAAAACTCATATACTTATTGCAAAAATTTACGAGTCATCGAAACAAAGCAATCAACGCATGCTCCTAGGGTGGAGGTTGGTAGGAGTTAACCATCGCGCGGCCCCGACCTCCACACAAAGGATGACACTCAACAAATACCTCATGCTCTAACTTCATCACATAGCGGTTCACCATACGTGCATGCTACGGGAATCACAAACTTTAACACAAGTATTTCTCAATTTCATAATAACTCCACTAGCATGACTCTAATATCACTATCCTCATATCTCAAAACAATTATCAAGTATCAAACTTCTCATCATACTCAATGCACTTCGTATGAAAGTTTTTACTACATTCATCTTCGATGCCTATCATATTAAGGCTAGTTTTATAACCAAAGCACATTACCCTGCTGTTCTAATAGACTCTCAAAAGGATATAAGTGAAGCATGAGAGATCAACAATTTCTATAAAATAAAATCACCACCGTGCTCTAAAAGATATAAGTGAAGCACTAGAGCAAAAACTATTTAGCTCAAAAGATATAAGTGAAGCACATAGAGTGTTCTAACAAGTAAAGATTCAAATCATACATGACGCTCCAAGTAAAACACATATCATGTGGTGAATAAAAATATAGTCCCAAGTATAGTTACCGAGAGATGAAGACGAAAGAGGGGATGCCTTCCCGGGGCATCCCCGAGCTTAGGCTTTTGGTTATCCTTGAATTTTACCTCGGGGTGCCTTGGGCATCCCCAAGCTTAGGCTCTTGCCACTCTTTGTTCCATAGTCCATGAAAGCAATACTCAAAACTTGAAAATTTCGCAACACAAAACTTAGCCAAAAAATCCCGTGAGCTCCGTTAGTATAAGAAAACAAACCACCTCTCAAAGGTACTGTAATGAACTCATTCTTTGTTTATATTGGTTTTAAACCTACTATATTCCAACTTTTCTATGATTCATATCCTCCAATACTACTCATAGATTCATCAAAATAAGCAAACAAAACACGAAAAACAGAATGTGTCAAAAACAGAACAGTCTGTAGTAATCTGTAACTTTCGCATACTTCTGTAACTCCAAAAAATTGAAATAAATTGTTAAACGTGAGGAATTTGTCTATCAATCATCTGAAAAAAGAATCAACTAAATAGCACACTCAAGTAAAATCTGGTGACTATTCTAGTGAGCGCTAATGATTCTTTTTTTACAGCAATATCATATAAACTTCACACAAGTCTTCCCAAAGGTTCTACTTGGCACAATCACTAATTAAAACACAAAACCAGATCTAAAAAGCAGCTAGATGCAATATTTATTCCTAAGAAGAATCAAAAACAAAAAATATATAATTTGGTTGCCTCCCAACAAGCGCTATCGTTTAACGCCCCTAGCTAGGCACGATACAATGATAGATCTAGGTATTGCCATCTTTGGAAGGCAATCCATAAGTGGCTCTCATAATTGATACATAAGGTAATTTAATTTTCTTTCTAGGAAAGTGTTCCATGCCTTTCCTTAACAGAAATTGGAATCTAATATTTCCTTCCTTCATATCAATAATTGCACCAATCGTTCTAAGGAAAGGTCTACCAAGAATAATAGGACATGAAGGATTGCAATCTATATCAAGAAGAATGAAATCTACGGGCACGTAATTCCTATTGGAAACAATAAGAACATCATTAATCCTTCCCATAGGTTTCTTAATAGTAGAATCCGCAAGATGCATATTTAAAGAACAATCATCAAGCAAATGGAACCCTAGCAAATCACACGAAGTTTTCGGGATAGTAGAAACACTTGCACCCAAATCACAAAAAGCAAAGCATTCATGATGTTTAATTTTAATTTTAATTGTAGGTTCCCACTAATCATAAAACTTTCTAGGGATAGAAACTTCCAATTCAACTATTTCTTCATAAGATTGCATCAAAGCATCAACTATGTGTTTGGTAAAAGCTTTATTTTGACTATAAGCATGCGAAGAGTTTAGTACGGATTGCAACAAGGAAATACAATCAATCAAAGAGCAATTATCATAATTGAATCCCTTGAAATCCAAAGTAGTGGGTTCATCATTATGCAAAGTTTTAATATCTTCAATCCCACTTTTAACAATTTTAGCATCAAGATCTAAAAACTCCGAATCACTGGGACGCCCTTTAATTAAAGTAGACTCATCTCCAGTCCCATCTTTATCAAGATTCATAATAGAAAACAAGGATCTAATAGGAGACACATCAATAACTTTTAGATCTTCATCTTTATTTTCATGACAACTAGAAGAACACGCTTTTATAAAGCTCTCTTTTCTAGCACGCATCCTAGCGGTTCTTTCTTTGCATTCATCAATGGAAATTCTCATGGCTTTGAGAGACTCATTGATATAATGCTTAGGTGGAATGGATCTAAGTTTCAGAGAATCAACATCAAGAGTAATTCTATCCACGCTTCTAGCCAATTCATCAATCTTAAGCAACTTTTCTTCAAGCAAAGCATAAAAATTCTTTTGCGATAAGAATTATTGTTTCAAATTCAGAACGCAACTTTCAATAAGAGTTATTGTAGGAATTACCATAATTATTAGATGAATTACTAGGAAAAGGCCAAGGATTAAAGTTTGCTCTATAAGCGTTGTTACCCAAATTATTCCTACCAACAAAATTCACATCCAAAGATTCATTATTATTTTCAATCAACGTGGATAAAGGCATATCATTTGGATCAGAAGAAGCACTCTTAACAGCAAATAATTTCATAAGTTCATCCATCTTTCCACTCAAAACACTAATCTCTTCAATAGCATACACTTTTTTACTAGTAGATCTTTTGGTGTGCCATTGAAAATAATTGACCATAATATTATCTAGGAGTTTGGTAGCTTCTCCTAAGGTAGTTTCCATAAAAGTACCTCCTGCGGTCGAATCTAAAAGATTTCTAGGAGCAAAATTCAAGCCAGCATAAAAGTTTTGTATAATCATCCATAAGTTCAAACCATGTGTAGGGCAATTACGTATCATTAATTTCATTCTCTCCCAAGCTTGTGCAACATGCTCATGATCTAGTTGTTTAAAATTCATAATATCATTTCTAAGAGAGATGATCTTAGCAGGAGGGAAATACTTAGAGATAAAAGCATCTTTGCACTTATTCCATGAATCAATACTATTTCCAAGCAAAGAGGAAAACCAATTTTTAGCACGATCTCTAAGTGAAAACGGAATAACTTCAATTTAACAATATCATTATATGTATCCCATTTCTTTTGCATATCACACAAATCAACAAAGTTGTTTAGATGGGTAGCGGCATCTTCACTAGGAAGGCCGGAAAATTGATCTTTCATAACAAGATTCAACAGAGCAGCATTGATCTCACAAGATTCAACATCGGTAATAGGAGCAATCGTAGTGCTAATAAAATCATTATTGTTGGTATTGGAGAAGTCACACAATTTGGTATTGTTCTGAGCCATAGTGACAAGCAAGCAATCCAACACACACAAGCAAACAAGAAGCAAGCGAATGATAAACACACGCCAGAAGAAGGGCAAATAAAACGGCGAAGGGTGATGCAGCACAGTAGCGTAAGTATTTCCCTCAGTTTTTGAGAACCAAGGTATCAATCCAGTAGGAGACCACACGCGAGTCCCTCGCACCTGAACCAACAAATAAGAACTTCATAGCCAACAGGATAAGGGGTTGTCAATCACTTTACGGTCACTTACGAAAGTGAGATCTGATAGATATGATAGTTTGATATTTTTGGTATTTTTGGATATAAGAACAGAAAGTAAAACGGTAAAGTAAAGTAGATTGTAGATTGATATGTTGAGAATAGACCCGGGGGCCATAGGTTTAACTAGTGGCTTCTCTTATGATAGCAGAATTCTACGGTGGGTGAACGAATTACTGTCGAGCAATTTATAGAAAAGCGAATAATTATGACAATATCTAGGCATGATCATTATATATAGGCATCACGTCCGTGACAAGTAGACCGAAACGATTCTGGATCTACTACTATTACTCCACACATCGACCGCTGTCCAGCATGCATCTAGAGTATTAAGTTCACAAGAACAGAGTAGTGCCTTAAGCAAGATGACTTGATGTAGAGGGATAAACTCAAGCAATATGATATAAACCCCATCTTTTTATCCTCGATGGCAACAATACAATACGTGCCTTGATGCCCCTACTGTCACTGGAAAAGGACAACGCAAGATTGAACACAAAGCCAAGCACTTCTCCCATTGCAAGAACTATAGATCTAGTAGGCCAAACCAAACCAATATTTCGGAGAGATTTGCAAAGATATTACAATCATACATAAAAGAATTCAGAAATGAACCAAATATTTCTCATAGATAATCTTGATCATAAACCCACAATTCATTGGATCTCGACTAACACACTGCAAAAAGAGATTACATCGAATAGATCTCCTCGAAGACCGAGGAGAACATGGTATCGAGATCCAAAGAGAGAGAAGATGCCATCTAGGTACTAACTATGGACCCGGAGGTCTGTGGTAAACTACTCACAGCTCATGGTGAGGCGATGGTGTTGATGTAGAAGCACTCCGTGGTAGATCCCCCCTCCGGCGGATCTCTGGAACAGGCCCCAAGATGGGATCTCACGGGAACAGAAGGTTGCGGCGGTAGAATTAGGGTTTTTCTCCTCTTTTGATGTTTTTGGGGTACATGGGTATATATACAGGAGGAAGGAGGGCATCGGGGGACCAACGTGGGGCCCACGAGGCAGGGGGCGCGCCCTGTAGGGGGGGGGGGCGCCCCCACCCTCGTGGACGCCACGTGTGCCCTATTTTGTGGTTCTCAAGTCTCCCATGAAGATATCACTCCGAAAATATCTCTCCCGAAGGTTTCATTCCGTTTGGACTCCGTTTGATATTCCTTTTCTATAAAACCCTGAAATAGGCAAAAAAAACAACAATCTGGACTGGGCATTTGGGTTAATAGTATAAAAGTGCATAATAAATCCCATTAAACATCCAACACATCATAAATAATAGCATGGAACAATCAAAAATTATAAATACGTTGGAGACGTATCACTCCGCGATGACGCGACCTCGGTAGATTCCTCGTCTTTAAACAAGTTGCTGGATCGCATCACCACCTTGGGGTTTTCATCGTCAGATGATCAGATCGGACTTAAGTACGATCAGGAAGTCATTTCCACCCAGACCACTCACTTGGTGGTGGCAATCAAAGAACAAGCTGAGAATACATCACCTCTTCAAACGGAGACCGACGCTATTCGGATCTCCTAACCCATCGAGCCGAAGACACCTCTGGTAGGTGGCACACCATGCCCTTCGAGCTCTGGGGCAGACACTGGGCCCGTGGAATATTCAGACCATGCCGGGCCCAAACCGTCGACATCGGAGGTTGTGCAAACACCGGACACTACGTTCGGTCGAGACTTAAATTTATCCACACCCACCCACCACGATACGCGCTTGATGGTACCCAAGTGCAGAGAATCATCATAGCAATTCCCAATGGTGGAAGTGATAAGTATGGAGTGTCGAACCCACAAGGAGCTAAAGGTACGATCAATATTCTCTCAAGTCCTATCTGCCACTGATACGACTCTACGTACACCGAACGTTTGCTTCCAACTAGAAACGAGAAATAAAACTACGTTGTGGGTATGAAGAGGATAACTTTGCATGATATCGGAGAGCTAAAATATAAAAGTAGGTATTGTTATCATAAATTTAGAATATATTACTAAATATTATAAATAGCGAGTGTGGAATAACGATGGATCGGTGTGCAAAATTGTCCAAGGCAATTGTTAACAAGACCGGTAGTTGTCATTGCAATTTCATATGAGGGAGAGGCATAAGCTAACATACTTTCTCTTCTTGGATCATATGCACTAATGATTGGAACTCTAGCAAGCATCCGCAACTAGTAAAGATCATTAAGGTAAAGCCAAACCATATCATTAAAGCATCAAGTCTCCTTTATCCCATACGCAACAATCCCCTTACTCGGGTTAATGCTTCTGTTACTCAAGCAACCCACTATAAGCGAATCATGAACGTATTGCAACACCCTACAGCGGGAATCCCTCACGCTTGCGCGACACGAAGGGCACCATACGACATCACCAAAATAAAACATACAACTCGTACCAATCTAGATCATCAATCAACCCAAAGACAAAGGAAATCTACTCAAAACATCATAGGATGGCAACACATCATTGGATCATAATATGTGGCATAAAGCACCATGTTCAAGTAGGGATTACAACGGGGTGCGGGAGAGTGGACCGCATAAAAGAGATGAGGATGGTGATAATGATGGTGATGTTGATGAAGACGATCACCGCGGCGATGATTCCCCTCCCGATGGCACTCCGGCGCCACCGAGAGAGAGGAGGAGAGGTTCTCCCCCTTGCTTCCTCCTCCATGGCCTCCCCCTAGATGGGGAAAGGTTCTCGCTCTGGTCCTTGGCCTTCATGGCGATGATGGCCCCTCCGGGATCCTCCTCCAGGGCCTCCGGTGATGATGGCCCCCTCCGGCGGGGTGCCAGAGAGGGCCTAGATTGATTCTCGTCGATACAGAGGCTTGCAGCGGTGGAACTTCCAATCTAGGTTATTTTCTGTAGGTTTCTGTATTTATAGGAATTTTTAGCGTCGGTCTCATGTCCAGGAGGTATTCGAGTCGTCCACGAGATAAGGGCCCACGCCTAGGGGGGTGGGAGCGCCCCCCCCACCCTCGTGGACAGCCCGGTACTCTTCTAGCCCAACTCTTTTACTCTAGGGGCTTCTTTTGGTCCATAGAAAACCATCAAAAATTGGCACGTCAATTGGTCTCCGTTTGGTAATCTTTTTCTGCAAAACTCAAAAACAAGGAAAAAATAGAAACTGTCATTGGGCTCTAGGTCAATACGTTAGTCCCAAAAATCATATAAAATAGCATATAAATTTATATAGACCATCTAAGATGGAAAATATAATAGCATGAATACTTCATGAATTATAGATACGTTGGAGACGTATCATCATCCCCAAGCTTAATTCCTGCTCGTCCTCAAGTAGGTAAATGATAAAAGACATAATTTATGAAGTGTGAATGCTAGCAGGTGCACAAGTTTGATCAATGATAATTTGAATCACCTTTTCTAGCATCATTATGTGTCATAACAGTAGCTCATCTCATAAAACTTTTCATGATCAAGTAACAAGTTATTCACATGTTAAAGTATAGATCATAAAATTTCTTGAAAACTAACAAACAGTGCTCTTAGTCATCAAACAATTGCAATTGAACTTATTTTCGGGAAGGGTCTATGTAAGAGCTTTGATTCAAAAAACACCACATACTCAACTATCATTTAATATTTCACAATTGCTAACACTCATGTGATATTTATAGGTTCAAAGTTTTAATCGGACACAGAGAAATATAGGGGCTTATAGTTTCGCCTCCCAACCTTTTACCTTAAGGGTAATGTCAACAATAACAATTTATGAAAACCTATATCCAAGAGGATATATATATTCGGATCACTCCAGCACAATGTGCTTGCCAAAGGAAAAAGTGTAAAAAGGAAGGTGATGATCACCATGACTCTTGTATAAGGGTAGAAGATAAAAGTAAAAGATAGGCCCTTCGCAGAGGGAAGCAGAGGTTGTCATGCACTTTTATGGTTGGATGCACAAAATCTTAATGCAAAAGAACGTCACTTTATATTGCCGCTTGTGATAAAGACCTTTATTATGCAGTCCATCACTTTTATTTCTTCCCTATCACAAGTTCGTGTAAAGCTTATTTTCGGCGCACTAATAGATCATACATATTTAGAAAGCAATTTTTATTGCATGCATCGATGACAACTTACTTGAAGGATCTTACTAAATCCTTAGGTAGGTATGATGGACTCTCATGGAAAAACTGGTTTAAGGGATGTTTGGAAGCACAAGTAGTATTTCTACTTGGTGCAAAGAATTTGGCTAGCATGAGAGGGAAAGGCAAGCCCAACATGTTGGATGATCCAAGACAATATAACGTTTCGGATATAGAAAAACATAACCCATTAAGTTGTCTTCCTTGTCCAACATCAAACTTTTAGCATGTCATATTTTAATGAGTTCTCACAACTACAAAAGATGTCCAAGATAGTATATTTATATTTGAAATCTCTCGTCCTTCAATATTCTTTCATGAATTGTTCAAGTGACCAATTCTGTGTTTGCTAACTTTCAATAAGTTTACTACTTATACTTATTCTGTGTGAAGTCATTACTCCCCATGGTATAAGCATATGAAACATATGAAAATTCAGATTTATGATATTCAATTCATTCAACCATTTACTCATAGGATGTACGTGAAGCACGTTAGTAAATGACAAACTACTGCAAAAGATATAAGTGAAGGACACCGAGTAGTCAAATAGTTAACTAGCCGTTGGAGGATTCTTTTTCATTCAAGATTTCAGATCAAATGATTTTATTCAAACAACAAGTAAAATTGAAAATACGCTCCAAGTAAAACACATATCATGTGACGAATAAAAATATAGCTCCGAGTAAGGTATACCGATAGTTTTGAAGACGAAAGACGGGATGCCTTCCGGGGCATCCCCAAGCTTAGGCGCTTGAGTCTTCCTTGATTATTACCTTGGGGTGCCTTGGGCATCCCCAAGCTTAGGGTATTTCCACTCCTTATTCTCCTCATATCGATATCTCACCGAAAGCATGAAAGCTTCAACCACACAAAACTTAACGTAACTTCATGAGATAGGTTAGTATGATAAAGAGTAAACCATTCACTTTGGTACTGTCAAAGACAAGGTACATAATTGTTCTCACACAATGCCTACTGTATCATATCATTTCTACAATTTATATTGAGAAATATAAGCCATAGAAACTAGAAAACAAGCAAACTATGCAATGAAAACAGAATCTGTCAGAAACAGAAAAGTCTGTAATGACCTGAACAACAACCATACTTCTGCTACTCTAAAAATTATTAAATAAATTGGTGGACATGAGGAATTTGTCTATTGATCTTCTGCAAAAATAATCAACTCAAAAGCACTCTTTTGTAAAAAAAAATGGCAGCTAATCCCGTGAGCGCAAAGTTCCTATTTTTTTACAGCAAGATAACATTAACTTTCACCCAAGTCTTCCCAAAGGTCTTACTTGGCACTTTATTGAAACAAAAGCTATAAACCATGATTAGTACAGTATCTTAATCATGTAAACACACAAAAAAGTAAGGGTAAATATTGGGTTGTCTCCCAACAAGCGCTTTTTGCATGATGATTTCAATGATGCTCACATAAAAGATAAGAATTGAAACATAAAGAGAGCATCATGAAGCATATGACTAGCATATTTAAATCTAACCCACTTCCTATGCCTAGGGATTTTTTGATCACATAATTTATAGGAACAAAATCAACTAGCATAGGAAGCCAAGACAAGTATAACTTCAAAACTTTAAGCACATAGAGAGGAAACTAGATATTATTGCAACTTATACAAGCATGTATTCCTCCCTCATAAAAAAATTCAGTAGCATCATGAATGGGTTCAACAATATAACCATCAAATAAAGCATTCTTTTCATGATCTACAAGCATATAAATTTTACTACTCTCCACATAAGCAAAATTCTTCTCATTCGGAATAGTAGGAGCAAACTCGAAATAGTGGAATCATTACTAACTAAAGATGACACTCTTCCAAATCCACTTTTGATGATAGTATTATTCATACTCCAAAAGATATAAGTGAAGTTCATGGAGTATTCTAGGATTAATATCGACTAGCAAATATCCAAGCTCAAAATATATAAGTGAAGCACACGAAGCATTCTATAAAACTGTAATCAAAATATTTAAGTGAAGCCAAAAGATCATACTATAAGATCACACTCAAAAAGATATAAGTGAAGCACATGAATAATTATATAGATCAAGTAAGGGCTATCTCATACTGGCATGGTTCTTAAAGAAAAAAAACACAAGCGACACAAATCATGTGAACAAAACAAAAACTGAGGTATAACAATAATTGTTGAAGAAGAAAGATGGGATGCCAACCTGGGCATCCCCAACCTCAGATGCTTGAGTATCCTTGAAATATTTACTTGGGGTGCCTTAGGCATCCCTAATCATGAACTCTTTCTTCTCTTTATTTTCTCATATTGATAGCTCCTCGATCTTCGAACACTTCATCCACACAAAACTTTAACAAAAAATTTGTGAGATCCATTAGTATAATAAAGCAAATCACTACCTTTTAATATTGTTACAAACTTATTCCAATTTCATATTAGCACTTTATCTACTGTATTCCAACTTCACCATTGTGCATACCCCCCGATACTACCCATAGATTCATCAAAATAGGCGATCAACACATAGAAAACAGAATCAGTCAAAAACATGACAGTTTTTAGTAATTTGAAAGTTTAGTAAACTTCTGTAAATCTCAAAAATTCTTAAAAAATATGACAATTTGAACATTTTTTACATATGTAATGTGCAAAAAGTTTCAGATCCATTTGACCTTCCAGTAAAAAAAATGTAAAATCAGGCGCTACAGGCAAAGTTTCTGTTTTTTGTTCTGCACATAGAAAACAAGCAATCTAATCATCCCAAAACCAAAGCTTGGCACATTATTTTTATAATACAATGGATATATACAAGGGGATAATTATTTACAGAGAAACTTCCATGAAAAATTCTACATTGTTTCCGTGAGCATGAACACAAGTGCTCAAGGTCGACCCTCACTTCTTCAATGCATAACTTTCCAATCACTTCTCTTTTTGAAAAAAAAATTAGGCATAAGAGGCAAGTATTTTTTTGTATTTCCATTCTTTTAAATTTTATGTATGTTTCACCCACAACTAAACAGAAACAAAAAAGGAAAAACAAAATCTACTTAGTGAAGAAAGCAAACAAGCACACACGAGAATATCAACCCCACGCTATTGCTCCCCGGCAACGGCACTAGAAAATAGCTTGATGGTCCCCAAGTGCAGGCAATCATCATAGAAATTCCCAATGGTGGAAGTGATAAGAATGGAGTGTCGAACCCACAAGGAGCTAAATGTAAGATCAATATTCTCTCAAGTCCTATCTGCCACTGATACGACTCTACGTACACCGAACGTTTGCTTCCAACTAGAAACGAGAAATAAAACTACATTGTGGGTATGAAGAGGATAACTTTGCATGATATCAGAGAGATAAAATATAAAAGTAGGTGATGTTATCATAAACTTACAATATATTACTAAATATTATAAATAGCGAGTATGGAATAATGATGGATCGTTGTGCGGAATTGTCCTAGGCAATTGATAACAAGACCGGTAGTCGCCATTGCAACTTCATATGAGGGATATGCATAAGCTAACATACTTTATCTTCTTGGATCATATGCACTTATGATTGGAACTCTAGCAAGCATCCGCAACTACAAAAGATCATGAAGGTAAAACCCAACCATAGCATTAAAGCTTCAAGTCCCCTTTCTCCCATACGCAACACTCCACTTAACCGTGTTTATGCTTCTGTCACTCAAGAAACCCACTATAAGTGAATCATGAACGTATTGCAACACCCTATAGTGGGAATCCCTCATGCTTGCGCGACACGGAGGGCACCATAGGACAGCACCAAAAAAAACATACAACTCGTTCCAATCTAGATCATCAATCAACCCATAGACAAAGGATATCTACTCAAAACATCATAGGATGGCAACACATCATTGGATCATAATATGTGGCATAAAGCACCATGTTCAAGTAGGGATTACAGCGGGGTGCAGGAGAGTGGACCGCGTAAAAGAGATGAGGATGGTGATGATGATGGTGATATTGATGAAGATGATCACCGTGGCAATGATTCCCCTCCCGATGGCACTCCGGCGCAACCGAGAGAGAGGAGGAAAGGTTCTCCCCCTTGTGCTTCCTCCTCCATGGCCTCCCCCTAGATGGGGAGAGGTTCTCGCTCTAGTCCTTCGCCTTTATGGCGATGATGGCCCCTCCGGGATCCTCCTCCATGGCCTCCGGTGATGATGGCCCCCTCCGGCAGGGTGCCAGAGAGGGCCTAGATTGATTTCTCGTTGTTACAGAGGCTTGCGGCGGCGAAACTTCCGATCTAAGTTATTTTATGGAGGTTTCTGTATTTATAGGAATTTTTGGCGTCGGTCTCACGTCCAGGAGGTTTCCGAGTCATCCACGAGATAGCGGCCCATGCCCAGGGGGTGGGCGCGCCCCCACTCTCGTGGAATGCCCAGGACTCTTCTGGCCCAACTCATTTACTACAGTGGTTTCTTTTGGTCCATAAAAATCATCAAAAAATGGCTCGTCAATTGGACTCCGTTTGGTATTCCTTTTCTGCAAAACTCAAAAACTAGGAAAAACAGAAACTAGCACTGGGTTCTAGGTTAATAGGTTAGTCCCAAAAATCATATAAAATAGCATATAAATGTATATAAAACATCTAAGATGGATAATATAATAGCATGAATACTTCATGAATTATAGATACGTTGGAGATGTATCAGCGCTCTCCAAGAAAATCCGGACTACTGGACATATATGAACTCACATATATATGGCAGTGGCCCTAGGAAATAGTTCATCACTTCTGCGCCAGATTCCTACTTGTTAAAAACAATATTAAGGACTACTGCGACGATGATATGGTGCCCATATTTCACTGCAATTACACGGACGTGGGAGTCTTGAACACCCTCTACCGCAGTCGAATACGGAGCTTTGCGGAACTGTCATACTTGGTAATGAAGTACTATGCCATGGAAAGCTCTTGGAAAGCCCAGAGTACACCTCTGGAACAGTCCATCTTCGGACTATGCGCCGATAAGGCGAACATTACATACTCTGATAGGGCGTCCGATAACACACCTTTCACAAGGCACAGATCTGTTCTGGATGAACTGTTGGTTCAACCTTGCCAAATACATGCCACCCCACACAATACCCCTACCCACTACCTTAGAACTTGTTGGGTACTCCGGCAGGTAGCAAAGAGCGGTGAATCAATCCTCACCACCGCAACGCCAGAGGAGAATGGCCTCGATTTCTTCACCGTCTTCGAGACGTTCTCCTCAAATAACCGATGCAAGAGAGCGAAACGTGAACTTACAGCGGTCAATCAAATCAACATTGCAAGCCCATGGAACGACATGACAATCACCTTTTCCGCTGAAGACGAACCACGAGTCAGGCCGGTTCGAGCCACAACTGCTCTCGTACTGAACCACATAGCAGATGGCTTCCGCCTAACTAAAGTAGTCATGGACGGAGGCAGCAGACTCACCCTCATATACGAGGACACGCTTGCAAAAATGCAGGTGGACAAATCCCGCATTGAACAAAGAAATACAACCTTTCAAGGAATCATCCCCAGCCGAGAACTACAGGTCGGAGGAATTGCCATTCCACATTGTCCCCTTCAACAGCGGATACCACGCCCTTTTAGGGCGGGACATTTTCTCACGCTTTCAGGCTATACCCCATTATGGGTACAGGAAGCTTAAGATGCCAGGGCCCTATGGAATAATCACAATTGCAAGTGATCCGGATAGAGCACTCTGTGTCGAGAACAAAACTGCATCTTTAGCCCTAGAGGCATTATCTGAAGCCCTCGCGGCAGAAGAATTAACCACCTTACGATCTACGGTGGACAGGGACAACGTTGTCCTTGACAAGCAAATGAAATCTACCTCTTTTAAGCCAGCAGATGAAATTGTGAAATTCCAAGTGCGTCCAACGGACCCTAATAAAACAGCATCTATTGGGGCACAGCCGGATCCGGCGGTAGACAGTGCTTTACGCGCCTACCTTCACGAAAATTGGGGTATATTTGCTTGGCACCCTTCAGATATGCCAGGAATCCCACGCGGGCTGGCCGAACATAGCCTCAACATTATCAAATGGTTCAAGAGAGCCAAGCAGTCATTACAACAATTTTCTGAACCCAAAAGACAGGATGTGGGGTAAGATCTAGCCAAGCTATTGGAAGCTGGATTCATAAGGGAAATCAAACACCCGGACTGGCTTGCCAACCTGGTCATGGTGCCAAAGAAGGACAAATACTGGCGCCTTTGTGTCGTCTTCACGTACCTAAAGAGGGCCTGCCCCAAGGATCCCTTTCCTCTGCCCCGCATTGATCAAATCATTGATGCAACCACAGGACATGACTCGTTGTGTTTCCTCGACGCCTACTACGGATACCATCAAAAAAAAGAAGGAATCCGATCAGGCTGCTATGACATTCATCACTCTATATGGACCCTTTTGCTTTAACACTATGCCATTTGGATGGAAAAACGCCGGTTCCACATATTAACGCATGATTCAAACATGCATAGAAAAACAAATTGGCAAAATAGTAGAGGCATATGTTGACGATGTAGTCATCAAAACCAAACACGTCAAAACCGTGGTGCATGACCTCCGCCTTACGTTCGATAATTTACGAACATATGACATACGTCTCAATCCGTAAAAATGCGCCTTCGACGTTCCGGCCGAAAAGCTATTACGGTTCATTGTATCCCATAGAGGAATCGAAGCAAACCCAGCTAAAATCGAGGCCATGTCATAGCTAACTACGCCAACCAATCTCAAACAAGTGTAAAAGCTAGCAGGTTGTGTAGCGGCCTTGAGCCGCTTTATCTCCAGATTAGGGGAGAAAGCACTACTGCTTTGTAGACTGCTACGACGCACAGACAACTTTGAATGGACGTATGCGGCCTCGGCTGGACTAGAGGATAAAAACCTTATTAGCAAGTAACCCAATCCTAGCCGTTCCAAACGTTGGCGAGCCAATGCTGCTTTATATCTCTGCCATTCATCAGGTAATGAGTGCGGTGCTCGTCGTCGAATGAGATGAAGAGGGACATAAATTCCCAGTTCAAAGAATCGTATACTATGTATCCGAGGTTCTCACACCGTGCAAGTCAAGACACCCCCATTACCAAAGAAATTCATATGCGGTATTCATGGCATCTCGGAAGCTTCCACACTACTTTCAAGAGTGTTCGATCACAGTGGCATCCGAAGTACCACTTAATGATATCATAAACCATAAACACGCCACTAGACGCATAGCCAAATGGGCCATCGAGCTCTTACCATTCAAAATAACCTACAAGCCACGCCGGACTATTATGTCCCAGGTGTTGGCCGACTTTGTCGCGGAATGTACTGAAGCCAAGCTCCCTAAAGAGTATGAATCATACTCCCACTGGACAATGTATTTCGACGGTTCCAAAATGCTCGCCGGGTTAGGGGTCGGCGTTGTCTTGATATCTCCAACAGGAGATAAAGTCCGCTACGTGTTGCAGATCATGTACACAGACTCAAACAACGCGGCCAAATACAAGGCACTACTGCTTGGTCTCCGTATGGCCGTATCCATGGGTATACGGCGCCTCGAGTTGCGCGGGGACTCAAACCTCACCATATCTCAGGTAAACAAAGAGTTTGATGCAAAGGATTCAAAAACGGCGGCTTACAGAAACGCCATATTAAAAATATCGGCTCGATTCGAGGGGCTAGAATTTTACCACGTGGCTTGGGATAGTAACCAAGCAGCGGATATACTTGCTCGCATGGGCGCCAAATGTGACCCAGTCCCACCTAACACTTTTGTGGGAAGGTTGTCCAAGCCATCAGTAACATGGCAGGACGAGAGAAGTAACGCCAGTCCATACCCGAACACGCCCCCTGCCGAACTCAATACAGATATCATCAGGGACTCCAACAGGGAAATCACATCCTCGGCCCACGAGATCATGGCTGTTATAGCCCCCTGGACCAAGCCTTTCCTAGCCTACCTTAATAGGCAAGAGCTCCCCGATGACCAAAATGAGGCCCGACACATAATTTGGCATTCTAAAGCCTATAAGGTTCATGAGGGTGAACTATAAAAGAAAAGCACTACTGGTATTCTCCAACGGTGCATCTCTGAAGAGAAGGGACTGCAACTTCTCGCCGAAATACACGCTGGCATGGGCGGCCATCATGCGGCTCAAGCTCTTGTAAGCAAAGCCTTTCAAACTGGTTTCTTCAGGCCAACTGCACGGGTAGACGCACAGACCTTAGTACAACATTGTGTTGGATGCCAGCTTTTCGCAAACTAAGGCCATATGCCTCCCACAGCTCTCAGGACCATCCCTATTACCTGGCCCTTTGATGTTTGCGGCCTAGATATGGTTGGACCTCTTAAAGGGGGAAGCCATAAAAAGAGGTATCTTGTGGCACCCCGGCTCAGAGAAACTGGAACACCCCGTATTCTAGCCCAGAGATCGAGGTGAAGTCTTCTGGATTACGGCACTCCTTAGCATAGAACAAACCAGCTCTCTATTACAACACGAATATGGATACAAGGTCTCCGATATTACAATGAATAACACCGGCACAGTGACGCTACGCCCACCACATTTGCTCTATGCAAGCAGCATAACAACTCGAGGTAGCGGAACCTCTACTGGCAGCGGAACAACGAATGACGATGATGGAGTCCAATCCGCAGGGACTCTGGCTGGACCGTTTATCCTAGCTCGCTAACACAGGAACCACACCAAAACAAGCAAGCAATCCAGGCACGACCTGCAAAACTAGCATGACACGCCAGGTAAGTACATTGAATGTACTTGCAAGCTCACAACAAACCAAAAGCAATCAAGACAAACAACAGCATGGCATTAGCAGGTTAAATCAAACATGAGCATGATACTAACAGAACAACATGGCATGCACCAACTGATCATGATACAACTAGGACAATACGAGCATGGCATGAACATATGCATATGATAATACTAGCATGCAACAGGTTAACATTTTCATGCACCAACTTACTCTGCTCGGGTTACATCGTAACCATCACATGCACAAACTTACCACCACGGAATCCACACAATCATCTCAGGATCAAATCAATCTTGGTATAAACAATACAGTAGTAATCATTAAATGACCACAAGGAGCTTGATCTTCACCCACGATTCTCGCACAACATCATGAATATTCAACAACTCGGTATCCTCGATACCACTGTGATCATTCACGGATCACAAACGGAACCACTCTTGGCTCAACATGCTACCTCGTAACCAAACGGTGATCATTCACGGATCACAAACGGAACCACTCTTGGCTCAACGGGTTACCTCATAACCAAACGGTGATCATTCATGGATCACATAACCAACTTAACTCATCATCGAACCAGGGTTGTTATTAAGCACATTATTATTATTACTGTTGACTCATAGTGTGACCGACACGAACTGGACCCATATTCGATGGCGCGGCTATCGATAGATTAAAACACACTCTGCAAAGGTTAGCACATTGTTCCCAGACCACGGAACCCATGGCCTCGCACTCCCATTTGGTTGGACCAACGGCGTTCTGACTAAACCGTCGTACTGCAATGACACTCTCTCGTCCACTCCGACCAACTCCCCTGTGGGCTAAGTCCTGGGTGGCCCCGTGTCTACCAAAGACACCGACAACCACCATCGTGGCAAACATAAACTATCCCAAAAAGGCACAAGGTAACATAACAACAACAATGGGAACACAAGGCTTATGTCCGCCTACCTGATCAAAGTAGCGCGCGCCCATAACCTTCCCTCGTTGGAGATACCGGCGAGAGGCATGACAATAGACCCAGTTAGGTCCTTCCCATAAAGGCAAGTCTGGTTGCACTGGTTAGCTCGATTCGATGGCACCATGACTCCGCCAACAGTTGTTCAAATTCATTATTATCCATTTAAACTTGAATGTAATATGCTGAGTCATAATAAAATAACATGATGCAACTACAATGCATGAACATATTATCAAGATAAGCATGGAGGTGCAACATAATCATTGAGCATAACCACAATAAAACATATATTCAACTGAGCATGGCATACTGACGAGCAGGAATACCATGAGTATAACCCTACTCAGAGTATAACATGGCCACTATCCTTATAATTAAATACCATGCAAGAACATAGCAAGAGCACGACGGTACATGCATATCAACGGTACTTGACAGTCGACAAGCATGCATCAAAATAAACATTACTACTACGAGCATGTACTTCTATTTACGAAGCATAACTTGCGAGCATGATACGGGCAAGTAGTACAAGCTAACAAAATGCATCGAAACATAGCATGAAAGTGAACTTGAGTCCACGAGCATAACCGAAACAGCAACAATAGTAGCAATCAAACATGCAAAATTTTAT
Source organism: Secale cereale (assembly GCA_902687465.1). Taxonomy (NCBI): domain Eukaryota; kingdom Viridiplantae; phylum Streptophyta; class Magnoliopsida; order Poales; family Poaceae; genus Secale; species Secale cereale. The sequence goes on from LR738712.1 coordinate 411,817,006, forward strand.
TAAATATTCAAGTAAAAACCATGGCTACTGCATGACTATCCTGCAAGTGGTTGTTGTGGCTTGCCTGGGGTTGACGGAGACTCCAGGAAGAAGGGTGGATAAGTCCCGGAACGAAACGCCGGACGGTTCTCTCTCGGAGGGGGATAGATTATGGCAAGGGCATAATGGTCATTTTCACATTGTGAACACTCAACGAAAACGGTACCAACAGAAAGGGCTCGACGATTCGAAGATGTGAGGGTTGGTTTCACGTGAATCGGAGTTACGGTCGCGGAGTTATGAGGTGTTGAAGGAGAGGGACCAATCTGCGAATATTTCTTTAGCAAACAGATCCCTGAGTGGAAAAACTGAAAGCACATAAGGAGAAATGGGTTTTATGTACGAGAAAGCGCACTTTCAGCCGAAGTTGAAAAAGAATACGCTTTCCGAACAACGAAAACGTATTTTGCCCCGAAGTAGAGCGAAAGTACGCTTTTGTTAAAAGAAAACTTACTTAAAGAAATACGTTTCCACTTGAATCCACGTGTGCCCGGGGCCATGTCAACGCCCACAGGCTGACTAGCGGGACCCAGGGGCAGGAGGGGGGCCAAGAACAGGTGTCTACTTCCTCCCGCTGCTCCCCGTGCCGGAAAGAAGAGGCAGGGGAGGGTCGTGCTGCCTGCGACGTGGCGGGCGACTCCGGCCACCTCAGGCGATGGAGAGGGCACCGGCGGCTGCGCCCAGGTCTCCCTCATCCATCCTGAGGGCTAGCAGGCGCCGGGGAGGAGTGGATAGGAGGGGAAGCCATGGCGACGAAGGTGGACATAAAGGCGGCGGTATTGATGATATATGGTGATGCAGGGCGCTCCGGCGAGGGGTGATTGGGTGGGGCACTTCATCAAAGCATGGGGAGGACGGTGGTGAGGTCGTACAGGGAGGAGGAGCTTGGGATAGCTCGAGGTGGAGTGGTACAGAGAGACGGGCGGCGGTCTGACTTGTGGGGCACGCGACCAGAGTGGTCTCCGGCGAGGGACGAGGTGGTGGGGCGAACCGCGGAGATGAGCAGGATCTGGTGGACAGCTCGGGAGGAGGAGAGGAGGCCCAAGAGGTCAGAACCGAGCCAAACATCGGCGAGGTCACGGTGGTCCGAGGAGGGAATGATGAGATTGGGCGATTTTTGTGACCAAATGAGGCGAAGGAGAGAGTGGCGAGCGGCGGAAGAGCCTGGGGGTGCTTATATAGCCGAGGAGGAACACCCTAGAGCTCACGAGCGAGCTCCCAACCAAGCTTTAATGGTGGGCAGAGGCTGGACGTGGCACGGGCGTGGATTTAGCGACGCATTTATGGCGAACCACGACGAGGCAGCGACGCAGGGCATCACGGTGAAGCTCCAGGACATGGATGGAGGTCGAGACAACGAGGGAGGAGACGAACCTAGTGGCCAGATCGATCCAGAGCTTGCACTATGCATGACGCCAGCGTGATCACCACAGGCACTGGGGCGAGCGGTGCTCTTTGGCGTGGCCAACCATGTCTTGTAGATAGTCCTTAGTTCCCTTAGTCTAACTGAAGAAATAATTTGGTCCAGGGGCAAAGAAGTGATTTGTAGATGGGCACAAAATAGACCAACAGCCAAGTGTTTGTGCTGTGCATTGGGGACATCAGCTTGGTAACGCAGTAAATAATTTGTCTGGTGATGATCACACACTAAGGTGAGGTTGATCACCAAAAATAAGACAAAGAGGACGAGTTTAGAAGATACTTGCTGTAGAAAGTGCAAAACTGGCCAGATTAGGGCACTATGATGTTGCACTCACACACTTAAGTGTCATGAGCTGATATTTAGTGGAGTGGGGATATTTGACCATATGGAGCTGCTTTAAAAATTTCATGCCATTTGGAATTACCAAAGTGGCACTTGCTTCATAAAGCTCCATTCTGACCAGAAACTAGGAAAATCTACCGAGGGTAAATGGCTAAGTGGATTGAGCCAAAACTTGGTGGATGGAGTAGATATAGATGTAAGAATGTCCTGGTAAATGTTCACCTCAAATGTAGGAATATAAAATATAGTTGCTTCACAAAGTGAAAATCTGACCAGAAACCAAGATTTGGACCTGAGCTCACATAGATGATCTCCATAAGCTCAAATTTGGTAGAGAATCGTGATTTGATCAAATGAAGGATGTGACAAAGTTTCAACTCATTGGTACACGCCTATAATATACTTCCTTGACAAAGTTCCTTTCTGGACAGAAACTTTGGAAAATTGCTGAAAAATAATTACTAGGCAAATGAATTTGAAATTTTGCACAAGGCAATGATATGGACAGGAAAAGAGGTCCAAAGAGTTTGGAGGCAATTGGTCAAAGATAAATAGCACTTGCTTCACAAAGTGCCATTTAGGACAGAATAGAAAAATGATTATTGGAGCATTATTTTTTAACATGGCAATGAAAAGCTTTGCCATATTTGAGCAAGATATGACCCAAACAATTTATGAGAATTATTTTGGAATTTTTAGAATGACAAAGGTATAGGTTGCTTCACAACCTAGGCAAAAGAATTATTCCTTTAATAGAAAAGGAATATTCCTTGGAAAAAGGGAATATTGGGTTAGGTCAAGGATGGAAAAGACAGGTTCATGGGATGATGAGGTGGATGGCAAGCCACTATAAAACCTAGGAAGACAGGGTCTTCCCACATTTTAGATACACATAGCCAGAGAAAAGCAAATAAAATCAAGAAAACCATTAGAAAAAGAAAAGGGCAAAATCCAGGTTGTTACATATCTACTGGTCATGGTAGATAAATTCACTGAATGGATAGAAGCCAAGCCATTCCGAACAGCTAAGGCAGGGCCAGTGATAGATTCTATATCAAGTGTAGTACACCGTTACGGTGTCCCGCATAGTATTCTCACAGATAACGGCTCCAACTTCACACCTAACAAGATGAAAATTTGGTGTGCTAAGTTAGGCATTAAACTTGATTATGCCTCTGTGTACCACCCTCAGACAAACGGTCGGGTAGAAAGAGCCAAAGGCTTGATAATGAGTGGCATTAAACCCCGACTGGTGCGCTCCCTTCAGTAGTCAGATAGACACTGGGTCGAGGAGCTCGACTCCGTACTCTGGGTCTGCGAACTACACATAACTGGAAAATCGGATACACACCTTTTTTCATGGTGTACGACGCAGAGGATGTCTTGCCCTGGGACATTATTCATGACTCACCTCGAGTGCGCATGTACGGAGAGATAGAAGCTGATCTCGATCCGTAGGATGACCTAGACGGCCTCGAAGAGGAATGCGATATCGTGCAGGCTTGTTCTGCATTTTATCAACAGCAGGTCAGGCGATACCAAAGCAGAGAAGTGTGGGCGAAGACATACAATGTTGGCGAACTCGTATTACGCCTCCCGGAGAACAAAAAAAGACAAGCTCAAACCAAGATGGGACGGCCTCTTCATTATCGACGAAGTACTCATCGGTGGAGCCTATCGTCTTTGAAATGCATCAGACAATCGCGTCGAGCCGAACCCAGGGAATGCTGCCAGGCTCCGACGATTCTACGAATAGTTCGGTAGCACATATTTTCTTTTTCAGTCTAGGTGCTATTCCATGTTTTTACTGTTCTCCTCTTCCCTTTTTTCCTCTTCTTATTTTTTTATCGATAATTTTTCGTCTCAACCGGATTATACCAAGGTAGAACATCCTTAAATGTATATACCTCAAAAATACTTGGGGGCTTGTTTAACGAGGTCCATTAACAAAAAAGCATATTGCTCAAAATTATTATGCCATCTGTTTCATACAGTCTCCTTGCCATTATATGCACCTTTATGACTTAAGTGTTTGCCAAGCTGGGTTGCCTGACTCATGTGTTTATACCCTATGTTCCCAATTGTTCGGCTAGGGTGTAAAGGGAGCACCTATGCGTTTGTTATAAGTGGGTACTCCGAACCTGTAACTTGGATGGGTGAAGCCGAAAGCTAGCGTTCTTCAGGGAATAATCGGTCGGCGGATACATGGCATATTGCTTTTTTTAAAAGCACATACATTTTTCAAATTTAATAGAATATGACATCCTGCAATCCTCTTTAGAGGATCTAAAGCCTAGGCACGCATATATACGCATGCCGACCCATGGTAAAGAACCCTTAATAGAACTGTTCTCTCTGGAAGATGTTTGTTACGTTAAACAGTAATATAACATAACTCCCCGACCATAGTTTGTCTATACAAGCAATTATGACCGAATTGCTTGGTCACCGAACATACTACGTGTTTACCACAGGTATAGTATTCGGAGACACTCCAGCCCTTGGGTTTTCGGAGGTTAAAGCAGAAGGTCGGCCATGACAAACTTTTAATTCATTTCGGCCGGAGATAAGTTTGATGATAAAGTACATTGTTACATAGAATCAAACGCTCATTCTTCATGTATAGAATCAAACCCTCTATAAGCATGTCTAGCTTACAGTCTTGTTGGCAATACTTGGCGGCTGTCTTTACTTGGTTGTACACCAAGCTTACAGGGATTTCTAGCCCGTCAGGCCCTTGAGGTCCATCCCGAGCCATATGGTTCGGGTCCAGCTCGGTATAATGTGTTTTCACCATAGCCAAAGTTTCTTGGGCAGCTTCTCGGCATGCTGATGCTTTCCATATTTCAAGGGGGCGTTGGGCCCCTTTGAACAAACTCGCCAGCTCCCCCATAATTCTTGGAGGAGGATTAGTCAGCCATAAAGCCTTTGCCATATACTTCATGGTCTTGCGAGGTCGCTCGTGCATATTGGAAAGCTGTTGCAGCAGATCACCTTGAAATCCAGACGCCTCTCCTTTGGGCTGCCCAGTCAACAAATATGCAGGAACAGTTTTCGTAAAGAAACTTTGAATAGAGGGACTATAATTAAAGCTGGGTTTATTATCATACTAAATATGCCACCTTTAAGCTTCCTGTTCTCTTTTAGAGCCTCCGAGAGTTGGCCTCGCACTTCCTTTAACTCTTCGGCTAGCATGACATTGGTATCCTGCAGCTTGTTTTTCTCATCTATGGTGCGTGTTAATACACGTTCACTAGCTGCAGTTTGCCTTTCAGCCTACTCCTTCACTGCTAGAGCAGCCCTTAGCCTTTCCTCCATTTGGTATACTGGCCCTATAGTTATAGATCAAAGCAATGTATACTTAATGATCATTGATGGGCATGGGATCGTAATGTTCGGATACAATTATTCTTACCATCAGAGCCATTCTTGGACTCTTCGAATTCTCCAACTCAGTGGTAACAGTAGTAAGCTTGGTTTGGCACTCTTCCAATTCCTTGGATAAGGCGTTATTCCTTTCCATGAGTACCTATAAACACAACGATCCTTGAATCAGTTGGGCCAACTTCTTTAAGTCTCGGGGGCTACTGGCATATGAGTATTGAAATAACACTCACCCGCATATCTTTGGAAAGCTTGTGAGTGGCTCTGGCAAGTCTGTCTCGAGCGGCTCGGATATATGCATCCGCAGAACTAAAGGCGTCAAACGCCACCTCATTGAAAGCTCGGTCACGCATGGCTGCTTTACACCGTCGATGATTCATCGCGCTCACAACTTCGGAATTAGTAACTGATACCTCATCCGAATCCTCTTGAAGAGGACAATCCGGTGTTACCCCCGCATTCTCCCTAGTCCTTGTGGATGGGCCGGGGGCTGGATTGGTTGGGTCATGACCTGCAGGATCACCGGACACAGTCCTGCGTATACTCTTCCTAAAAAGAAACGATAAAGCGGAAAATTATGATCCAGCTCCGACACCATACATATGATAGAGATTCATACCTCTTCGATAAAGGAAGAGGTTCAGTTGTGTATCCGGTCCCCTTTCGCTTCAAAGATCCACCCTGCGCAGGCGTCGCCCTCTGGGAAGACACTCTTGATGCAGTTCGGCGGGATGAGCGCCGCCCCTTTTGAGCATGTGATAGTGTAGTGGGTTACGCAAGGTGGGAATATTCTCTTTGAAGATGAATCTCCTGTGCATTTACATGAGAGGAAGGAAGAACGCAAGGATAGTCGGCTATAATAGCCACTTCGGTACCATCGTGGCTGGTTTGGTAAAAGACTCACTCTTTATGATCTATGCCGATGTCCGGATCCTCCTAGAATCCGGGATCCATGTCCCGAATATGGTCGTGTGGCTATGGAATGGGATTGCAAATCTTTTCAACCAGCTTCCTCCACTTTTATTGAAAACAACCGAATTCAGCTCGGTTAATAAATCTCAAAGAAGGGAGTAAAACTTGCGATCAGGGAAAACATTACCCAATCGATGGGGTTGTACATAGAGAAACCCTCCTGACACTTCAAGCGAAGAAAATCCTATTCTTCCCCTTTGTAGAGATATGCTAGGATGGTGGCCAGAGCGGCGGGGTTGTCCAGACCCTGACGTAGGCAGCGTGAGGCATCATCTTGGCCATTATAGTGCCACATAGGAAAACCTCTTGCCTGGAGCGGCTGCACGCATCGCGTCATTGAGATCGCCATTACTTCGATTGTCGTGATCTTGAGATGGACAAGTAGCCTCATCTTGCTTGCAAGCCTTTTTACATCCTCAATGTCTTCTTCCTTAAGACTGCTAGGACACCTGTTGGAACGCTTCTTTAAAGGGGCACTGGAATATTCAGGGAGGTCTTGTTGGATGGACCACATTGTCGATGTAAAACCACTCTGAGGGCCACTCTTCAGATGCCTTCTTCGGAGTACCGGGCAAGTAACTTGTCCCGGCTGTACGCCACCCTTCGGTGCCGCCTACCTCGAATATAGATCCCTTCTGGGAGCAAGGAACAAGGCAGAAGAACTTTCGCCATAGCCCAAAATGAGCCTCGCAGCCTAGAAAGAGCTCGCAAAGAGCAACAAAGCCCTCAATATGCAGGATAGACCCCGCCGTAAGGTCGTGCAGTTGGAGGCCATAGAACTCCAGAAGCCCCCTGAGAAAGGGGTTGATAGGAAATCCTACACCTCTTAGGTGGAAGGAGACGAAGCACACCCGTTCTTTTTTGGAAGGATTGGGGAAACTTTCCGCCAGGGCTTGACCGTCGAGAGAAGTTAATCCAACCCGGAAGGGGACTAGATCCTCGGGAGGGAGATATCCCTGCATCTGAAGTTTCCTCAGATGCGCATGAGATATGGAGCAAATCTCCTAGTCGACCATTTGAGGGTCGTGAGGTCGCAAGGAAGAGCTAGGGACGCTGGCCATATCTGGACATTTTTTGTGGCGGGCTCTCGGGATCTTTCGCGTGGAGTGGAATGGAATATAACATCTAGTCTCTTTAAATAGGCGCCTTCCCTATGCAGTCAAGGGGTTAGTTGTAAAAATACCCTGACGGCTTGAATTTGTCTGACATGTGGAAGCTAAATCAACAGTGGCAAGCAATCAACAGGATATACCATTAAGTATGGAGCCGAACTATCATCTGATTCAATGGAGGACTCACCTTCCAAGACCGAAGATATGAAGCCGGATACAACCTCGTCCTTGAAGGCAAGTCCGGGGGCTACTGAGGGAGTCTTGTATTTAGGGGTCCTCAGGCGTCCGGGTCATTGATGTTGGGCCGAATTGATGGGCCGTGAAGATAGAAGCAGAAGGCCCTCCCTCGTGTTCGGTTAGGACTCCAATGTATGTAGTAAGGCAAGAAATATGTCCGGATATAACAATTCCTTCCTCCCCAAGTCACCTTTGTAACCCTAGGCCCCCTCCGGCATGTATATAAGGCAAGGGGTTTAGTCCGTACAGACGACAGAATCATAGCAATCTCATAGGCTAGACTTTTAGGGTTTAGCCATTATGATCTCGAGGTAGATCAACTCTTGTAACCATATTCGTCAGGATCAATCAAGCAGGAAGTAGGGTATTACCTCGATCGAGAAGGCCTGAACAAAGGTAAACATCGTGTCCCATGTCTCCTGTTACCATCGATCCTAAGACCTACAGCTTGGGCCACCCTACCTGAGATCCGCTGGTTTTCACACCGACAGGTGGTTGGATGAATAGGACCTCGTGGAGGGTTGGATGAATAGGACCCCGTGGAGGGCTGGTTGAACAGTAGCCGGTGGAGGCAGAGGAAGACGCAGTGGATGAACAGTATAGGTGGAGGCTAGAGGATGTCGACGGTGGGTGACCCGTGTAGTCCTATTTTGCGGTACACCGCACCCCTCCAGATGAACAGGGCCCCCATATCGACCGTAGTGCTCCAACACAAGTTCGTTTCCTCTGTTTTTCGGTACACCAGACCCCTCCCGATTAACAGGATCCCGTGTCGACCGTAGCCGGTCAAGCAAAGGGTCGTTTCCTCCGTTTTGCGGTATGCTAGACCCTTCCTGATGAACAGGACCCAGTTTCAATCGTACGCGCTCCAGCATAAGGCCGTTTTCCTCCGTTTTGCGGTACGCCACACCAGGTTTCGGTTGTTCCGTCCAAGCCGGTTGCCTCATGATGAACATGATGTTGTTTCTCTGTTGCGACCCCATCGGTTGGCTGCCGATGAACACGGCGCCGTTGCTGCCGTACGTATGCGTGAGTACGTGTTCGAGACTCCGCCTGTATGTACGTATGTAGCCATGGTTTTTGCCCTGTGATTGTACGTACGTGCATACGGTCTTCAAGGGTCTACCTGAACTGCTACATCAGGGGTTGTACTACTACACGAGCCGCTGCTTGCTCGGCCACGGTTCATCGTTGCAGAGAGACCGATCGACCAATATGTACGTACACGTTCGAGACCAGAATGACAACGCTACCTACGCTTCGACCAGGTGGGACCCGGCTGTCAGGGAGGATAAGGAGGCACTTCCTTGCCTGCGAAGTTATTGATGGTGGGACTGACATGTCAGCGGGGGCATTCATTTTTTCCACGCCTAATATAGAGACACTTTCCTTGAGTCCAGAAATATAGCTGGTGGGAACCAGCTGTCAGGTGGAAAACATTTTTTCGCGAAATACAGCTAAGACAAAATACAGAGCCCTTCCGTAGGTCCCTGCTGTCAGGTGGAGCAATCATTATTTTGTGCATAATAAGGAGGCAATTCCTTGCTGTGGTAGTGGACCCAGCTGTCAGCTTCTCCATGTTGGAGCACTACGGTCGATATTTTGTCTTAGCTTTTATTCTTCCAATGTATGTCATTCCTTGGCCATGTTAACCACGCCATGCCAAGAGCACCAAGGTGGTGGATGACAGCGAGGCCAGGAAGGGAATGACCTGCAGCCTGGGAAGACTCGGCAGTTGTTTCCCACGCGGAAGGGCGTACGAGGGTTTACTGGTTGAGCTGCAGTGTGAGGTTGCCACAGCCGAAGAATAAAAGCAGGTCTGGGCGAGTATAGGGGTGGCCATGCTAGGGATAGAATTAGGGTGGGGCTGTGAGGCCTGCGTGACAGGAGAGCTGACCACGGGAGGCAGGAACTGGCGGCACGACTGGCGCTGGTTTGGGCGGCTGGAGCAAGAAGGCTAGAGATTGAAGAAGCATTATGGCCGTCGGATGCACATCGTACACTCATTGGAGCTAACACTACTACAAAAAGGGCTGTTAATGGCGCACCGGTTTTGCCCATTAATGGCGCACTACCGGTGCGCCATTACTAGCACGCCATTAGTAGTTGGATACTAATGGCGCACCAGTGGCGCACCACTGGTGCGCCATTAGTATCTGGCATACTAATGGCGCACTACGTAGAAGTGCGCCATTAGTATTTTTTTTCAAAAAAAAATTTCAAATTTTTTTCCTTTTTTTTTTATTTTTTTTCTTAATCTCAGATCATTATGGCTTAATCTGGGGTCAATTTGCTTAATCTCAAGTCAAATTGCACTCTGTGGTCAAACTTCCCATAAGGTCACCCATCCTCACACTACTCCAGCCCGAGCACGCTTAACTTCGTAGTTCTATCCAACCCCAGCACCAGCTCACTTCACACGCACTTGTTGATATATCTATCATATCAATCCTATTAACCCTTCTTGATGTCTAGGAGTTTGTTAATGTTCATGAGTATGATGAAATTTTGAAAATATATTTCAAACTTCCCGGTCATATTACGTATCTAATTTTTGAAAAAAAATTAATAATTTTTTTTCCGAATTTTTTTTTCTGTTACTAGTGGCGCACCTAGCAAACGGTGCGCCACTAGTAAGTTTGAAATTTTTTGAATTTTTTTGCCTGTAGATCTTAAAAGCCCCGTAACTTTTTTTGTTAGGTTTTTGGGGATTTAGAAAATGTTTAACGTGGTTCCCCCGTTAAATTCGGATGTAACTTTTCGAGTAGATGATTTTTCATATAAAAAACTTTTTTATCCGTGTTCGTATGCAAAAGTTATACCCGTTTTACTACATTCCATAGATATTTTGCAAATAAAGTCAAAATTCATATTTGTAAATTTTCCCAACAAGTAGACCACATATCTCATGGGAAACTTATTTTCTTTTATTTTTTTGACATTTACATCATTTTCTTTTATTTATTTTTTAACTGAAAAAGGCGGTCCACAGGGGGGGGGTGCAGTAATGGCCAAGTTACTAATGGCGCACCGTGGTGGTGGTGCGCCATTAGTATTTTTTGAAAAAAAATAAAAAAAATTAAAAACAAAATATGAAAAAAAATACTAATGGCGCACCGTGGGAGTGGTGCGCCATTAGTAAGTTGAACTACTAATGGCGCACCGCTCCCACGATGCGCCATTAGTATTTTTTGAAGATAAAATAAAAAAAATAAAAACAAAATATGAAGAAAAAAATACTAATGGCGCACCGTGGGAGTGGTGCGCCATTAGTAAGTTCAACTTACTAATGGCGCACCACTCCCACGGTGCGCCATTAGTATTTTTTGAAAAAAAATTAAAAAAAAATTAAAAACAAAATTTGAAAAAAAATTACTAATGGCGCACCGTGGATGTGGTGCGCCATTAGTAGTTGAACTACTAATGGCGCACTACCCACTGGTGCGCCATTAGTAGTTTTGAGAAAAATATGAAACAAAAAATTTGTTACTAATGGCGCACCACGTGAACGGTGCGCCATTAGTATTTGGATACTAATGGCGCACCAACACATGGTGCGCCATTAGTATATACTAATGGTGCACCGCATGTCCGGTGCGCCATTAGTGTCAATTCCATCTATAGCCCTTTTCCTAGTAGTGTAAAGTCATTCATTATTGACTAAGTTGACATAGCCCTCCATCCGCGTCAACTTAGTAGGCCCACAAGTTAGCATGCAACTCTGGTGTGTCCTAGATAGCAAGGGCATTATTCATTTTTTGTGCATAATAAGGAGGTAGTTCCCTACGTGCGAAGATATAGGTGCTGGGTCCAAGTTGCCTGCGGGAGGAACGTTTTTTCACGAAATAAAGAGGCCCTTCCGGTGGGTCCCTGTTGTTAGGTGGAGCAATCATTATTTTGCGCGTAATAAGGAGGAACTTCCTTGCGAGAGGTTGTGGACCTAGCTGTCAGCCTCTCCACGTACAGTCCTCTTTCGATGGATGTCGTTCGTTGACAACGTTGACCACACCGAGCCGAGAGCACCAGGATGGTGCACGACGGCGAGGCCTAGGAAGGGCACGGCCCGGAGCTGGGGAAGACTCGACAGTTGTTGCCCACGCGATTGGGAGTACGAGGGTTTACTGGTTCGATTGCCATCACCGGAAAATAATAGGAGGTGTGGGTGAGTAGAGGAATGGCCGGCTGGCTAGCGATGGAGTAGGGTGGAGCAGTGCGGTCAGCGCGGCAGCATAGCCGCCCATGGGAGGAGGGAGCAGGCAGTCCCGCCAGCGTTGGATTCAGCGGCCGGAGCAGGAAGAGCAGAGATTGAAAAAGCACGGCGGCCGTTGGATGGACATCCAACAGTCACTACACTCGTGTGTTGACTAAGTTGACACGGCCTTGCGGGCGTTTCAACCTTTTTTTATGAAAGCATACGCGTCAACCTATAGTAGGCGCACAAGTCCGCCTCAAATATGTGGAAAACAGCATACAACCCATCTGCCATTATTTCTAATAATTTACAGCCCATTTGCTAATACTCAATGATTTTTTTGGAGCCCATATTCTTTTTGTTAGCATTACAGCCCATATTGTGGCTACATTAAAAAAATTGTACGACATTTCGGATATTTCGTGCGGTCTGAACTGTTTTTAATCCCAAAATTTCGAGTCACATTCAAACTAATTTAAAAATAATAAATTTATATCAATTTGAAATCCAACAAGATTTTCCCAGCAAAAAAAGAATTAAATTCTAAATATCGAAATCTTAAAAAATGATATTTGAAACTAATTGCCAATTTGCTGTGTTTATAAATTTACATCCCATTTTTTACTACTTCATTTTCTTGGTAAGCTAATACATCACTCTCGTCTTGAAAGATTTGCAGCCCAATAGGGCTGAGAGAGCAAGTAGTCCACCGTTGGCCAATTCATTAAAAAAAGTAGGACTGGGCTAGCCATTTTCAGGAAGAAAAAAACACAACTGGGCTCATCATGTGGTAAACATAAAATAAAATCTTGGCTAGACTGGCCACAGCCCACGCACAACCCCTTACCCTGATCCATCTCTAAAACTAGTATAAATAACAACTTCTTTTTCCTATAAAAGTAAATAACAATTGCACGACCTGTTAGGTCACTGGTGTTAGCCGCTTGTTGTGTAATTCTCTCATTTGTTGACTACGTTGACAACGGCATGTGACCCAAATGTCCAACCATTAGGAGGTACTATTTTTTGGGGCTTGTAATAACAAGGCACTTGCTTGCGTATCGCCGTGACCCTGGTGGGTCCCTACCGTTAACCTCTCCCCATACAGTCATCACCTTGTTCCTCTCGGTTGTTGATGACGTTGACAACGCCAGACGGCGCCGCACCGCGCACATTGAGCGAACCAAGGCGGAGGACGACGACAAGGTCTCGGACGGAACGAACAGGAGCTGCGGAAGATGCGCCAGTCTAGTCGCAGGCGGAGGGGAGTACGAGGGTTGACTACTAATTAATTCAACACCACCTTGGATAGGATTTTTTCCTCATGGTTCCCAAATGTCAGAATCCAAATCTGTCACAGTCATGCAGCCTTTCTTATGAATATTTACAGCCCATTTGGTGTGCTAGTTCAGAATAAGTTTGTGGGTGCTGCTCGGGGATAATCACTTGGGTTTTGGAATGCACAGTGAGCTCAAGCAGCCGACGAGTGTGATGTTATTTCCCTTGGTTGGGATTTGTTACAATATTTCAATTTTAGTTAAACAAATGGCAAGCCATTTGCCTTGTCTGAAACACAATATGAAAGTCACAACCGAGTTGAAAAGGGAAACAACATCTAACTCCAGCTTACAAACTATACCAATGCACGAGGGTTAATTGTTCATCAGGTTTAGAATAAACCCTGATTGAAAAGGGCAAGAACATCTAACTCCAGCACTGTTTTCAGCAGGCATAGTCAAATGGATCGGCCAGGTCCATATAATGAACATCATGGGTCGTAAATTTTACTATATTAGGACCACAAGATGTTGTAAATAGAAGCCGGGCACGTTTAGAAGCCCTTTCGTCCACCTGAAACTCCTTTTGTTTCTCGTCTACATACACATCCATCCATACCATCCTCTTCATAAACTTAAGCATGATGGAAAATAGTAGCCTCGCATTCAGCCGGAAGAATGTGACAAATCTAGTGTTTGCATGGTTGGCTAAATATCGTTCTAGCGTTATTGTGTTCAACCGAATGTCATGAGAAGTGAGGAAATCCCGGTGCTTACGAATCCACCAATTGGTTATAACTTTCTTACCCCGTCCTATTGCCTAAACATACATGAAGATTGTAAACAATTAAGGTCTAAAAAAGAGTGTCGAAAGAGCAATAGCTGAACCGTTAATTCTAGTACACTATATGCGGGCATCCAATGTGCGTGAAATTATCACCTTTACATACAACTTCTCCAGACATGGAAAGCATTGCAGCAAGCCAATAATTTAGTTGAGATCGAAACTATTCATTTGGATATATGAGATCTTGACAGAATCTAGCACCATTGGTAGGCTATCCATGGAGAAACTCTTCATTGAGCATAGAACATAATATTAGTACAAAATGTATACTCCAAGATGATATAGAACTTATGCGTAGAAATTTAAAATGTATCTTATGTTTACATGTGTGGATGAAAATATACAATACCAGAAGAACCGTGGAGCCTAACACCATCTTGAAATGACCATAGAGATCATGTATTACACCCAAGGTCTCCGGTTTAGGCGCAGAGACGACATTTATTTGTGATGGAGAATAACTAGAATCAAGGATCAACCTTTGAAGTGAAGGAGCATCTTTGATGATGAGCTGCCTTCTGTCAAAACAAATTCTAATTCTTGCAAGGTTAGGAGACTTTGTTTGGAGACAACCAATTCTTACTGTGAAAACAAGCACCAAGCACTCCAGGGCATGGTAACTGGAGTGGATGATGCTGTGCAATGAGGCCTCCGATATACGAACCTACACAAGGAATATTTTTTTGAGAAATGGGAGTTGAAGGTTTAGTACCCGATTATCTGGTAGGTAGCGTAGCGCAAAGCTGGCGGTGTGGAGAGAGGAGGAAAACCTCAAGATGGACATTGGTGCTAAGGGCACAAGTACATGGCATTCGGTATCTGGTACGTGGTTTCCTAGGGAATAGTAGAACTCAAGCAGTTGTAGTTCTATGAATTCAATAGATTTCAGCCAGGCGTCCACCGTGCAGGGCATGATGTGCTTGCTCAGGTTGCATGATAGGATGGTGAGGCTTTGAACAGAGCACTGGTGTGAGTAGATGATGGCTCTGGGAGTTCAAAATTATTAAAGAGAGATAGCTGATGACAGTCGAGACTAAGGGGCGCGGCGCACCATAGAGGGTGCCACCGAGTTGAGAGAACTTGGGTGCGGCAGCAATACATGGTAGGGAGAAACGAGATGATCTCCCCAAGTTTGGCATCCAGGAGATCGTTGATGCGGTCCAACCGATATTGTAATGGTTTCTAGGATCCGGTGGGGGCGGGCTCGCTGCTTCTCCCTGCACTTCCGGGTGCGGCAACTACAATAGACGTCGTTGCTAGCGGGAGCCTCATCTTCTTGGCACTATGGTCAGCCAACGCCATTGTCCTTGAGGGCGTCGCGTAGAGCTCACAGATTTGAGCAGAGTAATGAATGACGAGCCTAGTTGTAGTGGGAGTGAAGAAGAACGGGAGCTAGGGTTTTCTGTTGTACTGAGGAAGAAGGGGAATTGGGCTTTTCTGTAGGGGTGAGGTGAGGAATTTGGCGGTACGAGTGGAGCGAGATGACATGAGGTGGGTGGGAGTGAGGAGTAAGAAGAGCACCCTGGTTTTTTTTTGGTGGGGGGGGGGCGGTGTGTTGCGCCTCTCATTAAGTAAATATATGGGCTTTTGAATTGATTCTATTATTTATTAGGGTGGTTGGGTGGTTTTGTCTTGGGCCCAGAGAAACTATTACTACTAGTACAACGGAGACACTCTACAGGTACCCAGAAAAATAATTACTACTAGTACAGGGATACACTATCGCTTCTGTCTCCTCTGAGGTCATCGAAACATTTCCCTCTATTGAATGCCATTTTTCTTTGATTCACCAACACGCGGGCCATGCAGTGCGCGGTTCCAAATGCCATCCACCAAATTAGAAGGTGGTATGCAGGCGGAGAGTCACCCCGGTCGTAGAGCGGCAGTAACGAGCCGTCATAGCACAAAACCCCGCCTCCCCGCAGCCTAAGTTTAACAGACAAAGCAACCATCATTTCATTCTTCGTTGAATCCCCTTCTCCCTCAACTTCCTCAAGAAAGCCAACACTCGCATCTGCCATTGTTGTTCTCTCCCAACAAAGGGATGGTGATCGGATATGTGATGTTTGTATATTTTCTTTCGGAAAAAAGGAACTTTAGCACAATAGTAACCAATGTTCACTCTTTTTTTATTCCTTTGTAATTGCAATTGTGTTTACCTTTCAGTTGTCTCCAAGTATTCGTCAGTTTCATGATGAACCAAGGAGAACCAGGCAAAGATCTGCCGATGTTTGAGCAAACACGGGAGGTTGATCCCGATGAGACAGAGAGCTCCAAGAAGTTGGAGGCCGCCACCGAGCTGACCCCAAATACGCTCACGACCACTACTGAGATTGTCAACGCCTAATTTTATGTTACAGCCCCCGTGGCCCTGCAAGAGCAGTTTTCCCCCTTCGAGGATGTGTCCCCCCCCCC
>LR738712.1:411833310-411867337 GCA_902687465.1 Secale cereale
CCCCCCCGCTGACCTGGCCAAGGTGATTTTCTTCTTTGCCGATCTCGATTGTGTTTTTTCATCTAAGTATGTGGTGATAAATAATGCAAAAATTTATTAGCTTCGATACCATCCTACCTTCCCTGTCATGCATACTTTTGACTATACATAGTGGTTTAAACAACTTGTGTTTCTTATATTGGAAAGTAATTCAGAATTTGTTTCTGTTTCAATTAGAGCACTGATGCAGACAAAGATTATGTGGTTGTATATGTTACTCGCTATGAGGCGGATGAGCTGAATATACACACTAGGAAAAGCAAATTTCTTAGGCTATTGTATCCTGGAAGCCATTTGCATTTATAACAAAGTTGAGATGTATGCTAGCCTCACTGTTGTCAGGCATGTTGTCTAGGTTGTACTGAAGGACAAGAAGTTCAAAGCTACTCCTTCGTTTGTGAGGCATATTGTTCTTGTCAAGCTTAAGAAGGAAGATGACGTGGCATACCTCCATAACCAAGTTTACGGGTGGCAAGGCCACAAGGTTATGTTTAGGAAGGTTCACATGATTGAGCTGCTGCCGGACGTCCTCGATGATGTTCATGGCAAGGTCCGTCTTGTGTCCATCCCGGATTAGATCGAGGCATGAAATAGTTGCCCCAGCTAGTGTTTAAAAGTAGTGTGGATTGTGTCTAATTATCCGAACCTTGGCTATTATCGAGCCCTCTGGGGCTTGTACTCTATTTGAATTTATCTATGGGAACTACTGCTACTTTTGTGTGCACTTGAATCAAGTGAGAATCATCCTAATTATTGTCGAAACAGATGCGTCTACACTAGTTTTTTCATGTCATATGGCATGGTAAGACATTAGTATCACGGTTTATCGGTTTATCATACGAGCAGTGTGTGTTTGATGAAATAGAGTACTTGTTCGAGAACTTTGATGTCTAACATATAAGCAATGACGATATCTTGTTGCAGTTGTTCATGCAGTTAATTGAGGCCAGAGCGTAAATTCCAAACGTTCACACGCCAGTCCAGCGTTCATGTGGAACATTCACATTAAACTCGGCTTCACAAAATACTTGAAAAGCATAAGTTAAGCAATTTTATACATCTCAATGATTCAAAGAACATAACAAACATTTACTAGTTCACAGCAAAAGACAAAGTTGTTAGAAGGTTTACAAATCAAGAAAAATCAAGCAAGGCTTCTCTCAGCAAAGGACCTCCCTAGGCAGGCTTTAATTTCCTGGAGTTCACTCTGGTTTTTCTTGTTGCCACCATCCATGTATCACAACCCTATAGCTCTAGCCTTGCTTGTCACTGCATGTTCCTCATGTCATCATGTTTAAATTTCTGAAACTTGAAATGGGGATTGGTCTAACCCTAGCACCAAATGAATTCAACTAGGTTCAAGTTAAATTTCTCAATGAACCCAAAATGTTCTTGAGAAAAGTTCATCATTTTTGAATTGGTTGATAACCTCTACCAAAAATGGCGCACATATTTATAGGACATTCTAGATTTTTCAATTAATCCATATTATATTTGAATTGGGGCATTTAAATTCTATATATAGTTTAAATGCTCTAACAATTCTGAAACTAGTTGAGCGATGTTGGAAATATTAAAAAAGGTGACCAAAATATTTTCAGGAGTTTGAAAAATCGTTTAGTATTATTACTAAATCAAAAAAATAAAAGCAAATTAGAAAAGAGAAATAAAAGAGAGGAGGAAAACCTAACTAGCCCACCTACCTGTAGCAGCCCAGCCCACACGGGAATCGCTGTCTTCTTCCCTCCTCGACGCCCTGGACGAGCGCCACGGGACCCCTGACCCCCTCTCACTCTCCCTCATCCCCGTCCCCTCCCCTTGACCTCTCCCTCTCTCACGACCGAGCGCGCCGTCGCCGCCTTCCAAAGCTCTTGCTCCTCCCCATGTCCTCCAACTCTCGCGCGTGCTCTAGCTCCAATTCCAACCGCGGCCGAGAGCTTCTCACCGCCGTCCATGGCACGGCCGTGGACACAGCTAGAACGGCTCAGAGCCGAGCACCCCGGCATGCTCAGATATTCTCCACGAGCCCCTAAAACACCTCAGATCGCCTCCCGCGCCCCTAGTGGTCAGTCGCATCACCACCGCACTTCGGTCGCCGCGTCGCTCACTGCAGTTGCCGCTAGTGGCCACCCCAGCTCCCGCCGTCCGCCCTATCAGATGTGCGCGAACGACAGCTCACCATAGAGACCAACCGCGGCTCAAACCGCAGCCTAAAGGCGAAACCCGAGCGTCGCCGCCGTCTCTGTACTTCGCTGGCGGCCTAGCTCGGGCCTAACCGTCGATAAGCTCGGCTAATGACCATCCCAGGGTCACTGGCAGGTGGGCCTGGGGCTCTGCTTATTTTAGTTAAGTTTTTAGCTAAACTTAATTAACCCACTGACTCACTGACATGCGGGCCCTGCCTGTCTAACTAAACTAGGTTAGTGTTAGTTAATTTAGATTAGTTAGTTTAGTCACAGACATACGGGACCCACTGGTTAGGTTCGAGCTGGACTGCCCCTGTTGACCTGCTAACGTCATAGTGACGTAATGCTGACGCAGTAAACGTTTTCTGGGATTTTAAATAAATCAGGAATGATTTATTTATCTCATAAAATATACTACACTTCTAAAAATCATAGAAAATAAACCGTAACTCCAAATGAAATAATTTATATATGAAAAATTATCAGAAAAATCAAAAGAATCTGTTTATGGCATTTTCATCCATGTTAGAACAACTTATGGCTACTGTCTAGCAAAAATGAAATAACTGACATTTTAATAATCACATATGAAGTTGAATTTGAACCTTTGGTCCAAACCAACTTCATTTAATCTATTTGCTAGTTGCATTAGCTCAATCAATAGCATATTACCATGACACAATCATGCATCATATTGTTGCATTGCATTGATTGTACTCTTTATCTGTAGTCGGTGTTTGTCCCCGCTCAGAAGACGGTGTTCCGACAATGTGATCGATGACACTAATGAAGACACAATCCTATCTTTAGAAGTGCGAGTCAAGCAAAAGCCCGTTGTTCATTCCGATACAATCCCACTCTCTTGCTCCTGCTCTCTTTTATTGCATTAGGACAACAACGATTCATCTGTTACATGCTGCGGTAGTTTAACCCCTTTCCTCTACATGACCTATCATTGCCACAATAAATAGATGAAACCCACTAGCATGAATAGGAGTTGTTTGAGCCCTCATGTGCCTACTCATCCATGCTTGTTTGTCATGCCTGCTACTGCCTAGAGTTGAGTCAGGTCTGATTCGTTGTGGATGAATTGGAATGGTGATGAACATGTCCTACTTTGTGTGAGCTAAGTGTGTGAACACGATTTGGTAAAGGTAGTGGTGAGAGGCCATGTAGGAGTACATGGTGGGTTGTCTCATTGAAACCGTCCTCAGGAACTGAGTTCTGTTTTTGTGATCCATGAACAACTACTACCATGTGTTGGGCCCGAAACCAATGGACCCTCTCGACTTATTAACTGCCCATGTCCTCTCTCCAGGAGTTGCAAGTAGTTTCTGGTGTTTGTAGTATGCTGGAGGCTGTGCGCAACACTGACCTGAGGGGTGGGCTGTGATGCGGTAGGCACATGGCACGGTGTGCCAGGACGCCCGTTTGGTGTCTCGGAACCTTGCACACATCGTTCGGGGCCGTATGTGGAATCCTCGGCCTGAATCCCTGCGGATGGAACCTGAATAAGTGATAAACCTAGACTAGGGACCTGTGTGGTTAGTCAGGTCATGGCCGACACCCTCGCTAGGCTTCCACTTGAAGGTTGCCACGAGACATAATGTGTACATTGCGGTAAGTGGCGAGAGCATGTGAGAAAAAGTACACCCCTGCAGTGTTAACATCATCTATGCGAATAGCTGCATACGCGCTAAAGGACCTCTGGGTAGCCTATACAGTTCATAGAAAAGTGAAAGTGGATACTCTAAAATGCCCAAGATAAGTGTGAGTGCTATGGATGGCCTTCTCGAAGGGAGACGGGAGCGGATCCATAGTGGTGTATTGTTATGGTGAATATGTTGACTCGTGTGTGCCACCTCAAAAGAGTTACCAGCAGTTGTAGTACAGGATAGCCATTGAGTCTAAGCTAGCTTGCTGAAGTTAAACTCCACTACCCCTTTGTTGATACAGATGGATATGTAGCTAATCCTGATGTAATTCTTGGTGAGTACCTTTGTACTCACGTTTGCTTAATTTATGTTTTTGCAGAGAGACTTCAGTCTCACTGGTAGTTCCGCGTGGACTTCGACATTTAGCTTGTTACCTCAGCTACGATCTTGTACCCTCGGGAGGGTCTTGTAGATAGTCAGGCTTCACAGCCTTTTTCATTTGTAGTTGTCTGTACCCAGACATGTTATGCTTCTGTTGCTTGTGTGCTCTGTATGTTGGGTCATGAGACCCATGTTTGTAATGTCTGGCTCCTCGGAGCCTAACGTATAAATACTTGGATTCATAGAGTTTTGTTGTGATGCCATGTTGTATTTGTACATATCGAGCATATTGTGTGTATATCTGTTATTGAAATGCTTGGTATGTGTGGGATCCGACACCTAGTTGTTTATCCTTGGTAGCCTATCTTATGGGGAAATGCCTCCTAGTGCTTCCACTGAGCCTTGGTGTAATGCCCAGTATGCGACTATGTCTCCCACGTGTCAGGGCACGACTTAAATACATAAGCGCATACTAGAATGATCTCAAGTATGGTATCTTTGCACAAGTCATGTAAAAATCAGGGATGAAAGTGTAAAATGATAATTGGCTTCCACTCGCCACGTCACACAAGTGAATACAATAGCATACATCATCCAAATAACATCAGAGTCCGACTACGGACGAAATCCAAACGAAAAGATACCATAAATAACACAAGCCCAGATCATCCTAGTAGGAACCACTACTGATCGTTGGGATAAGACACATAGTAACGTCCACGCTCTTCATCGAACTCCCAGTACAGCACTGTCCCATCTCCTGAATTGTTCTCAACGGTACCTGCATCTGGTGTGTGTTGAATCTGTGAGCCACAGAGGACTCAGCAATCCCGTTCCCGGGTATCAAAACTACCAAAGCCTTAGGTGTGGAAAAGGCTGTACACAAGGTTGTAGCATCACTAAGCACTAGCTTACGAGTTTAGAGCGAGAAGAGAACAAGTGCCAACGATCGCCAAGTTGATCAAGAAGAGATCCTAGCTACTCACGATCAAACATAACCCCACCGTGTTCACTTCCCGAAGCCCTTCGGAAAGAGACCATCACGGTTACTCACGCAGGTAGTGTATTCAGGAACAGGTGTCAAGTTATCTACAACCGGATATTAACAAATTCCCATCTGCCACATAACCGCGGACACGACTTTCGAAATATCAAAACCCTGCAGGGGTATCCCAACTTATCCCATCGCAAGCTCACAATCTGCGGAGTCGCAACTGCAAAGTGGGAAGTCCCTAGTATTCTCGGAATCCCGTGCTCAAGATATTTCGATAGAGGTAAAACTAATCCAGCAAGACCTCCCGACGTGCCGACACCCTGATAAGTGTCGCGCGTATCCCATCTCAGGCCACGATCGTATTGTCCAAACTTCCGGTAGGCCAAATACCAGAGTTGCCGCTGGCGGCCACCGGCGGTTGACAGGTTTGGACCAACACTCATGAGGAGCACTGGCCCGGGTTGTAAAATTAAGTCCTTTGGGTCCGGAAAGTCCCTATGCAAGTTATTTATTTATGGCAAATGGTAAAACCAAGGTTGGGCCTTGCTGGAAAAGCTATAAACAGACGAATTATCAAGGGGGGCCCATAAACCCCAATCGTGTTAGGAACGCAAAATCAAGGAACATAACACTGGTTTATCGGTTCCTATGGTGGCATGAGTGGAACAAAACACAAAGCAAGAGGCTTAGCCTTCCACCCATTAGCAATATATGGGTGATTTAGTTTAACAGATTATATATTGTGATATCCCAACAATAACTTCAAAACGGGGCAAGAAACTTCAAATCTTCACCTGCAACTAACAATGCTATAAGAGGGGCTGAGCGATGCCTGCTTAGCCAAAAAACGGTTTTCTAGGAAGCTGGTTAGAGTGTTTCATGGAAACAATAGGAGGGCTCACAAACAGGAATTGGCATCGAGGCAATATCTAAAGAGCGAGACATCTAGCATAGGCAAATATAGAAGTGATATCTGGGAATGGTCGTCTTCCCTATTGATTCCACGGAGGGATCGTAACCTTGCTCCTCAAACTCAGCCTCGGAAGGAACCTCAAACTCCGAATCGGCTCACGGCTCTGCCCAACACAAGAACACAATAACAGCACAATATCAAACACTGTGCAATGCACAATCAATATGATGCAACACATGTAAGGGATGCGAGTATGATGTGCATATGCATGAGGAAGCTCTTGAGCCTAAGGAGAAGATGATGGGAAAGCCCTCATCTTGGGAAACCAAGCAAGCCACTGGATAGAGGGGAAGATTTCGGTTCAAATCGATATAAAGTGTCACATCCGTAGCTAGCTCTTGCATTAGGATCTGACTAGAGTGTGCATCATGTTTACTTTCAAAGAAACTTGAAATGGGATTAACAGAAACCCCAGCACCCCTCCCCTAACAACTAGGGTTTACTAAAATATTTTCCAATGTACCCAAAATGCCCTTCAAAATGTTCATCATCTCTGCCTTGGTCTTAAACCTCTGCCAAAAATGGTGCACAATTTTCTAGGACAATCTAGGGTTTTGGATTAAATCATATGGTATTTGAATTTGGGCATTTAAATGCTATAAAATATTTTAAATTCTCAAATAATCATGAACTATAATGTTTCCTACTGTTCATATTATATATAGTAGGTATGACAAGTGTCATGAGTTATAAAAATGTTTAGGCATTTTTATTAATTAAACAAAGCTGCAAAAGAAATGAAACAGAAAAGAAAATAGAAAAAAAGGGATAGGAAAACACTTACCTGGCGCCCACCCGGCCCACCTGCCGGCCCAGCCCAGCTGCCGCTCCAGCGAGCTGCTTGGCTCGGCCAGGCAGGCTGGCAGGTGCTCGACGGCGACCGCACGGTGCGCCACGCAGCTGCCCGCCGCCCTGCTTCGCCCCCTCGCCGTTCTGGAGGCATGGATCGAACGTCCACGTCCCCCTCGACCCCCCAGACACCTCCACTTCCCCCCAGCTCCTCTCCTCCGCTCTCCCCGCGCCTTGGCCGACGCCGCCGTGATCGCACCGTCGTAGAAACCACGTCCACCGTCGTCCCCGAGCTCCGCCGTGTTGTCCCTCGTCTCCGCCGTCCTCGACTGCTTCGACAGGCCGAGCCCCGAGCTCTCGCCCGCCCTGGAGACGCCCCCGACCTCTTCTTCCCCAACTCCGGCCGCGGAGATCCCCCTCGCCGATCTGCTCAGCTCCGACCACCCCCGAGCTCGCTTCGGTGCTTGCTGCAACCGCTGTGAGCCTAGCTACCTCCTCCCCTCTCCGTTGGCTCCCTCTTGCCCTCTAACACACTGCACGTAGCTCGCCCGCACGCACCGCCGCCGTGCTCGTCGCCGGTGATGCTCCGGTGACCATTTGGTCACCGGCACCCGTCCAACGTACTCACCACAGCACGTAGATGCGAACAGTGCTACGCACGCATCGCCTAGGCACCTGCAGCCGCATCTCCACACACGCCCGACGCCGGTCGCCGCCATCGAGCTCGTTGCCGTCGTCTCCGGCCACCCCAGGTCCGGCGACCACCACCATCCGATGCGGAAGAGCAAGAGCTCTCCAACGCACCCAACCGCAGCTCGAACCGTGCAGCGTAGACGTTTTCCGAAGCACGCCGCCGCGTTTGGCCTCGCCGGCGGCTAAACGCCGGCGAGTTGGACCTGTTTTGACCCCGGGTTTGACCCCCTGGGTCAATGACATGTGGGCCCTGCCCGCAAGTCAAACTTAGTTTAAGTGTTAATTTAATATTAATTAGTTAATTAGTTTAGTCACTGACACGTGGGCCCTGGCCCCACTGACAGCTAATTAGTTTTAATTAAACTCTAATTAACTCAGTTAATTAGCTGTGACACTGACATGAGGGACCCACTGGTCAGGTTTGACCTGGACTGGCCCTGTTGACTGGCTGACGTCAGCATGATGTCATGCTGACCCAGTAAAGGTTTTTCTGGGATTTTTAGATTTAAAATAATTCAGGAAAATCCAGAAAATACCCAAAACTTCTAAAAATCATATAAAATCAACCATAGCTCAGATGGAAAAGATTTATATATGAAAAATGATCACAAAAATCCAATCTTTCTAATGGCACTGGTTTCATGCATGTTTGAACAAGTTAACTTGCTGTATATATCAAAAACATGATAATGCACTTATTTAAATAATAGTTTGAACTTCAATTTGAATCCTTGATTCAAATAGGTTCAAACCCTCCTGATTTTAGTTGCATTAGCCAACACACATGCATCTTGCCATGTCATGAGCATGCATCATATTGTTGCATTTGTTTGTTAATGATTGTATCGTCGGTATTTCCTGTGTTAGGTCCTGCTCCCGAGGATACTGCTGCGTATCCAGTTGAAGAGCAGTACCCGACAACTACCTTGTCAGGCAAGCAATCATTGATCATTCCGATACAAACCCAATCTTCTCGCTCCTGCTCTCTTTTACTGCATTAAGGCAACAGCGCGTGAACTGCTACTTGCTGCGGTAGTTGAACCCTATTCCCTTGCATGACCTGTCATTGCCACAGTAAATAGTTGAAACCCACTAGCATGTGTAGGAGTTGATTGAGCCATGTGATGTGTGATCCACCATGCTATTATTTATGTTGCCTGCTATGCTTAGAGTTGTGTCTGGTCTGGTTCATCTGGGTGATGGATCAGAGTGAAACAATCTTTCGATAAAGAGAAGGAAGTGTGGAATACGCTTGGTAAAGGTATCGATGAAAGGCCATGTAGGAGTACGTGGTGGGTTGTTTCATTGGAACCGTACCTAGGACCCGAGATCTGTATGTGTGGTTCAAGTTGCAGTTACTACCATGCATTGGGCCCGAAACCAATGGACCCTCTCGGCTTATTAATTACCCTTGATCTCTGTCCAGGAGTTGCAACAAGTTTCTGGTGTTTATAGCTTACTGGAGGTCGTGCACAACGCTGACCCTCGGGGTGGGTTGTGATGCGACAGGTACGTGGCACGGTGAACCGGTTGCCCGTTTGGTGACTCGGGAACCCTGTACACATCGTTTGGGGCCGTGAGCGACACCCCGGCCGGATCTCCCCACGGATGGAACCCAAATAGGCGATAAACCTGGACGAGAGACTTGAGTAGTTAGTCAGGTCGTGGCCGACACCCTCGCTGGGCTTCCGCTTGAAGGTTGCCGAGTACACGCCGAGTAAACGGCGATAAGTGGTGGAAGCGTGTGTGAAGAGGTACACCCCTGCAGGGTTATCAAACTATTCGAATAGCCGTTGTTCGTGGTACGAACTACTTGGTTACTCTTATAGTTCATAGACAAGTTGATGGATACTACTAAAAGCCTCAAGATAAGCGTGAGTGCCGTGGATGGCCCTTCCGTAGGATGACGGAAGAGGATCCTCGGTAGTGTATTGATGTGGTGAGTAGAGGACTCGTGTTCGTAATAACATCTTGCAATCCGTTGAGAGCTGTAGTATAGGTTAGCCAAGGTCAAAGCTGGCATTTTGCTATAAACTCCACTATCCCCCTTTGATAATGTTGCATGTATGATAGGTTCTGTGGTAAGACTTGCTGAGTACCTTTGTACTCATGTTTGCTTAATAACTGTTGCAGAGGAGAACCCTGCCCCTGCTGATGGGTTCTACATAGACGTTGACGTCGACGAGTAGCTTGACACCCAGACGGTGATCTGGAGCTTGTGAAGGGCCTTGTAGATAGTCAGGCTACACCAAGCCTGTTTTATTTTCTAAGTTGTCTGTACTCGGACATGTAGCTTCCGCTTGTGCTTGTATGACTGTATGATTTGAGTGATGGGTCATGTGACCCCTACCTGTATGACTATCTTATGTATGGCTCTTGGAGCCTTTTAAATAAAGTACTTTGAGTCATAGAGTTCTGTTGTGATGCAATGTTGTATTTGCACATATTGAGCATATTGCGTGTATGATTGAAATGCTTGGTATGTGTGGGATCCGACACCTAGTTCTTTTCCTTTGGTAGCCTATCTTACAGGGAAATGCCTCCTAGTGATTCCAATGAGCCTTGGTAGCTTGCTACTGCTCGGAACACGTAGGCTGGCCGGCATGTGTCCTTCTTCGTTCCTGTGTCTGTCCCTTAGGGGAAATGTCACGCGTTGTTCCTTTAAGTCCATGTAGCTTGCTATGACTTGGGTTCATACGTTGATGACCGACACGTTCGTTGCTGGGTCATGGATGCCTGTCTCTGTAATTTTGTGCCACTTCTGGTTTATAACTAGCCATGTCGGCCCGGGTTCTCTGTCATATGGATGCTAGCGACACTGTCATATACGTGTGCCAAAATGCGCAAACGGTCCCGGGCCAGGTAAGGTGGCACCCGTGGGGTTACCGTGCGTGAGGCCGCAAAGTGATATGACATGTTACAGCTAGATCGGTGTGACTTAGGATCGGGGTCCTGACAGCGTTGGCATCAGAGCTGGACTGCCTGTAGGTTTCTCAAGCCAAACTGGTCAATGTTGAGTCTAGAAAAATTCTTAGTTATATGTAGGGGAATTGATTGTGGAAGGGAACGTAAGGCTCTTTTTACTCCTTTACCTTATGCCCTTCTGATCTGAGTCGGTCTATTCTTTCTACGGAGAATTAGGACTAGGCCTCTTATCCTTACTAGGTTCACGTGTTACTAATCCGTAGACTCTTAGGATTGTTGGTTTCAAGCCTCAGTTCAGTTACTATCCTTTTGAGTATGATGATTGTTGAACCCGGAACCTTGATATGGAATTGTTGAGTGGCTATGCTATCATTTGTATGATGTCTCAAATCTTTGTTTGAGCATTTACAGTTGTTATGCTGCCCGATTTCTTCCAGAAACACTAATGCCTTTGCATTATTTCGTGTTTCAGATGTCTGGCCGCATCCCTCACCAAGTGGTTCGTTT
This sequence comes from Secale cereale, assembly GCA_902687465.1. Classification (NCBI taxonomy): domain Eukaryota; kingdom Viridiplantae; phylum Streptophyta; class Magnoliopsida; order Poales; family Poaceae; genus Secale; species Secale cereale. The sequence continues at coordinate 411,844,453 of LR738712.1, forward strand.
GACTCGGTGCATTAATGTGCCCGGTCACACGGCCATGCTAGTCCGTGTGATGACTGAGACCGGTTATCGCTGGTATCCGGAATACACTGTGGAGGAACAGTATCGGGATTTCAATCAAAGTCTGTTTTTCTGCACAGTCCGGATATACCCCTCATATCCCGGAGCAAATGATCCCATCCATTGGTCTTATGGACTCAGGATTACCATCGAGATGGCAGTACAGGATGCCGCTTATTCGATGATGACCATTCTCCGTGCTAGGCATGCCCTGTTGCTGAACACTGAGTTCTGTTACTTGCCAGCTTCACTCCCCGGAGAGGAAGGCTACTACACTGGTCTGTATACTGATGCTGCTCATGAAGAGCCACTGCTTCAGACTACTGTTCAGATGTTGGAGGATAGGGACCGTGAGGTCCGTGCCCTCCGAATGGAGCTGTATAACACCCGAGCCGCTCACTGGACTACTTTGACACGGCTTGCACCTGCTGTGCACGCCGGATATCTGGACATGCGGGATTTGTATCTTGTGCGGACTCGTCTGCCTGATCGCATGGATTGGCGTGACGTTGGGGGTATTACACCTCCACGTGGGCATCGGTTACCACCAGCATCGGGACCGAGACCACACCCATGCCCTTATGGTCCACAGCCTTCGAGTGCTCGCGAGTTCCAAGATCCGTCTGTACCACTTCCAGGCTACGGTGGTAATCTTTACAAGGATTACTACGCGAATGTCTGAGTTAGTCCGTGGTAGTAGTAGTATTGTAGTAGTTGTATTTCCACAGTCCTGCGCGTCTTGTGGAATATGACTTAGTGTGTACTGAATTCCGGAGGTGTAGTTAAATAATGTATAGGAGCTTGGAATGCCTCTGATGGGATGTATCGTCTTTCACCGCAGTTGTACTTTAGCCTTGGCTTGTACTAAACTTTGTATGGTGTGTATGACCACTGGTGTATATATAGCAGTTCCTATATTACCATGTCGTACGGATGAACATCTCTGCATTCTGTGTCATCCATTACATTCTGCACTTCTATGTCAAATTTTTGCCATCCTTGTCTAAACCGTTGTTTTGTTTTCCTAGGATGGTCAACACTCGCAACACTCCTGCTGCTCAGGAGCAGGGTGAGGCTAGTGGGGCTAGAGATGGAAATCTGCCCCAGCCACCCTCTTTGGCGGAAGTTATGCTTGAAGCAGAACGGAATAAGAGAGAGACCAACCGTTTGCTGGAACGCATTGAGCAAAACACTGGGTTCCATCAGAGGAATGACGTGGTGTAAATCCATGATTTTATCAAGATGTATCCACCGAAGTTCCATCACTCCACTGAACCTCTGCATGCTGATGACTGGCTACGTAGTATCACCCACAAGCTACACTCTGCCCGCGTGGCCGAAGCTGACAAGGTTATCTACGCCGCCTATCATCTTGAGGGCCCTGCCAGTCTTTGGTGGGAAAACTTTGAAGATATGCGTCCTGCTGGCCAAGTCACTACCTGGGCTGAGTTCAGTGAGGCATTCCGTGAACATCACATTCCGGAAGGTCTCATGGATCGCAAGCGGGAGGAATTCTGCAATTTCACCCAGGGCCGTTTGACTGTGGATGGCTACAGTCGTGAGTTTGGTAATCTGGCACGCTATGCACCTGAGGAAGTATCCACCGATGCCAAGAAACAGGCGAGGTTCCGCAAGGGACTCAGCCCTGAACTTCGTCGAGATCTACGTCTGCACGAGTGCACCTCCTTCCAGAAGTTGGTTAACAAGGCTATCAGTGCTGAGACAGGCCAGACCGACTTCGAGGCTACCCGCAAGCATACTCGAGACCTTGGTTCCTCATCCGGCTCTGGCTCTCACAAGCGCCGTGTATGGGTTCCTAACACTGCTCTGCCACCCAAGTATACACCGAGGCCATCCTATGAGGCGCCTCGTCCAACTCAACAGTTTGCACCTGCTAAGACCTATGGAGGTCCACCCTCCAACTTTGCTCCACGCACCACCACTATGACATGTTTCAAGTGTGGAGAACCGGGACACTACATGCGTGATTGTCCCCAGAATCAGCCAGGAAAACCCGTTGGCCGTGGCAAGCCAACCGGCAAGGTGAACTATGTCAAGCCAATCCCCACTGCACGTGGTCATGTCAACTATGTTTCAGCCGAAGAAGCCTATGAGGATCCTAACGTCGTCCTTGGTACGCTTCTCGTAAACTGCCATCCGGCATCTGTTCTTTTCGATACTGGAGCATCCCATACGTTCATATCTGAGAGCTATGCTCGATTGCACAACATGACTTTTTGTGACATGCCTACTTCCATGGTTATTCAAACTCCTGGTTCAAAGTGGCAAACCTCTAGGGTAAGCCATGGAAATGAAATCCTTGTCGATAGACTTGTTTTCCTTGCATCTTTAATCGCTCTCAAGTCCTCAGACATAAATATCATTTTGGGTATGGATTGGATGACAACCCATTACGCCAAAATTGATTGCTTTACTAGGACCGTTCAACTTACACATCCATCCGGCAAGATAGTTAATGTCTTGACTCGAATGGCTGAACGTCAGCTCTACTCTCTTAATGCCAGCCCTCTACCAGAACTCGAAGATATCCCAGTAGTCCGTGACTTTCCGGATGTAGAGGAGAACCCTGCCCCTTCTGATGGGTTTTACATAGACGTTGACGTCGACGAGTAGCTTGCTACCCAGACGGAGATCCTGAGCTTGTGAAGGGCCTTGTAGATCGTCAGGCTACACCAAGCCTGTTTTATTTCCAAGTTGTATGTACTCAGACATGTTAGCTTCCGCTTGTGCTTGTATGATTGTATGACTTGAGTGTTGGGTCATGTGACCCCTACCTGTATGGATATGTTATGTATGGCTCTTCGGAGCCTCTTAAATAAAGTACTTTGAGTCATAGAGTTCTGTTGTGATGCAATGTTGTATTCGCACATATTGAGCATATTGCGTGTATGATTGAAATGCTTGGTATGTGTGGGATCCGACACCTAGTTGTTTTCCTTTGGTAGCCTATCTTACAGGGAAATGCCTCCTAGTGATTCCAATGAGCCTTGGTAGCTTGCTACTGCTCGGAACACGTAGGCTGGCTGGCATGTGTTCTTCTTCGTTCCTGTGTCTGTCCCTTAGGGGAAATGTCACGCGTTGTTCCTTTAAGTCCATGTAGCTTGCTACGACTTGGGTTCATACGTTGATGACCGACACGTTCGTTGCTGGGTCATGGATGCCTGTCTCTGTAATTTAGTGCCACTTTTGGTTTATAACTAGCCATGTCGGCCCGGGTTCTCTGTCATATGGATGCTAGCGACACTGTCATATACGTGTGCCAAAATGCGCAAACGGTCCCGGGCCAGGTAAGGTGGCACCCGTGGGGTTACCATGCGTGAGGCCGCAAAGTGATATGACGTGTTACAGCTAGATCGGTGTGACTTAGGATCGGGGTCCTGACATAAAGAACACTGGAAACAGATGCACGGTTTGCAAATGGCAAGCAAAACAAGATTCAAGCAAAACTGCAGTTTACAGCAACATGGCATCTTTGGAGCAAGAAACAATCATGCTACAACACCCAAACATGGAGACAAAGGGGATGGATGAGAAATAGACATGATACTTAACAAGCATGAACTTAGAACATACCCAAAACCTTGCTGGAACACAATTAAACAAGCATGGAAAGTTGCGATAAATTTACAAAATTCTCAGACTTAGTGAAAATTACAAGGAATGGCAGAATTACAACGAATAGGCATGTTGACAAGCTTGTGCAACTCAACTCAAAGCATAGCATGGCAAGTAAAGGTAACCAACAGCAAGAAGACATATTTGAGAAGCTACTCAAAGCAAGAACATGCTTATAGGATGCTTAGAACACTAGCTACACTCGTGGCAAAACTGAACTTGTTGATAACATGCTGACAGATACATTTTATAGCCTCTTGAGAGCGTGAAAACAACAAGCTACAGAAAGCAATCATGCAAGCAAAAGGCATGGCAACAACATACACAACATGCTCTTCAAGAATAACCACATGGCTACTTCTACAAGATACTAGAACTTGTCCCAAATACCATGGCAAAAGCGCAAAAGTTTATTCAGACTTAGCAAAATCTGGGCATGCTGACAGATAAATTTTATAGCAACTTGAGGGCCTCCTAATAACAATCTACAGCATGGCATGAGGGCAAACAAGAGCATGGATAGCTAGAGCATAACATACACATCAAGGAACACCCACTGGACAACTCTAAACATGCACAACAAAGATGGGGGCATCATGGATACATGACATAAAATTTACCAGATTCACACTTAGCAGAAATTTATAAACATGCTGACATGTTAACTAGCTTGTTGCACTCATATCAAGACATATCATGGCATGAAAATGAATCTATCATGTAGTGCACATACTCAAGAGCAAAACTCATGTTGACACCTAGCTCATATGACACATGGATAAATATGCACAAGCAAGGCAATATATCATCTCATAACAAGTCCAGAAACATTTCAGCCAAATGCACCTTTGCAACAGTAATAGACATGGCAATATTACAACTAATATGAATGCTACAGCAACCATCATGTAGAACATTTCACAACGAAGATCTGGACATATCATTCACTCCATTCGGACCAACATGCACAAAGTTATAAGCTCACGAACATGGCAACAAATTTACACAGACAACAAGTTACATCAACATGCAATCTTGCTACGAAGATTGATTCAATAAGATGAACTCTAACATGCATGAAACTGATACTAATATGTAGAGCACGACGAGACGAACATTTGGACATATCATACACGCAAAACGGAGCTACGAGCACGAAGTTATCCCATGGCAAAGCAGGCAACAAATTTAACGGATCTGGGCACTTAGTGGATTTTCACCTCCGAGAAAGTCAACCCGGGAGGGACGGAGGCGTGCGGGACGAGGAGATCCAGGACGGGGACGGGCGTTTGCTACGGGGGAGCGGTGGATCTGGTCTCGATCCGGCCGGATCGGGACGAGGCGGCGACGGTGGTGGCGGCATGCCGGAGCTGTGCCGGCGGCGAGGCGCGGCTCGGCCGGCGGGTGGAGGAGGTTGCACGGGGCCGGCCGGGGCGCGGTTGCGGCGAGGCGCCGGCGGCGGCCTGCGGTGAAGGCGCCGGGGCGGCCTGCGGTGGCGGCGGCCGACGGAGGAGGCGACGGGGCGGCTCGAGGCGGCGGCGGCCGACGGTGAATGCGCCGGGGCGGGTCGTGGGCGCGCCCGGGTGACGGAGGCGACCGGGGTCGGGGAGCCCGATCCGGGCCGGCGGCGCGGTGGAGGCGGACCGGCGGATGAGCCGACACTTGGCAGCGGAGCAGCGGAGGTGCACCGGCGCAGGCCGCCCCGACGCCTTCACCGCTGGCCGCCGCCGACAGCTCCGCCGCCGGCGCCTCATCGCCGCCGCGCCCCGGCCGGCCCCGCCGCCCCGGTCGGCCCCGTGCCACCTCCTCGGCCCGCCGGCCGAGCCGCGCCTAGCCCCCGGCCCGACTCCGGCGAGCCGCCATCGCCGCCGCCGCCTCGTCTCGATCCGGCCGGATCGGGACTAGATCCACTGCTCCCCTGAAGAAAACGCCCATCCTCGTCCTGGATCTCCTCGTCCCGCACGCCTCCATCCCGGGTTGACTTTCTCGGAGGTGAAAATCCACTAAGTCCCCAGATCCGTTAAATTTGTTGCGTCCATTGCCATGTGATAACTTCGTGCTTGTAGCTCCGTTTTGCGTGTATGATATGTCGAAATGTTCGTCTCATCGTGCTCTACATGTTAGTATCAGTTTTCTGCATGTTAGAGTTCATCTTGTTGACTTATTCTTCGTGGCAAGAGTGCATGTTGATGTAACTTGTTGTCTGTGTAAATTTGTTGCCATGTTCGTGAGCTAATAACTTTGTGCACGTTGGTCCGAATGGAGTGAATCATATGTCCAGATCTTCATTGTGAAATGCTCTACATGATGGTTGCTGTAGCATTCATGTTAGTTGTCATAGTGCCATGTCTATCTCTGTTACAAAAGTGCATTTGGCTGATAAGTTTCTAGACTTGTTATGAGATGATGTTTTGCCTTGCTTGTGCATATTTATCCATTGTCAGGACCCCGATCCTAAGTCACACCGATCTAGCTTCTAACACGGCATATCACTTTTCGGCCTCACGCACGGTATCCCCACGGGTGCTACCTTACCTGGCCCGGGACCGTTTGCGCATTTTGGCACACGTATATGACAATGTCGCTAGCATTCATATGACAGAGAACCTGGGCCGACATGGCTAGTTATAAAACAAAAGTGGCACTAAATTATAGAGACAGGCATCCATGACCCAGCAACGAACGTGTCGGTCATGAATGTATGAACCTAAGTCGTAGCAAGCTAAATGGACTTAAAGGAACAACGCGCGACATTTCCCCTAAGGGACAGACACAGGAACAAAGAAGGACACATGCCGGCCAGCCTACGTGTTCCAAGTAGTTGCAAGCTACCAAGGCTCAGTGGAAGCACTAGGAGGCATTTCCCTGTAAGATAGGCTACCAAAGGAAAACAACTAGGTGTCGGATCCCACACATACCAAGCATTTCAATCATACACACAATATGCTCAATATGTGCAAATACAACATTGCATCACAACAGAACTCTATGACTCAAAGTACATTATTTAAGAGGCTCCGAAGAGCCATACATAACATATCCATATAGGTAGGGGTCACATGACCAAACACTCAAGTCATACAATCATACAAGCACAAGCGGAAGCTAACATGTCTGAGTACATACAACTTGGAAATAAAACAGGCTTGGTGTAGCCTGACGATCTACAAGGCCCTTCACAAGCTCAGGATCTCCGTCTGGGTAGCAAGCTACTCGTCGACGTCAACGTCTATGTAAAACCCATCAGAAGGGGCAGGGTTCTCCTCTACAACAGTTATTAAACAAACATGAGTACAAACGTACTCAGCAAGTCTTACAACAGAACCTATCATACATGCATCATTATCAACAAGGGTAGTGGAGTTCATAGCAGCAAGCCAGCTTTGACTCTTGGCTAACCTATACTACGACTCTCAGCAGATTGCAAGATAAGACTACGTACCCGAGTCCTCTACTCACCACAACAATACACCACCGTGGATCCTCTTCCGTCATCCTACGGAAGGCCATCCACGGCACTCACACTTTTCTTGAGGATTTTAGTAGTATCCATCAACTTGTCTATGAACTGTAAGAGCAACCAAGAAGTCCGTACCGCGAACAACGGCTATTCGAATAGATTGGTAACACTGCAGGGGTGTACTTGTTCACACACGCTTCCACCACTTATCGCCGTTTACTCGACATGTACTCGGCAACCTTCAAGCGGAAGCCCAACGAGGGTGTCGGCCACGACCTGACTAACTACACAAATCTCTCGTCCAGGTTCATCGCTTATTTGGGTTCCATCCGTGGGGAGATCCGGCCAGGGTGTCGCTCACGGCCCAATACGATGTGTACAGGGTTCCCGAGTCACCAAACGGGTGACCGGTACACCGTGCCACGTACCTATCGCATCACAGCCCACCCCGAGGGTCAGCGCTGTGCACGACCACCAGTAGACTACGAACACCAGAAACTAATTGCAACTCCTGGACAGAGGACAAGGGCAGTTAATAAGTCGAGAGGGCTTGGAGCGCTCGGAGGCCAATGCGTGGTAGTAGATGTAACTTGAATCACACATACAGATCTCGGGTCCTATGGATGGTTCCAATGAAACAACCCACCACGTACTCCTACATGGCCTTTCATCGATACCTGTACCAAACATGTTCCACACTTCCCTCTCTTTACCGAGTATGATCATTTCACTCTGATCCATCACCCAGATGAACCAGACCTGACACAACTCTAAGCATAGCAGGCAACATAAACAAATAGCATGGTGGATCACACATCACATGGCTCAATCAACTCCTACACATGCTAGTGGGTTTCAACTATTTAATGTGGCAATGACAGGTCATGGAAGGGAATAGGGTTCAACTACCGCAGCAAGTAGCAGTTCACACGTTGTTGCCTTAATGCATTAAAAGAGATCAGGAGCGGGAAGATGGGTTTGTATCGGAATGATCAATGGTTGCTTGCCTGACACAGTGGTTGTCGGGTACTGCTTGCCTGATGCAGAAGTATCCTCGGGAGCAGGACCTACCACGGAGAACACCGGCAATACAATCAATAAGCAAACGAATGCAACAATATGATGCATGCTCATGATATGGCAGGATGAATGTGTTTTGGGCTAATGCAACTATAAACAGAAGGGTTTGAGCCCATTTGAATCAAAGATTCAAATTTATACCCAAACTATTATTCATTAAAGTGCATTATCATGTTTTAATGTGAACAACAAGGTTAACTTGCTCAAACATACATGAAACCAGAGCCATTGGAAAGATTGGATTTTTCTGATCAATTTTCATATATATATATATATATATATATATATATATATATATATATCTTTTCCATCTGAGCTACTGTTGAATTTATATGATTTTTTGAAGTTTAAAGCATTTTCTGGAATTTCCTAAATTGTTTTAAATCAAATAATCCCAGAAAATCATTTACTACGTCAGCATGACATCATGCTGACGTTAGCCAGTCAACAGGGCGGTCCAGGTCAAACCTGACCAGTGGGACCCACTGGTCAGTATCACAGTTAGTTAATTAACTACTTAGGATTAGTCTAGACACTAATCTAGGTTTGACTAACAAGCAGGGCCCATATGTCAGTGACCCAGGGCGGTCAGACCCTTGGTCAAACGGGGCTGACTCGCCGGCGAGGCCAAACGCGGTGATGGGGTGCGGGATTTGTGCTCCGGCGACCAAATCGACGGCAGGTGGCGCGGCCGTTAGGTGGGACTGAGCCGCGTCGAGTGGTGGTGGTGGCTGGCCTCGGGGTTGCCGGAAAAGATGCCAGCGACGAGTCCAGCGGCTGCCGGAGCTCGGGTGAGCTCGGGCTAGTCGCTAGAGAGCACGGCGAGGCTGGTGGAGTGGTGCGTTGGGCTCCTGAGGATGCGGTGAAGCTAACGGACAGGGTGGCGCAGCCGTTAGGTGGCCGGAGCCTCGTCGGCAAGGAGCTCCGCGGCGGCGCGTGCGGGTGAGCTTCGTGCGGTCGGTACAGGGCTCGAGGGGGAATACGGAGAGGATGGGGAGGTAGCTGGGCTCACGGCGGTAGCGTTGGAGTTGACGGCGAGGTCGGGGACGAGCTGCTGCGACGGTGAGGTCGACGACGATCTCGATGGCCGAACAAGGGAGAAGTGCTCGGGGACGACGCGTTGGAGCTTCTAGCGAGGCGTGGCTCGACGGGGAGGTGTAATAGACGGTGGCGGAGCTCGGGGACACGACGACGAGGCGAGGGGAGCTCGGTGGCTGCGGCTATGGCGGCAGGACGGCGGCGGATGCGTCGGCCATGGCGCGGTGAAGGCGAGGGAGAGGAGCTGGGGAGGAGAGGACGTGTCTGCGAGCTCGGGGGAGGAGTGGGTGGTCGATCCAGGCCACCAGAACAACGAGGGGAGGAACTAGGGCGGCAGGCAGCTGCGTGGCGCGTGCTGCTGCCGCCGTCGAGCACCCGCCTGCCAGCCTGGCTGAGCCAAGCAGCTCACTGGAGCGGTGACTGGGCTGGGCCGGCAGGTGGGCCTGCTAGTGGGCGCCAGGTAAGTCTTCTCTCTCCTCTCTTTTCTATTTTATTTCTGTTTTGTTTCTTTTTCAACTTTGTTGAATTAGTACAAATGCTAGAGCATTTTTATAAATCATAAAACTAGTCATGCCCACTGTATATAATAAGAACAGCATGGAACATTTTAGTTTATGATTATTTGGGCACATAAAATATTTTATAGCATTTAAATGCCCAAATGCAACTTCAATATGAATGAATCCAGAGACCTTTGGATGTCCTAGAAAATTGTGCACCATTTTTGGCAGAGGTTTAAGACCAAGGCAAAGATGATGAACATTTTTGAAGGGCATTTTGGGTACATTGGAAATTATTTTATTAAACCCTAGTTGTTAGAAGAGGGGTGCTGGGGTTTCTGTCATTCCCATTTCAAGTTTCTGTAGAAATTAAGCATGATGCACACTCTAGCTAGTCCTAATGCAAGCACTGACTAGGGATGTGATAGGTGTCAACATGAGTTTTGCTCTTGAGTATGTGCTCTACATGATAGATTCATTTTCATGACATGATAGCTCCTGATATGAGTGCAACAAGCTTGTTAACATGTCATCATGTTTATAAATTTCTGCTGAGTGTGAATCTGGTAAATTTTATGCCATGTATGCATGATGCCCCCATCTTTGTTGTGCATGTTTAGTGTTGTCTAGTGGGTGTTCCTTGATGTGTATGTTATGCTCTAGCTATCCATGCTCTTGTTTGCCATGATGCCATGCTGTAGATTGTTATTAGGAGGCCCTCAGGTTGCTATAAAATTTATCTGTCAGCATGCCCAGATTTTGCTAAGTCTGAATAAACTTTTGCGATTTTGCCATGCTGTTTGGGACATGTTCTAGTATCTTGTAGAGCTAGTGTTCTAAGCATCCTATAAGAATGTTCTTTCTTTGAGTAGCTATAAAATATGTCTTCTTATTGTTGGTTACCTTAACTCGCCATGCTATGATTTGAATTGAGTTGCACAAGGTTGTCAACATGCCTATTCGTTGTGATTGTGCCATTCCTTGTAATTTTCACTAAGTCGGAGAATTCTGTAAATTTATTGCAACTTTCCATGCTTGTTTAATTGTGTTCCAGCAAGGTTTTGGGTGTATTCTAAGTTCATGTTTGTTAAGTATCATGTCTATTTCACATCCATGCCCTTTGTCTCCATGTTTGGGTAATGTAGCATGATTATTTCTTGCTCCAAAGATGCCATGTTGCTGTGAACTGCAGTTTTGCTTGAATCTTGTTTTGCTTGCCATTTGCAAACCGTGCATCCATTTCCGGTGATCTTTATATCGATTTAAGCTGAAATCTTCCCCTCTATCCAGTGGCTTGCTTGGTTTCCCAACATGAGGGCTTTTACATCATATTATCCTTAGGCTCAAGAGCTTCCTCATGCATACGCACGTCATACTCGCATCCCTTACATGTATTGCATCCAATTAATTGTGCATTGCACCGTGTTTGATATTGTGTCGTTGTTGTGTTCTTGTGTTGGGTAGATCCCGGAGCCGATTCGCAGTTCGAGGTTCCTTCCGAGGCTGGGTTTGAGGAGCAAGGTTACGATCCCTCCGTGGAATCAACAGGCAAGATGACCATTCCCAGATATCACTTCTATCTTTGCCTATGCTAGATGTCTCGCTCTTTAGATATTGCCTCGATGCATATTCATGTTTGTCATCCCTCCTATTGTTGCCATGAAACACTCTAACCACCTTCCTATCAAACCGTTGTTTGTCTAAGTAGGCATCGCTCAGCCCCTCATATAGCGTTGTTAGTTGTAGGTGAAGATTTGACGTTTCTTGCCCCGTTTTGAAGTTATTGTTGGGATATCACAATATATAATCTATTAAACTAAATCACCTATATAATGGTAATGGGTGGAAGTCTAAGCCTCTTGCTTGGTGTTTTGTTCCGCTCATGCCACCCTAGGAACAGATAAACCGGTGTTATGTTCCTTGATTTTGCGTTCCAAACAAGGTTGGGGTTTATGGGCCCCCCTTGATAATTCGCTATGTTTAAAGCTTTTCCAGCAAGGCCCAACCTTGGTTTTACCATTTTCCATAACTGAATAACATGCATAGGGACTTTCTAGACCCCGAGGACTTAATTTTACAACCCGGGCCAGTGCTCCTCATCAGTGTTTGTCCAAACCTGTCAACCGCCGGTGGCCGCCACGGGCAACTCTGGTATTTGGCCTACCGGAAGTTTGGACAATCCGATCGTGGCCTGAGACGGGATACGCGCAACTCTTATCAGGGTGCCGACACGTCAGGAGGTCTTGCTGGATTAGTTTTACCTTTTTCGAAATATCTTGAGCACGGGGTTCCGAGAATACTTGGGTCTTCCCACTTTGGAGTTGCAACTCCGCAGATCGTGAGCTTGTGATGGGCTAAGTTGGGACACCCCTACAGGGTTTTGATCTTTCGAAAGCCATGCCCGCGGTTATGTGGCAGATGGGAATTTGTTAATATCCGGTTGTAGATAATTTGACACCTGTTCCTGAATACACTACCTACGTGAGTAACCGTGATGGCCTCTTTCCGAAGGGCTTCGGGAAGTGAACACGGTGGGGTTATGTTTGATCGTGAGTAGCTAGGATCTCTTCTTGATAAACTTGGCGATCGTTGGAACTTGTTCTCTTCTCTCTCTAAACTCGTAAGATAGTGCTTAGTGCTGCTACAACCTTGTGTACAGCCTTTTCCACACCTAAGGGTTTGGTAATTTTGATACTCGGGAACGGAATTGCTGAGTCCTCTGTGGCTCACAGATTCAACACACACCAGATGCAGGTACCATTGAGAACAATACAGGAGATGGGACATAGCTGTACTGGGAGTTCGATGAAGAGCGTGTACCTTACTATGTGTCTTATCCCGACAATCAGTAGTGGTTCCTACTAGGATGACCCGGGCTTGTGTTATTTATGGTATCTTTTCATTTGGATTTCGTCCGTAGTCGGATTCTGATGTTATTTGGATGACATATGCTATTGTATTCACTTCTCTGATGTGGCGAGTGTAAGCCAACTATCATTTTACACCTTCATCCCTGATTTTTACATGAGGTGTGCAAAGATACCATACTTGAGATCATTCTAGTATGCGCTTATGTCTTTAAGTCGTGCCTCGACATGTGGGAGACATAGTCGCATATTGGGCATTACAAGTTGGTATCGGAGCCGACCCTCGCGGTTACACGGATATTTGCGGACAACTTCGCGGTCATCTTGTTCATGACGTTTGTGACCCATCGTGGCACATGGCATGGCACATGTATCGGAATGGATACACAGACATTTGCGCCAAGAGGGGACGCTCCTGTGGCCCGACGAGGACGTCGGTTCCTCTAAGTGAGGGTGTATCTGATAGCCTGGCTTATTAGGGATGATAGACTACTCATATCAATAAGGAACTCCTTTTCCGGGAGCCCATTCACATAGAACTCCAAAGTTAAGTGTGATCAGCTTGGAGTAGTTTCAGGATGGGTGACCGACCGGGAAGTTGCTCCCGGGTGTGCACGAGTGAGGACAAAGTGCGCAAAAAAGACTAATATTGATATGTGGGGCCAGTCTAGATCCCGCCGGGAGTAACGACCACCGGCGGGTGTGTCCGGGGCGTTACACTTGGTAGCTTGCTACTGCTCCGGAACACATGGATTAACTGGCATGTATCCTTCCTTGCTCATGTGTCTGTCCCCTATGGGGAAATGTCACGCGGTGTAAACCGGAGTCCTGTTAGCCTGCTACAGCCCGACAACACTCGCTACTGACCGACACGTGCATTGTTGGGTCATGTATGCCCGTCCCTGTAATTTAGCGCCACTTTTGGTTTATAACTAGTCATGTCGGCCCGAGTTCTCTGTCATATGGATGCTAGCGACACTATCATATATGTGAGCCAAAATGCGCAAATGGTCCCGGGCCAGGTAAGGTGGCACCCGTGGGGATACCGTGCGTGAGGTCACAAAGAGATATGATGTGTTACATGCTAGATCGGTGTGACTTAGGATCGGGGTCCTGACAGCTTGGGTATCAGAGCCTAACTGCCTGTAGGATTACGAAGCCAAACTGGTCGAAGTTGAGTCTAGAAAATATTTAGTTATGTAAGGGAATTGATTGTGGAAGGGAACGTAAGGCTCTTTTTACACCTTTACCTTATGTCCTTCTGATCTGAGTCGTCCTCTTCTCTTCTACGGGTTTAAGAAACTAGGCCTCCTATTCTATTTATCAGGATCACGTTAATGGTGGATTCAACTCTCAATTCAGTTTAAGTACATTGGTTTGTTAGACACTTGGTCTCAGAACCTTGACATTATGATGTTGAGTGGTTATGCTACCTGTTGCATGAGTCTCAGAAATCGTTTTTGAGAAATTACAGCCGTTATGTTGTCCGAGTCATCCCAGGTTTCTAAAAAATCTGATGAATTTGCAAATCTTTCCTCCCTGTTCTTAATGTCCTTCTAGGCTATATTAACTACACTAGTTAATGTGTTGAGGTACTCCGTTGCCTCGACATATATGTTGGAGCTATTATTACTACCATAGGCATCTTAGAGAATCACCAAGTAATCTAGCAATGCTTTATATTCACAGTGTGATGATTCCGGCCATTATTCTTGAAAGCATCCCGTGCTGCCATTTAGTTAGTAGGTATTGTATTCCTGGGTTCTTGAACCCAAGATTCACCCTACCTACATCGTGTTGATAGTGTTTGCTCTTTCCTTTAGGATATTAGTAACCTTGTGATAGTCTTCGAGGTCTGTGGTATATCCTTCTTCTAATACCCTGAACCATCGTTGGCAGAAGTTCTCTCGAACCAAAAGATCAAAATAAGAGTGCTCTTGAGGAGTTCTTGATTCTATGTTGTGACTCTGCCAGTCCTACCTTTCTTCGTGGGTTATCTAGAAGAAATATGTTGAACTTGTTCGACATGATAATCCATGCATTTACAACTCAGAAAATCTTATGTTCCTTTGATTTGTCCCTCTTTAGTTGTATTGCGGCGTTCGTCTATCAATTGATAGTCACGAGTAGTTTCCCATTCGTGTTCGTCGATGCCTTTTACTCTTGTGGTCCGTCAAGACATTTTATTTCAAAATGACTAGGAGAAACAAACTCTAGTACCTTATCCATATCTAGGATTGGGTCAAATAAGATGTATTCCGCAGATCAAAATGCCAATCCAGCGTTTGTTCTGTTCTACATTGGAGTATTACCATCTTTATGTTAAGAATGTCATGTGAATTGCACAACCTCTTATTAACTCTTGATAAGTGATACTTCTCACCATCATTATTCATTCCTCAGTCTTCGTGTTGGTTGAAACTGGAATACTGACAAGTGAATCGTGAAGTGTGACATCAATACTCCCAGCAACCCTATTGCATGGTAGTGAATAGACGCTAATCTCATTCTTAGCATGTTGGTTACGGAATCATCATTCTAAGATAGATCGTGCTACCTAGTTGTCGGTGTACTAAGGTAGGGGTACCTCAGTACCCCAACTTGTGCACGGGCAGTAGCAGCTTCCCGCGGCAGGGCCTACCACGCGCTCGCCGGAGACCTTCCTGCTCCATATAAAACCATTCAAAAACAAAGTATACAAGACAGAAGATCGAGACCCCGGCAAGTGGAGCTTGCCGGGAAGGCCGTTCCAGGCTCAAGATTACCTCACTCACGCAAGGCCCTGGCAAGAGGAGTTTGCCAGGAAGACTAGAAGATTATGTTACAGAAGACATGCCTCGGCGCTATATGCGCCCCGGCAGGGCCCCGGGGGCGACAAGCTTCAGAGCCCGACAAGCTCCCGGGCCCGGCAAGGTCAAGACCCCGGCAAGGTACTTGCCGGGGAGGGTTGCGCTGTGTGTCCGCGCTCCAGCTCATCGAACCACGCGTCGCCCTGGGGCCACTCCAGGGACGCATGGCGGATGGCTGTGCAGCCTGGGGGACACGGTGGCACTCCGCAGTGGTGAAGCCATCGCCGTGGCAAACGGAGACGCAAGGGCGGGCGCTTTTGGGGTCGACGGCGACGGGCATTAAATGCTCTTGTCCCCCACTGTCAAAGTAGGTAGCGACCATTGTTCGCGCACTGTAGCTCCACTATTCCCGCACTGTTACAACTACCACCTCTTTTACATTTTTACCCTTTCTCCTACGTTGACACCTGTCGGTGACCCCTTGCACTATAAAAGGAGGCCCATGCACAACGTAGAAAGGGTTCGGAACCTAGATCGCTCATACGCTCGGTGTAGCTAGTTCTTCAAGCTCCCGAGCTCTCTAACTCAATACAAACTAAGCAGGAGTAGGGTTTTACGCGTCCATCGCGGCCCGAACCTGGGTAAGCTGCCTGCGTGATCTCTACGATCTGCTCTTTGTGCTCCCTCCGCCCTCTTACCGCACAAGCAAGGGGCTCCGGTCCCATAGGTGCTCGTGGTGGACAGTTTCCCCCGACATCTTTGGCACGCCAGGTAGGGGGCGTCGAGGTTGTGCGAATCTGATCCGGCGTTCACGCGGGCGCATTCTTCATCAACCTCTCCAGTTCCATCAGCAACTGCACCATGGCCCCGAAGAAGAAGGCTTCGGAGGTCGCAGGCCCGTCTGCGTCTCATCCGCCGCCACCAGAGCCAACGGTGGGTGGGGGAGACGCCGTCGGAAGGGTGGTCGCCGGCGAGGACACTCGCGGCGCCACCAAATCCAAGGACAGGACGGACGACCGAGCCTCGGTCTCCGTGGACGCGCCGCGTCCATCTCAGCAAACGACAACCCAGCAGCACCACGCCACAGGAGGTGGCATCCGCCTGCTGGGCCAAGGGCAAACCGGAGGTTCGCGGGACGCTCCGGACCACCGTCCGGGCACAAGCAAAGCGCGGACGCCGGGGCGGGACCCTGCTCCTTCTAACGTTGTTAGAAGTCCGAGCATATCCCGCTCCTCGCACCGCTCGCCCCCGCTCCCCTCCACTCCAGCAGAAGCGCTCGCAAGGGCGCAACTGCTCCTCGACTTCCCTCCAGCGGCAGACAAGGCCGAAGACTGGAGGGCCACCATCCAGAGCCTGATCGCCTTCGCCAACAACGACTCTCCACAGCAGCCGGCGACCTCGCGGCCGCGGCAAGTCGAGAAGACGAAGGCCGACGGCGACAAGACCGCCGGGGGTGCAACCACCGTGCACTCCCCGCCGCGGAAGCAGAAGACGCCGCCCCGCCGGAACAACGCCGACGACGGCTCCACGGCGTCGTCGGATCCGCGGGCTCGTCGGGACCAGCGCCAGGTCCTTGACGACCGGCGACAAGAAGACGCTCGAACAACAATCGAGCGCCGCCGAGAAGCTCGGCGACAATCAGACTAGAGAGCTGGGAACGCTGTCGACGCGCGCGCCCCCGGTGAACCAGGCGACTTGCCGTACGCGGCAGGTTGCCCTACGTTTACCCGTGAGCTGCGGCGCGTCCAGTGGCCCAGCATGAAGAACTTCAAGCCCGACGTACCGGAGAAGTACGACGGCAAGACGCACCCCTCGGAATTCCTCAGCATTTACACCATCGCGGTGCAGGCTGCCGGGGGGCGTGACGAGAAGATTTTGGCAAATTACTTCCCGCTCGTGCTTAAGCCGAACGTTCGTTCGTGGCTTATGCACTTGCCGGAAGGCTCCATTTCTTCTTGGGCAGATCTTTGCCACCAGTTTGTTGGCGCCTTCACGGGCGGCCACAAACCCCATGGCCAGGAGAGTGATCTCCACATTCTGGCCCAGAAGGAAGGAGAATCCCTGCGCAAGTACATCCAACGCTTCAGCCGCGTGCAGCACAACATCCCCGACGTCCACCCTGCCGCGGTTATCAGCGCGTTCCACCAGAACGTGCGTAACCGCCGCATGCGTGAAGAAATGGCCATGACCAAGATACGGGATGTCAGCGAGCTTTACGCTCTGGCTGATAAGTGCGCGCGCGCAGAAGAGGGGAGGAGACTCCCTGGGGAAGATGCTGGCGCAGGAGGAAGTGACAGCGACGACGCCGCCCCGGCAAAGAAGAGCCGGCGGCGGAACAACAGAAGGAAGAACAAGAAGGAAGTGCTTGCCGTCGAGAAGTCCGGCAAGGAGGCTCCCGCCAAGCAAACACAGGCTGGCGGCTCCGGCAAGGAGCCTGCCCCTGTAGCGGCAGCCGACAAGCAGGACGGCTCCGACAAGCAATACTGCAAAATCCACCGCACCAAGGGCCACGACCTCTCCAACTGCAAACGCGTCGAGTACCTCATCGAGCAGCAGAAGGCTGAGTACGAGAGGCGCGACAAGGAGAAGGCCCAAGGTGGCGGAGGAGAACCAAGCAAGAAGCGGCCGTTCAATGGCCGGGGAGGACGCCGCGGCAAGGCAAAGCAGCGGCAAGGTGACCGACCTCCCCGGGGCCGCAACAAGGACGAAGAAGACGACGACGAAGACATGGAGGATGAGGATAACAGCGAGCAGGAGTTCCAGAAGGCCACGGAGGTCCTGTGCGTCGACGGTGGCGCCTCTCTGCACACCTCCCACCGCCAGCTCAAGCAGTGGGTGCGCGAGGTGAATGCAGCAGAGCCGCCCGTGGAGTCGCGCAGGCTCCTCAAATGGTCCAGCACGCCCATCATTTTTGATCTTGAGGATCACCCTGACCGCACCACTGCGGTCGGGTGCTTGCCGATGCTGGTCTCACCCACCATCCGCAACCTCAAGGTCACAAAAATGTTGGTTGACGGCGGGGCCGGGCTGAACTTGATCTCCTCTGCTGTAATCAAGAAACTCCAAATCCCAGATGGCGAGCTCGAAGAGACCGGTTCTTTCCAAGGAATCAATCCGGGAAGGAGCAAGCCCAAGGGGAAGATAACTTTGCCGGTGACCTTTGGCGGGGAGCTCAACTTCAGGACTGAGCGCATCACATTCGACGTCGCCGATATTCCATTGCCGTATAATGGAATACTCGGCCGTCCCGCCCTCGCCAAGTTCATGGCAGCTTCCCACTATGCCTACAACGTACTCAAGATGCCGGGGCCGATAAGCGTCATCACCATCCATGGCGACAAGAAGGATGCGCTTGTCTGCGCCGACAAGATCTACCGGGATGCAGCAGCTGCGGCAGAGAAGGACACACTTGCCGCTGAAGCTCCCGGGGGGAAGAAGACCAAGACCAAGTCCGGCAAGTGCCCTGGGGCCCACTCCGGCAACCGCACCTCTTCGGAGTGCTGCGCTGCCGTCGAGGACATTCCATCGAGCTCCACCGGCAGGTGTAAGAAAGGGATGGCTGCTCCTCCGGCAACCAAGAAGGTGTCCGCCAAGGAGGACGGCACTGGTGGTACCTTCACCATCAGTGCCACACTTGACAGCAAATAGGAAAGCGCGCTCGTTGCCTTCCTGCGGGCGAATGTCGATGTGTTTGCCTGGCAACCATCTGACATCCCCGGTGTTCCCAGGAAGGTAATTGAGCACAAGCTTGCTGTTTGTCCTCATGCGCGGCCCGTCAAGCAGAAAGTGAGGAAGCAAGCCGTGGAGCGCCAAGAATTCATCAACGAAGAAATCAAGAAGCAAGAAGCAGCAGGCCTAGTTAGAGGTGTGATCCATCCGACATGGTTAGCAAACCCAGTCGTCGTGCGCAAGGCCAATGGGAAGTGGAGACTGTGTATAGACTTCACCGATGTGAATAAAGCATGTCCCAAGGATCCATTCCCTTTGCCGCGCATTGACCAGATCGTTGAATCCACTGCCGGATGTGAGCTACTCTCTTTTCTTGATGCATATTCAGGCTACCACCAGATCTTTATGGCCAAAGAAGATGAAGAGAAGACTGCGTTTATCACTCCATGTGGCACTTATTGCTTCATACGCATGCCATTTGGACTGAAGAATGCAGGATCAACCTTTGCAAGGGTAGTGCACACTGCTTTCGAGCCACAGATCCACAGAAATGTAGAGGCTTACATGGATGACATCGTGGTGAAGAGCAAGAGCAAGGATACCCTGGTCCAAGATTTGGAAGAGACATTCCAGAACCTGCGCAAGATACAGCTCGAGTTAAACCCCGAGAAGTGCGTCTTTGGTGTCCCCTCCGGCAAGCTTCTCGGGTTCTTTGTGTCACAGAGGGGGATTGAAGCTAACCCCGACAAGATTAAAGCTATTGAGCAGATCGAGGCCCCGAAGCGCGTCAAGGATGTCAGAAGGCTTGCAGGTTGTGTGGCTGCCCTCAGTAGGTTCATTTCGAAGTCTGCAGAACGCGCCCTACCTTTCTTCAAAATCTTGAAGAAGGCAGGTCCCATGAAGTGGACTCCGGAAGCGGAGGCAGCGCTGCAAGATCTGAAACGGTACCTATCCTCCACTCCAACACTTGTCGCACCTAGACCACAGGAAAAGTTGCTGCTATACCTAGCGGCAACCAACCAGGTGGTTAGTGCTGCGTTGGTAGCGGAGAGGGAGGCCGACGAGGACCCTACACCACCGGCAAGCGAATCCAGCAACAAGCAGGGGGCTGCTCCGACAAGCTCTGGCCCCGACAAGGACGACTCTGCGCAGGAACAGGAAGAAGTGCGGAAGAAGATGGTGCAGCGCCCGGTGTATTTTGTGAGTTCCCTCTTGCAGGGGGCTAGATCAAGATACTCCGGGGTGCAAAAGTTGCTTTTCGGCCTCCTCATGGCCTCGAGAAAGCTGCGCCATTACTTCCAGGCACATGAGATAACAGTGGTCACTCGCTTTCCGCTGAAGAGGATATTGCACAATCCAGAAGCAACAGGCAGGATCGTTGAGTGGGCACTAGAGCTGTCGAGCTTTGGACTCAAGTTTGAAAGTACCTCAACCATACAGAGTCGAGCTTTGGCAGAATTCATAGCTGAGTGGACCCCGACGCCCGATGAGGAAGTTCCAGAGACAAGTGTACCCGTACAAGAAGCGACAAGTGAATGGGTAATGTATTTTGATGGTGCCTTCTCGCTGCAAGGCGCCGGTGCTGGCGTGGTACTCATCGCGCCCACCGGAGAGCACCTCAAGTATGTTATCCAGATGCACTTTCCCAGGGAGCAAGCGACAAACAACACTGCCGAGTATGAAGGCTTGCTTGCCGGCCTCAGGATTGCGGACGAACTTGGGATTAGAAAGCTGATTGTGCGGGGAGATTCTCAGTTGGTGGTCCGACAAGTTAACAAGAGTTACCAGAGCCCTTTGATGGAAGCTTATGTAGATGAAGTGAGGAAGCTTGAAGAGCACTTTGAAGGTCTGCAAATGGAGCACGTCCCGAGAGCTCAGAATGAAATTGCAGATGGCCTTTCGAAGTGCGCTGCGATGAAGTTACCTGTGGAACCAGGAACCTTCTTGCTCAAGCTAACTCAACCATCCGTTACACCATCAATTGGGCAGTCCAAGAAGAGAAAGTTGGTCTCCGACGACTACTTGCCGGCGGATCTTCCTGAAACCGCCGCCAAGGTCCCCATGATCAACGATCAGAACGCCGAGGAACAGTCTGCTCCTGCAGATCCGAGGATCTGTGCAGTTGAAGCAAGTGTTCCCGACAAGCCTCGTCCCGGCGAGCTTGCCGGGGGACCATCAGCTCCGGCGGAGCCAGAGGTTCTTGCCGTAGAAGCTGAAGTCCCCGCAGCGGCCCTCATGCCTTTAGTCCTTGCCGTTGAGCCTCGGGCTCCGGCATGGGCGCAGTAGATCGTCCGTTTTCTGCAAACTGGAGAACTTCCCGACGACCCAGAAGAAATAGAGAAGATAACCAGGGAGTCAAGTATGTACCAGTTCGTGGATAATGAGCTGTACAGAAGAAGGCTCAATGGTGTTAGGTTGAAGTGCATCTCCAGGGAAGATGGACAGAAGCTGTTGGCATAAATACACGGAGGCATATGCGGCCACCACATTGGCGCAAGGGCGCTTGCCGGGAAAGCTTTCCGGCAAGGGTTCTTTTGGCAAGAAGCCCTCCAAGATGCAACTGCTCTAGTAACCAAGTGTGAAGCGTGCCAGTTCCATGCGAAACAAATTCATCAGCCAGCTCAAGCTCTCCAAACAATTCCTTTGTCCTGGCCCTTCTCGGTCTGGGGGCTCGATATCCTCGGCCCTTTCCCCCGAGCTGTCGGGGGCTTTGAGTACTTGTACGTCGCAATCGACAAGTTCACAAAGTGGCCAGAAGTGGAACCAGTGAGAAAGGTGACAGCACAGTCAGCGGTCAGGTTCTTCAGGTCGATTGTTTGCCGTTTCGGAATCCCTAACAGGATCATCACCGACAACGGTACACAATTTACTAGTCGCACCTTCATGCAGTACGTCCAAGACCTTGGCACCAAGGTCTGTTTTGCTTCTGTTGCTCACCCAAGGAGCAACGGTCAAGCGGAGAGGGCCAATGCTGAAGTGCTGCGCGGACTCAAGACAAGGACCTTTGACAGGCTGTGCAAGTGCGGAAGAAACTGGATAGAGGAGCTACCGGCGGCTCTTTGGTCAATCAGAACGACACCAAGTCGAGCCACCGGACAGACACCCTTTGCTCTAGTCTATGGAGCATAGGCAGTTCTCCCCACGGAACTCGTATACGGATCTCCTCGAGTACTCGCTTATGATGAGCTCGAGCAAGAGCAACTGCAACAAGATGATGCATTGCTCCTCGAGGAGGAACGTCTCCAGGCTGCTGTACGAGCTGCTCGATACCAGCAAGCCTTGCGCCGCTATCATAGCCGCAAGGTCAAGGCCAGGATTCTCGAGGAAGGCGACCTTGTTCTTCGGCGTGTTCAGTCCGCCAAGAATTCCAACAAGTTGACGCCGAAGTGGGAAGGCCCTTATCGGGTGAGACAAGTCACAAGGCCCGGCGTTGTCCGCCTTGAGACCGAAGAAGGCTTACCGGTGAGCAACTCCTGGAACATAGAGCATCTTCGCAAATTTCACCCATAAGGCGCGGTTGCCGTGATCCGCTCCGGCAACCACCTTTTGTACAAGCTTTGCCGCTGTTGCATGTAACCCTTTGTACAAAGACGGGCGCAGACCCCGTGCATCAGTAAAGTTTTTGTGTTTTGCGCTATTTGCCTTTTACATGCTTTCCTTTGCTATTTGCATGTGTTATTTGGCATCTTGTGCAACATACATATCCGGTAAGCATAAGCACGCCGAAAGGCCATATACTTGTTTCCCTCTTCTTTTTCCTTGCCTCTTAAGCAGAAGGAATGTTTGCGG
>LR738712.1:411867485-412043979 GCA_902687465.1 Secale cereale
GGGGGGGGGGAAGGAGATGGAGGAGGAACCAAGTGCTGTTCAAGAAAGAGAAGCCTTACCGAGAAGCAAGCAATATATGAAAGCTAAGTTATTAGAATTTGATCAGTTCAAATTTTTAATTTTTAAGTTGTCTTCCTTGAACAATCACACTTTGTATGGGAAACCTGTGCGCAAAGGAACCTACCCATAGCTAGCCGCACCCTTATCTTGTTTTCGAGTACGCTCAACGACTTAAGTGAGCTGCGACAAGTGTCGCGCCCTTGTTTCGTTTTCGAGTTCACTCAACAAGCTAAGTGCGTTGCGACTAGCTGCGGCAAGGTTGCTTGCCGGTAAGACCTTGGCCAGCAGGCTGCTCAGAGTCCAGCACTCAGCGCTCGCGGCAAAGGACCCTTGCCGGCAAGCTCCCTGGAAGCGTAGGGTGAAAAACGTACAAAGTAGATGACCAAGACAAGGAAGATAACATTGCACTGATTGATTAAAATAAGATAAATATCTTACAAAGGATAACTTGTCGCAATGATTAATGAGTTCATAACACCCTATGCAGCAACAAAAGAGATAAAGAAAAAGGAGGCCTAATCTACGCGGTCGCCCTCAATCCTGGAGATCTTGTTCACTTTGGCAATGATGTGGGCGACCTGCGCCTTCAGCGCCTCCATGTTCGTGTCGGCCGGCAAGCTGCGGAGAACGTTGGTGAGGTTTATACCGGGATTGCGGTATACAATCTTTGTCAGAACGCGCTCCAAGGTTCCCGCGCAGAGCTGGCGCGACTCCTCGGCCAGTTGCGCGGGGAGCTTCTTCCGAAGATCTGCAAGAGCCGGCGCGATCCCTCTGAAGAAAAGGCTGAGCTTGGCGCTGTGAGGGAGGTTTGGATCCGGAGAGTAGATAAGATGCTCAACCTTCCACGCCAGCAGCTCCTGGTCGATGTTGGATGCAGAGGACACCAAGTCGTCGGTCCACACCTCGACGGTCCGGCGGAAGTTCTCGGCCGCAGTGTTGGCGCTCTCCACCAAGCCTCGCTCCTTGCGGAGCTCTTCCTTCAGCTTGGTTTCCCGGTCTCGGACGGCGTCGAGCGAGTCCTTCAACGTGGAAACCTTCAGCTCCAGATCCTCAATGGAGTCCTTGGCGGCCTTCAACTCGTCGCCCTTCTTGGAGAGACGCACCTTGAGTTCGGAGTTGGTGTGGGCGTCCTTCTCGCGCTCTGTGTTGAGCGCGGTAACCCGCTCCACGCTCGCCTTCAGCGACTCCTCCAGTTGCGCAACCTTGGCCGCGAGCTCCTCCTTGGCGGTCTCCGCGGCAGCCGCGGCGGCTTTCGCCTCCTTCAGCTCTCCGCCAAGGGCCTGCTCCCGAGCGGCAAGGTCTTCCTCGTGGGAGTCGAGGTTGACCTTCCGTTGGGCGAGCTCTCCTTCTCGCCGGGACAGCTCCTCCCTGGCGAGCCGCTGCTACTCTTCGGCTTCGGCCTTCTCCAGGAGCCACTCCTGGTACTCCCCGGCGAGCCTCTCGCGCTCCTCCGCCACGTCGCGGAGGGCAGCCTGGTTGGCGGCGCGGAGCTCCGCCGCGCGCTTCTCCATCTCGACGGCGGCCTTGGCGGCAAGGGCCTCCCGAGACGCTAGCTTCGCCTGCCTGGCCCGGTAAAGGGCCAGGAGCTGATGAAGCAGCTTCTCTTCCTCGGGCCCGTCGCTTCCGCCGGGCGCCTCGACAATCTTCAGTCCCGCGGAGGCGAGAACTTCTCCATCGAAGGCCTCGCCCTCCGCGGGGGCTCGCGACGAAGAACCCCACGGCACCTGGATGAAGACGCCGTTGGGAGCTTCAAGATAGTGACCCGCATGCTCCTTTTCGGCGGAGGGGTCGGCGGCCGGTGCAGCACTTGATGCTCCTGCCGCCTCCGGGCCGGCAGTGCGGTCGCCGTCCCCCTCTCCGGCCGCTGCGTCTGCGGCCGGAGCAGTCTCCTCCGTAGCCGGCTCGGCGGCCCCCGCCGTGTCCTCAGCGACAGGGGCGTCGCCGCCGCCGCCCTGCGCGCCCTCCTCCTCGACGACGATGACTTCCGTCTCCATCTGCTCGGGGGGAGGAGGATCTAGAAGAAGAAGAAAAAGTAAAAGAAGTTCAAGCAAATATCCAAAAAGAGACAAATACAAGAAGACAAAGTTACGGAACTTACCTTGACGGACGTCGTCAGCGGCGGGCTCCCTCGCCGGGGAGCTCTGCCTTGGCGGAGTGGCTGCCCTCGCCGGGCTACTCGCCCTTGGCGGGGTACTCGCCCTTGGCGGAGTACCCGCCCATGGCGGAGTGCTCTCCCTTGCCGGGGAGTTCGGCCTTGGCGGGGACGGCGGGGCCTGCGGCTCCTCGGGAGCGACCTCCGGACGCTCCTGTGGTTGTGGCTCCACCTCTGCACAAGACAATCAAGACAAGACAAAAACATCAAGATATTAGCACAAGCCAGAATCCTCAAGCGCGCCCGACAAGCGGAAGTATGGAACCCAGACTTACGCTGGGGGCTGCGCTGGGGGCTGCTCCTCGGAGCAGCGCTCGGGTCCGGCAGGCTCGTCTCCGGCACGTCTCCAGTCGCCGCGACAGGCGAGTCATCCGCGACCTCGACCACGGGCACCTTGGCCTTCTTCGCCACTCGCTGGGCCAGGGTCCTGAGATCAAAACAAAAGTGAGATCAGCATCAACAAGAATCAAGATAATGTTAAAGAAGATGCAAGACCTCAAGTTCTTACTCCTGTTCCTCCTCGTCGTCGTCGTCGCTCAGGGCAGAGAAGTCAAACGCCACCTGAGACGCGTCCGCGCGGGGAGCAGGAGGCGAAGATTCCCTCGGGCGCTTAGCGGTCCCCGGGGCTGGGGGCTGCGAAGACCCGGCCCCTGTGGTAGCCGAGGCCTGGGGAGCGGGCGGAGCTACCGCTCCGCTCTGCGAAGACCCTCCTCCGCTTGGCGCTGTCGCGCGGGGCGCCTCCGCCGCGGCCTCCGTGCAGGTCGCCTCCGCCGTGGCCTGTGTGCGGGTCGCCCCCGCCGTGGTTGGTGCGCCGGGCGCCCCCGTCGTAGCTTGGCTCCCCCGGGTAGCTCGCGCCGCCCGGCGAGCTGGTTGTTGCCGGGGCGCCTACGCCCTCGTCCCTGTCGCCGTCTTGCGGAGACGCTTCAGCGGAGAGCGCCTAGGGCTTGCCCGAGGTGGGGAGGTCTCCGATGACGAGGAGAGGTCGTCGGCGTAGAGCCCAAGGGACCCGTCGGAGTCCTCGTCGGCCCCGGCGTCCTCCTCCTCCTCCTCCTCCTCCTCGGCAGGCTTGCTGGGCCCAGCGCCCTGCACTGTGGCCGCTCTCCCTCCGGCGCCTCCGCTCCCTCCGGCGCCTCCGCTCCCTGCGGCGCTTCTGTTTCCTCCGGTCTCGGTCAGGATTCCGGGGATCCCGGAGTGCCTCAAGGAAGGGACCCCGGCGAGCTCGTCGGGCGGAAGCTTCAGCAGTCTGCGGATCTCCGCCTCCTCTGCTTGGCAGGACGCTTCCGCAGCCTCTGCCTCCTCGGGCGTAAAGCCAAATTCTCCTGCCGCTGCGGCTGCAGCGGCCTCTTCAACCCGAGAAGCTATATACACTATCTCCTGGTCGGTGGTGTCCCGTGTGAGCCCCTTGATCTCGTCCTTGTTCTTCGCCACCTCCACCAGGTTGTCGAAGAAGTTCAAGATGACGTCTGGCTTGGGCGGAATCCATGTGCGGTCGATGCCGTGCGAGTCACACGCGGGCATCATGGCGCGAAGGGAATCCCGGGCCGTGCTGTTGCAGAGAGGCACCACTCCCCGGGGAGCTCTGAACCACTCTGGGTGGGCCGGGTCATGCTTAAACAGTTCCCGGACCATCCCCTTCAGCTCCAGTGATGTGAAGTTGAAGTTTAGCCCGGGGCGCAGCCTCATTATGTCCGCCGCATTGCCATACTCCCAGGCTGGCCTCTTCCTATCTTGAAGGGGAGCGATGCGGCGGCGGAGGAAATCTGTGCCTACTTCTCCGACAGACAACCTCGCTACCCGAAGACGAAGAATTCTGATGAGGGCGACGTCGAGCTTGCCGTCATCCGAATCCAACTCACTCCAGTCCCTGCCACGCACGATGGCTGTTGTGCGCGGCGTAGTGAAGGGTTGCGGCTCGTCCTCGACTATCCAACACCAGTCTGCACGCCACTCCTCCCACTTGCCACGGAGCTCCCCCGGCAAGTAGGACTCCTTCTTATTCAAGCGGAAGACCCAAGAAATCCCCCCGGAGAGGGGAGCGCCGGCTTCTACTCTAGGGGTGAAGAAGTGCCTAAACAGCGCTACGTTTGGGTATATCCCAATATAGTTTTCGCACATATGTGCGAAAACCGCCATCGTGAGGATGGCGTTGGGAGTTAAGTCTAGAAGATGGAGGCCGTAGGTGTGCATTATATCGCAGAAAAAGTCAGAAAAAGGGGGACAGAGGCCGCAGTGGAAGAAAGCTGCGAAGAAGAAGTACCCGCCGGGGTAGTTGTCCTTGGCGGCGGCCGGATAGGCTCGGGTGCGGGGATGCGCCTTGGTCTTCTTGGCCCAGAACAAGTAGTACTTGTTCCAGAGCTCCCGCGCGCTGAGCCTCGGCGAGAAGATGACGTTCCGCTTCCGCAACAAGGTGAGCCTCACCGCTTGCTCCGATTTCTCCTTCTTGGTCTTCTCCGCCTTCGCCTTCTCGGTCTTCGGGGCCATGGCGGAGACGGCGAGGGAAGGGGGACGAAGAGTCCGGCGGCGCCGCAGATGCGGAAGGCAGCGGAGGAGGTGTGGAGTCGGAGCGCAAGAGGGGATCTCTGGAGATGGAAGAAGATGCAATGAAGGCGTAGGAGGGGAACCGCTCCTGCTTCCTCTGCTTTTATGGGGAAGTGGGGGGCGTTTTGCTTTTTCCATTAAAAGAACGTGGCCACGTCCCATCCCACAATGCCGCAATCGACGCGTGCCGTTACGGAGGGATGCGGCGGATGCGGAAGTGGATTCGGCGTGCCGTGGGCCGCGAGTGCCCATGCACTGTTTTGGGCCTGGCCCAACAGCGCTCGGCACCGTGTGTGGCCCAGGCCCGGGGGCTCCTGTCGGTGTACTAAGGTAGGGGTACCTCAGTACCCCAACTTGTGCACGGGCAGTAGCAGCTTCCCGCGGCAGGGCCTACCACGCGCTCGCTGGAGACCTTCCTGCTCCATATAAAACCATTCAAAAACAAAGTATACAAGACAGAAGATCGAGACCCCGGCAAGTGGAGCTTGCCGGGAAGGCCGTTCCAGGCTCAAGATTACCTCACTCACGCAAGGCCCTGGCAAGAGGAGTTTGCCAGGAAGACTAGAAGATTATGTTACAGAAGACATGCCTCGGCGCTATATGCGCCCCGGCAGGGCCCCGGGGGCGACACGCTTCAGAGCCCGACAAGCTCCCGGGCCCGGCAAGGTCAAGACCCCAACAAGGTACTTGCCGGGGAGGGTTGCGCTGTGTGTCCGCGCTCCAGCTCATCGAACCACGCGTCGCCCTGGGGCCACTCCAGGGACGCGTGGCGGATGGCTGTGCAGCCTGGGGGACACGGTGGCACTCCGCAGTGGTGAAGCCATCGCCGTGGCAAACGGAGACGCAAGGGCGGGCGCTTTTGGGGTCGACGGCGACGGGCATTAAATGCTCTTGTCCCCCACTGTCAAAGTAGGTAGCGACCACTGTTCGCGCACTGTAGCTCCACTATTCCCGCACTGTTACAACTACCACCTCTTTTACATTTTTACCCTTTCTCCTACGTTGACACCTGTCGGTGACCCCTTGCACTATAAAAGGAGGCCCATGCACAACGTAGAAAGGGTTCGGAACCTAGATCGCTCATACGCTCGGTGTAGCTAGTTCTTCAAGCTCCCGAGCTCTCTAACTCAATACAAACTAAGCAGGAGTAGGGTTTTACACGTCCATCGCGGCCCGAACCTGGGTAAGCTGCCTGCGTGATCTCTACGATCTGCTCTTTGTGCTCCCTCCGCCCTCTTACCGCACAAGCAAGGGGCTCCGGTCCCATAGGTGCTCGTGGTGGACAGTTTCCCCCGACACTAGTCCATTTTTCTGGTGCACTCTTCGATCGATGAGTAGGATTTTATCAATCCCTCGCTCTTTTTATCATATCGACTTGCCTCGATAGCAAGATTGCTCTCGAGATTCATAACATATCGGTGGTTCGTGTTTTTCCGAATATCTTCTCAGAAGTATTACCAGGTTGTCCCCTGACCGTTATGTTGAGTTCATGGTCAAGTTGGTTTTCTTACAAACCACCCCTTCTCCAAGAATATGTGTTGGATACCCTACTTGGTTAATCTAAACAGCAATTTGGAGAGTTGGAAGATAAAAGCTTGATCTAACATAGTTCATTTTGAAGGGATATCTTTTATGCGTGTGTGTTGAAGAAAGATGATATTTTCATGAGTTGACTTTCATGTTCAACTGTTGGACTTATCGTCTTATCCTAACTTTGATTTGAGTATGGGCTATCGTTCAAATCAGAACCAACGATATTCATAATGTTGTCTTACTCGTGGTTGATCCCTCGAGCATACCCCGTTACATCTATTGGTCTGACCAATGCTATCACTTTGTTCACATAGTTATGGAATTCGATCTATATGGAAATCTTGATAAATTGTTGTTGAGCTCATTGACATCTTTTTCATCTGGACCATGATTCATGTTGAACATCTAAGTTAGTGTTGGAAACTTTGTAAGCATTGCCTTCATGTTCTGTTCATGAGGTATATGTTTTGGTGAAAGAAGTGACTTCCTCTAATTCACGTGTGTTGGATGTAAGTTGCCGCTTAGAATTAAAGAAAGCTTGTTTTGCTTCCTCTGGAATCATCCCAAGTCATTCATGCATGTGTGAAGTATTTTTTGGTTTTACAGATTAGCTACCTTCATTCCATATGTATTCCAAGCACACCAAGCCAGTGACTGACTTGTTCGAGAAAAAGGAGTCTTCTCTAAGGTTAATCCTTTAGATTTCCACGTGTGGAGATTTGTATATCCTCGATGATGGTTCCCAACGAGAAGTCGGTAGTGTTTTTTTGTAAGACTACCATGTGGTCATGCTTGTCTGGGACATCATGTTCAAATGTGTGTAGTAGAGCCAGTTCATGTTTTGGAGCCTGCTATCGTAGTTCATCTCCCGATAATCTTGCAACGTCATCTCGTCGATTCGTGCTGTACTTATTTTCAGACATGCTAAGTCTGAAGCCTCCTGTCACCAACCAGATCTGAATCTCAGGCAGATATGATGGTTGGAACATTGCCAACATTTGCATTTTGTTCCCGGCTTGCACCCACCATTGTGCCATTTACCTTGGGCTTCCCTTCTCAGTACTTGCTATTCAGGATTATCTTCGAAAGTGGACTTACCATGGGTCCCATCCATTTCCGATGGTAAGTGAAAATCATCCATTGTGTTGTCTCCAACAAAGTAGTCCACATCATCCATTATAGGCCGAGTATGTCATTCTCTCGAACTCCGTCAAACGATCATTCTTAAATTGCCTTTGTCTAGATGAAGAGTTCCAATGATCTATGTATCAAAAGTAATTGTTTTTGCCAATTAAGGGAATACTTCTACAAGTCACCTTCCCTAAGGTGCCCCACAGTGTAATCATGGCAATTAACTCCTCGCTACTTTGACACGTATGCACCATCCTCTTAGGCGTGGGATTGTTGCCTACGAAATTGAACCTTCATTATCTATTTCTTTTCATCCGTCGTGATGTGTGTTATGTATCTCAGCCTGAGAGATGCTACATGTCTCATTCCACGAGTTGATTGTGGGTTGCTCAATCTTCCACAAGATCAATTCTTATAGGGTTTTCCATTCCTTTTGTCATAAGTTCTGGGTGAAGATCTCGAAGGGAAGGATGCCAAGATCAACATGATGCAAGAAATCAACGTTCTTATGATGTGCAATCTGGATCGTGAAGATCATGTTGGCTTTGTGTCCCCTTTGTCTCCCAACCTCACATCTTGAATCTCTGGATGAGATTCCTGTTTAGTGGGGGTGAGTTGTCACAGCCCTATAGCTCTAGCCTTGCTTGACACTGCATGTTCTTCATGTCATCATCTTTAAAATTCTGAAACTTAAAATGGGGACTGGTCCAACCCTAGCACCAAATGAATTCAACTAGGTTCAAGTTAAATTTTTCAATGAACCCAAAATGTTCTTGAGAAAAGTTCATCATTTTTGAATTGTTTGATAACCTTTGCCAAAAATGGTGCACATATTTATAGGACATTCTAGATTTTTGAATTAATCCATATTATATTTGAATTGGGGCATTTAAATTCTATAAATATTTTAAATGCTCTAATAATTCTAAAACTAGATGTGGGTTGTTGGAAATATTTCAAAAGGTGCCCACAAATATTTTCAGGAGTTTGAAAAATGGTTTAGTATAATTACTAAATAAAAAACATAAAAGAAAATTAGAAAAGAGAAATAAAAGAGAGGAAGAAAACCTACCTCGCCCACCTACTTGTAGCAGCCTAGCCCACAGGGGCATCGCTATCTTCTTCCCCCTGCCAGGAGGAGAAGCAGATGCGTGCCCGTAGCACATGCAGAAGGCGCCACCCCCTCCCTGCATGCTTCCCTCCCCGACGCCCTAGACGAGCAACACACGACCCCTGACCCACTCTCACTCTCCCTCGTCCCCGTCCCATTCCCTAGCCCTCTCCCTCTCTCGCGACCTGGCGTGCTGTCGCCACCGTCCAATGCCACCACGGCCACAGCCGCCGCCTCGCCTCTCCGAGCTGCCCCCGAGCTCCGCCACGATGTCCTCATCCTCTCCACCGATTAACATGACGCCAGGAGCTCCTCGTCATTCTTAAAGTCGTCATCTTCCTCCTTGATCGTCCGAGATCACCGCCACCCATTCGTCGCCGTGTTGTCTTCCCTGAGCCTATTTTGACGCCTGTTGTAACCTACGTGAGCCCCTCTTGCTCCCCCCTGTCCTCCAACTCTCGTGCGTGCTCTAGCTACAATTCCAACCATGGTCGAGAGCTTCTCGCCGCCGGCCATGGCACAGCCGTGGCCACAGCTAGAACGGCTCAGAGCCGAGCACCCCTGCGTGCTCAGATATTCTCCACGAGCCCCTAGAACACGTCAGATTGCCTCTCCTCGCCCCTAGTGGTCACTCGCATCACCACCGCACTTCGGTCGCTGCCTCGCTCATCGCAGGTGCCGCTACCAGCCACCCTAGCTCCCGCCGTCCGCACCATCAGATGCGTGTGAACGTCATCTCACCTTAGAGACCAACCGCGGCTCAAACCGCGGCCTATAGGCGAAACTCGAGCATCGCCACTGTCTCTATACTTCGTTGGCGGCCTAGCTCCGGCCTAACCACCGATAAGCTCGTCTAATGACCATCCGTGGGTCACTGGCAGGTGGGCCCAGGGCTCTGCTGATTTTAGTTAAGTTTTTAGCTAAACTTAATTAACCCACTGACTCACTAACATGTGGGCCCCGCCTAGCTAACTAAACCAGGTTAGTGTTATTTAATTTAGATTAGTTTGTTTACTCACAGACATACGGGACCCACAGGTCAGGTTTGACCTGGACTGCCCTTGTTGACCTGCTGACGTCATAGTGACATAATGCTGACGCAGTAAAAGTTTTTTGGGATTTTAAATAAATCAAAAATGATTTATTTATCTTGGAAAATATCCTACACTTCTAAAAATCATAGAAAATTAACCATAACTCCAAATGAAATAATTTATATATGAGAAATTATCAGAAAAATCCAAAGAATTTGTTTATGGCGTTTTAATGCATGTTAGAAAAACTTATCGCTATTGTATATGACAAATGAAATAAGTGACATTTGAATAATCACATATGAAGTTAAATTTGAACCTTTGGTTCAACCCAACTTCATTTAATCCGGTTGCTAGTTGCATTAGCTCAATCAATAGCATATTGCCATGTCATGATCATGCATCATATTGTTGAATTGCATTGATTGTACTCTTTCTTTGTTGCCGGTGTTTGTCCCCTCTCAGTAGATATTTTTTGACTATATCCTCTCAGTAGACGTTGTTCCGATGATGTGATTGATGTCACTAATGAGGACCCAATGCTATCTTCCGAAGTACCAGGCAAGAAAAAACCCCTTGTTTATTCCGATACAACCGCACTCTCTTTTATTGCATTAGGACAACAACGATTCATCTGTTACATGCTGCGGTAGTTGAGCCCCTTTCCTCGGCATGACATGTCATTGCCATAGTAAATAGATGAAATCCACTAGCATGAGTAGGAGTTGTTTGAGCCCTGATGTACCTACTCATTCATGCTTGTTTGTCATGCCTGCTACTGCTTAGAGGTGAGTCAGGTATGATTCATCGGTGATGAATTAGAATGGTGATGAACATATCCTACTGTGTGTGAACACGATTTGGTAAAGGCAGTGGTGAGAGGCCATGTACGAGTACATGGCGGGTTGTCTCATTGAAACTGTCTTCAAGAACTGAGTTATGTGTTTGTGATCCATGAACAGCTACTACCACGCGTTGGGCCCAAAACCAATGGAACCTCTCGACTTATTAACCGCCCCTGTCCTCTGTCCGAAATTTGCAAGTAGTTTCTGTTGTTTATAGCATGCTGGAGGCCGTGCACAGCGCTGACCCGAGGGGTGGGCTGTGATGCGGTAGGCACGTGGCACGGTGTACCGGGACGCCCGTTTGGTGCCTCGGGAACCCTACACACATCATTCGGGGCCGTCTGTGGAAACATAAGCCGGACTCCCTATGGATGGAACCTAAATAGGCGATTAACCTGGACTAGGGACTTGTGTGCTTAGTCAGGTCGTGGCCGACACCCTCGCCAGGCTTCCGCTTGAAGGTTGCCGAGGTACCTAACGTGTAAATGGCGGTAAGTGGCGAGAGCGTGTGTGAAGAAGTACACCCCTATAGAGTTAACATCATCTATCCGAATAGCCGCGTCTGCGCTAAAGGACCTGTGGGTTGCCTATACTGTTCATAGACAAGTGAAAGTGGATACTCTGAAATGCCCAACATAAGCGTGATTGCTATGGATGGCCTTCTCAAATGGAGACGGTAGGGGATCCATAGTGGTGTATTGTTATGGTGAATATGTGGACTCGTGTGTGCCACCTCAAAAGAGTTACCAGCAGTCATAGTACAGGATAGCCACTCAGTCAAACTGGCTTGTTGTAGTTAAACTCCACTACCCCTTTGTTGATACAGATGGATATTTAGCTAGTTTTGATGTAAGTCTTGCTGAGTACCTTTGTACTCACGTCTGCTTAATTTATGTTTTTGCAGAGAGACTTCAGTCTCACTAGTAGTTCCGTGTGGACTTCGACGTTTAGCTTGTTACCTCAGCTACGATCTTGTACCCTCGGGAGGGTCTTGTCGATAGTCAGGCTTCACAGCCTTCTTCATTTGTAGTTGTATGTACCCAGACATGTTATGCTTTCGTTGCTTGTATACTCTGTATGTTGGGTCCTGAGACCCATGTTTGTAATGTCTGGCTCCTCGGAGCCTAATGATTAAATACCTGGATTCATGGAGTTTTGTTGTGATGCCATGTTGTATTTGCACATATCGAGCTTATTGTGTGTATGTTATTGAAATCCTTGCTATGTGTGGGATCCGATACCTAGTTGTTTACCCCTGGTAGCCTATCTTATGGGGAAATTCCTCCTGGTGCTTCCTCTGAGCCTTGGTAGATTGCTACTGCTCTGGAACACATGGATTAACCGGCATGTGTCCTTGCTTGCTCCTGTGTCTGTCCCCTATGGGGAAATGTCACACGGTATAAACCTGAGTCCTGTTAGCTTGCTACAGCCCGGCAACACTCACTACTGACTGACACATGCATTGTTTGGTCATGTATGTCTGTCCCCTATAATTTGGCGCCAGTTTTGGTTTATAACTAGTCATGTCGGCTCGGGTTCTCTGTCATATGGATGCTAGCGACACTATCATATACGTGAGCCAAAATGCCCAAACGGTCCGGGGCCAGGTAAGGTAGCACCCGTGGGGATACCATGCAAGAGGTCGCAACGTGATATGATGTGTTACATGGTAGATCGGTGTGACTTAGGATCGGGGTCCTGACAGCTTGGCTATCATAGCCTGACTGCCTGTAGAATTACGAAGCCAAACTGGTCGAGGTTGAGTCTAGAAAATCTTTAGTTATGTAAGGGAATTGATTGTGGGATGGGAACGCAAGGCTCTTTTTACTCCTTTACTTTATGTCCTTTTGATCTAAGTCATCCTCTTTTCTTCTACGGGGTTAAGAAACTAGGCCTCTTTTTATATTTATCAGGATCACGTTAATGGTGGATTCAACACTCAATTCAGTTTAAGTACTTCGGTTTGTTAGACAGTTGGTCTCAGAACCTTGACATTACGATGTTGAGTGGTTATGCTACCCTTTGCATGAGTCTCAAAAATCCTTTTTGAGCAATTACAGCCGTTATGTTGTCCGAGTCATCCCAGGTTTCTAAACAATCTGATGAATTTGCAAATCTTTCCTCCCTGTTCTTAATGTCCTTTTAGGCCAGATTAACTACACTTGTCGATGTGTTGAGGTAATCCGTTGCCTCGACATATATGTTGGAGCTATTATTATTATCCTAGGCGTCATAGAGAATCATCCTGTAATCTAGCAATGCTTTATATTCCCAGTGTGATGATTCTGGCCATTATTCTTGAAAGCATCTCGTGCTGCCATTTAGTTAGTAGGTATTGTATTCCTAGGTTCTTGAACCCAAGATTCATCCTACCTACGTCGTGTTGATAGTGTTTGCTCGTTCCTTTAGGATATTAGTAACCTTGTGATAGTCTTTGAGGTCTATGGTATATCGTTCTTCTAATACCATGAACCATCGTTGGCAGAAGTTCTCCCGAACCAAAAGATCAAAATAAGAGTGCTCTTGAGGAGTTCTTGATTCTATGTTGTGACTCTGCCAGTCCTACCTTTTTGCGTTGGTTATCTAGAAGAAATATGTTGAACTTGTTAGACATGCTAATCCATGCATTCACAACTCAGAAAATCTTATGTTCCTTTGAGTTGTCCCTCTTTAGTTGTATTGCGGCCTTCAGCTATCAATTGATAATCAGGAGTAGTTGTCCATTCATGTTCGTCGATGCCTTTTACTCTTGTGGTCCATCAAGACATTTTATTTCAGAATGACTTGGAGAAACAAACTCCAGTACCTTATCCATATCAAGGATTGGGTGAAAGAAGATGTATTCCGCAAATCAAATTGTCAATCCAGCGTTTGTTTTGTTCTACCTTGGAGTATTGCCATCTTTATGTCAAGAATGTCATGGGAATTGCACAACCTCTTATGAACTCTTGATAAGTGATACTTCTCACCATCATTATTCATTCGCCGGTCTTCGTGTTTGTTGTAACTGGAATACTGACAAGTGAATCATGAAGTGTGACATCAATACTCCCAGCAACCCTGTTGCATGGTAGTTAATGGATGCTAATCTCATTCTTAGCATGTTGGTTACAGAATCATCATTCTAAGATCGATCGTGCTACCTAGTCTACTTTTCTGGTGCACTCTTCGATCGATAGTAGGATTTTATCAATCCCTCGATCTTTTGACCATATCAACTTGCCTCGGAAGCAAGATTGCTCTCGAGATTCATAACATATCGGTGGTTCGTGATTTTCCGAATATCTTCTCGGAAGTATTAGCAGGTTGTCCCCTAACCGTTATGTTGAGCTCATGGTCAAGTTGGTTTTCTTATAAATCACCCCTTCTCCAAGAATCTCTGTTGGATACCCTCAGCTAGTTGGTTAATCTAAACAACAACTTGGAGAGTTGGAAGATAAAAGCTTGATCTGACGTAGTTCATTTTTGAAGGGATATCTTTTGTGCGTGTCTGTTGAAGAAAGATGATATTTTAATCAATTGCTCTTCGTGTTCAGCTGCTGGACTTATCGTCTTATCCTAACTTTGATTTGAGTATGGGATATTGTCAAATCAAATCAGAACCAACGATATTCGTAATGTTGTCTTATCGTGGTTGATCCATGGAGCATACACCGTTACATCTATTGGTCTGACAATGCTATCACTTTGTTCACATAGTTATGGTATTCGATCTATAAGGAACTCTCGATAAATTGTTGTTGAGCTCATTGACAACTTTTTCATCTTGTCCATGATTCATGTTGAACATATAAGTTATTGTTCCAGACTTTGTAAGCATTGCCTTCATGTTCCGTTCATGAGGTATATGTTTTGGTGAAAGAAGTGACTTCCTCTAATTCACGTGCGTTTGATGTAAGTTACCGCCGTGAATTCAAGAAAGCTTGTTTTTCTTCCCCTGGAATCATCCCAAGTCATTCATGCACGTGCGAAGTATTCTGTGGTTTGACAGATTAGCTACCTTCATTCCATATATATTCCTAGCACACCAAGCCAGTGACTGACTTGTTCGAGAAAAAGGAGTCTGTTCTAAGGTTAATCATCTAGACTTCCATGTGTGGAGATTTTTATATCCTCGATGATGGTTCCCAACAAGAACTCGGTAGTGTTTTGTTGTAAGACTACCATTTGGTCATGCTTGTCTGGAACATCATGTTCAAATGTGTGTAGGAGAGCCAGCTCATGTTCTGGAGCTTGCTATCGTAGTTCATCTCCCAAGAATCTTGCAACGTCATCTCGTCGATTTGTAAACTTATTTTTAGACATGCCGAGTTTGAAGCGTCCTGTCACCAACCAGATATGAATCTCAGGCAAATATGATGGTTGGAACATTGCCAACATTTGCATTTTGTTCCCAGCTTGCACCCACTATTGTGCCATTTATCATGGTCTTCCCTTCTTACTACTTGCTATTCAGGATTATCTTCAAAAGTGGACTTACCATGGGTCCCATCCATTTCCGATGGTAAGTGAAAATCATCCATTGTGTTGTCTCCAACAAAGAAGTCTACATCGACCATTCTAAACTGAGTATGTCATTCTCTCGAACTCCGTCAAACGATCATTCGTAAATTGCCTTTGTCTAGTATGAAGAGTTCCAATGATCGATGTATCAAAAGTAATTTTTTTGCCACTTAAGGGAATACTTCTACGAGTCACCTTCCCTAAGGTGCCCCGCTGTGGAATCATGACAATTAACTCCTCGCTATTTTGACACTTATGCACCATCCTCTTAGGTGTGGGATTGTTGCCTACCAAATTGAACCTTCATCATCTATTTCTTTTCATCCCTCGTGATGTGTGGTATGTATCTCAGCCTGAGAGATGCTACATATCTCATTCCACTAGTTGATCGTGGGTTGCTCAATATTCAAGAAGATCAATTCTTATAGGGGTTTCCATTCCCTTTGTCATAAGTTCTAGGTGAAGAAATCAACGTTCTTATGAAGTGCAATCTGGATCATGAAGATCATGTTGGCTTTGTGTCCCCTCTGTCTCCCTACCTCACATCTTGAATCTCGGGACGAGATTCCTGTTTAGTGGGGGTGAGTTGTCACATCCCTATAGCTCTAGCCTTGCTTGACACTGCATGTTCTCATGTCATTGTGTTTAAATTTCTGAAACTTGAAATGGGGATTGGTCGAACCCTAGCACCCAATGAATTCAACTAGGTTCAAATTAAATTTTCCAATGAACCCAAAATGTTCTTGAGAACAGTTCATCATTTCTGAATTGTTTGATAACCTCTGCCAAAAATGGTGCACATATTTATAGGACATTTTGGATTTTTGAATTAATCCATATTGTATTTGAATTGGGGCATTTAAATTCTATAAATATTTTAAATGCTCTAATAATTCTAAAACTAGATGAGGGCTGTTGGAAATATTTGAAAAGGGACCCACAAATATTTCAGGAGTTTGAAAAATAGTTTAGTATTATTACTAAATCAAAAACATAAAAGCAAATAAGAAAAGAGAAATAAAAGAGAGGAAGAAAACCTACCTGGCCCACCTACTTGTAGCAGCCCAGCCCACAGGGGCATCGGTATCTTCTTCCCCTGCCAGGAGGAGAAGCAGCTGCGTGCCCGCAGCACACGCAGGAGGCGCCACCCCCTCCCTGCCCACTTCCCTCCCCGACGCCCTGGACGAGCGCCATGCGACCCCTGACCCCCTCTCACTCTCCCTCGTCCTTGTCCTCTCCCCTGACCCTCTCCCTCTCTCGTGACCTGGTGCGGCGTCGCCACCGTCCAACGCGGCCACAGCCACTACCTTGCATCTCCGAGCTGCCCCAGAGCTCCGCCACGATGTCCTCATCCTCTCCACCGAGTCACGCGGTGCCAGGAGCTCCTCTTCATCCTTAAAGCTGTCATCTTCCTCCTCGATCGTCCGAGATCGCCACCGCCCGTTCTTCGCCGTGTTGTCTTCCCCGAGCCCGTTTTGACGCCTGCTCCAATCTACGTGAGCCCCTCTTGATCCTCCCCCTGTCCTCCAACTCTCACGCGTGCTCTAGCTCCAATTCCAACTGTGGCCGAGAGCTTCTTGCCGCCGGC
The DNA here is from genome assembly GCA_902687465.1 of Secale cereale. Lineage (NCBI taxonomy): Eukaryota > Viridiplantae > Streptophyta > Magnoliopsida > Poales > Poaceae > Secale > Secale cereale. The sequence goes on from LR738712.1 coordinate 411,883,981, forward strand.
CATGGCGCACCCGGAGCCACAGCTAAAACGGCTCAGAGCCGAGCACCCTGGTGTGCTCAGATATTCCCCAAGAGCCCCTAGAACACCTCAGATCGCCTCCCCGCGCCCCCTTGTGATCACTCGCATCACCACCGTACTTCGTTCGCCGCCTCGCTCACCGCAGGTGCCGCTACCGGCCACCCCAGCTCCCGCCGTCTTCCCCATCAGATGCGCGTGAACATCAGCTCGCTGTAGAGACCAACCATGGCTCAAACCACGGCCTATAGGAGAAACCCGAGAGTCGCCGCTGTCTCTGTATTTCGCTGGCGGCCTAGCTCCGGCCTAACCGCCGATAAGCTCTGCTAATGACCATCCCTGGGTCACTGGCAGGTGGGTCCGGGGCTCTGCTAATTTTAGTTAAGTTTATCGCTAAACTTAAATAACCCACTGACTCACTAACATGCAGGCCCCGCCCGACTAACTAAACTAGGTTAGTGTTAGTTAGTTTAGATTAGTTAGTTTAGTCACAGACATACCGGACCCACTGGTCAGGTTTGACCTGGACTGCCCCTGTTGACCTGCTGACGTGATAGTGACGTAATGCTGACGCAGTAAACGTTTTCTGGATTTTAAATAAATCAGAAATGATTTATTTATCTCAGAAAATATCCTACACTTCTATAAATCATAGAAAATTAACCGTAACTCCAAATGAAATAATTTATATATGAAAAATTATCAGAAAAATCCAAATAATTTGTTTATAGCATTTTCATGCATGTTAGAACAACTTATGGCTACTGTCTAGGACAAATCAAATAAGTGATATTTGAATAATCACATATGAAGTTGAATTTGAACCTTTGGTCCAACCCAACTTCATTTAATCCGGTTGCTAGTCGCATTAGCTCAATCAATAGCATATTGCCATTTCATGATCATGCATCATATTGTTGCAATGCATTTATTGTACTATTTCTCTGTTGCCGATGTTTGTCCCCTCTAAGTAGACTTTGTTCCGACGATGTGAACGATGACACTGATGGTGACCCAATGCTATCTTCCGAAGTGCCAGGCAAGCAAAACCCCCATATTCATTCCGATACAATCCCACTCTCTTTTATTGCATTAGGACAACAATGATTCATCTGTTACATGTTGCGGTAGTTGAACCCCTTTCCTCTGCATGACCTGTCATTGCCATAGTAAATAGATGAAACCCACTAGAATGAGTAGGAGTTGTTTGAGCCCTGATGTATCTACTCATTCATCTTGGTTTGTCATGCCTGCTACTGCTTAGAGTTGAGTCAGGTTTGATTCATCGGGGGTGAATTGGAATTGTGATGAATATGTCCTATTGTGTATGAGCTAAATGTGTGAACACGATTTGGTAAAGGTAGTGGTGACAGGCCATGTAGGAGTACATGGTGGGTTGTCTCATTGAAACCATACTCAGGAACTGAGTTCTGTGATTGTGATCCTTGAACAGCTACTACCACGCGTTGGACCCGCAACCAATGGACCCTCTCGACTTATTAACCCCCCCTATCCTTTGTCCGGGAGTTGCAAGTAGTTTCTGTTGTTTGTAGTATGCTGGAGGCCGTGCGCAACGCTGACCCGAGGGGTGGGCTGTCATGCGGTAGGCACGTGGACGGTGTGCCGGGACGACCGTTTGGTGCCTCGAGAACCCTGCACACTTTGTTCGGGGCCGTATGTGGAAACATCAGCCGGACTCCCTACGGATGGAACCTGAATAGGTGATAAACCTGGACTAGGGACTTGTGTGCTTAGTCAGGTCGTGGCCGACACCCTCGCCAGGCTTCCACTTGAAGGCTGCCGAGATACATAATGTGTAAATGGCGGTAAGTGGCGAGAGTGTGTGTGAAGAAGTACACCCCTATAGGGTTAACATCATCTATTCGAATAGCCGCGTCTGCGGTAAAGGACCTCTGGGTTGCCTATACAGTTCATAGACAAGTGAAAGTGGATACTCTAAAATGCTCAAGATAAGCGTGAGTGTTATGGATGACTTTCTCGTAGGGAGACGGGAGCGGATCCGTGGTGATGTATTGTTACGGTGAATATGTGGACTCGTGTGCGCCACCTCAAAAGAGTTACCAGCAGTCGTAGTACTGGATAGCCACTGAGTCAAAGCTGGCTTGCTGCAGTTAAACTCCGCTACCCCTCTGTTGATACAGATGCATATGTAGCTAGTTCTGATGTAAGTCTTGGTGAGTACCTTTGTACTTATGTTTGCTTTATTTATGTTTTTCCAGAGAGACTTCGGTCTCATTGGTAGTTTCACGTGGACTTCGCCGTTTATCTTGTTACCTTAGCTACGATCTTGTACCCTCAGGAGGGTCTTGTAGATAGTCAGGCTGCACAGCCTTTTTTATTTGTAGTTGTCTACACCCAGACATGTTATGCTTCCATTGCTTATATGCTCTGTATGTTGGGTCATGAGACCCATGTTTGTAATGTCTGGCTCCTCGGAGCCCAATGAATAAATACTTTGATCCATAGAGTTTTGTTGTGATGCCATGTGTATTTGCACATATCCAGCATATTGTGTGTATGTTATTGAAATTCTTGGTATGTGTGGGATCTGACACCTAGTTGTTTATCCTTGGTAGCCTATCTTATGGGGAAATGCCTCCTAGTCCTTCCACTGAGCATTGGTAGCTTGCTACTTCTCCGGAACACATGGATTGACCGGCATCTGTCCTTCCTTGCTCCTGTGTCTGTCCCCTATGGGGAAATGTCACGCACTGTATATCGGAGTCCCGTTAGCTTGCTATAGCCCGGCAACTCTCGCTGGTGACCGACACGTGCATTTTTGGGTCACGTATGCATGTCCCTGTAATTTAGCGCCACTTTTCGTTTATAACTAGTCATGTCTGCCCGGGTTCTCTGTCATATGGAGGCTAGAGACAGTATCATATACCTGAGCACAAATGCTCTAACGGTCCCAGACCAAGTAAGGTGGCACCCGTGGGGATACCGTGCGTGAGGTTGCAAAGTGATATGATGTGTTACATGCTAGATCGGTGTGACTTAGGATCAGGGTCCTGACACCATGGTTAGGTTTTCTCGTTCCAGAATAACCAATTAGAATTGTGTTCTCACCTGGAATGTTGAACTGAACCATGTAGTGTACTGACCATCTGAACTTCTTGTGCAGTTCCAGTAAATTTACGCAACACTATTTACAGAAATAAGCAGACTACAATGCCTCTTGTCCGCGGACTTGTCCCAAAAACATTCGCAGCCGTGCCAAGTAGTCATCTGTCATCGATCTAGGAGAAAATGCCCTCCCGATTAGGATGCAATTGTTTTCACTCGTCCCTGCACTGCAACCAGGAAGTAAACGTACGAATCAGCTTCTTTTAGATTGTGTTGGTCATCCTACCTAGTTACTACCATTGTAGGAACACCTAGAAGATGAGAGGTTAGAGGACGACAGCGAGGAATAGCCATCTCATTCTGTGCAGTTCTACTAAAATTGAGGTGTGTACTTTTGATTGCATAAATAGAAACGATATGGAGACAGACATCCTTATTTGCGCAAATGTGAAATAAGGTTATTTAAGCATTGACAGTTATTTGCAGTGGCATATGATTAACAGCAGCATCAGTAGTGTTATACTGTTAGCTCTACATTGATACTATGAAAAGTGCCATTAAGTGGTGAGGAAGATGTGGTTGCTGATGACTCACAAGTGTAGGGGATCTATCGTAGTCCTTTCAATTAGTAAGAGTTTCGAACCCAATGAGGAGCAGAACGAAATGATAAGTGGTTTTCAGCATGGTTTTTTCTGGAAGCATTGAAATTATTGGTAACAGATAGTTGTGTGGTAGTATAATTCATAACGGGTAACATGTAACAAAAGTAACTAAGGTGCAGCAAGGTGGCCCAATACTTTTTGTAGCAAAGGACAAGCCTGGACGTACTCTTATATAAAGCGAAGCACTCCCGAGGACACATGTGAATTACTGTCAAGCTAGTTTTCATCATGTTAATATGATTCGCGTCTGGTACATTGATAATTTGATATGTGGGTGGACTGGAGCTTGGGTGTTGTCCTTCCTTGGACAAGCCTCCCACTTATGATTAACCATTCTCGCAAGCATCCTCTACTATGAAAGAAGTATTAATATAAATCTAACCATAGCATGAAACATTGGGATCCAAATCAGCCCCTTACGAAGCAACGCATAAACTAGGGTTTAAGCTTCTGTCACTCTAGCAACCCATCTTCTACTTATTACTTCCCAATGCCTTCCCCTAGGCCCAAATAATGGTGAAGTTTCATGTAGTCGACGTTCACATAACACCACTAGAGGAAAAACAACATACATCTCATCAAAATATAGAACGGATACATAATTCACATGATTACTTATAACAAGACTTCTCCCATGTCCTCAGGAACAAACGTAACTACTCGCAAAGCATATTGATGTTCATAATCAGAGGGGTATTGAATATCATTAAGGATCCGAACATATGATCTTCCACCAAATAAACCAACTAGATCAAATACAAGGAGTAATCAACACTACTAGCAACCCACATGTACCAATCTGAGGTTTTGAGACAAATATCGAATACAAGAGATGCACTAGGGTTTGAGAGGAGATGGTGCTGGTGAAGATGTTGATGGAGATTGACTCCCTCTTGATGAGAGGATCGTTAGTGATGACGATGGCTTCGATTTGCCCCTCTCGGAGGCAAGTATCCTTGCAGAACAGCCCTATCGGAGCTCTAGATTGGTTTGGCCCAGGTTCCGCCTCGAGACGGTGGCACTTCATCCTGTAAACCACCTTCATATTTTTTCCAGGTCAAAACACATTGATATAGTGGAAGACGAACGTTGGGGGATGGATAGGGGGCCCACAAGGTAGGGAGCACGCCCCCCGGGGGGGGGGGGTAGGGCGCGGTCCCCACCCTTGTTGTTGGGTGGTGGCCCCCCTATGGTGCTTCTTTCGCCCAATTTTTTCTATATTCCAAAAATATTCTCCGTGAAGTTTCAGGACTTTTGGAGTTGTGGAGAATAGGTATCTCAGATTTGCTCCTTTTCTAATCCAGAATTCCAACTGCCGGCATTCTCCCTCTTTATGTAAGCCTTGTAAAATAAGTGAGAAAAGGCATAATTATTGTGATATAATGTGTAATAACAGCCCATAATGCAATAAATATCAATATAAAAGCATGATGCAAAATGGACGCATCAACCCCCCCAAGCTTAGACCTCACTTGTCCTCAAGCGAAAAGCTGATAATGAAAAATACGTCCATATGTTTAGATATAGAGGTGTCGATAAAAAAATACGGACGTGAGGGCATCATGATCATCTTTAGGACAACAACATAGCTTGTCATATAAGTTCTTATGATAAAGTAACAATTCATTCACAAGGCAAAGTATGAATCAGAAACTTTATTGATAGCCAACAAACTATGGTCTTAGTCATTGAAGCAATTGCAATTTATCATACATCATAAAGAGTCAAATATAAGAGCTTTTCAGCAAGTTCACATACTCAACTGTCATTTAGTATTTAATAATTGCTGACACTCACGTGATACTAATGAGTTCAAAGTTTCAACCGGACATAGAGAAAGATAGGGGCTTATAGTTTCGCCTCCCAATGATTTACATCAAGGGTAATGTCAACAATAATGGTTCATGGCTCTCTACATCCGCGTGAATATATATATATATATATAGATCTAGCTCCAACATATTATGCTTGCCAAAGGGATAAAAGTAAAAAGGAAAGGTGATGATCACCATGACTCTTTTATGAGGATAGGATATAAAAGTAAAAGATAGGCCCTTCACAGAGGGAGGAAGAGGTTGTCATGCACTTTTTTTACTGTGAGTGTAGACCCACCATAGCATTCACCATTTATTCATAGTATAAAAATACAATGTACATGGATTACAAGGGGTAATCAAAAAGAAATAAAAATAACAAAACTAAGAATCTATCTTACAAAACCTCATGGAGGTAGAAATGAAATCCATCTTAACAACTCCTTCTTATATATTGGCTTGAATCTATGCTGCATGAGTGTGACATCATGGATGAAAGCACTCCTTCATCTATTAGAACTCTGTCTCTCATGTCTGAATACTCTAGCATTCCTTATAATCCAAATGTTCCAGCAAGCAACAAAATCAACCTCAGTAAAGAAAGGCTTTGCAAAGTCTTGTTTAGCTTGCATGACAATAGTGTACATGTCACCCCCAGGAGGCCATGAGACTTGGAGATAATACCAAATTCTCACACTTAAATTACATTCAAGGAATAAGTGATTCCTGTTCTCATGTGTCAACATGGGGCAAAGCACACAATTAACCCCATCATCCAAATGACAGTGCCTTCTTTCAACCATATCTTTGGTGTTGAGCCTATCCAAAATTAGTATCCAGGCAAACACTTTTATTTTCATTGTACAGGAAGATTTCCATATCCACAAAAGAAGAGGATTAAAAAACATGGCCGAATGCATTATAGCTTAAAACAAGTTGGGCTTGAAGGCATGATACGTCCCTTGCCAATACCAAATGCCATTTGCATCCACTTCCCTAGTGCAATTGGCCATCAGATTCAGTACTGTCATAAACTCCTGGCATGCCTGTGCATATAAAGGTAAGTAGAACATATATATTGTCATGCGCTTTTATGGTTGGATGCACAAAATCTTAATGCAAAAGAACTTCACTTTATGTTGCCACTTGTGATAGTGGACCTTTATTATGCAATCTGTCACTTTTATTTCTTCCACATCACAAGCTCGTATAAAGCTTATTTTCTTCACACTAATAGTGTAGAGAGCAATTTTTATTACTTGCACCGATGACAACTTACTTCAAGGATCTTACTCAATCCATAGGTAGGTATGGTAGACTCTCATGGCAAAACTGGGTTTAAGGGATGTTTGGAAGCACAAGTAGTATCTCTACTTGGTGCAAAGAATTTTGGCTAGCATGAGAGGGAAAGAAAACTCAACATGTTGGAGGATCTATAACAATATAACTTCTTTTAGGATGTAAGAAGACATAACCCATTATGTTGTCTTCCTTGTCCAACTTCAACTTTTTAGCGTATCATTTTTTAATGAGTGCTCATAATTATAAACAATGTCCAAGATAGTATATTTATATGTGAAACCTCTATTTCTTTATTACTTCCAATTAATTGCAACAATGAACAAAACTATGTTTGTCAACACTCAACAACTTTTATTCATCATACCCTTTATATGTGAAGTAATTACTTCACATAAGATCAACATATGATCTTTATTTATTTCTTTTTATTGATTTGTTTTCTTTATTCCCTTAAGATCATAGCAACATAGCAAAGCTCTCACTCAAAAATATTCTTTATTATATCTCGAAGGCTCGATTAAATAGATAGAGATCAAAGCAAAACTCAAAGCTAAATCATATTAAAAAATTATTCTACTAGACCAAAATATAACCAAAAGGATCAAACTGAGAAAAACAATAAAGATAAAGGTGTGATGGTGATACGATACCTGGGAACCTCCCCCAAGCTTGGAAGTTGCCAAGGGGAGGGCCCATACCCATGCATTTATGTTTCTTTCTTCGGAGATGGTGATGAAGGAGTTGTTGACGTAGTAGGCTTGTCATCCGTCTTCCAAGGCATATGATCAGTATCATAGAAGGATGAACGAGTCTCCGCAATCCTCAAATCAACAGCCAAACTCATCCTCTTAAATCTGAATTCATACTCACAGTTTAGGTTTTTCAGGTCGTAGATCTAGGCTTGGAGATGCTCGATTTTCTATTGCAGCTTGAAGATTTATCTCCCCAATATGCTTGGAGTCCACCTTGTGATTACTAGTGAATTCCGTGATCATCATGTGGTTGCCGTTAAGTCCACGCTCCACGATCCCTTGGCACTTGAAAACTTGATGCTCCATTGCTTCGAGTCTTGTCTCCACGCTTCCGGTCTTCTTTGGCCCTTCAACGTCGCGGATGTGCAGCACCCCCTCACGCATCTCAATGGTTTGAGGGTGTTGCGGCACCTTCACAAGGTACGAGTTGATGACCTTCTCAAAAAACTTGTCCTTGGGAGCGCTTGGAGATGCCATGGCGATCTTGATCTGTCAGAAAAACAGCTCGAAAGAAAAACACAAGATATTGTCATGGTATGGTGGTCAAAATCTTCGGGAGATTATATAATGAATTTTTACTAATAGAGATAAATGACGTGCAAGAAAACGGAGTCCGGGAGGCCCAAGTGGTGGCCACAAAGTAGGGAGGCATGCCCGGGGGGTAGGACACACCCTCCACCCTTGTGGCTGCCCCGTGTCTCTTCCGGACTAGTTTTAATTTTCCTATTTTTTTAAATATTGCAAAACAGAGAAAAATTGCAATTTTGAAGGTTTTGGAGTCGGTTTACTCACCGTACCATATACCTATTCCTTTTCGGAGTGTGAAACATTCATGAAAGTGCCCCTTATGTACTCCTCCGGTGACAAAGTGTCAATTATATTGGTCAAAACATTTATGGGAGTGCCTGAGATATAGTGTTCGATTCTTTGACCGTTTACCACCTTCAGATTTGTGCCTTCGGCGTTGTCGATTTTGATGCCACCGGAACGATAGACCTCCTCGATATTGTTAGGGCCTTCCCATTTAGAGAGAAATTTTCTTGCAAAAATTCTTAAAAGAGAGTTGTATAGCAAGACATGATCACCTATGTTAAATTCCCGTTTTTGTATCCTTTTGTCGTGACTTCTTTTAAATTTCTCTTTAAACAGCTTGGCATTCTCATAGGCTTGGGTTCTCCATTCATCAAGTGAGCTAATGTCAAATATCCTCTTCTCACAAGCAAGTTTGAAGTCAAAATTGAGTTCGTTAATAGCCCAATATGCCTTATGTTCTAATTCAATAGGTAAGTGACATGCTTTTCCATAAACCATTTTATTTGGAGACATGCCCATAGGGTTTTTATAAGCAGTTCTGTAATCCCATAATGCATCATCAAGTTTGTTAGACCAATTATTTCGAGATCTATTAACAGTCTTTTGAAAAATTAATTTAATCTCTCTATTGCTTAATTCTACTTGTCCACTAGACGGAGGATGAAATGGAGATACAATCCTATGGTTAACATCATATTTAGGAAGCATCTTGCGGAAAACACCATGGATAAAATCTGAACCACCATCAGTCATGAAATATCTAGGGACTCCAAACCATGAATAAAAATAACTTCTTTAAGCATATTAATAGAAGTGTTATGATCAGCACTACTAGTTGGAATAGCTTCTAACCACTTAGTAACGTAATCATCAGCAACTAAAATATGAATGTAACGATTAGAAGAAGGAAAAGTTCCCATATAATCAAAGCCCCAAACATCAAATGGTTTTATAACAAGTGAATAGTTCATAGGCGTTTCCTGACATCTACTAATATTACCAATTCTCTGATATTCATCACAAGACAAGACAAACTTATGTGCATCATTGAAAAGAGTAGGCCAATAGAAACTAGATTGAAATACCTTGTTGCAGTTCTATCTCTCCAGTATGGTATCTTCCATAAGCCTCAGAGTGACACTTGCTGTCGGTGTTCTGGGAACGGGGGTACCCAGACTTGCCTGTCTACGGCCCGTGACGCGGCTCCATCAGCGGCTTGGTACGGCCCAACTTCAGCAAACGCAGCTGAAGACCGTTGCGAGGGGCCAAGCCTCACAAGGCGGACGCAGGCAAGACCTACATGGGGGCAGCCCCTCTAGGCTGGCTCCCAAGGAGTGGAGATATCTATGCAAGGTGCACCTCGCGAGGTTCACGTGACGTGAGCCATGATGACCAAGGGCAGGCGGGCGCCAGTGGGCGTAGTGTACTAGTTTCCCCTTTGGTGCTAAGGGGGCAAGTGCATACGCGGAGTCCCGAGGAATCAGGAAAAGGTTTCCATATCGGTGCAACAACACTAAGGATGGCCAGGGCGGCATGACAGAGGTCATCGTGGAGCCCGGCGTGGCATCACCACCAGAGCCTTTGGCAGGCGAAGACTACTTTGGTTAGGATAACTTGTACTAGTTGTTCCCCTTCAAATTTGGCCATTGTGGGATCCCTTCCCACCTATATTTGGGAAGAGGACCAAGGCCACTATAAATAGGGCCTACCCACCACCATGGAGGGGGATGGCTGAGCCGAGTGAGAGAGAGAGAAAGAGAGAGAGGGGTATCGGATCCTTTCCACCCTAGACACACCACAAGCTCATTCGAGCCCAAGAACACCTCTCCTCCGGAGGCTGTTCGTCCATCGTACTAGTTCATCCTTAGCCCCACGAGGCAATCCACAACAGACACTGGAGTAGGGTATTACATCGCAAGGTGGCCCGAACTAGTATAATCCTCTATGTCCCTTGTTCTTTGAGTTCGTCGAGCTAAGATGTGGAATCGTAGGGCGAGCAAGCTGGCGAGAGAGGGTTCTTCATGCGCACCCCAGAGTTCGAACCTGTCAAGGGTTTGCGGAACCCAACATCCGACATTTGGTGTGCCAGGTAGGGATGCGCCCAAGCCTCTCTTATGTCTCAGCTCACCGCCGCCCGAACAACCCCGATGGCTGACGATGCGAGGGCTCATGCCGACCACTGGGCTACCTGGCCCGTCCAGGCGGCCCCGACCACCAAGGAAGATCTCAACTCCACGCTCCAGGCTGCCCGCACGCCACCCAACACCGCAGGACGTGGGCGGCGTGGACCGGCGCCCTCCGTCCTCACACCACAGCCCGCGCGCGCCGCCGTGCGGTCTTCAAACTACACTACAGCAATGGCGCCCCACACCAGGAGAGAGCAAGCGAACATGCGGGCCGCACTCATCGTGGCTCGGGAGCTGCTATGGTGCAGGTTGGCTGAGGGTGGCCGCAATGTGCTGCTGGAGTGCGTCGCCAAACTACTAGACGCGGCCTGTAGAGGTACGCCGCCTTGCGACGGAAGCGCGTGTGAGGCCCCGGTGAGCGCACGCGTCCCCTTGAGCGCTAGGAGGACCAGACGGGGCCAACATGGACCCTGGCGCAGCCAGTCTAGCCTTGGCAGCGCCATCACCAGGAGTGGCAGCAGCAGGTGGTCTACTGCGAGGACACGCTAGGATGCCACACGGCGGTCATCGGGGCCATGTGCCACGGTTAGTGTCTCAAGGCGCGAGGCACCCAGGCGATGGCTCTGGCGGGGCAACCACGGAGGCCAACATGCCTCGCATGGTGAACCTGGAGTATGCCTGGGGACGGCCCTGAGTCATTCCCCGCCCCAGGATGGGATGGTGGAACGCACAATGCACAAAGCGGACGCCTCCCGTGAGTCCCCCGAAGGCTTAGCTGGCCACTTCAGCGATGACGAACATATGGTACAGCCAGTATCTCAGGAGCAGGCGTCCACTAACCATGTTCTGCAGGAGAACCAACCCGCGGCGGCAGTCGGAGACCCCTAAGCAGCGACTCCACTCCAGGCGTGAGTGGTACTGTGGGGGCTGTGCGGGAGGAGCCCGGAGCCAGTGCCTTCCCCGCGCCGCATGGAGCAAGGTGATGCACGGAGGTAGGTACTTTTCTAGGGGAGGCGCCGGAGGGCCCTCCCCCCAAGACGAGGGACCGTGGTCGACGAGGGTGCCGATAGCGTCCCCCTTTCCCCTTGGTCTAGTCCTAGTTTCCCGATGCCCCAACGGTGGTCGGGAGTGGCGCACGGAGGGACCCTCGTCTGGCGATAGGAAGCAAGGTTCACGCCTGTGAAGGTCTCCGCCCGTGACACTCTCACGTAATAATGAGTGGGGCTATACATGCCCCAGAGTTTCTGGAGAGCCGCCCTCGGGCCTCGGCGGCTCCCACCCACGTCCTAGTGGATGCACCATGCTCCGCGCTGGCCGTCGACACTGTCCTCCAATGACTCTGCTCATAGCCAGTGAATGCACATAGCTCCGCGCTGGTGGAAGACAAGAAGACTAGCTAGGTGCTGGGCACGGCCATTTCTTTTCGTCCCCTTCTCTGTAACTGCACTTTTTGAATTGAACTTGGAGTCACTTTTTCTGTCAAGCTTGGGGGGAATCATCTCGTGTTCGTGTTGATTTCTTGCGTTTTGGTTGCATTCTTTATTTCAAGGCTCGTGTTTGCTACCCCTCCCCTAGCGAGCAGCTCGTAGGCGGAACTGGGAGTAGTATAGGCACGTCAACCCTGCTCAGGCAGGCCCGGGCGGCGGTGAGCACCCCAGGATGAGGAGTACCATCCCCACGGCGTCACCACGCGCACACAATGCCATGACCTGGCATTCGCTCCTCGCGAGGTTCCCTCGGGCAAATCGGCAGACCCTCAAGAAGCCTAGAACCTAGTGGGCTACAAAGAGGCTTCCCTCGGGAGGAAGACACACTAGCCACCTCAGGACACACCCATAGCCTGCTGGGATCAAGATCAGTCTCAGCCACGACCCAGCTCAGGAGCTCACGGGCCCAGAAGGCAAGTTTCAAGTCTAGCTTAAAAGAAGAACATTAATTTATATACGCGAGGGGGGCACCCCCTCCAAAATACTCTCGTGCCCTACGGGGCTATGTCCAAATCTTTGCATACAGGTTCAAGCGGATGAACGCGTGCTCAACTAGATGTGTTGCTCACGGCAGCGCCTTGATCGCTCTCATGCACACTACTAGCGATATCGCCTGCGTCATCTTCACCATCGTCGACCACGCCATCTTTATCCACTGCAACCATCGCCTCGTCGTCTTCAGTGGCGAACGCCCTGACAAAGGCATCCACATGGTCATTCACCCAGCGCGCTAGGTTGTCCCGGATAGCCACGGGCACCGGGGCTATGGCGGCATCGAAATCATAGTGAGGGTCGAGGTTCTGAAGATGACTGGAGGTGCGCGAGAACGCACGCCCAAGGAGGCCCCGACTCTTCTCCTCGACGAGCTCGCGAGCCCTCACGGCCTGGCCCTCCAAGCGCGTCATGACTTCAGTAAAGAAGAAGAGGTGGCCGACGTAATCGTCCGCGTGAGGGTGAGGGACGCTCTCCTTGCAAATGGCTCTGAGCGCCCAGTTAGCCTTCACCCTGAGAGCCTGGAGCATGGCGGCGTGCTCGTGCTGCGGTGTCTGCTGACGACTAACCTCTCCCCTATTCTGCTGCATGAGAACCGCAGCTTCATCAACTTGCTATTGGAGTAAGACCAGGTTGGCTCGCGTGGAGGCCAGCTCTGCCTGGGCGGACGTCTAAGCGGCTGCGGCAGCCCTCTCGCGCTGTTCTGCCTCCACTAGTCTCGTCCTGAGGGCGGCGGTCCTCCCATCAGTTTCTGCCTGCGAGAGCTTCAACTTTAGGTCATATTCATTGGCAAGATCTGCATGAGCCTTCGCCACCCTCCGGTCGACCTTCTCCTGAATCGTGGCCTGGCATGTGGAGACGGTGTACTCAGCCAGAGTCACATGGCGCTCCCTCATCTCCAACCGCTCATGCTCGAGGTTGCGCTCCAAGGCTTCCCGCATCAACGCCTCCTCGGGCTTCTGGATCTCCTCCTCTTCGGAAGGCGCCACCCTCATCGATGCCAAGAGTTCCTTGCGCTCTTTGACCTGCTGCTCGAGGGAATCATTTAAGGCTTGAAGCTCCCATTGGCGCGCCACGGCGACCTTGCAGCGGCGATCCGCCTTCTTGGCCTCCTCCAAAGCCTATGCGCTAGCTTCACGTGAGGCCGCGAGGGACACCTCGGCCTTCGCGCTGGCACGCTCGTCCTGGAGACGCCCGAGGTTGATGGCCACCTCAAACCTGTGCCATTCATCCACCGGCCGGAGTCCCTCCGTCTCTAAGCGGGCATCAACTTCAATGAGCTCTTCCCCAAGCCGGCTCAGCGCACCCATCGCATACCGGAAAAGTTCGTGGCGGACAGCGTCGCGCCCTTGTGCAAACTCAAACGCACGGCCTGTCCCGTCCTCTGCATCATCAGTTGTTGGGGAGGCTTGAGATGGCATGCTGTAGGATAGAGAGTATGTCTAGAGGGGGGTGATTAGACTACTTGACCAAATAAAAATCTAGACTTTTCCCAATTTTAGTTCTTGGCAGATTTTAGCAACATAGCACAAGTCAACCTACACATGCAATTCTAAGAGTATAGCAGTGGAATGTAAAACAATTACATATGAAGGTAAAGTGAGGAGTTTGAGGGAGCAAACGCAATGTAGACACGAAGATTTTTTACGCATGGTTCCGATAGGTGGTGCTATCGTACATCCACGTTGATGGAGACTTCAACCAATGAAGGGCAACGTTTGTGCGAGTCCACATAAGGCTCCACCCACGAAGGTTCCAGGAGGAAGCAACCTTGTCTATCCCACCATGGCCATCGCCCACGAAGGACTTGCCTCACTAGGGTTGATCTTCACGAAGTAGGCGCTCCTTGCCCATACAAACTCCTTGGTTCAACTCCATAATCTTGTCGGAGGGTCCCAAGTGACACCGAACCAATCTAGGAGACACCACTCTCCAAAAGGTAATAGACAGTGTGTCGATGATGAACTCCTTGCTCTTGTGCTTCAAATGACAGTCTCCCCTACAGTCAACTCTCTCTCTCCCACAGATTTGGATTTGGTGGAAAGAAGATTTGAGTGGAAAGCAACTTGGGGAAGGCTAGAGATTAAGATTCATATGGTAGAATGGAATATCTTGGTCTCAACACATCAGTAGGTGGTTCTTTCTTAGAACAATGAGTAATGGAAGTGCATGTATGGTCTGATGGCTCTCTCCACGAGTGAAGAGTGGGTGGAGGGGTATATATAGCCTCCACAAAAAATCTAACCGTTACACACAATTTATCAAACTCAGTGGGACCGATTCAGAGAACTCGGTCAGACCGATTTAGTTCATAATATGACTATTAGGCATTTCGGTGGGACCGATATGATCAACTCGATAGGACCAATTTCATTAGGGTTAGGGCATAACGTAATCTCAGTGAGACCGATTACACAAACTCGGTAGGACCGATTTTGGTAATAAGCTAACCAGCGAGTTGGTCAGGCAAACTTGGTGGGACCGATTTGCTCATCTCGGTTAGACCGAAACATTACGAAGGGAAACAGAGAGTTTGCAATCCCATCTTGGTGAGTCCGAGATCCCTATCGGTGAGACCGAAGTGACTAGTGTTATGTGGTAGTGGCTATGTCAAATGAATTTGGTGGCGCCGGATAGAAGATTTCGGTGGGGCCGAGTTTGACTTTTGGTTTGGGACATATGTGGATGTGAGAAAGTGGTTGATGGTTTTGGAGCATATCACTAAGCACATTGATCAAGCAAGCCATTAAGCAACACATCACCCCCTTTTAATAGTATTGGCTTTCCTATAGACTCAATGTGATCTTGGATCACTAAAATAGAAAATGTAGAGTCTTGAGCTTGAGCCAATATGCATCCTTAGCATTTTGAGGGGTCCACATTCCTAGTTCATGCCATGCCATTCATTGAACTTTTTGAAATGATCATCTTGAAATAGCATTAGTTCAATGAGCTATATGTTGTTAGGAATTACCGAAACCACCCAGGGATAGTTGCACTTTCAATCTCCCCCTTTTGTGTAATTGATGACAACATATAGATCAAAGCTTGGACAACTGATAATAAGATTTAAATACATCGTCGCTTTGAGAAGTATGTGATAAGCAATAGCTCCCCCTAAATTTGTGCATTATTTAAAATGTGCGTTTGAATGCAAATGCACAATCGAGTAGGATCATGGGTTACTCTTCCATGTCACTTACATCTTGGTGGAGCGCTCAAAATGATATAAACTAAAAACATGCACTCATCACCAAGCAAAGTGAATGATCATATAGGGATATGAAGGATAATGTCATTCAAGCAAGCATTAAGGTAGCATATGATCAATCACATGATCAAACAAGTATCTCACACACATAATGTAGAGTATCAAGCAAACATACAATAAAGTTCAACAAAAAGCAAGAGACCAAGAAGCAAAACACTCTGTCTCAAAGCCTACGATCTATACATATTTCGCCCCCTTTGGCAACAAGTTACCAAAAAGTTTGAAAATGCATAGTGCTATGCTCTCTCAGGCTTGGTCTTAGGGAGGTGGTGTAGAGAGAAGTCCAAGGACGAAGGCTTTAGATGATGTAGTTAGAGCTGGTGGAGTGGCTGCTGGAGGTGGCACTGAAGCTGTGGCTGCTTGTGTTGATGTAGTAGCTCTAGTATCTGGTACTGGCACTGCAGCAGATCTCTGACCTCGAGGCACTCTCTGAAAGGCATCTGTGGTAGCCTTCCCTCTCCTCTCCTCTTCTTCCTCCTGGAGCTTCTCAACTGCAGTCTGTATCTTAGTCACTTTCAGATCAAGACCATAGAATTTAGTTTCAATGATCCTCTCCAAGCTCTCCTGATTTTGAGTCAGGGTGGCCAATCCCTTCCCAATCCTCAAGGTTGCTTGAATCAGATATGCTATTTGATCTTGCTTTGACTTGAGGGACACTTGATATGCCTCTTCAACACTTGGCATCTTGGCAGCTTTCTCAGCTCTAGCTTTGGCTCTCTTCTCGTGTGCTTTCACTGATGAAGGTTCATGCTCATCCATCACAACTGTGTTGTCCTCAAAGTCTGGATATAGGGGTAGATGTTCCTTATCCAACAAGTATATGCCTCTGCCCATCTTGGAGTTGATGAGCTCCTGAATGTGTGAAGCATACCCACATGATCTCTTCTGATTTGTAGCAGTCCTCTTGATTGTTTCAACAATTAGACTCATGACTTTGAATTTTTGAGGGACATAAAAAATGTGCAGCAAGTTGATTAAATGGCCTCTGATCCTCTTGTGATCTCCAGATTTGGGCAACAATGTATTCTTCAAGATAGTGTTGATTTTAGCTAGACCAGACAACAAGAAGTGTACAGATCCAAACTCGTGTGTTTCCAATGCTTTATTAGGGATCTCTTTGTACATGTTTTCCATGGAGTTGAGGTCTTGCTTCTTCTTGGCATACACATCCAAATCATATTCATGCTCTTTAGGGGCTTTTATCAGCTTGGCCCACTCATCAACAGTTGACTGGTACCTTGTACCTTCAGACATCCACACAATTCTACCATCAGGACAAAAGTGAGCTGTGGAGTAGAATTGCATGATGAGTTTATCATTCCATTTGGTCAGTTTCTAACCCACAAACTTGTCAACACCACATGCTTTGAAACTTTCAAGCACACTTGGAAAATGATCTTCATTATCCTTGATGCAGTCCCAAGCAACCCATCTCATGTCATACACTATGGGCTTCTTGTTAAGCAGAACTGTCTCATAGAAGTCTTGTTGTTCTTTGGTATGAAATCTGTGGTCCACAACAGTCCTTCTCCTCACGGCATATGGGTCATTCTGTCTCCATCTTCTGAGACATGCATCCTTCCTCAGCTTCATGTCCTTAGCAACAATATGTGTGTTATCATGATTAGGAATCTTGGGCTTCAGCTTTCTGAGCACTTGGATCTCAACATATTCATCAATCTCAGGCACTTGGGCCTTGTTCTTTTCTACAGATGGAATGTTTCTAGTGCTTCTCCTGGATGCAGACTTGGTGTCTTGAGCATCAGCTTTGGGGGCAGTCTTGGGCTTTGAAGGAGCAGACCCTGACTTGATGGCATCCCCCACCAGCTTCTAAGCTTTGGGAGCTAGTGCAGCAACCTCTTCCTCTTCTTCAGCTTCATCATCATCATCCTCTCTCATGGATGGATTGCCAATCACTCTGGCTGTGGTTTTTCTTGCTCTCTTCTTTTCTCCTGTTGGCTCATCATCTCTGGTTTCAATGGTGAAAACCTTAGTCTCTTGAGTAGAGGCTCTGGCCTTAGACATGGGAATCCTCTTGGCAGGTTCCTTCTTGTTCATACATGGCTTTGTTGCAGCAGTTGTGCCATACTCCTTCATGAGCACCTTCTTCTTTGAAGTGGCCTCATCAGCCACAAAGTCCTCATCATAAGTGTCAGAAGTTTTCTTCTTTCTTGTCTTGGTAGCTGCCTTGGGCAAGTTGCTAGGTGTGCTCCTGCTACCCTCATCAAAACTGCTAGAGGGACTAGTGCCCTCACTCTTGTTAACTTGCACCTCAGACAAGTTATGGCTATCACTCTGATCAGACATCTAGGAAAATACACTGACAGCAAACCCTGTGAATAGATGTAGATGAGGTAGAGTGGATGAGCATCACAAAGTGCAGTGTTTTTGAAAAACAGATGACTCAAAAACTTAGTTTTAGTTCTCTACAAAAAGCATTTCGGAGCTACCGATTTGTTAAACTCAGTGATACCAAAGCAATTCTAGAACCTAAACTAGTGAACTCGGTCAGACCGAGTCACAGTTCGGTGGC
Source organism: Secale cereale (assembly GCA_902687465.1). Classification (NCBI taxonomy): domain Eukaryota; kingdom Viridiplantae; phylum Streptophyta; class Magnoliopsida; order Poales; family Poaceae; genus Secale; species Secale cereale. Next base: position 411,902,335 of record LR738712.1, read on the forward strand.
ACCGAGATTGCTATGGTTTCACAAAGAGTTGAACTCGGTCGCCCTGATTTGCAATTTTCTGTCAGACTGAAAATCACATGTGCAATGGACTAAGCCAAATCGGTGAGACCGATTTCTACAACTCGGTCGGTCCGAGACGAGTTTGGCTGTAACATCCCAAATTTTCAATTTGGAATGTTATACATAGATCATACTACATGCTCTTTGCATTTTAGTTCGTGGCGTTGCTCGAAATTCTAAGCAACTCAAGGACCTACGCAGAAAGTTGGGAATTTTACCGTTTTCGTATTTGAGTTTAGTCGAATACCGGTACGAGGACAGTGTGATTTCAATTATTTTTCTCTCCTAAAAATATTTCTAAATACAATATATGAGCGGAGATAATATGACCTCTCCAAAATAACAGAAATATTGGAGGAAAAATGTTAAAATCACTTTTGGTATTTTTCTGGATTTATTTGCGATTTTATTTGCATATGAAAAATGCGCGTTTTTCAAAATTGCATCTAGGTCCGGAAAAATGTTCACTTTGTCCTAAATATTATTAGAGGACGGTGAAAATTTCTTTCGGGATTTTTGGAGTCCGTTTAGTATTTCTTTCTTTAGTTTTTCTGCGTCAGGACTCTTTTAGAAAAAAAGGGCAAACCGACTTAGGGTCGTATTAGCCCAGGACTCTGTGCTTTATATAGCACCCCCGGCCCGAGGCAGCCCAGCCGCCCGCACCCCGCCTAACCCTAGCCTTGGCCGCCCGCAGCCGCCGCCGCCGCCTCGCCGTCGCGCCGTCGCCGCCTCGCCGCTGCGCCGTCGCCGCCTCCGCCTCGCCGCCCCGCCGCCGCGCCACGCCGTCGTACCCGCCGCCCACCGCCGTTGGACTTCGACGGAGTCGTCGTCTTCGAGGTAGCCATCGGTTTTTTTTAAAAACCGATCGGTTTTTCGTAAAACCGTAGATCTGTTTTTTAGGTTTAGATCGGTTCGGTTTTTCTGCGGTTTAGCTATTTAGCGGATGTTCGTCCGTACGTTCGTTTTAACGTACGCTTTTCGTCCGTTAGCCACAGACAGCGAACGTTCGTTCATTAGCCTGTTCGTTAGTTTTCTTTTTCGGGGTATTTATCTTCGATTATTTCGATCGTGATTTCTGCCCTGATCTTGTTTTTCGTTTTTCTTTTCGCTCGAGAGTCGGAATCAGGTGATTCAAAATCCCAGATCTTTGTCTCGATGCCCTCTTTCCGTTTAACCAACTTCAACAGTGTTTTGGCTATTGTAAAATTGGACTTTAGACCAATTAGTAACCGGAGCTCGTTTCTTTCGCAGTTTGAGGTTCGTTGCTTCTTTCGAGTTGATTCTTTTTGCAAACCGGAGTTCTTAAGTTGTACTTTCTGGTTAGATCTGTTCTTTTGGAGTTTTGATTGTGCATCATTGCTTGTTTGCTTATTTATGCTATTGTTTGATTGTGATAGAATACCCGGACTGTGAAGCGTGCTACTACGAGTCTCTAGGTTTTGCGAATCGTCAGCAAGGCAAGTAACACTTTGATCATACCTTTTTATTACCCAGTTTTTATGCATTAGATCAAACCCTCACACATTGCATGAGTAGGATATATTAACTTGTGGGACTGGGATGTAGATTGAGGTAGAACCTATTACATGCATTATTTTTCAAACCCTTGGGAGTTACTTCTACGTTTGCTTAGGTTGCTATGCTATGCTCGTAGACGTGGTTTGGGTTTGAGTGAAATACATGACATATGTGAGTTGTTAATTAAGGATTCAACTTAAGGTGGCTACTTGAATACAAATCTGGGTGGACTGGTTGCAGGGCACCTGGGTAACCCAGTGTTGTCCTAGGAAATCCCAGGCTCAAAGGGATCATAAAACTATTCATGCTAGAAACTTCCATGTGCAGCCACATGCCAATATGGGCTCTGACATAGTTGAGTAAGTTGTGGGAAACCTTTTCGTGATGGGCTAGCAGATGTAGAGGGATTGTAGGTGTACCGGCCTATCTATCCGGTTAAGGGGACCTCTTCGGAAAAACTGTGTCTCGGTCATCCGTTTCTCAAACACCATGCAGTGCGAGAAACCAAACGAAGGCGATCGAGGAACCTTCTCAATGATTTTCAACCAACATGGTAGTTCAAATAAAATTTATTTCTTTGTTGTAGGGAAAAATTGGCTTTACGCAAAAACTTTAACCTAGAGCCTCCACCAGCCAAATATGCATATAGTATAGCCATTATTTTGTTACTTGCATTCTCTCTGTTATCTTGCCAGCATATTGCATGTGCTGACCCGTTTTCGGGCTGCAGCATATTACGTTGTAGACTTTTCAGACGAGGAATAAGACGTGCTAGGTCGTTTGTCATGCACTCAGCTATGCCGTTGGAGTTGATGGACTCACTTATCTTCCAAGCCTTCCACTGTTATTTTGTTAGATGGCCTTAAGCCGTAGAATTTGTAATAAGTTCTCATTGGAGACATTCGATGTAATAAGTGTGTGATTGCCACTCTGTTATAAATCCTTCAAGTATTGTGTGTGTCAGCATTACCGATCCAGGGATGACACTGAAACACAGAGACTTCGGTCCATTCGGATCGTGGTCGCTACAAAGATGGTATCAGAGCACACGCTGAATGTAGGACACGACGACTAAGACAGACCCTAGATCACTCATCTCTACTCATTTGTGACTTCTCTCCATTTTCTACTTCTTTAGGATGGTGGACCCAAGGAACAAGTTCACTCAACCGGATGAAGACACACCATTTGGACGACACTTGAAGGAAGTCACTAGGTACCTGAATATAGGAATACCAAGCTTTACCGGGACCTACACCGCCACTTTACCGGAGGAGGAGCGATGGAGCATTCAAGTTCAAATTCCCGGAAGAACCTTCACACCATCCACTGAGCCAATAGAGTTTTCTTTTGATGCGCCAACCTGGAGCCTAGGAAAGAGCATGGCCGCCCACATCATGATGGGAAGGATTGGAGAAGTCTACAAGCAGGAGCTAAAGGACACCATCTACCAGATTTGTGGACGCCGAGATGAGAGTTGGGATATGATCAGCACCCGGAAGGATAGGTCCATTGCAGCATTCATCCAGGAGTTGAATCAGCACATTCGACGACAGGAGCACCAGATGTGCGCTGGGATGATAGAATTGAAGAAGGCACTAAACAGGAATTTGGAGCTAGAAGGAGAACTTAAGTCTACTCGTGACGGATATGAGGAGGAGATGTTGATACTAGTTGAGAAGAATGATGATTTGACAAGAAAGCTAGGAGTATTCATGGGAGATCCAGCACCAGGAGGTGAAGAAGAGGAAGAAGAACCCAAGGAAATTCCTCCCGAAGATTACATTATCATCGACGACACAGATTCAGAACCCGATGATAGTAAAGACGAAGACTATGAAGACGAAGCTGGAGCAGATATCATGGAATCGTCCGCGGATAAATATTTTTAGATGACCATCCTGTGACTAGTAGTTTACCTCCATATATTTGTTTTAGAGCACTTTTTTAACGGTAGTTAGATTTGTAAGATCTTGCTTGAAATTGATTTGTGTGATATGATTGTGTTTGTCTGATATGCATATGGGTAGTGATTTCTCTTAGACCTCAATTATGTTCTAATCCCTTCCCTCTACACCCATCAGATGCCTCCAAGACGTGAGCCCGGATTTGAGTTTCCCCCTGAGCTCACCCAGTTGATCCAGCCGCAGAACACCTTGATGCAACTTCTTGTCCAGAACACCCAGAACAACCAGAACAACAACAACAACCCTCCACCACCACCACCCGTGGACAACCTGACAGGTTTCTTAAGGTTGCAACCACCCGTGTTTGCTAGCAACATCGAACCAATAGTGGCTGATGACTGGATACGCAAGATTGGAAGGGATTTGACCACCGCCAATTGCTCGGACGCTGATAAGGTGTGGTTTGCCGCACACCAGTTGTCTGGACCAGCCGCAGCGTGGTGGGAGAATTACACAGCCACTTTCCCCATAGCCAATGTCACTTGGGAGCAGTTTCAGCAAGCTTTCTGTACTTCCCATGTCTCAACTAGAGCTATAAGCATGAAGAAGCGGGAGTTTCGCAACTTGCGCCAAGGAAACCGTACTGTGGCATAGTACGTGTAGGAGTTTAGTACCCTATCTTGTTATGCCCCAGATGATGTGGCCACAGATGCTGGTAAGCAGGAGAGATTTATGGAAGGGCTAAATGATGAGATGAGCGTACAGTTGATGGTGGCAACTTTCAACAACTACCAAGAGTTGGTAGATAAAGCTCTTATGATTGAAGGGAAGCACCAGCAGATTGAAAGCCGCAAGAGGAAGTATGGACAAGGAAGGAATAATTCTGGAGCCCAGCAGAAACTCCGATTCACTCCAAATTCGGGAGGATATACCCATAACCATGGATTTCCCCACAACCACAATGGCCCTAAGAATGGAAATGGGAATGGACCAAGTAGTAACCAGAGCAGCCCTACCTCGTCCACACCCACCAAGAAGGATTTCAGCCATGTCACTTGTTTCAAGTGCGGGAAGAATAGACATTATGCCAATGAGTGCCCAGAAGCTAAGAATGGGAATGGCAATGGAAGCGCCGGGAAGAAGCCCAACCCGTTCAACAAAGGACAAGTGAACCACGTGACTGTTGAGGAGGTAGAAGAGCAACCAGATGCTGTTGTCGGTAAGTTTTTGGTTAAGACATTTACCGCAATAGTTCTTTTCGATACTGGTGCATCGCATTCATACATTTCAAGGGGATTCGTAAATAGACATAGGATGTCCACCCAAGTTCTTAAGACCCCCATGTTAGTAAGTTCACCAGGAGCAGAGTATATGACACACCAAGGATATTTTCAAACGCCATTGACCATAGGACGCCACACTTTCCCCTCTGACCTAATAGTCCTGGAGTCACAAGGATTGGATGTGATATTAGGTATGGATTGGCTATCGAAGTATGGAGGTAACATCGATTGTGCCTGTAAGTCTATTTTGCTCACCACCCCGGAGGGAAAAAGGATTAAGTATATATCTAGGCATTCGCCTATAAGGACCCAAGTACATTCTCTCACGGGAGTTGTTCAGGAGGAAGTGCCAGTAGTAAAGGATTATCCGGATGTGTTTCCAGAGGAGTTACCTGGCATGCCACCGGATAGAGATATTGAGTTCTTAATAGAGTTGTTGCCTGGCACCGGACCAATATCTAAGAGACCGTATCGGATGCCAGCGAATGATCTGGATGAGATCAAGAAGCAGATTAAGGAGTTGTTGGAGAAAGGATTTATTCGCCGAACTTCATCACCTTGGGGAGCCCCAGTGCTTTGGTCGAGAAGAAGGACGGATCTTTAAGAATGGTCATTGATTATCGTGCGCTGAATGAAGTGACAATTAAGAATAAGTACCCGCTGCCGATGATCAATGATTTGTTTGACCAACTCCAAGGAGCGAAAGTATTCTCCAAGATAGATCTACGATCTGGATACCAGCAATTGAAGATCCGAGAGAAGGATATACCTAAGACAGCCTTCACCACACGGTACGGGCTATATGAGTATACGGTTATGTCATTTGGATTGACTAACGCGCCTGCCTATTTCATGAGTATGATGAACAAAGTGTTCATGGAGTTCTTGGATAAGTTCGTCGTGGTATTCATAGATGATATTCTGCTGTACTCGAAGGATGAAGAGGAACATGCAGAGCATTTGCGTTTGGTATTGGAGAAGCTCAGAGAACATCAGTTGTATGCCAAGTTTAGCAAATGCGAGTTTTGGTTGAAGGAAGTTGGATTCCTAGGGCATGTTATATCGGGAGAAGGTATAGAAGTGGATCCCGTCAAAGTGCAGGCAGTCACGGAGTGGTTGGCACCCACTTCAGTTGGAGAGATCCGTAGTTTTCTAGGACTCGCGGGATACTACCGGAGGTTCATAGAAAATTTCTCCAAGATTGCAAAGACAATGACGACATTGTTGAAGCAGGAGACAAAGTTCGATTGGACTGAAGAATGTGAAGAAAGTTTCCAGGAGTAGAAGAAACGGTTGACGACAGCCCTAGTGCTGATATTGCCAGATATATGCAAGGATTTCCAACTGTACTACGACGCTTCACGCTTAGGACTTGGAGGAGTACTAATGCAGGATGGAAGAGTTGTTTCCTATGCATCCCGTCAACTGCGACCGCACGAGTTGAACTACGCGACGCTCGATCTGGAGTTAGCAGCAGTAGTGCACGCACTGAAAACCTGGAGACATTACCTTATTGTGAATTGTTGTGATGTATACATGGATCACAAGAGTTTGAAGTACATTTTCACACAGAAGGAGCTGAACCTCAGACAGAGGAGATGGTTGGAGCTTATAAAGGATTATGATATGAAGCTGCACTATCATCCAGGAAAGGCCAACATCGTGGCAGATGTTTTGAGCCGGAAGAGTTATGCCAATACCCTTGTAAAAGGGGGGTTGCCACATGAGTTAGCAGAAGATCTCAGGGAGTTTCGTTTGGAGATAGTCCCTAGAGGTTTCGTGGCAACGTTGGAGGTTCAGTCGACACTGCTGGGAAAGATACGTGAAGCCCAGAAGGATGATAAGGAAATTGCGGAGATAAGGAAAAGGATGAGTGAAGGAAAAGCCAAGGGATTTCGTGAGGACGAACACGACACCTTGTGGTTTGAGGATCGAATCTATGTGCCCAATGACCCGGAGATCAGGAAGTTGATACTGCAGGAAGCACATGATTCGCCATACTCGATACACCCCGGAAACACCAAGATGTATTTGGATTTGAAGGAATGTTTCTGGTGGACGGGAATGAAGAAGGATATTGCCGAGTATGTAGCCGTATGCGATGTATGCCAAAGAGTAAAGGCAGAACATCAGAAGCCAGCAGGATTGTTGCAGCCTATGTCGATACCCGAATGGAAGTGGGAAAATCTTGGCATGGATTTTATCACCGAATTGCCCAGGACCAAAGCAGGATATGACTCAATCTGGGTAGTGGTGGATCGATTGACGAAGGTAGCCCATTTTATCCCCGTGAAAACGACATACACCAGTGCGAAGTTGGCCAAGATATACATGACCAGGATAGTATGTCTGCACGTAGTTCCAAGGACCATTGTATCAGATAGAGGAACACAATTCACCTCAAAGTTTTGGCATCAGCTACACCAAACTTTGGGAACAAGGCTGGAATTCAGCACAGCTTTTCATCCGCAGACCGATGGACAGACCGAGAGAGTCAACCAGATCCTGGAGGACATGTTGAGAGCTTGTGCGCTAGATTATGGATCTAGTTGGGATGACAATTTTCCCTACGCGGAGTTCTCATATAACAATAGTTACCAGGCCAGTTTGAAGATGGCACCGTTCGAGGCATTGTATGGAAGGAGATGCCGAACACTGTGAATGTGGGATGAAGTTGGAGACCGACAGTTGTTTGGACCAGACTTGATCAAAGAGTCTGAGGAGAAGGTGAAGTTGATTCGAGATAGATTGAAGATAGCTCAGTCCAGGCAGAAGATTTATGCAGACTCAAAGCGCAAGGAGATAGCCTACGAAATCGGAGACAAAGTGTACTTGAGAGTATCGCCCCTGCGAGGAGTTAAACGTTTCTAAGTTAAAGGAAAGCTAGCCCCGAGATTTGTGGAACCTTACCGTGTTTGGGAACACATGGGAGAGGTTGCCTATAAGTTGGAATTTCCCGAAGGATTGTCAGGAGTGCACAACGTGTTTCACGTTTCGCAGCTTAATAAGTGCCAGGCGGAGATGGCCGATATACCTCTTAGAGGCACAGTACCCCTGGAATAATTCAGTTGGACAGTGATCTGACCTACGAGGAGAAGCCTGTTAAGATTCTCGAATTTTCGAGCAGAGTTACCTGCAGTAAGGTTATCAAGTTTTGCAAAGTTTAGTGGAATCACCACACCGAGGAAGAAGCCACCTGGGAATGAGAAGATGATCTACGCAAGGACCACCCACACATGTTCTCTAGCCAAGTCGAATCTCGAGGGCGAGATTCATTCTAAGGGGGTAGGATTGTAACATCCCAAATTTTCAATTTGGAATGTTATATATAGATCATACTGCATTGCATGCTCTTTGCATTTTTGTTCGTGGCGTTCCTCGAAATTCTAAGCAACTCAAGGACCTACGGAGAGAGTTGGGAATTTTACCGTTTTCGTATTTGAGTTTACTCGAATACCGGTACGAGGACAGTGTGATTTCAATTATTTTTCTCTCCTAAAAATATTTCTAAATACAATATATGAGCGGAGATAATATAACCTCTCCAAAATAACAGAAATATTGGAGGAAAAGTGTTAAAATCACTGTTGGTATTTTTCTGGATTTATTTGCGATTTTACTTGCATAGGAAAAATGCACGTTTTTCAAAATTGCATCTAGGTCCGGGAAAAATGTTCACTTTGTCCTAAATATTATTTGAGGACGGTGAAAATTTATTTCGGGATTTTTGAAGTCCGTTTAGTATTTCTTTCGTTAGTTTTTCTGTGTCAAGACTCTTTTAGAAAAGAAAAGAAAAAGGGCAAACCGACTTAGGGCGCCCCCGGCCCGAGGAAGCCCAGCCGCCCGCACCCCGCCTAACCCTAGCCTCCGCCGCCTGCAACCGTCGCCGCCTCGCCGCCGCGCCGCCGCCGCCCGCCGCCGCCGCCTCGCCGCCCCACCGCCGCGTTGCTCCGCCGGACCCGCTGCCCGCCCGCACCGCTCCGCCGGACCCGCTGCCCGCCGCCGCCGGACTTCGCCGGAGTCGTCGTCTTCAAGGTAGCGATCGGTTTTTTTAAAAACCGATCGGTTTTTCGTAAAACCATAGATCCGTTTTTTTAGGTTCACATCAGTTCGGTTTTTCTGTGGTTTAGGTATTTAGCGGACGTTCGTCCATACGTTCGTTTTAACGGACGCTTTTCGTCCGTTAGCCGCAGACAGCGAACGTTCGTTCGTTAGCCTGTTCGTTAGTTTTCTTTTTCGGGGTGTTTATCCACGATTATTTCGATCACGATTTCTGCCCTGATCTTATTTTTCGTTTTTCTTTTCGCTCGAGAGTCGGAATCAGGTGATTCAAAAACCAGATCTTCGTCTCGATGCCCTCTTTCCGTTTAACCAACTTGAACAGAGTTTTGGCCATGTAAAATTTGACTTTAGACCAATTAGTAACCGGAGCTCGTTTCTTTCGCAGTTTGAGTTTTGTTGCTTCTTTCGAGTTGATTCTTTTTGCAAACCGGAGTTCTTAAGTTGTACTTTCTGGTTAGATCTGTTTTTTTGGAGATTTGTTTGTGCATCATTTCTTGTTAGCTTATGTATGCTATTGTTTGCTTCCGATAGAATACCCGGGCTGTGAAGCGTGCTACTACGAGTCTCTAGGTTTTGCGAATCATCAGCAAGGCAAGTAACACTTTGATCATACCTTTTTATTACGCAGTTTTTATGCATTAGATCAAAACCTCACACATTGCATGAGTAGGATCTCTTAACTTGTGGGACTGGGAAGTAGATTGAGGTAGAACCTATTACCTGCATTATTTTTCAAACCCTTGGGAGTTACTTCTACGTTTGCTTAGGATGCTATGCTATGCTCGTAGACGTGGTTTGGGTTTGAGTAAAATCCATGAAAGATGTGAGTTGTTAATTAAGGATTCAACTTAAGGTGGCTACTTGAATACACATCTGGGTGGATTGGTGGCAGGGCACCTGGGGAACCTAGTGTTTTCCTAGGAAATCCCGGGGTTCCGTGTGATTTTTCCTATGGAATGCCACCCAGGCTCAAAGGGATCATAAAACTATTAATGCTAGAAACTTCCGTGTGCAGCCACATGCCAATATGGGCTCTGGCATAGTTGAGTAAGTTGTGGGAAACCTTCCCGTGATGGGCTAGCAGATGTAGAGGGATTGTAGGTGTACCGGCCTATCTATCCGGTTAAGGTACCTCTTTGGAAAGACTGTGTCTCGGTCATCCTTTTCTCAAACACCATGCAGTGCGAGAAACCAAACGGAGGCGATCAAGTCTTGTGGGAAAAGTGCACAAACCTCTACAGAGTGTACAAACTGATCATGATTAGCCGTGTCCCCGGTTATGGACATCTTGAGTATCTGGTACTTGAATTATTGGTTGATCTCAACACTCTATAATTTAATTTGTTGGGTTAATGATGAACTTTTAACTTGGGATTGAGTTGGAGGAACCTTCTCAATGATTTTCAACCAACATGGTAGTTCAAATAAAATTTATTCCTTTGTTGTAGGAAAAAATTGGCTTTACGCAAAAACTTTAACCTAGAGCCTCCACCAGCCAAAAACTTTAACCTAGTATAGCCATTATTTTGTTACTTGCATTCTCTGTGTTATCTTGCCAGCATATTCCATGTGCTGACCCATTTTCGGGCTGCAACATATTACGTTGCAAGCTTTTCAGACGAGGAATAAGACGTGCTAGGTCTTTTGTCATGCACTCAGCTATGCTATTGGAGTTGATGGACTCACTTATCTTCCAAGCCTTCTGCTGTTATTTTGTTAGATGGCCTTAAGCCATAGATTTTGTAATAAGTTATCATTGGAGACATTCAACGTAATAAGTGTGTGATTGCCACTCTGTTATAAATCCTTCAAATACTGTGTGTCTCAGCATTACCGATCCAGGGATGACACTTAAACACATAGACTTAGGTCCATTCGGATCGTGGTCGCTACATTGGCGGAGACCTAACCCTAAATTTTTTGAATCAAAACTAATCTGAAGATTTTTCTACTGGACATGATGATTTCAATCGTGGCAAGAATCATGGCAAAGCAATGTGCTACGAATCTGAAAGTGCAGTATATCGACTAGAGGGGGGTGAATAGGCGATTTTTATGAAATGCTTCAATACATGGTAGTTTTGAAGACAAAAGATACTCTCAATCCTATTAGTATGCAGCGGAAAGTAGACTACACTAGACAAGCCATAGTCATGTATTCAATGAAGTGAAAGCACGAAGACTAATAGCAGCTAGGCAGTAGGGATCATGATGGAAGAAGGAATGAAGCCAATCATAACAAGTAGATACTCAGTGAAGTCAATCAGATAAGGCAAGCATGCAATGACTTCACAACATAGAACAGTAAGTGAAGGGAAGGAAAGGATAGAACCAGTAGCTCGGGGAGGACAGTGATTTGTTAGACCAGTTCCAGTTGTTGTGACAACTGTACGTCTGGTTAGGGAGGCTGAGATTTAACTCAGAAGACCTCGTCTTCACCTTATTCCCCTTGAGCTAAGGACACCTAGTCCTCGCCCAATCACTCTGGTAAGTCTTCAAGGTAGACTTCCAAACCTTCACAAACTTCGTTCACCGGCGATCCACAATGACTCTTGGATGCTCAGAACGCGACGCCTAACCGGCTGGAGGAAACACAGTCCTCAAGTGTAATAAGTCTTCAGGTCACACACACAGGAAGACTTCAGTGATGCCTAACACTCTTCGGCTCTGGGTGTTTTGGCTTTGTCCTCGCAAGGATTTCTCTCTCAAACGCTTCGGAGGTGGGTTGCTCTCAAACGACAAAAGCCGTGTAATAACTCTAAGCAGCCACCAATTTATGGTGTAGGGGGTGGGCTATTTACAGCCACTGGGCAACCCGACCTGAATTGTCCGAAGTGACCCTGGGTCACTAAGGAGTTGACACGTGTTCAACGGTCAGATTTCAAACACTCACACGGCAACATTACTTGGGCTACAAGTAAGGCTGACTCATCCAACTCTGGATAAGATTTGCTTTCATAGTCTTCGCTCGAAGACATAGGATCTGGTTGAGCATCACTTCAGTCACTCTTACTTAGAACACTTGGACCCCACTTAACAGTACGGTGGTTCCTATGACTCAACAAAGAAGAAAAGGAAACAACGAAACATCTACGCCTTCGGTCTCCATAGTATTCACACAATGTCTTCTCATGTCATAGTCTTCAATATGATTATCTACATATACCACCACTGATGTCAATGTCTTCATACATTTTTAGGGGCCATCTCAGGTAGGTAAACCGAATCAATGAGGGACTACTACCTGTGTTATCCTGCAATTCTCACAAACACATTAGTCCCTCCACCAGGTTTGTCATCAATACTCCAAAACCAACTAGGGGTGGCACTAGATGCACTTACAATCTCCCCCTTTTTGGTGATTGATGACAAACTGGTTGAAGTTTTCAACAGGGATAAAAGGTATGTGAAATTGTAAAGGATAAAGGTATTGTTTTCGTAAGTAGCAAAAGGCTCCCCCTGAAGATGTGCATATAGGTGATTTGCCTTAGAATGCAAATGCACATGGCAGGTTGTACTTGTGGAGAACCTCTTCAACTTATGAAGACAATTCATCATGCACAATTGATATGTCGAATATAATGATATGCATAATGAGAAATGGACGTCTGCAATATTGACTAAGTGCGGAATATAAGGTAGCAGATGCGGAATTTATCATCGCATTACAGAGTAGCAGAAAAACGTAGCAGACGACCATCAGTTTAAGTGTTACAACTCAAAGAACCAAATGTAGCAAAAACGAGAATTATAATCACTAGGCAAAATATAAAGAACCCGCCCATATGGACCCGCTTGAAGACTATTAACTCATATGCTTCTCCCCCTTTTATCAGTAAGGACCAAAAAGGTTTGAAGACATAGAGCCTCTACTCGTTCCCAGTTGGAGCAGGGGAGGATGCAGGGTCGACGTTGGTGTTTGGCGGTGCAGAAGTTGTTGGTGCAGTGTCGATGCGCACTGAAGTAGGAGGAGGTGAGGTAGCATCATCTTGATCATCGATCACCCTGGCGTCAATTGTTGCAGCGGAGGAGGAGTATTCAGAATCTTCAAGAGATGGAGTTCGACGCATAACAGCATTCCTTGGAGGAGTGTCGTCAAACTTGAATCTCTCTGTGAAGCCATCGTCTTGAAGATCCGCTTCAGCACTCAGCAAGGGCAAACTCTTCCATGACCTCCGACAGGTTTCATGAGCAACAAAGGCATTCTTGGTGTCAAGATTGCGAATGCGATTGACGTCCACCAAGAGGCTTTGCATCTGACGCTTTAGCCAGTAGTGATGCTTATCATGTTTCTGATGGAGGGCAACCAGAAGCTCTCGGTTATTGAGAACACGAGATCGCTTCTGAGGCCTTTGGGCAATGGTGCTCTCAGTAGCTTCGGTTTCAGCGTGTCAAGGTAGACGAGTACGGCCAGCCAGAGGATAAATGCGTGAGACTGCTGGAACTCCTTCAATTTCCTGAGTGAAGCTCTGGTGATCAGCGTTGTGAAGACTAACAGGCTCTTTGGCAGGCTCTTGGTATATAGCTTCAGCTGACATATCAACCTCAGGCAAGAAGATATGATGGTTGCGAGCAGAGGGCTGATAGGTGATAGCTGAATGCAGCTTGATGAGGCGCATAATCCATGTGGCATAGAATTTCAGACCAAACAGATCAGAGCCAGACATAGCCAATTGCCTAATGAAGAAATCTTGAGCATTGAAGCTGATGCCATTGAAGATATAGAAGACCAAAGTCTTCATGGTGCCTTGAAGCTTGGCTGATGAAGAATGTCCTTTGACAGGCCATAGAGTACGCCTGATGATATGATAGATAGTGCATGGCAGGTACTCTAGATCTTCAATAAATAATTCCTTAGGATATTCATCATCACTTGGTAGAGGCTTCATCATGCTTAGCACTTGGCTCATGTTGGGCTTGCGCTTCTGAAAGATACTCTCCAAGGCTTCATTGTGCTATTGACAGCCAGATTCATACATATCTCCTGGAGTGGGCAGGCCAGTAATCTCAATGAGATCAAAGGCTTTGGCTTCATGATGGACATTGCCTGTCATCCACTCAAGGACCCATGTCTTCGGATCCCTGCTGTAGCCTCGAATGTGGAGGGTTCCATAGAATTGCAGAAGCAGCTCTTCATTCCAATGCTCCTTGTCAGTTACAAAATTTAGCAGGCCAGCATCACAGAAGCAATCAAGAGCTTCCTCCAGACAAGGAAGACCAGCAATAGCTTCAGTGCCAAGACGCATATGAGGGAAAATGCGCCCTTGATCACAGAGTACTCTTGAGTAATAACTGCGCTGCTGATGGCTCCAGAACCTATCTGATGATATTCTTGGCTTGGAATATGGGTTCTTGGCGCTGTCAAAGAAGGTGTTGTGCGCAGTGAAGCTATTGGCATTGAATGACCCTTGAGATGTTGCAATACCTGGAAACCATGGCAGTATTGGCTTAGGCTTCTGAACTTGACGCCTGTGCTCAACATGATGATCAAACTGAGGACTAGCAGCATGCGGTCCAGTAGTAGGTGGTGGAGTCAGAATGGGCCACCGGACTGTAATGAGCTGATCATCTTGGTTGTATGCTTGCTCAATTGTATGGGGCCTTGGAGGCGGAACAGGAGCAGAGACATTGGCTTCAGGTGCAGCACTTGCTTCAGGCGCCATCACATCAGGCACCACTATCTCTTCAGGTGCCACATTAGCTTCAGCCATGACCACGTCATTGGCTTCAGTGTTGATGGTGGCATCCTCTGAGTTTGTAACCTCCACTTCAGGAGCTGGAGGGTCGGACACGTTCTCCTCGAGAACAGGGGGTGTGGCAGGATGTTCTACTTCTGCTTGGGGCTGTTCTTCTCCTTGGGGTGGTTCTTCTTCGGCTGATGCAGCCGGAATATATTTAGTTGCTTTGGCTTCAGATTCTGTGGGGTTCACAGTAGGAGCAACATCAGGTACAGATGGTTGCTCTACTCCTTCTGGAACAGATGGGGTGACGACTTGAGGCCTTGGTCCTTTGCGAAGCCTGCGAAATGCTGGCGACGCCTAAGGGGATGGAGGTTGTTGGGCCTCAAAGTCTTCATCTTCAAGCACCGAACTGGTGTCTTGAGTTGGCTGAGGTGTGGCTAGTGTATCCTGTGGGTGATCAGCCCACAAGTCATCCTGTGCAATTGGTGTCAATGGACGACAAATGCTGATGCGTTCGCTGTTCGTAAGAACAGGCGAAGATTCAACATTGTACTCGATCTGAGGAAGGACTTCATCATCTTCAACATTATCATGAGGACCAATGTCTTCAGTTGCGGTGGGGTCAACAGCTGGCATATCTTCAGCCTCTGTGGGAGGAGGCTCATGGACTGTCATGCGACGTTCTCTGTGAGCTGATGCAGGGCGAGCAACTGATATGGGCTCGACAAAGATAGGCTCTTTGGAAGCAGCCTTATCCTTCTTTGTCTTGCGCTTCTTGGTAGGTGGAGCTTCATCAGTAGTCTGCTTGCGCTTGCGAGCTTCTGCTTCAGCCACCTTTGTCTTCTTGAGCTTGGAAGCAGTTGGGGTGACCTTAGGCTTCATGCCAGTCATGCTGGCGGGGAAGACTATGCGAGGCATTTCCTTCCTTGATTCATCAGCTTCGGGCACATATTGCTTCCTCTTTTTCTTGGCAGCCATCCTTGGGTTAATGCCAGGACGCCCAAGGGCCTTGCGCTTTTCAGCTTCATTGAATGCTCGAACGCATTTGGTAGTCAAGTCCTTAATTCGCTCATGAGAACCTTTAGCTTCATCACGCCTCTGGCAAAAGGCTTCCTTGAGCTCATGCATCATAACTTTGAAGTTTTTAATCTCTTGTACGCTGAGCTTGTCCACATGCTTCTTGAACTGAGCCTTTTCATAATCGATCTTTTGCTTCAGCTCAACAATTCTCTGAGCCAGAGCTAGCTCAGAAGCAATGGCGCCATGGAAGGAGACGCTGAAGCCAACTGGAAGTTGAAGATCATCGAAGCTGAGGTTGGGGGTGTCAAACCATTCATCAATGAAATTGTTGAGCACTTCCACGTCAAAGAGCGCAAATCATTGAAGATTTCAGCATCTTGCTTGCTCTTGATCAGTTGCTCCTGAGCATCGTCACCAAGATCCTCATCGCTCGAGAGATCAAGGGCTTCATTGGCAGTCTTCAGAACAGCGTCAGGAGTGAGAGCTGGACTGGGGTTGCGCGATGGCTTCTTCCTTAGTTGTCTGCTCTTGGAGATGCGAGAGTGCTCCTCAGACTGCACACTTGGTGCTGGTGGAGCAGTGGCCAAAGGCTACATTCTAGAAGCAATTGGTGGAGTGGTCTTCGAAGCCTTGGATTTCTTCTTCTTGGGCTTCGGGGTTGCAGGCGCTTCTTCAGAATCAGCATCATCTGCAGGTTGATCCACATCCGCCCCTTGAACCCTGATGTGACTGATGAGGCCTTCTAAGTTGTAGAAAGGCCCAACTAGGTTTGGTTCAGCTTCGCGCGTGCCATCAGCGCGGGGCGCAGAGGGGCCCGGATTGAAGTATAATCACCAATTCTTCTTGTTCTCTTTGGCTGATTTCTTGGCATATTGAAGATTTCGCTTGAACAAATTGTCGTCGCGACACCAGAACAGAGAGCTAGGATCAGCATCAGTAGGTTGAGGCCCTCTGACCATGCAAGGGTAGAAGCCTTGAGAAATGGCTTCCGCACGGGTCTTGGGGGGAAGATTTTTGTAGGTGATATCTCCCCATGGATGCTTGATGGAGTTCTTTTCAGCATACTCTTGGGTCACAAACCTATACATGACCACTGTTCAGCACAATATCTTCGAATCCATTGGATTCGGGCCTTCCTCTGATTATAATCCTCCTCTGGATCAGTCCTGTACATGTCAATGAGATCAGGAGGCAAATCTATGGAGGTGTAGCCACGGCGCTGTTTGCCACCCTTTCTAACTGTCTTGTCAGTTGCCATTGGCTTCAATCTGAAGGGCTTCAAACTGAATGGCTTCAAAACTAGCAAATGCTTCGGTCTGCTGGTCAGACAGGAACATGTACCTGTGACAGCATTAGAGATGCGAGGGAAGGGGAAGAGGTCATATGCATTCTCAGAAGTTTTTGAAGATAAATCAGTTTTGAAGACTTTGACCTCATAGCGCGAAGACATTCACTCATATGATGAGAGTTGGTTCCAGATTTGTACGAATCCACGAATAGGTACAAGTGAGGAATCTAACTATGTTTGAAGCATATGTGAATGTACTAGGCAAGATATGAGATGCACACATGATAGATCTACATATTTGTGTAGGCAGAAACCTCTTGTGGTAAAAGTGATGAATCTTTATGGATCAAGAAGATGGTAAAAGGAAAGTTTTATTTACCACACAATGAATTGCTTAGACGGAGTGGAGTTGGATGCCCAGCAGTTCGATCTTCCGTGCCCTAACTTGGCGACGGATGACAGCTACGGCGACGGCGGAGTGGATGATGTCCGCGGCCGGCGTGAGGACGGCGTCGACGAGGTTGCGACAGCAAAGCGCTTCGTCGCCTGCGTCGTCGAGAGCTAGCGGAGGCGCTAGGGTTGGTCATGGTGGAGAGGCGGTAGAAGAACTTTTGACCGTGATGGGACGTGCATTTATAAGCATGGGAGACGGCACAACGCAATTACGCAGGTGCCCCTGGCGGTTCACATACGAGGGACACGTGGCGGTCATGTAACGCATTGAGATTTGTCCCACGATCCCACGTACACCACGACTGTCGGAGTGGTCGTTCCGGCTTCTCCGGGTTTCAAGCATAAAGGATGGATCATTAAAATCAGATTTAAATTTTGTCTCCGTATCTTCTGCTGACAAGGATGCAGAGAACATATTCGACAGATTCAACAGAATGCATATGATTTGGACAGACAGAGTGTGATATGAGAAAGCATATAGAGGTTAGGGTCCAATCACATTCACTTAGTTCAAAAGATTCAAATACGAACACATAGCTATAAGTGAATGTTGTTGAGGACAGAACACAACTCTATATATATATAGCTATGTCTTCGTATTTGAATCTTTTATATAGAGTGTTAGGATGTGTGCCTGATTACAGGACATTTGAGGATTCTAAGATATTTAGCTCACACCGCAACTTGCAAAACCTTTTCTCAGCCAATGGCTTTGTGAAGATATCTGCCAGTTGCTCTTCAGTGTTGACGTGCATGATATCAATATCTTCCTTCATGACATGATCTCTGAGAAACTGATGACGAATTTCAATGTGCTTTGTCTTCGAGTGCTGAACTGGGTTCTTGGCAATCTTGATAGCGCTCTCATTATCACAGTAGAGTGGCACATGCTTCAGATGGACGCCATAGTCCTTGAGCGTTTTCTTCATCCAAGGAAGCTGAGCGCAGCAAGATCCAGCAGCAATGTATTCAGATTCAGTAGTGGAGAGTGATACACAGTTCTGCTTCTTTGAAGACCAACAGACAAGAGATCGTCCTAGAAAGTGACATGTGCCTAATGTAGACTTGTGATCAACTTTGTCACCAGCGTAATCAGCATATGAGAATCCAACTAGATCAAACTCTGAGCCCTTTGGATACCATAATCCTAGTGTTGGGGTGTAAGCCAAATATCGAAGTATTCGCTTCACAGCTAAGTGATGCAACTCCTTTGGTGCCGCTTGATATCGAGCACACATGCAAACACTAAGCATCATATTTGGCCTAGATGCACATACATAAAACAAAGAACCAATCATGGAGCGGTATACCTGTTGATTAAACTCTATACCATTGGCGTCGGGACCCAGATGGTGTTTAGCAGGCATTGGCGTTGAGTACCATTTGCAGTCTTGCATTCCAAACTTTTTCAGGCAGTCTTTAAGGTACTTCTCTTGAGATATGAAGATGTCATTGCTTTGCTGACGAATTTGAAGACCAAGGAAGAACTTCAGCTCACCCATCATGGACATCTGATATTGCTCTTGCATCATGTGACCAAACTCATCACTGTATTTTTGTTAGCGCAGCCGAAGATAATGTCGTCCACATAGATTTGGCAGACAAATAGTTCATCATCATATGTCTTCGTGAAGAGTGTGGGATCTAGGGATCCAGGTTTGAAGCCTTTGCTCTTCAGGAAGTCTTTGACTGTGTCATACCAAGCACGAGGCGTTTGTTTGAGGCCATACAGTGCCTTGTTGAGTTTGTATACCATATCAGGACGTTTTGGATCTTCAAAGCCACGTGGTTGTGCAACATACACCTCTTCTTCAATCCTTCCATTGAGAAAGGCACTCTTTACATCCATTCGATATAGAAGTATGTTGTGATGATTTGCATAGGCTAGCAGTATACGAATAGCTTCAAGTCTAGCCACAGGAGCAAATGTTTCATCGAAGTCAATCCCTTCGACTTGAGTGTATCCTTGAGCAAAGAGACGAGCTTTGTTTCTGACCACTTGACCATGCTCATCTTGCTTGTTGCGATAGATCCATTTGGTGCCTATTATGTTGTGCTTGCGAGGGTCAGGACGCTTGACAAGTTCCCACACATTGTTCAGCTCAAACTGTTGAAGCTCTTATTGCATTGCTTGAATCCATTCGGGTTCCATAAAAGCTTCAGCAACTTTCTTGGGTTCAGATATTGAGACAAAGGCAAAGTGCCCATAGAAATTTGCAAGCTGTGTTGCTCTTGAGCGAGTAAGTGGACCAGGAGCATTTTATGCTATCAATTATCTTCTCAACTTGTACTTCATTTGCAACACGAGGATGAGCTGGACAAAGATTTTGCTCTTGTTGTACATTGTCATCGTCAGGAGTGTTGTCTTCAGGCTGAGCATTGTCTTCAGGTTGATTTGGAGCAGAAATGATGAGTTCCTCGCCAGGTTGTGCCTCAGAAGGCATGATCTCACCGGTTCCCATTAGCTTGATAGATTCATTTGGTGAAGCCTCATCTAGCACATTTGTTAGGGACTCTCTTTGTGAACCATTTGTCTCATCAAACCGCACATCCACAGTTTCAACAGTTTTATAGAGAAAGATGTTGAAGACTCTGTAGGAGTGTGAGTCCTTTCCATATCCGAGCATGAAGCCTTCATGTGCTTTCGGTTGAAATTTTGACTTGTGATGAGGATCCTTGATCCAGCACTTAGCTCCAAATACTCTGAAGTAACTTACGTTAGGCTTGTTTCCAGTGAGGAGTTCATAGGACGTTTTCTTCAGAAGCTTGTGAAGATAAACACGGTTAATGATATGGCATGCAGTATCAATAGCTTCGGGCCAGAACCTTCTTGGTGTCTTGTATTCATCGAGCATCGTTTGAGCCATCTCAATTAGAGTTCTGTTCTTGCGCTCAACGATCCCATTTTGCTGAGGTGTATACGGGGCTGAGAATTCATCACTACTGGAATCTGGGTTTTTGCCATCAGCTAGCTCTTTGCCATCTGCCAGCTGATGGCAAAGAACTTCTTTGCCATCTGCTTATAAAAAACAGATGGCAAAGAACTGACAGATGGCAAAGAACATGGTTGCCAACAGCCAATTCTTTGCCATCTGCCAGCAGATGGCAAATAATCATTGCCATCTGCCAGCAGATGGCAAATAATCTTTGCCATCTGCGAGCAGATGGCAAAGAGGTAGCCAAATCCTGTTGTCGTCAGGGGGGGTAACGACATAGCAGCCCCACCTCTTTGCCATCTGCTGGCAGATGGCAAAGAGATGGGTTATTTTTTTTCAGGTAAAAAAACTGCGGGGTTAATTATCCCCTCCCTCTCTCCCCACCCATCCACATATGTAAAAGAAAAGGGAAACACTTCCTATCATACTTCCTACAAAACAAAATCGTCAGACCACTCATACGCGGTATCTCCATCATCGTTTGTAACAATATGACTTCATGCTTAAGAAAATTATGACGACACGATTGTCAATCCATTTGCTAGTGTATGTAATTGTATCTATATGCTTCCATCTTACTTGAAATCGTCAGACCACTCATAAAGCACTCATTTAACAAGGAAACTAGCCTGATCCTAAAAAACAAGGAAACTAGCCTATACCATGCGCAGTGATTAGGTAACAGATCGAACGTCCGGACGATGGTGCTCTAGCTCGCCCACCTCGTCGCCGTCGCTCACCCGCCCCGTCGCCGTCACTCACCCGCCCCGTCGCCGGCCCTCCCCCGCCCCGTCGCCGGCCCTCCCCCGCCCCGTCAGCCATCTCTCATTTCATTCCAGGTAAATTTTGCCTCCCCTCTGGATCTTGTATAATCTTCATGTTGTTGCTTTGAATTCCTTGTACCTAGCCCAGGCCCCTGCAACAAAATGAAACAAATTGGAAAAAAAAGTAGCTTAGATCAGGAGAAGTATCATGACCTCTAGTTGCTGAAAAGAAAAGAAAAAAAGAAAAAAAAGAAAGGAAGTACTAGGTCCCTAAGTTTGTTCAAGCAAAAAAAGATGCTTCTTTACTGAGTTTATTTATTTTTTCTGCGCCTCGCCCGCTTCCTCCCTTTCTCCCCCAAATCAATCGACCAGCTAAACCTAAACCCCACCCCCATCTCCGGCGAGCGAGCGGGCGGGCGGGATGGCGCGCGACGCGGATGCCTCACGCACCGGCGGGCGGGATGGCGCGCGGCGCGGATGCCTCACGCGCCGGCGGGGTCGAGCCCGCCGGCCAATCTGGGCGGCGCGGAGCTGCGCTCTGCCTCGGAAGAACCAACACCCTCCGCGACGTCGAGGGAGGCCATCGCCTTTAACCGCCTCAAGGGGATGGTAACCGCCTCTTTTTGTACTAAAATACATCTAGATACATCCATTTTTATTCATTTTGATGACAAGTATTTCCGGACGGAGGGAGTACATGGGTATTGATTTGGTCAATTCTTTGTGTACTGTGTTAATGTTTCCCAGGAGACTCTCCGGGTGAAAGATGAGGAGTTGCAGCATTCTTCTTCTTCTAACTTTCTTCTTTCCCATTTTACAGATTTGCTTAAAGATCACGGAAGCTTGGGTTGATGGAGTGCTTGTATTTAGTTTTTGTTTTGACCTTGTGAAACTTGCTACCTATGGATGAAACTGTGTAATATTGATGAAACTATGTATATGTACGGATGAAACTTGCTACTATTGGTAACATGTGTTGGATATATATATGTGTTCATGACTATTGGTAATATGTGTTGAATATGCTATATTGGTCATATAAATATATTTGTGTTTGATTTTCTGTGAAAATGAATTGATATAAGAAAAACAAAATTAAATGGGGCAATATAGACACTTTGCCATCTGCTGGCAGATGGCAAAGAGCTTTGCCATCAACTGGCAGATGGCAAAGAAACCACGTGTCATCCAAAGAAAAAATTTGGACTGGCCTATTTGGGCTCTTTGCCATCTGCCAGCAGATGGCAAAGAGCCTGCATCCTTTGCCATCTGCTGGCAGATGGCAAAGATCCTGCAGCTTTTGCCATCTGCTGGTTGATGGCAAAGTATGCCGTTATCCTTCTAACGGGGCTAACGCCGTTAAGAGGCTTTGCCATCTACCAGCTGATGGCAAAGGCACGGGCTCTTTGCCATCAGCCAGCAGATGGCAAAGAAGCCTTTGCCCACTGGAATTCAGACAAACTGTTTGCCATCTGCTGGCTGATGGCAAAGCCTTTGCCATCCTCCGACCATGCCTTTGCCATCTTCCATGGAAGATGGCAAAGTGCCAGATTCCAGTAGTGCATGAGTGATTCCCATTGTATCCAGATAAAGATCAAGGCCAGTGTTCTTGAACTCAGTGCCATTGTCACTTCTGATATGCTTGATCTTGATGCCATAGTTGTTCATGGCACGGTTGGCGAAGCGTCTGAAGACATCTTGCACTTCAGTCTTGTAGAGTATTATGTGCACCCATGTGTATCTTGAATAATCATCAACAATGACGAAGCCATAGAGACAGGCTGTGGTAGATAATGTGGAGTAGTGAGTAGGGCCAAATAAGTCCATGTGAAGCAGCTCAAAGGGTTTGGATGTCGTCATGATTGTCTTCGAGGGATGCTTGGCTATAGTCATCTTCCCAGCTTCACAGGCACCACATAGATGATCTTTCTTGAACTTGACTTCCTCGATGCCTACGACATGCTTCTTCTTTGCGAGAGTGTGCAAGTTCCTCATGCTAGCATGTCCTAGCCTCCGATGCCAGAGCCAACACTCTGAAGCTTTAGCTAGAAGACATACGGCCATCTGCGGTCCAGCTGAGAAATCTACCATATAGAGATCACCTTTTCTGTATCCTTCAAATACTAAAGACTTGTCAGATTCCATTAGTACAAGGCAACGAAATTTACCAAAGATCACAATCATGTTTAAGTCACAAAGCATTAAGACAGACATTAAGTTGAAGCCAAGAGATTCAACAAGCATGACTTTATCCATGTGCTGATCTCTTGAGATTGCAACTCTACCTAGACCCAACACTTTGCTTTTTCCAGTATCAGCAAATGTGATGTGACTCTTGTTAGATGGACATAAGGTTGAGTCCATGAGAAGATTTCGATCACCAGTCATATGATTTGTGCATCAGCTATCCATAATCCACCTACAATGCAGTTAGGAGGATAAGCTTCACCAAAAGCCAATATGAAGCATAAACATTTGACATATAGGTGGATTATGAAATCTTAGATGAAAGTTAGGACGGATAAGATATTTAGCAAGTGATTCATGAGCAGTATGAGCATTAAGTTATTTGGGCATTTGATCTTGTGCCCTACAAGTGTTTTAGGTCACCAGCAATAGCTTCAGAAGCATTTGATTTTCGGCTGGAGACCTTTCCCTGCAAGAGAAAGTTAGTTCTTCTTAACCACCCACATCTTCAGGGGTGGCTTAGAAGCAATGAGTCTAAGAGCAGCATCTGAGAATTTTGGCTTTGGAGCCCTAGCAAATAATCTTGCAGGAGGAGAATAATACTCATAAGAATAGGCAGAAAAATTCTTTGTTTTATTAATATAGCGGTTTGAAGAAACACGCTCATATTCATGGGTCTGAGTATGGTTTTCCTGCAAAACATCCGCGTTAGGGTGACTCAGGTGAGTCCTTTGTCTGTATGAAGCCTTAGGATCATATGAAGCCTTTGGTCTGGGGTTTGTCTTCTTCCGAGGAGGTGTCATGATAACATTTGCTGGAAGTTTCTCAAGACAACCTTTGGGTACCCAGATCTTCTTCATAGGTGGCCCGTTCCTGCAGTTAGTACCAATATACCTGGCAAATACTTCACCATTTTGATTCTTAAACAATTTATAGTTTGCATCAAAGGATTCATCAATGATAATAGGATTTGCACAAGTGAAGCCTGATAGGGTAGATGGATCCACTGAAGGTTCCTTTGCAGCAACCCATGTGGTTTTGGGATACTGCTCAGGTTCCCAATATGAACCATCAACATTCATTTTCCTGTCGAACCCAACACCCTCTTTCCTCGGGTTTCGGTTCAGTATCTGATTTTTGAGGACATCACATAGAGTGTGATTCCCTTTGAGGCTTTTGTACATCCATGTTTCAAGCAAAGTCTTCAACCTAGCATTTTCATCAGCAATAGTAGTGATATCCTCAGCGGAGGGGTTAGTTACCACATCAGTAGTTGAAGATATTGCAACAGTGGTAGCAGTAGAACATTCAGCAACAGATGTAGCGTTATCACGCTCAATGCATTTTAGACATGGTGGTTCAAACTCTTCGTGAGTAGAACTGATTTGTTGAGCAAGTAATGAATCACGCTCCTTCTGAACATCTTCATAACATACTCTTAGATTTTCATGATCAGACAAGAGAGTGTTATGATGACTTTGAAGCGTATTTAACTTAGCCTGAAGTCTCTGAAGACTTTCAACTAAGTTTTTCGACTGATCCATTTCTTCACCCAACATATCATTGCTCTTATTAAGCATTTTTTGAGCCTTTTCCAGAGCAATTTGTTCTTTAGTGGCAAGGGAAGCAAGCTTGACATAGCTGGGTCCAAATTCATCACCAGATTCATCATCACTAGATTCAGATGGATAGCATTCGGTTACCTTGGCACCTTTTGCTCATCGTCTTGAGAGATTCTTTGAATTCCTCAAATCCGGAACCATCACGAGTTTGATGACCTTCATAGACTTCAGAGAGACGGTCCCAGATAAGCTTCGCATGATCAAGATGCATGATGTTCCTAAACTGATTTTGAGACAGAGAGGAGCAGATGACGTCCTTCGCTGTGAGATTGAGAAGAGTGAACTTGCGAATGTCATCAGCTTCCCTCTTGCATAGATCGGTAAGACCAATCTTAGTGACGGTCCACAGCTCACTGTTAATCGCCATGAGACGTTTCTTCATCATGGCCTTCCACTTGGGATACTCGTGACTGTCAAACATGGGGCAAGACATTGTCTTCATTCCTGCGGTCGACATAACTAAAACTCCAGGTGGTTAAACCGAATCACACAGAACAAGGGAGTACGTTGCTCTGATACGAATTGAAAGTGCAGTATATCGACTAGAGGGGGGGTGAATAGGCGATTCTTCAATACATGGTAGTTTTGAGGACAAAAGATAAACTCAGTCCTATTAGTATGCAGCAGAAAGTAGACTACACTAGACTAGCCATAGTCATGTATTCAATGAAGTGAAAGCACGAAGACTAATAGCAGCTAGGCAGTAGGGATCGTGATGGAAGAAGGAATGAAGCCAAACATAACAAGTAGATACTCAGTGAAGTCAATCAGATAAGGCAAGCATGCAATGACTTCACAACATGCAACAGTAAGTAAAGGGAAGGAAAGGATAGAACCAGTAGCTCGGGGAGCACAGTGATTTGGTAGACCAGTTGCAGTTGCTGTGACAACTGTACGTCTGGTTAGGGAGGCTGAGATTTAACTCAGAAGACCGCGTCATCACCTTATTCCCCTTGAGCTAAGGACACCTAGTCCTCGCCCAATCACTCTGGTAAGTCTTCAAGGTAGACTTCCAAACCTTCACAGACTTCGTTCACCGGCGATCCACAATGACTCTTGGATGCTCAGAACGCGATGCCTAACCGGCTGGAGGAATGTGGGGACCCCGACTTAGAAGTCGAGATCACCGAATGCACGTGTACAGTGATCCCAGAGATCAATGCTCACTGAACACACAGAAGCTGAAATAACAAGAGTCTTACATCCATACAAATAGTCTTACACGAATTATGGCCATTATGGCCAAATCTTACATAGATAGAGCCTCACGGGCTGAATAGCAAATAACTCAAATAGCGGAAGTCTTCGATAAACGAGTAGAACCCATGCCATCTGCCTTAACCCTACAGGCATTCTGACTGGGATAGCGTCCTAGTTCGCATGTTCGTCTCCAAAGAACTCTTCCTCATAATCCTGTTCTTCCATGCCTGGCCAATTAAATAACCAGTGGCAAGCCAATGAGTACTTTGAATGTACTCGCAAGCAACCCATGATGTGGTTCACAGTAACAGTGCAGTTGAATAATAATGATCAATCTAGCAAGGCTAGAACAAATATTCTACCATCAAGTTAATGCATCAATAAACTTGCGTAACCTCGAAGACAGGTTACCGATATCAACATGAATATGATTCAACTCATCGAGTCAAGTCACCACCTTGACTCATATACACACGCATGGTTTCACAAACATTTGACGTAGCCCAAGAGTGGTTACCCAACTGTCCTTGACTGCGGCCACGGCTATTCGAATAGTTTGACACTCTGCAGAGGTTGTACACTTTACCCACAAGATCCGGGGAACTTCCGTGTCATCCACGACCCGCGGTACCTCAAGTACCCGGGGTAAGCACCCGGTCATTATCTTTCCTTAGACGACACTAACATAGAGTCCACTCATTGGTCCACGGCCCTCGGGTACAAACAATAGATCACGGGACTTGCCCTAATTTCAATGTCACGCATACCCGAAGGGACCAACGGTGTGTCCGGTGCCCTGTAAAAACAGTCATGGCCGCCTATCCAAGCACGACCCCGTCCCGGGAAAGACCTCAAGTCTTCCCGTCACTAGTAATGCGGGCACCATGCTAGTATCGAACTAAGTAATCAATAAAGCCCCGTCCCATAAGGGGTAGTGTGGTTGCACATGTATGGTTGGAATAACGGTCGCAACTTAAACCAATCCGTTTGAACAACACACACACTTGCCTTGGCACACCACTTCGTCATCAAGTGGTCACCCAACTCATCATCATCTCCCTCGGGCATGAATGGCACCCGACGGGGTTTTATGCAAAGACTTCAACCATGAAGGTTCATGTCACACATGCACCACTAATCATAACCACTAACCATATGCAAGTCATCTAGCACATAGCAAGATCAAGATCATGGCATGCATCATATGGTGGAATCACTAGGTCACTATCGTAACCCTAAGCATCATGCATCGGAAACAAACGGGTTCCGAAGAACAAGTGTATCATGGTCAAAGGGCTGCTTGCCTGGATTGGCTTGGTCTTCAAAGTCTTCAAATTCTTCTCCTTCTTCTTCCACAGCAACTTCGTCAAATACGGGATCTATACGTCGCATAATAACCACGGAAAAATAAGAATACAAACAAAACAGAAAAATCAAAGTGCTCAGAAAAATGTCAACTCATTTTTGTAAAATACTAGAGGAATTTCTAAGGTGGGGAAAATCTTAGTTGGAGTTTTGGAGTTACAGAATAGAATCTACTGATTTTTGAACAGGAGTATTACTGCTCAAATTTAAATTTAAATTTGAACAGTATAGCAAAGTTTCATGGATTTGAGTGAAAGTAGTACCATTAAATAGGTTGGGATATTACAAGATTTTAGGAGTTGGAATTACTTTATTTGGACCATTATTCTTTTCTGTAGAAATGTTTAAAACATTAACAGAAAAGAAAAAGAAAAAGGGTCCTGTGCACTAGGCCAGAGGGGGCCACAGTGCACGGCCCAGGCGGTCCAGCCCAACCGCACGGGAGCCTGCGCGCGCACGTCAGGTTTTTAAACCTGACGGGCGGGGCCCGTGGGTCAGTGGCACAGAGGAGGGGGAGAGAGGTGAGGGGGTGACAGGCGGGGCCCGCCTGTCATCTCTAACCCCACGGCCACGGCGACGGCGAGCTCACCGGCGAGGTTCCCGGCCACGGCGACGGCAACGGAGGGCAGGAACGTGACCAGCGTCGTGTCGCGGATGCAGGGGTGGTGGTGCGGCACGGCGGGGAGGTCTGGTTCGCCGGCGACGAGGTGGGACGGCGGAAGCTCGTCGGGAGGTGGTGGCTGAAGTTGTTTCCGACTGCAAACGGAGGGAAAAACAAGGGGGAAAGGATCAGTGAGGCGAGGGGGTTCCGAATCAGGTGAAAGGAGAGGCAGGGGAGGCCCGTACCACGAGATCACCGGCGGCCCGACGCAGCGGTGCTCTGGTCGATCCCGAGTACTGGGACCTCTTTGGGTCGAACTGAAGGTGCTGGGGGGCTCAGTGGAGAGGAGTGAGGCTGGTGGTGCTGCTGGAGAGGCTCGGGAGGGGCTATAAATAGGAGCTCGACGGAGGCCCGTGGTCTAGTGCGCCGGCGAGCTCCGGCTCGAGGCTACAGGGCACGGGAGGCCAAGGGAATGGGTCCGTGGAGTTCCTGGACGATCTCCACGTCCAGCTGAGGGAGAAAGAGAAGCGGGGGAGCGTCAGGAGCGTGCGCGCGTGCGAGGCAGAGGAGTGGCCGCCGCGGGCGGCCAGCGCGCGTGCGACGACGGCCACTGGAGGGCGCAGGAGGAGGGGGGACAGCGTCGGGGAGGTCGCGGACGTCGAGAGGCCTCGACTGGCGCGAGGGGGAGGCCCGAGGCAGGCTGTCGGGGAAGGCCGATTGGCCGAAGCTACAGTGCTTATCTGCACTGTTGCGTGCTCCAGAGCGCACGTTTGGCTGGCATCGCCGCGCTCTCGCCGTCCTGGTCAAACCCAACGTGTCCAGCAGCGTCTAGAAGGTCAGGGGGAAGTAAAGAATTGGCCTGAGGCCTTGGATGCCCTGGAGATGCTGAGAGAGAGTGAGAGTGCTGGTGAAATGGTGAAAACCTGTTGTCCAGCAAGGTAAAACAGGGCTTTCACCCCTCAATCATGGAGCTGGGGTGCTGGGGAAGTTACTGGTGGTAGCTAGTAACTCAATGATCATGTGGTAAGAAGTTGAGGCCATGGAGAAAAGTAAAAGTGTTCAAGTTGGAGGTTTTAGCAATTCTGCAGAAGGTGTTTGATCAGTGTTTGGTCAAGTAAATGACCTCCACCTGACATGGCACTTAACAGGGTTGAAAGACATGAGAAAATAGGGTGCTTCACCAAACTTGGGCTCATTTGAAGAAACTAGCCAATGTAACTTTGGTGAACCCTAGAAATCAACAGAAACAGTTTCATCTTGATTGAGTCAAGCTAATCATCTCCCCTTGATGCACCACTTGGTGTAGCATCATCATTTGGGGTATTGATCATGCCCACAAAGTTTGAAGCTCCAGATAAAAAGTTGGTAATGTAAAGTTGTTCAAATTTGCATTTGAACAGAAAGGGTATTGAGGTGATCTGATCAAGTTGCTCTATTCCAAATCTTGTGCCAATTGGTCTAGATGCCTTATTAGGTTATTCTAGCATGTGCACCAAGTTTGAGAGCAATTGGACAAGTTTGGCAATGTAAAGTTGCTCAAACATCAAATATGGACAGAATGGTTATGTAGGGGTTTGAGGATGTTTTCTTGCTTCCCAAGGCATGGGACTTGGCAAGATCGTCAAATATGTCATATATGACATGATAGAATTTCCCTGGAATTTTGGAGAAAGTTTCCTTTGTAAATATTTCAAAAGCTTGAAATATCCAGAAAGGGTTTTAGAGGGTTTAGCCCATTATTTTGAACATGACCAAGTGTTGAAACTCTTATATATGGACAATATATGTCCTCTGAGTCTCTCTGAGTTTTGGCAAATATTTTTGAAACAGTTAAATAATTTTCCCCTATTAAAGACCATTTATGGCCTTAAGAAAAAGCTTTTAAATAAAATAGGAAAATAACTTTTAAAATTATACCTTTGTGGTTTCTGGGAGTCCTATGACTACTAGGTCTCAAATAAACCTTTTGAAATAATTTTCTCACCCTAAATCAAGTACTTGCAGTGCAAATCTCAATTCAGGGGTTTTTGGAAAACTAAATTTATAAAAATACTTTTTGGCCAAATTAATTTTGTAAGAAAATACTATACTGTCATATAACACTTGGCATGATCATTGGGCAGAAGTTTTGGGTATGGAGATGAAATCTACAAGAGATCATAGTTGACTTTAATGAGCACAAGAAAGAGCACATGAAGAAAACTCAATTCCAAATAAAAGCCAAATGATGCTAAAAAATTTTGCTGGTCCAAATTTTCATGCTTCAAAGATACAAATAACATGTTTCAAAATGCAGGGTGTGACAGACCTACCCCCCTTACAAGAATCTCGTCCCCGAGATTCCTAAACTAGGGCTTAAAAGAGGTCGGGAAACTCGGATCTAAGATAGTCTTCTCGTTCCCAGGTTGCTTCTGCTTCGGTGTGGTTGCTCCACTGGACCTTGAAGTACTTGATGGTACGGCTTCGCGTACGTCGTTCTGCTTCGTCCAGAATGCGAATGGGCTTCTCGCAGTAGGTCAAATCAGGCTACAGATCAATGGCTTGGTGATCCACATCCTTGTAGAGATTGGGCTTGTCTGGAACTTGGAGACATTTCCGGAGTTGTGACACATGGAATACATTGTGCACATCGGATAGCTGAGGTGGTAGTTCCAACTGATAAGCCACTTCTCCTCGTCGGTCGGTGATCTTGAAAGGGCCAATGAACCTTGGCGCGAGCTTCCCCTTGACGTGGAAACGCTTGGTTCCCTTCAGACGGGTTACCCGCAGGTACACATGATCTCCGACACGGAAACTCATGTCTCGGCGTCGAGTGTCAGCATAACTCTTCTGCCTTGACTTGGTTGCCTTTAATCGCTCTCTGACTAGTTGGACTTGCTCTTCTGCTGTGCGGAGAATATCCGGTCCAAAGACTAGTCCTTCTCCAGTCTCCGACCAATTGAGGGGTGTGCGGCATCTGCGTCCGTACAACACCACAAATGGTGCCATCTGAAGGCTTGACTGGTAACTGTTGTTATAGGAGAACTCGGCAAAAGGGAGACAGTCTTCCCACTTGGCTCCATACGCCAGGACACAGGCTCGGAGCATGTCTTCGAGAATCTGATTGACTCGCTCAGTCTGACCTCCGGTCTGTGGGTGGAAAGCTGTGCTGAAAGAAAACTTGGTTCCCAAGGCTTCTTGGAATCTTCCCCAGAACCTTGAAGTGAACTGGGTGCCTCGATTTGACACAATCTCCTTGGGAACACCATGAAGACTTACGATTCGGTTGATATAGAGAGTTGCCAGCTGGTTGCCTGAGTAGGTAGTCTTGACAGGAATGAAATGGGCCACCTTGGTCAAATGATCGACTATGACCCAGATAGAGTCATGATGATCGACTATGACCCAGATAGAGTCATGTCCTCTATTCAACCTTGGTAATCCAGTGATGAAGTCCATTCCGACTTTATCCCACTTCCACTCAGGAACCTTGAGGGGTTGAAGCAATCCAGCAGGTCGCTGATATTCAGCCTTGACCCTTTGGCACACATCACACTTTGCAACATAGGTTGCAATCTCTCTCTTCATCCCGTGCCACCAGAATCGTGCCTTCAAGTCTTGGTTCATCTTGGTTCCTCCGGGGTGGATGGAATACGGAGTGTCGTGGGCTTCTTGCAGAATCAGCGTCTTCAGCTCCGTGTTGTTTGGTACGCAGAGGCGACCTTTGTACCAAACAATCCCGTGCTCGTCTTCGGAGAATCCTGGGGCCTTGCCCAGCTTCATCTTCTTCTTGATACCTTCAATGCTTGCGTGTCCATCTTTAGCCTTCTTGACGTCGTCCAGCAGGGTTGGTCTGACTTCCAAATGATCCAGAAATCCGGGGGTGACCAAATCCAAACTGAATTGTTCGATCTCCTTAAACAAGGCTGGCTGCCTTTTCTCAATAATGGCATTCAAAGAGCTAGCCTTCCTGCTTAAGGCATCGGCCACCACGTTAGCCTTCCCAGGGTGATACTGAACACTGAGGTCATAGTCTTTGATGAGTTCCAACCATCTCCGCTGCCTCATGTTCAATTCCTTTTGGGTGAAAATGTACTTCAGACTTTTGTGGTCTGTGTAAATCTCACACCGTTTCCCTAGGAGGTAATGCCGCCATGTCTTCAAGGCATGAACTACTGCCGCTAGCTCAAGATCGTGAGTAGCGTAGTTCTCCTCATGGGTCGTAGCTGCCTGGAGAGGTATGCTATGACGCGGCCTTCTTGCATCAGAACGCTTCCAATCCGGTTCGAGAGGCATCACAATATATCATGAACTCCTTGTGAATATCAGGTGTTGCCAGAACTGGGGCGGTGGTCAATCTCTTCTTGAGCTCTTGGAAGCTCTCTTCGCATTTTGGCGTCCACTCGAACTTCTTGTCCTTCTTGAGGAGCTGAGTCATTGGTCGTGCAATGCTAGAGAATCCTTCCACGAATTTGCGGTAATAGCCCGCTAGTCCGAGGAAGCTTCTGACTTCCTTGACGGTCGTTGGAGATTGCCATTGGGTCACAACTTCGATTTTTGCAGGATCAACAGATAATCCTTCCTCGGTCAAGACATGACCAAAGAATCCAATTTTATGCAGCCATAACTCACACTTGCTGAATTTGGCATACAGTTGGTGCTCACGAAGCTTGTCTAGGACCATCCTCAGGTGCTGCTCATGCTCTTCCTCCGACTTCGAGAACACAAGAATGTCATCAATGAAGACAACAACAAACTTGTCCAAATATTCCATGAAGACTTTATTCATGAGATACATGAAGTAGGCTGGGGCATTGGTTAACCCAAAAGACATGACCGTGCACTCGTACAGGCCATATCTGGTTACGAATGCCGTCTTTGGAATATCTTGGGGTCTGATCTTCAGCTGGTAATACCCAGATCTGAGGTCGATCTTGGAGAATACCTTGGCTCCGCTGAGCTGATCACACAGATCTTCGATCTTGGGAATTGGATACTTGTTCTTGATTGTAACTTCATTGAGGGAACGATAGTCAATGCATAAGCGTATGGTACCGTCCCTCTTGGCCACGAACAGAACAGGAGATCCCCAAGGGGAGGCACTTGGGCGGATAAATCCCTTCCTTAGCTGTTCTTCCAGCTGCTTCTTCAACTCGGCTAATTCTTCCGTCCCCATTCTATAAGGCTTCTTATAGATGGGTCCTGCTCCGGGCACGAGCTCGATGATGAACTCAATGTCACGGTCAGGGGGCATTCCCTGTAGTTCATCCGGAAAGACATCATGATACTCACGTACCACCGGTACTTGATCTAGCCCAACTTCAGACAGACAGTTGACTTTAGTGGCTTGAGCGGAAGAGGAGTTGGGAGCAAACTTGACTTCGACTCCTTGGTCATTGGTCACAGTGACTGTCCGATTGGCACAGTATAACAAGCCTTGGTGCTTGCTGAGCCAATTCATGCCTAGGATCACATCCAAGCCTTGCGATCTCAGGACGATAAGGTCTGCTAGGAAGTCTACACCGTTAATGGTAATACTGACTCCTTTACAGCCTATCTTGGCTCTCATCTCGGCTCCGGGGGTTTGTACCACCATAGGGTTATTCAGGGGTGTAGGGGTCATGCCACTTTTTAATGCAAATCTTTGAGTGACAAATGAATGCGTTGCTCCAGAATCAAACAAGACAGTTGCAGGTGCTGAGTTGACAAGGAACATACCCAGCACGACGTCCGGGTCTTCCTGGGCTTCTTCAGCAGTGACGTGATTCACACGCCCCTTCCCATAGTTCGGTGGATTGCGGGGGGCTGGGTTCCTTGGTGGCATTCCACGGCCTTGTCCCTGGTTCTGCGCATTGGGGCGCGGGGCATCAGGCTTCTTGTTGGGGTACACCCTTGAGATGTGTCCAGGCTGACCACATCCAAAGCAAGTGACTTGGTTTGGAGTGTTGATCTTGTTGCTACCACTGGTATTGGGGTTGAAAGCTGGCCTGGGGTTGGCACGAGGTGCAGGAGCTCTTGGCTGCTGATAGGTTGGCTTGGCCGGGGCTGACTGCCATGGACAAGGTTTCTGGTTGCTGGAACATCCCTTACTGACCAACTTGCGCTTGCGAGTGTCTTCCAAAGCACGCCGCTTGTCTTCAAGCATAAGTGCCTTGTTCACCAGGTCAGGGAAAGACGGGCTGTCGCACACGACAAGCGAGTATTGCAGAGTCTGATTAAGGCCTTCCATGAAGCGATCCCTCTTGGCAGCATCAGTGCTGACATCTTCAGGGGCGTACCTTGACAGAACACTGAACTTCTGCATGTACTCCTTGATAGTGCCACTTCCTTGCTTCACGGCTTGGAACTCGCGCTTTTTGATAGCCATGATTCCGGAAGGAATGTGGGCCTTGCGGAATTCTGCCTTGAAGTTAACCCAAGTGATGTCTTGTTCAGCATGCATGACCTTGAATCCATCCCACCAAGCTCTAGCAGTCCCCCCGAGGCAGTGGGCTGCATAAGCCACCTTCTCGCGGTCTTCGGTGCATCCGACTAGTTCCAGAATTTCCTCGATGGAAAGGACCCAGTCGTCTGCATCTAGGGGTTCAGCCGTCTCGATGAAGGTTGGCGGTGCATGCTTCTTGAACTCTGCCAACGTAGAACGTCCATTGCCATTCCCCGCCGGCTGGCGGTTGTTGGTGACAGCTTGAGCAATCAGCTGGAGAGCTGCAGTGTTTGCTTGGCGTTCCTCTCGGAAAGCTTGGAGAAGCTGAGCCATGTCCATGCTTGGAGGAGGTGGTGGTGGAGCTTGGTCGTTGGTTTGGTCGTGGCCTTCCTCTGGCTAAGAGGATGCTCCGGCTTCGGGCTGCTGGGTAGAGGTACCAGTACGAGTTACAACAGGCATCCTGTTGGAGCGGTAAAAGGTCTCATGACTCGGAAGAGGGAAAGAAAGATAGATGGGTGCCTAGTAAGGGGGTGGGTGTGACACTAAATCAAATCATGCAAGGGCCGAAAGGCCAAAACACATTCGTTAAAATCCAAATAGGTGATGTAGTCGTTTACACATTCCCGAAGGAAGAATACGACATACATCCAGACACAACAAAAGCAAACACTAGATGGTTTCATATGAACCATACAAGGACTCGACTGCGCATAGGGGTTACACGACCTATCCTACCGTAGAGGTTACAACTGGCATATTCGAGTAGCGAATAATGCCTAAGCGGCGGAATGCTCGGTCGTGTATTCCAGCTCTTCTGGGTCTTCCTCCTTGTCTTCATCTGTCTGGGCTCCCTTGTCGCTTGAGGTTGTGGGGGAGTGGAGGAGTTGGATACGACGGTGCTTCGTCGGTGGTGCAAGGAAAAGCTTGCGATATTCCCTTGCCGTCATCCGGCGTCGCCGAGGTGGTTCTTCACCCTTGGAAGATACATCCTTGGAGGGCCTTCCGCCTCGATATGCGATAGCGGATTGTCCAGAAGGTGCTCCTTCCTTCTTGATCCTGTTTGCCTTCTCTTGAGCTCGATGAAGAAGTGCCTAGGTCTTGTGAAGTTCTTCTCAAAGCTTCATTGATTCCGAGGCCAAGTCTTGTGCCAAGCTGTCGGCACACAGACTGAAGTAGGTCTGGAACCGAAGCGAGAGTCCTTCCTTCAGTGGAGGGGCTAGTGCACTGCTTTATTCGTCACCTTCCTTCCGGTAAGGTAAGAAGCGAGTTGCCATCTTGGCTGCCATCTCCGGAAGAAGCTCGCGGAGACGGGTTAATGCCTTGAGTGCAGCAGCCTCGACAGCGAGTGGTAGTGTGGCCATCTGGGGTCCCTCGAAGAACCAACTTGTGGGAGGATCGTTTGCCTTCACGATCACTTCCACATGGTACTCCACCTCAGTGTCGCTCACCCAATGCTCAAGGTAGGTGAGGATGGGTGCTCGGTGGAACTGACACTCCTGGAGGCTATCCTCGAGAAGTAAGGGAAACCCAGTGGTCAGGTGCTCTTCGGGTACAGCGGCCATCTACAAAGGTGGAATAGGAGGGGTTAATAAGCTGAGGATATCTCAGGTTTAGAAAAGAAGAGAGGTTCAGAAGGTTTTGAAAAAGGGTCTCATCTAACTAACGCCCATGCTAACTAAGGCTTCCTACAGTTAGGATGGCTCTGATACCAGCTCTGTGGGGACCCCGACTTAGATGTCGAGATCACCGAATGCACGTGTACAGTGATCCCAGAGATCAATGCTCACTGAACACACAGAAGCTGAAATAACAAGAGTCTTACATCCATACAAATAGTCTTACACGAATTATGGCCATTATGGCCAAATCTTACATAGATAGAGCCTCACGGGCTGAATAGCAAATAACTCAAATAGCGGAAGTCTTCGATAAACGGGTAGAACCCATGCCATCTGCCTTAACCCTACACGCATTCTGACTGGGATAGCGTCCTAGTTCGCATGTTCGTATCCAAAGAACTCTTCCTCATAATCCTGTTCTTCCATGCCTGGCCAATTAAATAACCAGTGGAAAGCCAATGAGTACTTTGAATGTACTCGCAAGCAACCCATGATGTGGTTCACAGTAACAGTGCAATTGAATAATAATGATCAATCTAGCAAGGCTAGAACAAATATTCTACCATCAAGTTAATGCATCAATAAACTTGCGTAACCTTGAAGACAGGTTACCGATATCAACATGAATATAAACCCTCGGGTACAAACAATAGATCACGGGACTTGCCCTAATTTCAATGTCACGCGTACCCGAAGGGATCAACGGTGTGTCCGGTGCCCTGTAAAAACAGTCATGGCCGCCTATCCAAGCACGACCCCTACCCGGGAAAGACCTCAAGTCTTCCCGTCACTAGTAATGCGGGCACCATGCTAGTATCGACCTAAGTAATCAATAAAGCCCCGTCCCATAAGGGGTAGTGTGGTTGCACATGTATGGTTGGAATAACGGTCGCAACTTAAACCAATCCGTTTGAAAAACACACACACTTGCCTTGGCACACCACTTCGTCATCAAGTGGTCACCCAACTCATCATCATCTCCCTCGGGCATGAATGGCACCCGACGGGGTTTTATGCAAAGACTTCAACCATGAAGGTTCATGTCACACATGCACCACTAATCATAACCACTAACCATATGCAAGTCATCTAGCACATAGCAAGATCAAGATCATGGCATGCATCATATGGTGGAATCACTAGGTCACTATCGTAACCCTAAGCATCATGCATCGGAAACAAACGGGTTCCGAAGAACAAGTGTATCATGGTCAAAGGGCTGCTTGCCTGGATTGGCTTGGTCTTCAAAGTCTTCAAATTCTTCTCCTTCTTCTTCCACAGCAACTTCGTCAAATACGGGATCTATACGTCGCATAATAACCACGGAAAAATAAGAATACAAACAAAACAGAAAAATCAAAGTGCTCACAAAAATGTCAACTCATTTTTGTAAAATACTAGAGGAATTTCTAAGGTGGGGAAAAAATCTTAGTTGGAGTTTTGGAGTTACAGAATAGAATCTATTGATTTTTGAACAGGAGTATTACTGCTCAAATTTGAATTTAAATTTGAACAGTACAGCAAAGTTTCATGGATTTGAGTGAAAGTAGTACCATTAAATAGGTTGGAATATTACAAGATTTTAGGAGTTGGAATTATTTAATTTGGACCATTATTCTTTTCTGTAGAAATGTTTAAAACATTAACAGAAAAGAAAAAGAAAAAGGGTCCTGTGCACTGGGACAGAGGGGGCCACAGTGCACGGCCCAGGCGGTCCAGCCCAACCGCACGGGAGCCTACGCGCGCTCGTCAGGTTTCTAAACCTGACGGGCGGGGCCCGTGGGTCAGTGCCACAGAGGAGGGGGAGAGAGGT
Organism: Secale cereale; assembly: GCA_902687465.1. Taxonomy (NCBI): domain Eukaryota; kingdom Viridiplantae; phylum Streptophyta; class Magnoliopsida; order Poales; family Poaceae; genus Secale; species Secale cereale. The sequence continues at coordinate 411,940,117 of LR738712.1, forward strand.
GAGGGGGTGACAGGCGGGGCCCGCCTGTCATCTCTAACCCCACGGCCACGGCGACGGCGAGCTCACCGGCGAGGTTCCCGGCCACGGCGACGGCAACGGAGGGCAGGAACGTGACCAGTGTCATGTCGCGGATGCAGGGGTGGTGGTGCGGCACGGCGGGGAGGTCAGGTTCGCCGGCGACAAGGTGGGACGGCGGAAGCTCGTCGGGAGGTGGTGGCTGAGGTTGTTTCCGACTGCAAACGGAGGGGGAAACAAGGGAGAAAGGATCAGTGAGGCGAGGGGGTTCCGAATCAGGTGAAAGGAGAGGCAGGGGAGGCCCGTACCACGAGATCACCGGCGGCCCGACGCGGCGGCGCTCCGGTCGATCCCGAGTACTGGGACCTCTTTCGGTCGAACTGAAGGTGCTGGGGGGCTCAGTGGAGAGGAGTGAGGCTGGTGGCGCTGCTGGAGAGGCTCGGGAGGGGCTATAAATAGGAGCTCGACGGAGGCCCGTGGTCCAGTGCGCCGGCGAGCTCCGGCTCGAGGCTACAGCGCACGGGAGGCCAAGGGAATGGGTCCGTGGAGTTCCTGGACGATCTCCACGTCCAGCTGAGGGAGAAAGAGAAGCGGGGGAGCGTCAGGAGCGTGCGCGCGTGCGAGGCAGAGGAGTGGCCGCCGCGGGCGGCCAGCGCGCGTGCGACGACGGCCACTGGAGGGCGCAGGAGGTGGGGGGACAGCGCCGGGGAGGTCGCGGACGTCGAGAGGCCTCGACTGGCGCGAGGGGGAGGCCCGAGGCTGTCGGGGGAGGCCGATTGGCTGAAGCTACTGTGCTTGTCTTCACTGTTGCGTGCTCCAGAGCACGCGTTTGGCTGGCATCGCCGCGCTCTCGCCGTCCTGGTCAAACCCAACGTGTCCAGCAGCGTCTAGAAGGTCAGGGGGGAAGTAAAGAATTGGCCTGAGGACTTGGATGCCCTGGAGATGCTGAGAGAGAGTGAGAGTGCTGGTGAAATGGTGAAAACCTGTTGTCCAGCAAGGTAAAACCGGGCTTTCACCCCTCAATCATGGAGCTGGGGTGCTGGGGAAGTTACTGGTGGTAGCTAGTAACTCAATGATCATGTGGTAAGAAGTTGAGGCCATGGAGAAAAGTAAAAGTGATCAAGTTGGAGGTTTTAGCAATTCTGCAGAAGGTGTTTGATCAGTGTTTGGTCAAGTAAATGACCTCCACTTGACATGGCACTTAACAGGGTTGAAAGACATGAGAAAATAGGGTGCTTCACCAAACTTGGGCTTATTTGAAGAAACTAGCCAATGTAACTTTGGTGAACCCTAGAAATCAACAGAAATAGTTTCATCTTGATTGAGTCAAGCTAATCATCTCCCCTTGATGCACCACTTGGTGTAGCATCATCATTTGGGGTATTGATCATGCCCACAAAGTTTGAAGCTCCAGATAAAAAGTTGGTAATGTAAAGTTGTTCAAATTTGCATTTGAACAGAATGGGTTTTGAGGTGATCTGATCAAGTTGCTCTATTCCAAATCTTGTGCCAATTGGTCTAGATGCCTTATTAGGTCATTCTAGCATGTGCACCAAGTTTGAGAGCAATTGGACAAGTTTGGCAATGTAAAGTTGCTCAAACTTCAAATATGGACAGAATGGTTATGAAGGGGATTGAGGATGTTTTCTTGCTTCCCAAGGCATGGGACTTGGCAAGATCATCAAATATGTCATATATGACATGATAGAATTTCCCTGGAATTTTTGGAGAAAGTTTCCTTTGTAAATATTTCAAAAGCTTGAAATATCCAGAAAGGGTTTTAGAGGGTTTAGCCCATTATTTTGAACATGACCAAGTGTTGAAACTCTTATATATGGACAATATATGTCCTCTGAGTCTCTCTGAGTTTTGGCAAATATTTTTGAAACAGTTAAATAATTTTCCCCTATTAAAGACCATTTCTGGCCTTAAGAAAAAGCTTTTAAATAAAATCGGAAAATAACTTTTAAAATTATACCTTTGTGGTTTCTGGGAGTCCTATGACTACTAGGTCTCAAATAAACCTTTTGAAATAATTTTCTCACCCTAAATCAAGTACTTGAAGTGCAAATCTCAATTCAGGGGTTTTTCGAAAACTAAATTTATAAAAATACTTTTGGGCCAAATTAATTTTGTAAGAAAATACTATACCTTCATATAACACTTGGCATGATCATTGGGCAGAAGTTTTGGGTATGGAGATGAAATCTACAAGAGATCATAGTTGACTTTAATGAGCACAAGAAAGAGCACATGAAGAAAACTCAATTCCAAATAAAAGCCAAATGATGCTAAAAATGTTTGCTTGTCCAAATTTTCATGCTTCAAAGATACAAATAACATGTTTCAAAATGCAGGGTGTGACAAGGAAACACATTCCTCAAGTGTAATAAGTCTTCAGGTCACACAGATTGAAAGACTTCAGTGATGCCTAACACTCTTTGGCTCTGGGTGTTTTGGCTTTGTCCTCGAAAGGATTTCTCTCTCAAACGCTTCGGAGGTGGGTTGCTCTCAAACGACAAAAGCCGTGTAATAACTCTGAGCAGCCACCAATTTATGGTGTAGGGGGTGGGCTATTTATAGCCACTGGGCAACCCGACCTGATTTGTCTGAAGTTTCCCTGGGTCACTAAGGAACTGACCCGTGTTCCAACGGTCAGATTTCAAACACTCACACGACAACTTTACTTGGGCTACAGGTAAGGCTGACTCATCCAACTCTGGATAAGATTTGCTCTCATATTCTTCGCTCGAAGACATAGGATCTGGTTGAGCATCACTTCAGTCACTCTGACTTAGATCACTTGGACCCCACTTAACAGTACGGTGGTTCCTATGACTCAGCAAAGAAGAAAAGGAAACAACGAAACATCTACGTCTTCGCTCTCCATAGTCTTCACACAATGTCTTCTCATGTCATAGTCTTCAATATGATTATCTTCATATCCCACCACTGATGTCAATGTCTTCATACATTTTTAGGGGTCATCTCCGGTAGGTAAACCGAATCAATGAGGGACTACTACCTGTGTTATCCTGCAATTCTCACAAACACATTAGTCCCTCCACCAGGTTTGTCGTCAATACTCCAAAACCAACTAGGGGTGGCACTAGATGCACTTACAGAATCAGAGTTAACGAATAGCACAAAGATCGAGTTCATACCCTAACTCGGCGGTGAACTCGCTATGGCGGTAACGGCGGGGCAGATTGCCATTGAAGGCGGCGGAGACCAGCGGCGGGAGGTCGCTGGTGGCGGGGAGATGATCCGGACACCCGAGATGGCAGAGCAGGTCACGCGTGGGCTAGAAAGTTTTGGAAAGTTTTACATAATTCAAATCGTCGTTATATATAACCTGACCCTGTCGGTGTGACCGAGTGGAACAACTCGGTGGCACCGAGATGCAAAACTGCTAGCAGTTACTGCAACTCGGTGTGACGGAAAAGTTCAAATCGGTTGCACCGATATTGAAAACCTAGATCAACTGAGTGAACTCGGTGTGACCGAAATGGATGACTTGGTCATACCGAAATGCATAAAGAGGTTTTCGTAGTTTAAATCTATGACGAATCGGGGACTCTGAGTGCTCCTCACACAGATTGTTTCGAATCTGACTTGATCAAACTTTGTGATGTAGCATGAATAGAGTTTGAGATGAGAAAAGCATAGTTAGCTAGAGCGGGTTCTGAGGGAATTTTGTCCATCCATTTGGCAAAAGAGAAAAAGCCAAACAATCAAAGCAACAAATGGATGTCCTCGAATGAGAAAAATATGCATTCAAAATGCTCACATAATAAGATAGCAAATGAAACATGTGGCAAAGCATGCACAACCATTCTAGCATTTATCAAGTAATTGGCGATGACTAGGTCATCTATATATGAGTATATTGACTTATGAGTCAAATGAGAACATTTGATCATAGGTCATACTCATCGTTTAGGCACAAGTGGGGTTACCACTTTTACATAAAGCATTGTTGTGTTCACATCATTAGAGTTGCTTTAGCTCAATTGAATAAAGTAAAGCTCCCCCTAGATGTGATATCCCCCCTAAGAGGGATGAACTAACCTTAGGTTGTGTCGATGATGACTTCATGTAGGTGTTGTAGATGTGGATGCTCAATGTTGATGTAGATCATTTGGCGCAATCCACTGGAGTGAGTTGCACTTTCAATACCTACATGGGTTAGTCCCACAAGGAACAAACAACGGTACCCATAGACATAGAGTGAATTGCACACAAGATGATGTCCATGAAAGCATTTGGTTAACTTGTCACTTGTCTTACCAACAAGAGGGTTTGTGACTCCTTGAACTAGTGCAAGATATGGAAGTTGTTTGCACTTGTCCTCACCAAAATGATATGAGTGAAGTATGTTGGCGGAGTCACCCTCAAGAACTCTCTAGTTCTTCTTCTTCTTCGGGATCCACACCATCTTGATGGGAATCCTAGGAGTTGTAGATGTACTTGATGAAGTAGAACTTGAAGTAGTATTGGGAACCCACTTGACCAAGACCTTAGGAGCTTCTTCAAATGCATCAACCTCGTCTTGAAGCTTATCCTTGCCCTTTAGCTTATGGTCTTGTGGTGGAAGATCATCTTGTGCTTGTGTCCCTTGAAAAGAAGTAGGATCATACTTCTCTTGTTGAGGAACAAACTTTGTCTTGGGGTATTGATCTTTTTCCCACTCAACTCCATTGGCATTTAACTTTCGTTCAAAACCAACACCTTGATTCTTCTGGTGTCTTACTTGCTTGCGTAGAATTTCCTCAAGTTGCTTACTTCCGGCAAACCTCTTGTAAACACCTTTCTCAATAATTCCCTTCAGTAAGCTATTTTCATGCTCAAGTGTAACTTGGCTAAGAGAATCATTAGTGTAATCAAGAGAACTACTAGAAGCAACAATATTGTATTTATCATGATTGTTGTTACTACTAGAGGAAGAATCTTTCTTGTTCTTGTTGCTAGATTTTACTTGTGGCATATAAGTAGACAAGAGTAAATGCTTGGCAATGTAAGAAGAACTTTTCTTGCGAAGATCATCATTGATTGCTTAGAAGAACTCATGCTCTTTGTCAAGGTTGAGCTTTTCAAAGCATAACTTCTCATGAGTCTTTAAAAGTTCTCGATGATCTTCCAAGGTAGTTTCATGAGCTAACTTAAGAGTGCTTAATTCTTTAGTTAGACGCTCAATCTTCTCCTTATCATTGTCATTCGTTTTATCTTGATTAGCATGATTAATAGCAATTTCTTCATAGGTTTCATCACTATTGCTACCAACAAGTAAATCATCATCTCCTAGCAAGTTATCTTCCTCACCATTGAAATCAACATACTGGGGGTGTGATACCTTAGGGCCTTTAGCCACGAAGCATCTTCCAATTCCTTCATTTTATGAGTCAAATATGTCGTAGGAGTTGGTTGACACAAGAGCAATTCCGGCAACACCTTCATCTTGAGTATCTTCGGAGTCGGAGTAATAGCTTCTCTCGGAGTGGTCATCGGAGTCGGAACCGGATACCCATTCACCAACATGAGCTTGATGTCTTCATCTTGTATAGTTTCTTGATGATTTGTTCTTCCTTTCCGAATCCTTGCTTCTCCGAGAAGGTCTTCGTTCATAACGATCATCTCTACTCCTTCTCTCTTGGTGGCGATTCTTCTTTTCTACTTCCCCTTTTAGGTGAGTCTTCTCTTCTTTTGTGGGGAGCCGTACACTCATTGGAGTAGTGTCCGGGTCTTCCACAATTGTAGCAATTCCGATCATGACTAGAAGATCTTTTGTCATTGTAGGACCTTGACTTGGAACTTCTCTCTTTGCTTCTATTCTTGTAGAACTTGTTGAAGTTCTTCACCATTAAGCTCAATTCTTCATTGAAGACTTATTTCTCACTTGATTATGTAGGAGCATCACATGAGGCTTTGTAAGCACCACTAGACTTGTTGTGAAGCTCTCCTTTATCCTTGAGTGACATCTCATGAGCAACAATTCTTCCAATGACTTCTATAGGCTTGAGATCTTTGTAGTTGGGCATCATTTGGATCAATGTGCACATGGTATCATATTTTCCATCCAAGGCTCGTAGGATTTTCTTGATGATGAATCTATCGGTCATCTCTTCGCTTCCTAAGCCGATAATCTCATTTGTGATGAGAGCAAGCCTAGAGTACGTTTCAGCGACACCTTCACCATCCTTGATCGTGAACTTGTCAAGTTGACTTTGAAGCACATCCAACTTGGATTCCTTGGAGGAGTTGGTACCTTCGTGCATATCAATCAAAGTATCCCAGATTTCCTTTGCATTCTTAAGGCGGCTGATTATTTTGTATTCTTCGGGGCACAATCCGTTGAAGAGGATATCGCAAGCTTGTGCATTGTATTGCAACATCTTCAATTCTTCCGCAGAGGCTTCACGATTTGGTTCCTTCCCACCAAAGAATCCACCTTGGAAACCAATACACACAATAGCCCAAATGGCGGGGTTATGTCCAAGAATATGCATTTTCGTCTTGTGCTTCCAACTAGCAAAATTAGTACCATCAAAGTAAGGACCTTTACGGTGGTACCTTCCTTTGCTAGACGCCATACTCTCCTAGGTTGTGAAACCAAGGCTATGATCACCAAAGCTATGGAAATCAAGGCAAATGGAGACCTTAGCTCTAATACCACTTGTAGGATCGAAAGTATGTCTAGAGGCGGTGATTAGACTACTTGACCAAATAAAAATCTAGCCTTTTCCCAATTTTAGTTCTTGGCAAATTTTAGCTACTTAGGACAGGTCAAGAAATCAACCTACACATGCAATTCTAAGATTATATCAACGGAATTTAAAACAATTGCATATGAAGGTAAAGGGAGGAGTTTGAGGGAGCAAACACAATGTAGACACCGAGAATTTTTACGCGTGGTTCCGATAGGTGGTGCTATCGTACATCCACGTTGATGGAGACTTCAACCCACGAAGGGTAACGGCTAGGCGAGTGTACGGAGGGCTCCACCCACGAAGGGTCCACGAAGAAGCAACCTTGTCTATGCCACCATAGCCATCGCCCACGAAGGACTTTCCTCACTAGGATAGATCTTCATGAAGTAGGCGATCTCCTTGCCCGTACAAACAACTTGGTTCAACTCCAAGATCTTGTCGGAGGCTCCCAAGTGACACCTAACCAATCTAGGAGACATCACTCTTCAAAAGGTAATAGACGGTGTGTCGATGATGAACTCCTTGCTCTTGTGCTTCAAATGATAGTATCCCCAACACTCAACTCTCTCTCACGGATTTGGATTTGGTGGAAAGATGATTTGAGTGGAAAGCAACTTGGGGAAGGCTAGAGATCAAGACTCATATGGTAGGAATGGAATATCTTGGTCTCAACACATGAGTAGGTGGTTCTTTCTCAGAACAGTGAGTAATGGAAGTGTATGTATGTTCTGATGGCTCTCTCCATGAGTGAAGAGTGGGTGGAGGGGTATATATAGCCTCCACACACAATCTAAACGTTACCCACAATTTACCAATCTTGGTGGGACCGGTTCAGAGAACTCGGTCAGACCGATTTTGTTCATAATGTGACCGTTAGGCACTTCGATGGGACCGATATGATCAACTCGGTAGGATAGATTTCATTAGGGTGAGGGCACAACGTAATCTCGGTGAGACCGATTACGCAAACTCGGTAGGACCGATTTTGGTAATAAGCTAACCCAAGAGTTGGTCAGGAAAACTCGGTGTGTCCGATTCGCTCATTTCGGGGAGACCGAAAAGTAACGAATGGGAAACAGAGAGTTTCCATTGCGACCTCAGTGGGACCCATCGCTCATATCAGTTAGACCAAAACATTACAAAGGGAGACATAGAGTTTCAAATCCCATCTCAGTGAGACCAAGATCCCTATCGGTGAGACCGAAGTGACTTGGGTTTTGTGGCAGTGGCTATGTCAAATGAACTCGGTGGCGCTAGATAGAAGATTTCGGTGGGGCCGAGTTTGACTTTTGGTTTCGGACATATGTGGATGTGAGAAAGTGGTTGAGTGTTTCGGAGCATATCACTAAGCACTTTGAGCAAGAAAGCCATTAAGTAACACCTTATCCCCTTTTAATAGTATTGGCTTTCCTCTGGACTCAATGTGATCTTTGATCACTAAAATAGAAAATGTAGAGTCTTGAGCTTGAGCCAATATGTGTCCTTAGCATTTTGAAGGGTCCACATTCCTAGTCTATGCCATGCCAATCAATGAACTTTCTGAAATGATCATCTTGAAATAGCATTAGTTCAATGAGATATATGTTGTTAGGAATTACCAAAACCACCTAGGGATAGTTGCACTTTCACATGCCCTCCTCCAGAAGGGGGGCGGAGGCCGGCGCCTTACCCGCGGCCATGCGGGCCTTGCTGTGGGAGTCGAGAGGGGAGGCATGTAATGCCCCGGATGTAATACTTTCCCTTTTGGGCAATATATATATCTCTGGCTTCATCAATTCCATTCCGGGTTCTTCGTCTTTCGGGTGTTTCGTCGTTTTGTTCTGTGCGTGTGTGGCATTCATCCATATCATGTTGTCATGTGCATTGGATTGCATTTGTGTTGTCGTTTGCATCCGGTCCCACTCGTTCCTTCCGTTGTCCGTTTCGAGTTCCGGAGCTCTCTCACGTGTCCATGGCATCCCCGAGGCCTGCTTTGGTGTTTGGCCGTGTAACTTTTCAGTTTTGGTGTGAGATTTGTCGCGCGATGTTGTTTTCGTGTGTGTAACCCGCCTGTCAAATCTCGTCGCGTTTGGAGTTCGTTTGATGCTCCAACAGTTATTCTCGTGGGCTGAAAGTGCCTCCTCTTTGAGGCCCAAGACACCCCTCCAACAGCCCACCAAACCAACCCAAACCCCTCCCTTCATCTAGGCCATCCATTTGTGATCGCGTGCCCGAAAACCTCACCTCATTTTCGCGTCTGAAACCCTAATGCTTCCACAGTTCGCCGCCGGTGCTTCCACCGTTGACTCGCCGTGCTTCCGACGTCCCAGCGAGCCGTGCTTCCGAAGTCTCCGTCCGTGCTTCCGAAGTGCACTCGCCGTGCTTCCGTCCGACGAGTAGGCCCCGCGCCGTTATCTCCGTCTCCGGCCGCGCCGGCCATCTTTCTCCACTCCGGCCAAGGGCTCCGCCACCGCCTCCACGCAGCTCCCCTCGCCGCCGGCCTTCGCCACCGCCGCCCGGCCTTCGCCACCGCCGCCCTCACCGTGCCTCGCCGCCACCGCGGGCCTCGCCGGTCGCCGCAGCCCCTCCGCCGCCGGGCGTCGCCGCACCGGCCGGGCGCTTCCCGCCGCCGCGCCACCGGCCCCTGGCCGCGTCGAAGGCCGCTGCCGCCGCCTTGGGGATCGAGGGAGATCGGGTCCCCGATCCGATCGGCTCCCCGTCGCCTCGAGAGCCCTAGTGGGCCGAAGCCCGTTAGCGCCCGGATCCGCAGCCCGTTAGCCTGGTGGGCGCCCGATCCGCCGGCCCGGCGGGCCGCGTTGACCCCGCCCGCCTTTGTCCAAATCCGTTGACCCGTTTGACCCAGATCTGGAGGTATCCTCGTTTTTTTTTCTCTAAGTCCCTGTTAGATTTTAGTTGTCTGATGCTGTTTTGTTTTGTGGATAACTTTTTGTGTGCATGTCCGATTTGAGCAAATGATATGTCAAAATGATCATGGAGACTTCTACTACGTTTTGTTCCATTGTGCCATGCATGTTAGAGGTCATCTAGATGTCTTATTCTTCATGATAAGAGTGCTATTTGTTATAAACTGCTGTTTGTAGTTGTTTTCATGCCATGTTTGCAATGTAATATCTTGGTGCATGTTTATCCAAATGAAGCAAATGATATGTCCACATGTTCATCATGAAATGCTCTATATGTTGGTTGCTTTAGCTTGCATGATAGATTTCAACTTGCCATGTTTATCTCCTTGGCAAAAGTGATAGTGGCTGTTATGTTGTTAAACTTGTTACGAGATGCCTAGTTGAGGAGCTCGTTGCTATTGATGTGGATGTCCCCTTGATGCATGCTTAGATGTTTTGGACTCCCCATCATGTGTACTTTGCCGTGGTGCTTGTCACTTGCAATGACATGCTTTGAGGTGACTTAAACTTGCTCACAAAGATGCCATGATGTTACTACTGTTTTAACACTTAGTGAAATTTCACTAAGTCTGGAATCTATAATTTTCAGATGCCATGTTTGCTTGTTGTTATAGGCAAATCCATGATAGTTTTGGGGTGACTCTTGATGATTCCTTGTTGTATATATTGTTGGCTATCCATTCATGCTCTCACATGCTTATTTGAGTGGCTGTAGCATAATTATCTTTTGCTCCCAAGTTGCAACAAAATACTGCTGTCAGGATTTTGTTGTCAAGTTCAACATGTCATAGCTTGTTGCTATTGATTCATGGCTCCTTTGGGGATGCTCCAATGGATTTGTTTGCTGTAGGATATGTCTAGTTTATGTCCATGCTCCTTGACATGATGTTTGAGTGATGTAGACTATTTATTTCTTGCTCCGAAGTTGCTATGTGGCTGTTAATTGCAGCTTGTACATGTTTATTGTTTTGGGTGTATCTTTTAGCCCGTTGCTCCGTTTTGCGCAAGTCCTATATGTAACTTATGTGTTTTTGCATGTAGATTCATAATATCCTATTGTTATCATATTTTGAAGCATTTTGCTTGTTGCACATTGCCATGCTCCTTTGTGCTGTAACACTGTGCTTCCTATGTAGACTTTCTATGCTTCCTAAGTGCATCTGTATTGCTTCCATATTGCATCAGCCATGTATCCAGTAGTTTTGTGCATTGCATCTTGTTGATTTCCTGCCTTGTGTGTTTTTGTTGAGTAGAGCCGGAAGCTGAGACCGAATACGAGTATGAGGTTACTACCGAGGTTGAGAACGAGGAGCCCACTTACGATCCCATCGACGACTCTTCAGGCAAGATGACCGAACCCGGATATCATTACTATCTTTGCCTGTTGCTAGAAGTCTCGTTCTACAGTTTTGCCTCAATGCCCATGTTTTCCTGTCAGCCTCCTATTGTAACCATGAACCTGTTTAACCACCCTACCTATGCAAACCATTGATTGGCTATACCTAGCCTCTTATAGCATTGCTAGTTGCAGGAGAAGATTGAAGATTCTTGCTTCTTGTTGAAGCTCGTTGGGATATCACACTATATTAATTATTAAATGAAATCATCTATATATTGGTAATGGGTGGAAGGCTAAGCCTTGTGCTTGGTGATTTGTTCCACTCATGCCGCCTAGGAACCGTTTAAACCTATGTTATGTTCCTTGATTATGCGTTCCTCACATGGTTGGGGTTATGGGACCCCCTCGATAAACCGCTAAGTGCTAAGTCTTTTCCAGCAAGTCCCAACATTGGTACTATTTGCCTAATAACTAAAAAAATTGCATAGGGAGTAATTAACCCTCTTCTTAATCAACAACCCCGGGCCAGTGCTCCACATGAGTGTTGGTCCGAACTGGGGGTTACGCGGGGCCACCTCGAGGGAACTCAAGGTCTGGTAAAAACCTGTGGGATCACCCATCCGGTCGTGGCCTGAGACTAGATACGCGCGGCTACTGTCAGTGTGTCGGCACGCCGGGAGGATGTGCTGGATTAGCCTTACCTTAGTCGGAGTATCTTGAGCACGGGATTCCGAGGATACTCGGGCCTTCCCACCTTGGAGTTGTGACTTCGCGGATCATGGGCTTGTCATGGGCCAAGTTGGAACACCCCTGCAGGGTTATGAACTTTTGAAAGCCGTGCCCGCGGTTATGTGGCAGATGGGAATTTGTTAATATCCGGTTGTAGAAAACTTGACACCATGTTCGAATACACTACCAGCGTGTGTACCGTGATGGTCATTTTCCGAAAGGGATTCGGGAGATGAACACGGTGGGGTTATGTTTGACTTGTTTTAGTTAGGATCACTTCGTGATCATCTCTCGACCGAGTCGCTTCTCTTCTCGCTCTCTTGTACGTAAGCTAGGCTAGTGCTGCTGCAACCTCTTGTTCTTTCTTCAGCCTTGTTCCTCACCCAAGGCTTGGATAGTCATGTTGCCCGGGAACGGGATTGCTGAGTCCTCTGTGGCTCACAGTTACTTCACCACACCAGATGCAGGTACTATGGTGAGCTACACAGGCGATGGCATCGAGCTAGACTGGGAGTACGACGAGGAGCGTAGCCGTTACTATGTGAACTATCCGGTTGATCAGTAGAGCTTCTACTAGAATTCGATTCAGACCTGTGGTTCTAAGTTATGTTTGGTACCTTTCATTTGGATCTTACCCTTAGATGGGCCGTGATGTTTATTTGAATGATGTTTGGACATGTAATGTATTTGTGTGACGTGGCGAGTGTAAGCCAACTATCTTTTCAGCTTTCATCCCTATTTTTACATGAGATGTGCAAAGGTATCCAACTTGTGATCATTCCAAAATGGGCTTATATCTTTAAGTCGTGCCTCGACACATAGGAGATATGGTCCCATCCTGGGCATTACAAGTTGGTATCAGAGCCAGGTTCCGACCTAGAAGCCCCATTGTTTGATCGAATCGTTAACGGTTGAGTATAATGCCTAAGTGGCGGAATGCTCGGTCGCGTATTCCGGCTCTTCTGGGTCTTCCTCCTTGTCTTCATCTGTCTGGGCTCCTTTGTCGCTTGAGGGTGTGGGGGAGTGGAGGAGTTGGATACGACGGTGCTTCGTCGGTGGTGCAGGGAAAAGCTTGCGATATTTCCTTGCCGTCATCCGACGTCGCCGAGGTGGTTCTTCACCCTTGGAAGATACATCCTTGGAGGGCCTTCCGCCTCGATATGCGATAGCGGATTGTCCAGAAGGTGCTCCTTCCTTCTTGATCCTGTTTGCCTTCTCTTGAGCTCGATGAAGAAGTGCCTAGGTCTTGTTAAGTTCTTCTCGAAGCTTCATTGATTCCGAGGCCAAGTCTTGTGCCAAGCTGTCGGCACACAGACTGAAGTAGGTCTGGAACCGAAGCGAGAGTCCTTCCTTCAGTGGAGCGGCTAGTGCGCTGCTTTCTTCGTCACCTTCCTTCCGGTAAGGTAAGAAGCGAGTTGCCATCTTGGCTGCCATCTCCGGAAGAAGCTCGTGGAGACGGGTTAATGCCTTGAGTGCAGCAGCCTCGACAGCGAGTGGTAGTGTGGCCATCTGGGGTCCCTCGAAGAACCAACTTGTGGGAGGATCGTTTGCCTTCACGATCACTTCCACATGGTACTCCACCTCAGTGTCGCTCACCCAATGCTCAAGGTAGGTGAGGATGGGTGCTCGGTGGAACTGACACTCCTGGAGGCTATCCTCGAGAAGTAAGGGAAACCCAGTGGTCAGGTGCTCTTCGGGTACAGCGGCCATCTGCAAAGGTGGAATAGGAGGGGTTAATAAGCTGAGGAAATCTCAGGTTTAGAAAAGAAGAGAGGTTCAGAAGGTTTTGAAAAAGGGTCTCATCTAACTAACGCCCATGCTAACTAAGGCTTCCTACAGTCAGGATGGCTCTGATACTAGCTCTGTGGGGACCCCGACTTAGAAGTCGAGATCACCGAATGCACGTGTACAGTGATCCCAGAGATCAATGCTCACTGAACACACAGAAGCTGAAATAACAAGAGTCTTACATCCATACAAATAGTCTTACACGAATTATGGCCATTATGGCCAAATCTTACATAGATAGAGCCTCACGGGCTGAATAGCAAATAACTCAAATAGCGGAAGTCTTCGATAAACGGGTAGAACCCATGCCATCTGCCTTAACCCTACAGGCATTCTGACTGGGATAGCGTCCTAGTTCGCATGTTCGTATCCAAAGAACTCTTCCTAATAATCCTGTTCTTCCATGCCTGGCCAATTAAATAACCAGTGGCAAGCCAATGAGTACTTTGAATGTACTCGCAAGCAACCCATGATGTGGTTCAAAGTAACAGTGCAATTGAATAATAATGATCAATCTAGCAAGGCTAGAACAAATATTCTACCATCAAGTTAATGCATCAATAAACTTGCATAACCTTGAAGACAGGTTACCGATATCAACATGAATATGATTCAACTCATCGAGTCAAGTCACCACCTTGACTCATATACACACGCATGGTTTCACAAACATTTGACGTAGCCCAAGAGCGGTTACCCAACTGTCCTTGACCGCGGACACGGCTATTCGAATAGTTTGACACTCTGCAGAGGTTGTACACTTTACCCACAAGATCCGGGGAACTTCCGTGTCATCCACGACCCGCGGTACCTCAAGTACCCGGGGTAAGCACCCGGTCATTATCTTTCCTTAGACGACACTAACATAGAGTCCACTCGTTGGTACACGGCCCTCGGGTACAAATAATAGATCACGGGACTTGCCCTAATTTCAATGTCACGCGTACCCGAAGGGACCAACGGTGTGTCCAGTGCCCTGTAAAAACAGTCATGGCCGCCTATCCAAGCACGACCCCGTCCCGGGAAAGACCTCAAGTCTTCCCGTCACTAGTAATGCGGGCACCATGCTAGTATCGACCTAAGTAATCAATAAAGCCCCGTCCCATAAGGGGTAGTGTGGTTGCACATGTATGGTTGGAATAACGGTCGCAACTTAAACCAATCCGTTTGAAAAACACACACACTTGCCTTGGCACACCACTTCGTCATCAAGTGGTCACCCAACTCATCATCATCTCCCTCGGGCATGAATGGCACCCGACGGGGTTTTATGCAAAGACTTCAACCATGAAGGTTCATGTCACACATGCACCACTAATCATAACCACTAACCATATGCAAGTCATCTAGCACATAGCAAGATCAAGATCATGGCATGCATCATATGGTGGAATCACTAGGTCACTATCGTAACCCTAAGCATCATGCATCGGAAACAAACGGGTTCCGAAGAACAAGTGTATCATGGTCAAAGGGCTGCTTGCCTGGATTGGCTTGGTCTTCAAAGTCTTCAAATTCTTCTCCTTCTTCTTCCACAGCAACTTCGTCAAATACGGGATCTATACGTCGCATAATAACCACGGAAAAATAAGAATACAAACAAAACAGAAAAATCAAAGTGCTCACAAAAATGTCAACTCATTTTTGTAAAATACTAGAGGAATTTCTAAGGTGGGGAAAAATCTTAGTTGGAGTTTTGGAGTTACAGAATAGAATCTATTGATTTTTGAACAGGAGTATTACTGCTCAAATTTGAATTTAAATTTGAACAGTACAGCAAAGTTTCATGGATTTGAGTGAAAGTAGTACCATTAAATAGGTTGGAATATTACAAGATTTTAGGAGTTGGAATTATTTAATTTGGACCATTATTCTTTTCTGTAGAAATGTTTAAAACATTAACAGAAAAGAAAAAGAAAAAGGGTCCTGTGCACTGGGCTAGAGGGGGCCACAGTGCACGGCCCAGGCGGTCCAGCCGAACCGCACGGGAGCCTGCGCGCGCACGTCAGGTTTTTAAACCTGACGGGGCGGGGCCCGTGGGTCAGTGCCACAGAGGAGGGGGAGAGAGGTGAGGGGGTGACAGGCGGGGCCCGCCTGTCATCTCTAACCCCACGGCCACGGCGACGGCGAGCTCACCGGCGAGGTTCCCGGCCACGACGACGGCAACAGAAGGCAGGAATGTGACCAGTGTCGTGTCGCGGATGCAGGGGTGGTGGTGCGGCACGGCGGGGAGGTCAGGTTTGCCGGCGACAAGGTGGGACGGCGGAAGCTCGTCGGGAGGTGGTGGCTGAGGTTGTTTCCGACTGCAAATGGAGGGGGAAACAAGGGGGAAAGGATCAGTGAGGCGAGGGGGTTCCGAATCAGGTGAAAGGAGAGGCAGGGGAGGCCCGTACCACGAGATCACCGGCGGCCCGACGCGGCGGCGCTCCGGTCGATCCCGAGTACTGGGACCTCTTTGGGTCGAACTGAAGGTGCTGGGGGGCTCAGTGGAGAGGAGTGAGGCTGGTGGTGCTGCTGGAGAGGCTCGGGAGGGGCTATAAATAGGAGCTCGACGGAGGCCCGTGGTCCAGTGCGCCAGCGAGCTCCGGCTCGAGGCTACAGCGCACGGGAGGCCAAGGGAATGGGTCCGTGGAGTTCCTGGACGATCTCCACGTCCAGCTAAGGGAGAAAGAGAAGCGGGGGAGCGTCAGGAGCGTGCGCGCGTGCGAGGCAGAGGAGTGGCCGCCGCGGGCGGCCAGCGCGCGTGCGACGACGGCCACTGGAGGGCGCAGGAGGAGGGGGGACAGCGCCGGGGAGGTCGCGGACGTCGAGAGGCCTCGACTGGCGCGAGGGGGAGGCCCGAGGCTGTCGGGGGAGGCCGATTGGCTGAAGCTACAGTGCTTGTCTGCACTGTTGCGTGCTCCAGAGCACGCGTTTGGCTGGCATCGCCGCGCTCTCGCCGTCCTGGTCAAACCCAACGTGTCCAGCAGCGTCTAGAAGGTCAGGGGGGAAGTAAAGAATTGGCCTGAGGCCTTGGATGCCCTAGAGATGCTGAGAGAGAGAGTGAGAGTGCTGGTGAAATGGTGAAAACCTGCTGTCCAGCAAGGTAAAATAGGGCTTTCACCCCTCAACCATGGAGCTGGGGTGCTGGGGAAGTTACTGGTGGTAGCTAGTAACTCAATGATCATGTGGTAAGAAGTTGAGGCCATGGAGAAAAGTAAAAGTGATCAAGTTGGAGGTTTTAGCAATTCCGCAGAAGGTGTTTGATCAGTGTTTGGTCAAGTAAATGGACACCACTTGACATGGCACTTAACAGGGTTGAAAGACATGAGAAAATAGGGTGCTTCACCAAACTTGGGCTCATTTGGAGAAACTAGCCAATGTAACTTTGGTGAACCCTAGAAATCAACAGAAACAGTTTCATCTTGATTGAGTCAAGCTAATCATCTCCCCTTGATGCACCACTTGGTGTAGCATCATCATTTGGGGTATTGATCATGCCCACAAAGTTTGAAGCTCCAGATAAAAAGTTGGTAATGTAAAGTTGTTCAAATTTGCATTTGAACAGAAAGGGTTTTGAGGTGATCTGATCAAGTTGCTCTATTTCAAATCTTGTGCCAATTGGTCTAGATGCCTTATTAGGTCATTCTAGCATGTGCACCAAGTTTGAGAGCAATTGGACAAGTTTGGCAATGTAAAGTTGCTCAAACTTCAAATATGGACATAATGGTTATGAAGGGGATTGAGGATGTTTTCTTCCTTCCCAAGGCATGGGACTTGGCAAGATCATCAAATATGTCATATATGACATGATAGAATTTCCCTGGAATTTTTGGAGAAAGTTTCCTTTGTAAATATTTCAAAAGCTTGAAATATCCAGAAAGGGTTTTAGAGGGTTTAGCCCATTATTTTGAACATGACCAAGTGTTGAAACTCTTATATATGGACAATATATGTCCTCTGAGTCTCTCTGAGTTTTGGCAAATATTTTTGAAACAGTTAAATAATTTTCCCCTATTAAAGACCATTTCTGGCCTTAAGAAAAAGCTTTTAAATAAAATAGGAAAATAACTTTTAAAATTATACCTTTGTGGTTTCTGGGAGTCCTATGACTACTAGGTCTCAAATAAACCTTTTGAAATAATTTTCTCACCCTAAATCAAGTACTTGCAGTGCAAATCTCAATTCAGGGGTTTTTGGAAAACTAAATTTATAAAAATACTTTTTGGCCAAATTAATTTTGTAAGAAAATACTATACTGTCATATAACACTTGGCATGATCATTGGGCAGAAGTTTTGGGTATGGAGATGAAATCTACAAGAGATCATAGTTGACTTTAATGAGCACAAGAAAGAGCACATGAAGAACACTCAATTCCAAATAAAAGCCAAATGATGCTAAAAAAATTTGCTTGTCCAAATTTTCATGCTTCAAAGATACAAATAACATGTTTCAAAATGCAGGGTGTGACAAGGAAACACATTCCTCAAGTGTAATAAGTCTTCAGGTCACACAGATTGAAAGACTTCAGTGATGCCTAACAC
Organism: Secale cereale; assembly: GCA_902687465.1. Classification (NCBI taxonomy): domain Eukaryota; kingdom Viridiplantae; phylum Streptophyta; class Magnoliopsida; order Poales; family Poaceae; genus Secale; species Secale cereale. Next base: position 411,958,123 of record LR738712.1, read on the forward strand.
TCTTTGGCTCTGGGTGTTTTGGCTTTGTCCTCGCAAGGATTTCTCTCTCAAACGCTTCGGAGGTGGGTTGCTCTCAAACGACAAAAGCCGTGTAATAACTCTGAGCAGCCACCAATTTACGGTGTAGGGGGTGGGCTATTTATAGCCACTGGGCAACCCGACCTGATTTGTCTGAAGTTTCCCTGGGTCACTAAGGAACTGACACGTGTTCCAACGGTCAGATTTCAAACACTCACACGACAACTTTACTTGGGCTACAGGTAAGGCTGACTCATCCAACTCTGGATAAGATTTGCTCTCATATTCTTCGCTCGAAGACATAGGATCTGGTTGAGCATCACTTCAGTCACTCTGACTTAGATCACTTGGACCCCACTTAACAGTACGGTGGTTCCTATGACTCAGCAAAGAAGAAAAGGAAACAAAGAAACATCTACGTCTTCGCTCTCCATAGTCTTCACACAATGTCTTCTCATGTCATAGTCTTCAATATGATTATCTTCATATCCCACCACTGATGTCAATGTCTTCATACATTTTTAGGGGTCATCTCCGGTAGGTAAACCGAATCAATGAGGGACTACTACCTGTGTTATCCTGCAATTCTCACAAACACATTAGTCCCTCCACCAGGTTTGTCGTCAATACTCCAAAACCAACTAGGGGTGGCACTAGATGCACTTACAAAATCAGAGTTAAGGAATAGCACAAAGATCGAGTTCATACCCTAACTCGGCGGTGAACTCGCTATGGCGGCAACGGCGGGGCAGATTGCCATTGACGGCGGCGGGAGGTCGCTGGTGGCGGGGAGATGATCCGGACACCCGAGATGGCAGAGCAGGTCACGCGTGGGCTAGAAAGTTTTGGAAAGTTTTACATAATTCAAATCGTCGTTATATATAACCTGACCCTGTCGGTGTGACCGAGTGGAACAACTCGGTGGCACCGAGATGCAAAACTGCTAGCAGTTACTGCAACTCGGTGTGACGGAAAAGTTCAAATCGGTTGCACCGATATTGAAAACCTAGATCAACTGAGTGAACTCGGTGTGACCGAACTGCATGACTCGGTCATACCGAAATGCATAAAGAGGTTTTCATAGTTTAAATCTATGACGAATCGGGGACTCTGAGTGCTCCTCACACAGAGTGTTTCGAATCTGACTTGATCAAACTTTGTGATGTAGCATGAATAGAGTTTGAGATGAGAAAAGCATAGATAGCTAGAGCGGGTTCTGAGGGAATTTTGTCCATCCATTTGGCAAAAGAGAAAAAGCCAAACAATCAAAGCAACAAATGGATGTCCTCGAATGAGAAAAATATGCATTCAAAATGCTCACATAATAAGATAGAAAATGAAACATGTGGCAAAGCATGCACAACCATTCTAGCATTTATCAAGCAATTGGCGATGACTAGGTCATCTATATATGAGTATATTGACTTAGGAGTCAAATGAGAACATTTGATCATAGGTCATACTCATCGTTTAGGCACAAGTGGGGTTACCACTTTTACATAAAGCATTGTTGTGTTCACATCATTAGAGTTGCTTTAGCTCAATTGAATAAAGTAAAGCTCCCCCTAGATGTGATATCCCCCCTAAGAGGGATGAACTAACCTTAGGTTGTGTCGATGATGACTTCATGTAGGTGTTGTAGATGTGGATGCTCAATGTTGATGTAGATCATTTGGCGCAATCCATTGGAGTGAGTTGCACTTTCAATACCTACATGGGTTAGTCCCACAAGGAACAAACAACGGTACCCATAGACATAGAGTGAATTGCACACAAGATGATGTCCATGAAAGCATTTGGTTAACTTGTCACTTGTCTTACCAACAAGAGGGTTTGTGACTCCTTGAACTAGTGCAAGATATGGAAGTTGTTTGCACTTGTCCTCACCAAAATGATATGAGTGAAGTATGTTGGCGGAGTCACCCTCAAGAACTCTCTAGTTCTTCTTCTTCTTCGGGATCCACACCATCTTGATGGGAATCCTTGGAGTTGTAGATGTACTTGATGAAGTAGAACTTGAAGTAGTATTGGGAACCCACTTGACCAAGACCTTAGGAGCTTCTTCAAATGCATCAACCTCGTCTTGAAGCTTATCCTTGCCGTTTAGCTTATGGTCTTGTGGTGGAAGATCATCTTGTGCTTGTGTCCCTTGAAAAGAAGTAGGATCATACTTCTCTTGTTGAGGAACAAACTTTGTCTTGGGGTATTGATCTTTTTCCCACTCAACTCCATTGGCATTTAACTTTCGTTCAAAACCAACACCTTGATTCTTCTGGTGTCTTACTTGCTTGCGTAGAATTTCCTCAAGTTGCTTACTTCCGGCAAACCTCTTGTAAACACCTTTCTCAATAATTCCCTTCAGTAAGCTATTTTCATGCTCAAGTGTAACTTGGCTAAGAGAATCATTAGTGTAATCAAGAGAACTACTAGAAGCAACAATATTGTATTTATCATGATTGTTGTTACTACTAGAGGAAGAATCTTTCTTGTTCTTGTTGCTAGATTTTACTTGTGGCATATAAGTAGACAAGAGTAAATGCTTGGCAATGTAAGAAGAACTTTTCTTGCGAAGATCATCATTGATTGCTTAGAAGAACTCATGCTCTTTGTCAAGGTTGAGCTTTTCAAAGCATAACTTCTCATGAGTCTTTAAAAGTTCTCGATGATCTTCCAAGGTAGTTTCATGAGCTAACTTAAGAGTGCTTAATTCTTTAGTTAGACGCTCAATCTTCTCCTTATCATTGTCATTCGTTTTATCTTGATTAGCATGATTAATAACAATTTCTTCATAGGTTTCATCACTATTGCTACCAACAAGTAAATCATCATCTCCTAGCAAGTTATCTTCATCACCATTGAAATCAACATACTGGGGGTGTGATACCTTAGGGACTTTAGCCACGAAGCATCTTCCAATTCCTTCATTTTATGAGTCAAATATGTCGTAGGAGTTGGTTGACACAAGAGCAATTCCGGCAACACCTTCATCTTGAGTATCTTCGGAGTCGGAGTAATAGCTTCTCTCGGAGTGGTCATCGGAGTCGGAACCGGATACCCATTCACCAACATGAGCTTGATGTCTTCATCTTGTATAGTTTCTTGATGATTTGTTCTTCCTTTCCGAATCCTTGCTTCTCCGAGAAGGTCTTCGTTCATAACGATCATCTCTACTCCTTCTCTCTTGGTGGCGATTCTTCTTTTCTACTTCCCCTTTTAGGTGAGTCTTCTCTTCTTTTGTGGGGAGCCGTACACTCATTGGAGTACTGTCCGGGTCTTCCACAATTGTAGCAATTCCGATCATGACTAGAAGATCTTTTGTCATTGTAGGACCTTGACTTGGAACTTCTCTCTTTGCTTCTATTCTTGTAGAACTTGTTGAAGTTCTTCACCATTAAGCTCAATTCTTCATTGAAGACTTATTTCTCACTTGATTATGTAGGAGCATCACATGAGGCTTTGTAAGCACCACTAGACTTGTTGTGAAGCTCTCCTTTATCCTTGAGTGACATCTCATTAGCAACAATTCTTCCAATGACTTCTATAGGCTTGAGATCTTTGTAGTTGTGCATCATTTGGATCAATGTGCACATGGTATCATATTTTCCATCCAAGGCTCTTAGGATTTTCTTGATGATGAATCTATCGGTCATCTCTTCGCTTCCTAAGCCGATAATCTCATTTGTGATGAGAGCAAGCCTAGAGTACGTTTCAGCGACACCTTCACCATCCTTGATCGTGAACTTGTCAAGTTGACTTTGAAGCACATCCAACTTGGATTTCTTGGCGGAGTTGGTACCTTCGTGCATATCAATCAAAGTATCCCAGATTTCCTTTGCATTCTTAAGGCGGCTGATTATTTTGAATTCTTCGGGGCACAATCCGTTGAAGAGGATATCGCAAGCTTGTGCATTGTATTGCAACATCTTCAATTCTTCCGCGGAGGCTTCACGATTTGGTTCCTTCCCACCAAAGAATCCACCTTGGAAACCAATACACACAATAGCCCAAATGGCGTGGTTATGTCCAAGAATATGCATTTTCGTCTTGTGCTTCCAACTAGCAAAATTAGTACCATCAAAGTAAGGACCTTTACGGTGGTACCTTCCGTCGCTAGACGCCATACTCTCCTAGGTTGTGAAACCAAGGCTATGATCACCAAAGCTATGGAAATCAAGGCAAATGGAGACCTTAGCTCTAATACCACTTGTAGGATCGAAAGTATGTCTAGAGGCGGTGATTAGACTACTTGACCAAATAAAAATCTAGCCTTTTCCCAATTTTAGTTCTTGGCAAATTTTAGCTACTTAGGACAGGTCAAGAAATCAACCTACACATGCAATTCTAAGATTATATCAACGGAATTTAAAACAATTGCATATGAAGGTAAAGGGAGGAGTTTGAGGGAGCAAACACAATGTAGACACCGAGAATTTTTACACGTGGTTCCGATAGGTGGCGCTATCGTACATCCACGTTGATGGAGACTTCAACCCACGAAGGGTAACGGCTAGGCGAGTGCACGGAGGGCTCCACCCACGAAGGGTCCACGAAGAAGCAACCTTGTCTATGCCACCATAGCCATCGCCCACGAAGGACTTTCCTCACTAGGATAGATCTTCACGAAGTAGGCGATCTCCTTGCCCGTACAAACAACTTGGTTCAACTCCACAATCTTGTCGGAGGCTCCCAAGTGACACCTAACCAATCTAGGAGACATCACTCTTCAAAAGGTAATAGACGGTGTGTCGATGATGAACTCCTTGCTCTTGTGCTTCAAATGATAGTCTCCCCAACACTCAACTCTCTCTCACAGATTTGGATTTTGTGGAAAGATGATTTGAGTGGAAAGCAACTTGGGGAAGGCTAGAGATCAAGACTCATATGGTAGGAATGGAATATCTTGGTCTCAACACATGAGTAGGTGGTTCTTTCTCAGAACAGTGAGTAATGGAAGTGTACGTATGTTCTGATGGCTCTCTCCATGAGTGAAGAGTGGGTGGAGGGGTATATATAGCCTCCACACACAATCTAAACGTTACACACAATTTACCAATCTTGGTGGGACCGGTTTAGAGAACTCGGTCAGACCGATTTTGTTCATAATGTGACCGTTAGGCACTTCGATGGGACCGATATGATCAACTCGGTAGGATAGATTTCATTAGGGTGAGGGCACAACGTAATATCGGTGAGACCGATTACGCAAACTCGGTAGGACCGATTTTGGTAATAAGCTAACCAAAGAATTGGTCAGGAAAACTCGGTGTGTCCGATTCGCTCATTTCGGGGAGACCGAAAAGTAACGAATGGGAAACAGAGAGTTTCCATTGCGACCTCAGTGGGACCGATCGCTCATCTCAGTTAGACCAAAACATTACAAAGGGAGACATAGAGTTTCCAATCCCATCTCAGTGAGACCAAGATCCCTATCGGTGAGACCGAAGTGACTAGGGTTTTGTGGCAGTGGCTATGTCAAATGAACTCGGTGGCGCTAGATAGAAGATTTCGGTGGGGCCGAGTTTGACTTTTGGTTTCGGACATATGTGGATGTGAGAAAGTGGTTGAGTGTTTCGAAGCATATCACTAAGCACTTTGAGCAAGAAAGCCATTAAGTAACACCTTATCCCCTTTTAATAGTATTGGCTTTCCTCTGGACTCAATGTGATCTTTGATCACTAAAATAGAAAATGTAGAGTCTTGAGCTTGAGCCAATATGTGTCCTTAGCATTTTGAAGGGTCCACATTCCTAGTCTATGCCATGCCAATCAATGAACTTTCTGAAATGATCATCTTGAAATAGCATTAGTTCAATGAGATATATGTTGTTAGGAATTACCAAAACCAACTAGGGATAGTTGCACTTTCACATGCCCTCCTCCAAAAGGGGGGCGGAGGCCGGCGCCTTACCCGCGGCCATGCGGGCCTTGCTGGGGGAGTCGAGAGGGGAGGCATGTAATGCCCCGGATGTAATACTTTCCCTTTTGGGCAATATATATATCTCTGGCTTCATCAATTCCATTCCGGGTTCTTCGTCTTTCGGGTGTTTCGTCGTTTTGTTCTGTGCGTGTGTGGCATTCATCCATATCATGTTGTCATGTGCATTGGATTGCATTTGTGTTGTCGTTTGCATCCGGTCCCACTCGTTCCTTCCGTTGTCCGTTTCGAGTTCCGGAGCTCTCTCACGTGTCCATGGCATCCCCGAGGCCTGCTTTGGTGTTTGGCCGTGTAACTTTTCCGTTTTGGTGTGAGATTTGTCGCGCGATGTTGTTTTGGTGTGTGTAACCCGCCTGTCAAATCTCGTCGCGTTTGGAGTTCGTTTGATGCTCCAACAGTTATTCTCGTGGGCTGAAAGTACCTCCTCTTTGAGGCCCAAGACCCTCCAACAGCCCACCAAACCAACCCAAACCCCTCCCTTCATCTAAGCCATCCATTTGTGATCGCGTGCCCGAAAACCTCACCTCATTTTCGCGTCTGAAACTCTAATGCTTCCACAGTTCGCTGCCGGTGCTTCCACCGTTGACTCGCCGTGCTTCCGACGTCCCAACGAGCCGTGCTTCCGAAGTCTCCGTCCGTGCTTCCGAAGTGCACTCGCCGTGCTTCCGTCCGACGAGTAGGCCCCGCGCCGTTATCTCCGTCTCCGGCCGCGCCGGCCATCTTCCTCCACTCCGGCCAAGGGCTCCGCCACCGCCTCCACGCAGCTCCCCTCGCCGCCGGCCTTCGCCACCGCCGCCCTCACCGTGCCTCGCCGCCACCGCGGGCCTCGCCGGTCGCCGCCGCCCCTCCGCCGCCGGGCGTCGCCGCACCGGCCGGGCGCCTCCCGTCGCCGCGCCACCGGCCCCTGGCCGCGTCGAAGGCCGCTGCCGCCGCCTTGGGGATCGAGGGAGATCGGGTCCCCGATCCGATCGGCTCCCCGTCGCCTCGTGAGCCCTAGTGGGCCGAAGCCCGTTAGCGCCCGGATCCGCAGCCCGTTAGCCTGGTGGGCGCCCGATCCGCCGGCCCGGCGGGCCGCGTTGACCCTGCCCGCCGTTGTCCAAATCTGTTGACCCGTTTGACCCAGATCTGGAGGTAGCCTCGTTTTTTTTTCTCTAAGTCCCTGTTAGATTTTAATTGTCTGATGCTGTTTTGTTTTGTGGATAACTTTTTGTGTGCATGTCCGATTTGAGCAAAAGATATGTCAAAATGATCATGGAGACTTCTACTACGTTTTGTTCCATTGTGCCATGCATGTTAGAGGTCATCTAGATGTCTTATTCTTCATGAGAAGAGTGCTATTTGTTATAAACTTCTGTTTGTAGTTGTTTTCATGCCATGTTTGGAATGTAATATCTTGGTGCATGTTTATCCAAATGAAGCAAATGATATGTCCACATGTTCATCATGAAATGCTCTACATGTTGGTTGCTTTAGCTTGCATGATAGATTTCAACTTGCCATGTTTATCTCCTTGGCAAAAGTGCTAGTGGCTGTTATGTTGTTAAACTTGTTACGAGATGGCTAGTTGAGGAGCTCGTTGCTATTGATGTGGATGTCCCCTTGATGCATGCTTAGATGTTTTGGACTCTCCATCATGTGTACTTTGCCGTGGTGCTTGTCACTTGCCATGACATGCTTTGAGGTGACTTAAACTTGCTCACAAAGATGCCATGATGTTACTACTGTTTTAACACTTAGTGAAATTTCACCAAGTCTGGAATCTGTAATTTTCAGATGCCATGTTTGCTTGTTGTTCTAGGCAAATCCATGATAGTTTTGGGGTGACTCTTGATGATTCCTTGTTTTATATATTGTTGGCTATCCATTCATGCTCTCACATGCTTATTTGAGTGGCTGTAGCATAATTATCTTTTGCTCCCAAGTTGCAACACAATACTGCTGTCAGGATTTTGTTGTCAAGTTCAAAATGTCATAGCTTGTTGCTATTGATTCATGGCTCCTTTGGGGATGCTCCAATGGATTTGTTTGCTGTAGGATATGTCTAGTTTATGTCCATGCTCCTTGACATGATGTTTGCGTGATGTAGACTATTTATTTCTTGCTCCGAAGTTGCTATGTGGCTGTTAATTGCAGCTTTTACATGTTTATTGTTTTGGGTGTATCTTTTAGCCCGTTGCTCCGTTTTGAGAAAGTCCTATATGTAACTTGTGTGTTTTTTCATGTAGATTCATAATATCCTATTGTTATCATGTTTTGAAGCATTTTGCTTGTTGCACATTGACATGCTCCTTTGTGTTGTAACACTGTGCTTCCTATGTAGACTTTCTATGCTTCCTAAGTGCATCTGTATTGCTTCCATAGTGCATCAGCCATGTATCCAGTAGTGTTGTGCATTGCATCTTGTTGATTTCCTGCCTTGTGTGTTTGTGTTGAGTAGAGCCGGAAGCTGAGACCGAGTACGAGTACGAGGTTACTACCGAGGTTGAGAACGAGGAGCCCACTTACGATCCCATCGACGACTCTTCAAGCAAGATGACCGAACCCGGATATCATTACTATCTTTGCCTGTTGCTAGAAGTCTCGTTCTACAGTTTTGCCTCAATGCCCATGTTTTCCTGTCAGCCTCCTATTGTAACCATGAACCTGTTTAACCACCCTACCTATGCAAACCATTGATTGGCTATACCTAGGCTTCACTCAGCCCCTCTTATAGCATTGCTAGTTGCAGGAGAAGATTGAAGATTCTTGCTTCTGGTTGAAGCTCGTTGGGATATCACACTATATTAATTATTAAATGAAATCATCTATATATTGGCAATGGGTGGAAGGCTAAGCCTTGTGCTTGGTGATTTGTTCCACTCATGCCGCCTAGGAACCGTTTAAACCTATGTTATGTTCCTTGATTATGCGTTCCTCACACGGTTGGGGTTATGGGACCCCCTCGATATACCGCTAAGTGCTAAGTCTTTTCCAGCAAGTCCCAACATTGGTACTATTTGCCTAATAACTAAAAAACTTGCATAGGGAGTAATTAACCCTCTTCTTAATCAACAACCCCGGGCCAGTGCTCCACATGAGTGTTGGTCCGAACTGGGGGTTACGCGGGGCCACCTCGAGGGAACTCAAGGTCTGGTAAAAACCTGTGGGATCATCCATCCGGTCGTGGCCTGAGACTAGATACGCACGGCTACTGTCAGGGTGTCGGCACGCCGGGAGGATGTGCTGGATTAGCCTTACCTTAGTCGGAGTATCTTGAGCACGGGATTCCGAGGATACTCGAGCCTTCCCACCTTGGAGTTGCGACTTCGCGGATCGTGGGCTTGTCATGGGCCAAGTTGGAACACCCCTGCAGGGTTATGAACTTTTGAAAGCCGTGCCCGCGGTTATGTGGCAGATGGGAATTTGTTAATATCCGGTTGTAGAAAACTTGACACCATGTTCGAATACACTACCAGCGTGTGTACCGTGACGGTCATTTTCCGAAAGGGATTCGGGAGATGAACACGGTGGGGTTATGTTTGACTTGTTTTAGTTAGGATCACTTCGTGATCATCTCTCGACCGAGTCGCTTCTCTTCTCGCTCTCTTGTACGTAAGCTAGGCTAGTGCTGCTGCAACCTCTTGTTCTTTCTTCAGCCTTGTTCCTCACCCAAGGCTTGGATAGTCGTGTTGCCCGGGAACGGGATTGCTGAGTCCTCTGTGGCTCACAGTTACTTCACCACACCAGATGCAGGTACTATGGTGAGCTACACAGGTGATGACATCGAGCTAGACTGGGAGTACGACGAGGAGCGTAGCCGTTACTATGTGAACTATCCGGTTGATCAGTAGAGCTTCTACTAGAATTCGATTCAGACATGTGGTTCTAAGTTATGTTTGGTACCTTTCATTTGGATCTTACCCTTAGATGGGCCGTGATGTTTATTTGAATGATGTTTGGACATGTAATGTATTTGTGTGACGTGGCGAGTGTAAGCCAACTATCTTTTCAGCTTTCATCCCTATTTTTACATGAGATGTGCAAAGGTACCCAACTTGTGATCATTCCAAAATGGGCTTATATCTTTAAGTCGTGCCTCGACACGTAGGAGATATAGTCCCATCCTGGGCATTACAAGTTGGTATCAGAGCCAGGTTCCGACCTAGAAGCCCACTGTTTGATCGAATCGTTAACGGTTGAGTCTAGGCACACACTGAAAATGTTTTGAGTCCTATATTTATATCGCAGAGTAGGATTTATTTTGCTCCTCATCTCTTTTCACTCTGGTGAGGACTCCTGACAACTACTCTTGCCTCTTCTACTTTCAAAATTTGCACCAAATTTTTTTAGGAATCTCGCGAGTATTGTTTGGATTGTTTCGATGTCTTTGTGACGAGAATATTGTTCTCGATGCCTCCTGACATTAGGGGTTGTGGAAGTGTCCCGGGGAGTTGAGCTTCGGGGTATTGTCGTCACAAACATATCGTGGCAGTTCTAGAGTACTTAAGACGGCCGACATCGAAAACTCTCCTATACGGTTAGTGGCAAGATAACCCCGACATCACCCAGTACTGGGGAGGTAGTTCGGGAGTATTGCCATAGCTTTGTATAGTGGATGCTTTTCGAAGGTCCGAGGTAGACGGTTTCCGAGAACAACTGGTTATGTGTTGAAGGATGGATACAGCTGGATGTAGGATTAGAGTTGAGTGCACGATGCTTCCCCTGTATCCCCAACACCTGATTGCATAACTGGAAACTTTCGGAAATTAATAGGTGGGGTCATCCAGTAGATCATAGGCATTCTTCCAAAGAATGCAGGTTACGGAGTTCGGGGTTCTACATTGAGTGAAGTGGTTTTATGGCCGATGTTCCGATCGGGAGTTGCATCTTAAAGGGTCCTTGGCTATGCTGATCCGGAGATTGCAAAACCCTTTCGTAACACGTTCCATAAGCTTTCAGCACAAAGATGTCGAACGAAGCTCCTATCTTGTGTTTGTTCTATCTGCACCTTTTTGTTTTTCTTATTTACCTTTTGTCTCCCAGTGGCTTCTCGTGAAGATTGTTGTTATCATAAAACTGAGAATTTCATTCGTCCCTCTTGTTCGAATGATTCTTGTGAAGACTATGTTGCATTCTAGCCGTTGTTTCAGCTTATATCTTCTTTCAATCAAATTGCTGATTGGTGGTCATCTCTTTCAGGATGGCTCCGAAACGGGTTCCCAACGCTAACCCAGAGGGTGAAGAGGTTCCAGACCGTCCTCCTTCCCCTCCTCCTCCGTCTGAGGCCTGGAGAGCGATTATGCAGACTACAAACCAGAACACCCAAATGCTTATGCAGATGATGCAGCAGATGCAAGCAAATCAAGCAAATCAGGGTGCTCCAGGGAACCAAGGCAATTTCTTCAACCAACAGCACCATGCTACGCTCAACCATTTCTTGGCTAATCAACCAAAGGCTTTCAGTTACTGTGTCGACCCTTTCGATGCTGAATATTGGATTACCGATATCAAGAAGCATTTTGAGTGCAGCAACGTAAGGCCTGAGGACTATGTGAAGTTTGCAGCCTTCCAACTCAAGGACCAAGCAGCTGATTGGTGGCAGCAGTACAAAGACTCCAGAGAAGGGCATGTGATCTCTTGGGATGATTTCTGCAAGGACTTTCGCTCTCACCACATTCCAACAAGTGTCATCGAGGGTATGGGTGAGCAATTCCGCAACCTGAAGCAAGGCTCTATGACTGTCTACCAGTATAATGTCAAGTTCCAAAACCTTGCCTGCTATGCAAAGCAAGACATCCCAGATGCCAAGAGCAAGATCTATCAGTTCCGTGGAGGTCTGAAGGATGAACTTCAACTTGCTCTCACCTTGTTCGAGCCTGATGAGTTTGACAAATTCTATAACATGGCGCTTAAGCAAGAGGCAGCCCAGCTAAAGATGGAGGCTTCCAAAAAGAGGACCCAAGATGCCGTTCACTCCTCCTCATCTTCTCAAGTGGTCGCGAAGCAACAGAAATTTTGGCTTCCACCTCCTCCTGTGATCCGAGCTCCCTACAACAACAACAAGAACTCTAGTGGCCGTGGTTTCTCCCACCCACCCAACCCAAGCAACCAGTCAAAGCATCAGTCTCAAGGTTCCAAGTCAAGTGCTTCTCATTACCGTCCTCTCTCAGATGTGGTCTGCAACAAGTGCACTCAGAAAGGTCACTATGCTAACAAGTGCCCCAACCCAAGGCACCTTCCGCCTCCTCCACCTGTCAGCACAGCTATTGTCAAGCATAATCCAAAGTCTGCAAGGGTGAATCTGATGAATGCAGCACAAGCGGAGAATTCTTCTGATGTGATTTTGGGTAATCTTCCAGTCAACCTGAAACCTGCTAAAGTTTTGTTTGATTCGGGTGCTTCATGTTCTTTCATGTCTCAACCATTTGCATCCAAGCACAATGTTGACATCAAAAGTTTGCCAAGGGAATTATCAGTTGTTTCTCCGGTTAAACTAATGCATTCAAAAATATTTGCTCCGGATGTATCTATTCGCATGGTTGATTATCGCTTTCTGGCTAATCCGGTGGTTCTCGGTAATTCCGACATCGACCTCATCCTCGGGATGGATTGGCTTTCTCAGCATGATGCTCACATTGATTATGCAAATAAGGAAGTCAAGATTACTCATCCTGATGACGACGTGATTATCTTCGCCTCCAGGGATAACACAATCAGGCTTTTCTCTCTCAATGACAAGGGCGAGATTAATGCCATCTCTCAAATTCCGGTGGTAAACGAATACGAAGACGTCTTTCCTGAAGAACTTCCAGGCATGCCTCCACATCGCCAAGTGGAATTCGTCATTGAACTCGAGCCTGGTACTGAGCCAACATGCCGGCGTCCGTACAAGCTCTCTCCTAAAGAGTTGAAGGAGTTGAAGAAACAGCTAGATGAACATGAGCGTATGGGTCTGATCAGGCCTAGTACGTCTCCTTGGGGCTGTGGTGTCTTATTTGTCAAGAAGAAGGATGGCACGGAGCGTCTTTGTGTTGATTACCATCCATTGAACAAGAAGACAATAAAGAACAAGTATCCGCTCCCCAACATCAACGAATTGTTCGAGAAGCTCAAAGGAGCTAAAGTGTTCTCAAAGCTCGATCTCCGAATGGGCTATCACCAGATTCGCATTCGTGAAGAAGATATCCCCAAGACTGCCTTCAGAACGAGCTACGGCTCATATGAGCATACAGTCATGTCCTTTGGTCTCGCTAATGCTCCACCTACCTTCTCGAGAATGATGCACTACATTTTCAACCCCTACACCGGCGAGTTTGTGCTTGTGTATCTGGATGACATTTTGGTATTTTCCAAGAATGAAGAAGATCACGAAAAGCACCTCCGTCTGGTTCTCGACAGACTCCGTGAACTTAAGTTCTATGCCAAGTTCTCTAAGTGCGAATTTTGGCTCGATAAGGTCTTATATCTGGGCCATATCATCTCCGCTGACGGTATTGCGGTAAACCCCAAGAAAGTTGAAGCAATTGTCAACTGGGAACCTCCTCAGATCGTCAAGCAACTCCGAAGCTTTCTTGGTCTTGCCAGCTATTGCAGAAGGTTCGTTGAGAACTTCTCCAAGATTGCCAAGCCTCTTTCCAACTTGCTGCACAAGAATGTCAAGTACAACTGGTCTCCGGATTGTGATGTGGCTTTCAAAACTCTCAAAGAAAAACTCGTCTCTGCTCCAGTTCTTACTCCTCCAGATGAGTCCAAGCCCTATGAAGTATTCTGTGATGCTTCTCTTCAAGGACTTGGTGGTGTGCTTATTCAGGACAAGAGAATTGTGGCGTACACTTCTCGTCAACTGAAGCCAAGTGATAAGAACTACCCCACACATGATCTTGAACTAGCAGCTGTGGTACATGCTTTGATTACGTGGAGACACCTTCTGTTGGGCAGAAAAGTCGACATCTTCACCGATCACAAGAGCTTGAAGTACATCTTCACACAGCCGAATCTGAACCTCCGCCAGACTCGTTTGGTTGAAATGATCCAAGAGTATGATCCCAGCATCGAATACACACCTGGCAAAGCGAATGTGATTGCAGATGGTTTGAGCAGAAAGGCATATTGCAACAACCTTCTTATCAAGCATTCAGGAAGCTCAACCTCCAAGTTGTTCCACAAGGTTTTCTTGCAAATCTTCAAGTTGCTCCTACCTTGGAAGATCAAATCCGTGAGGCCCAACTCAGTGATGCTATGGTGCAGAAAGTGAAACATGGTATTGCAAAGGGTACTCCAAAATACAAGTGCTACCGCATTGATGAGAGAGATACCTTGTTCTTTGAGGACAGACTTGTGGTTCCCAAAGGCGATCTCAGGAAGCTCATAATGGAAGAAGCACATGATTCCTCCTTTCCATTCATCCTGGCAGTTCCAAGATGTACCAAGACCTCAAACAATCTTACTGGTGGACACGCATGAAAAGGGAGATTGCCCAGTTCGTGAATGAATGTGATGTCTGCAGAAGAGTGAAGGCAGAGCATCAACGTCCAGCCGGTCTTCTCCAACCTCTTCCTATTCCCGAGTGGAAATTCGACCACATTGAAATGGATTTCGTCACTGGCTTTCCTAAGTCCAAAAGAGGGAATGATTCTATCTTTGTGGTGATTGACAAGCTTACCAAAGTCGCTGACTTCCTTCCAGTCAAAGAATCCATCAATGCAGCGCAACTGGCAGAATTGTACACTTCCAGAATTGTGTCTTTACATGGCATTCCTCAAGTTATCTCCTCAGACCGTGGAAGTTTGTTCACTTCTATGTTCTGGGACTCCTTTCAGTCTGCCATGGGCACTAAGATTCGTTTCAGCATTGCATTTCACCCTCAGACTAGTGGTCAAGTCGAGAGAGTGAATCAGATTCTAGAAGACATGCTCAGAGCCTGTGTCATATCTTTTGGCATGAAATGGGAAGATTGCCTTTCGTTTGCCGAGTTCTCTTACAACAACAGCTTCCAAGAAAGTGCCGGCAAAGCTCCGTTCGAAATCCTCTATGGCAGAAAGTGTCGTACCCCTCTCAACTGGTCCGAGACTGGTGAACGTCAACTTCTTGGCAATGACTTGATCTCAGAAGCCGAGGAGATGTGCAAAGTCATAGGTGAGAATCTCAAGGCCGCTCAGTCGCGTCAGAAGAGCTACTATGACGACAAGCATCGTGATTTGGCCTTCAACATTGGGGATCATGTCTATCTCCGTGTTTCTCCTATGAAAGGCACCCAAAGATTCGGTATCAAAGGAAAGCTTGCTCCTTGATACGTCGGGCCTTTCAAGATCCTTGGCAAAAGAGGCGATCTAGCCTATCAACTTGAGCTCCCTTCCAACTTCGCCAATGTTCATGATGTGTTTCATGTGTCTCAACTCCGCAAGTGCTTCAAGACACCTGAACGCACCATTCCGTTTGAGGAGATTGATGTTCAACAAGATTTGTCTTACTGAGAGCACCCCGTTGCTATTCTCGAAGAAACCGAGCGCAAGACCCGCAACAAGTCCATCAAATTCTTGAAAGTCAAGTGGTCACACCATACCGACCGAGAAGCTATGTGGGAACGAGAAGATCACCTTCGTTCCGAGTACCCTTCTTTCTTCCAGTCCTAGATCTCGGGATGAGATCTTTTTGTAGTAGAGGAGAGTTTGTAATGCCCCGGATGTAATACTTTCCCTTTTGGGCCATATATATATATATATCTCTGGCTTCATCAATTCCATTCCGGGTTCTTCGTCTTTCGGGTTTTTCGTCGTTTTGTTGTGTGCGTGTGTGGTATTCATCCATATCATGTTGTCATGTGCATTGCATTGCATTTGTGTTGTCGTTTGCATCCGGTCCCACTCGTTCCTTCTGTTGTCCGTTTCGAGTTCCGGATCTCTCTCACGTGTCCGTGGCATCCCCGAGGCCTACTTTGGTGTTTGGCCGTGTAACGTTTCCGTTTTGGTGTGAGACTTGTCGTGCGATGTTGTTTTGGTGTGTGTAACCCGCCTGTCAAATCTCGTCGCATTTGGAGTTCGTTTGATGCTCCAACAGTTATTCTCGTGGGCTGAAAGTACCTCCTCTTTGAGGCCCAAGACACCCCTCCAACAGCTCACCAAACCAACCCAAACCCCTCCCTTCATCTAGGCCATCCATTTGTGATCGCGTGGCCGAAAACCTCACCTCAATTGGACAACCCTAGCTCCTTGTGCCTATATAAACGTCCATCTCCCCCAATTTTCGCGTCTGAAACCCTAATGCTTCCACAGTTCGCCGCCGGTGCTTCCACCGTTGACTCGCCGTTCTTCTGACGTCCCAGCGAGCCGTGCTTCCGAAGTCTCCGTCCGTGCTTCCGAAGTGCACTCGCCGTTCTTCCGTCCGACGAGTGGGCCCCGCGCCGTCATCTCTGTCTCCGGCCGTGCCTGACATCTTCCTCCACTCCGGCCAAGGGCTCCGCCGCCGCCTCCACGCAGCTCCCCTCCCCGCTGGCCTTCGCCACCGCTGCCCGGCCTTCGCCACCGCCGCCCTCACCGCGCCTCGCCGCCGCCGCGGGCCTCGCCGATCGCCGCCGCCCCTCTGCCGCCGGGCGTCGCCGCGCCGGCCGGGCGCCTCCTGCCGCCGCGTCGAAGGCCGCCGCCGCCGCCTTGGGGATCGAGGGAGATCGGGTCCCCGATCCGATCGGGTCCCCGTCACCTCGCCAGCCCTAGCGGGCCGAAACCCGTTAGCGCCCGGATCCGCAGCCCGTTAGCCTGGTGGGTGCCCGATCCGCCGGCCAGGTGGGCCGCGTTGACCCCGCCCGCCGTTGACCAGATCCGTTGACCCATTTGACCCAGATCTGGAGGTAGCCTCATTTTTTTCTCTAAATCCCTGTTAGATTTTAGTTGTCTGATGCTATTTTGTTTTGTGGATAACTTTTTGTGTGCATGTCCGATTTGAGCAAATGATATGTCAAAATGATCATGGAGACTTGTACTACGTTTTGTTCCATTGTGCCATGCATGTTAGAGGTCATCTAGTTGTCTTAATCTTCATGAGAAGAGTGCTAGTTGTTATAAACTGATGTTTGTAGTTGTTTTCATGCCATGTTTGCAATGTGATATCTTGCTGCATGTTTATCCAAATGAAGCAAATGATATGTCCACATGTTCATCATGAAATGCTCTACATCTTGTTTGCTTTAGCTTGCATGATAGATTTCATCTTTCCATGTTTATATCCTTGGAAAAAGTGCTAGTGGTTGTTATGTTGTTAAACTTGTTACGAGATGCCTAGTTGAGGAGCTCGTTGCTATTGATGTGGATGTCCCCTTGATGCATGCCTAGATATTTTGGACTCCCCATCATGTGTACTTTGCCGTGGTGCTTATCACTTGCCATGATATGCTTTTAGGTGACTTAAACTTGCTCACAAAGATGCCATGATGTTACTATTGTTTTAACACTTAGTGAAATTTCACTCAGTCTGGAATCTGTAATTTTCAGATGCCATGTTTGCTTGTTGTTCTAGGCAAATCCATGATAGTTTTGGGGTGACTCTTGATGATTCCTTGTTGTATATATTGTTGGCTATCCATTCATGCTCTCACATGCTTATTTGAGTGGATGTAGCATAATTATCTTTTTCTCCCAAGTTGCAACAAAATACTGCTGTCAGGATTTTGTTGTCAAGTTCAAAATGTCATAGCTTGTTGCTATTAATCCATGGCTCCTTTGCGGATGCTCCAATGGATTTGTTTGCTGTAGGATATATCGTGTTTATGTCCATGCTCCTTGCCATTATGTTTGAGTGCTGTAGACTATTTATTTCTTGCTCCGAAGTTGCTATGTGGCTGTTAATTTCAGCTTGTACATGTTTATTGTTTTGGGTGTATCTTTTAGCCCGTTGCTCCGTTTTGAGCAAGTCCTATATGTAGCTTATGTGTTTTTGCATGTAGATTCATAATATCCTATTGTTATCATGTTTTGAAGCATTTTGCTTGTTGCACATTGCCATGCTCCGTGCTGTAACAATGTGCTTCCTATGAAGACTTTCTGTGCTTCCTAAGTGCATCTGTATTGCTTCCATAGTGCATCAGCCATGCATCCAGTAGTTTTGTGCATTGCATCTTGTTGATTTCGTGCCTTGTGTGTTTGTGTTGAGTAGAGCCGGAAGCTGAGACCGAGTACGAGTACGAGGTTACTACCGAGGTTGAGAACGAGGAGCCCACTTACGATCCCATCGACGACTCTCCAGGCAAAATGACCGAACCTGGATATCATTACTATCTTTGCCTGTTGCTAGAATTCTCGTTCTATAGTTTTGCCTCAATGCCCATGTTTTCCTGTCAGCCTCTTATTGTAACCATGAACCTGTTTAACCACCCTACCTATGCAAACCATTGATTGGCTATACGTAGGCTTCGCTCAGCCCCTCTTATAGCATTGCTAGTTGCAGGAGAAGATTGAAGATTCTTGCTTCTTGTTGAAGCTCGTTGGGATATCACACTATATTAATTATTAAATGAAATCATCTATATATTTCTAATGGGTGGAAGGCTAAGCCATTTGCTTGGTGATTTGTTCCACTCATGCCGCCTAGGAACCATTTAAACCGGTGTTATGTTCCTTGATTATGCGTTCCTCACACGGTTGGGGTTATGGGACCCCCTCGATAAACCGCTAAGTGCTAGGTCTTTTCCAGCAAGTCCCAACATTGGTACTATTTACCTAATAACTAAAAAACTTGCATAGGGAGTAATTAACCCTCTTCTTAATCAACAACCCCGGGCCAGTGCTCCACATGAGTGTTGGTCCGAACTGGGGGTTACGCGGGGCCACCTCGAGGGAACTCAAGGTCTGGTAAAAACCTGTGGGATCACCCATCCGGTCGTGGCCTGAGACTAGATACGCGCGGCTACTATCAGGGTGTCGGCACGCCAGGAGGATTTGCTGGATTAGCCTTACCTTAGTCGGAGTATCTTGAGCACGGGATTCCGAGGATACTCGGGCCTTCCCACCTTGGAGTTACGACTCCGCGGATCGTGGGCTTGTCATGGGCCAAGTTGGAACACCCCTGTAGGGTTATGAACTTTCGAAAGCCGTGCCCGTGGTTATGTGGCAGATGGGAATTTGTTAATATCCGGTTGTAGAAAACTTGACACCATGTTCTAATACACTACCAGCGTGTGTACCGTGACGGCCATTTTCCGAAAGGGATTCGGGAGATGAACACGGTGGGGTTATGTTTGACTTGTTTTAGTTAGGATCACTTCGTGATCATCTCTCGACCGAGTCACTTCTCTTCTCGCTCTCTTGTACGTAAGCTAGGCTAGTGCTGCTGCAACCTCTTGTTCTTTCTTCAGCCTTGTTCCTCACCATAGGCTTGGATAGTCTTGTTACCCGGGAACGGGATTGTTGAGTCCTCTGTGGCTCACAGTTACTTCACCACACCAGATGCAGGTACTATGGTGAGCTACACAGGCGATGGCACCGAGCTAGACCAGGAGTACGACGAGGAGCGTAGCCGTTACTATGTGAACTATCCGGTTGATCAGTAGAGCTTCTACTAGGATTCGATTCAGACCTATGGTTCTAAGTTATGTTTGGTACCTTTCATTTGGATCTTACCCTTAGATGGGCTGTGATGTTTATTTGAATGATGTTTGGACATTTAATGTATTTGTGTGACGTGGCGATTGTAAGCCAACTATCTTTTCAGCTTTCATCCCTATTTTTACATGAGATGTGCCAAGGTACCAAACTTGCGATCATTCCAGAATGGGCTTATATCTTTAAGTCGTTCCTCGACACGTAGGAGATATAGTCCCATCCTGGGCATTATAAGGCCTTGCGGCTCGAAGATGTAGACGGGGCTGGCGTCGCCCAGCTGCTAATGACAATCAACGGAGGAGCTCTCGCCACGCTTCCAACGCTCCAGGCAGTACCGCGAAGGAGGGATGAAAGGGACGCAAGGTTGGGGAACCCGGATGGCGTGTTCACCTCATCTGCATGCCTCACCCCATGACCTGTGGCTCGGTTAGGCACACTCAAGGCCAGCGAAGATCCCTAAAGGGGAGGAGGTCGCTCCCCAGGAGACATTGCGACACTAGCCGACGGAGACCTGAAGAGTAGGGGTCTGGAAGGAGCGCAACACTTAGGAAATCCCACGGATAAGGTACTCACTCAGCTTTGGCTATGTACTTCCTCTGCTTCAACGGCCGGTAGGCATCACCATTACAGCTTAGAGGTGCCTTCCTCTTTCGAAGAGTTCCGAAGTTCAAGCAAAGCTAGCCGAAGCCATGGGCATGACCGCCACCGCCTGGGGCAGTAGCCGGGGCTCCTGAGAGGACAACCTCTGGAGCATCCGACCGTGATGGCCCACCAGCCACGGCCTCAGGACAGCTCGCGAAAGCCCCAGGAGACGGTGCCCCGGGACTCGCAACAAACACTGCTTCTCTAGCAGCCACCCCGTCGGCATCCGACAACGCCCGCCTCCATGCATCCGCTTCTCAGGTGGGCGCCGAGGTGATCGCAAGAGGGGGAACCAAGGGGATGGGGTTCTCATGGGGCCCATCAAGACCAGCCTGGGGCAGCCCCCATTCGTAGGAAAGGGGCATCTTCCTCACGAACCCGGCCTTGTTGGCGCAGCAGTACAAGAGGCAGCCCTCCTCCGGCGGATTGGCCGGCGCTGAGTCGCCCGTCAAGATCTCAAACACCATCCGCCGCACCTTAGGAGGAATCGCGAACTTGTGGAGCCTGATGGGATCATCACTGCCGAAGAACGTCCACAACGGACGGGAGTGTCGCTCGAGCGGAGCAATGCGGCACTTGATGAACTCCTTCACCACCATGGGCGTTATCACCCCGAGGTCTCTTAGCCTGGCCAGCCGGCGCCAGACATGGGCGAGCCGTGGGCCGACAAGCTTTACATGCCTCCAGACAGAGCTTGGGGCGGTTGGAGCCCACGGAAGCAGGAGCAGAGGATTGCACACGCCAACATCAAAAAACACCCACCGCTTCCAAAATCCATCTACGGCTGGCGAGAGCTCGAAGTCGATCCCCGAGCTGGCCATCGCCGTTACAGCCTGGAAGGTCACGCACCCCGAGCGCTGGCGAGCGTCGGTTAGATGCAGCGAGAAGAAATGATGAAGCAAGGCCATGGAAGGAGCAATGCCCACCATGGCCTCGCAGACGGAGGCGAAGATGGTTAGGAGGACGATAGATTGGGGATCTAGGTGCAGCGCATTGAAATGGTCACGACGTTGAAGAAATAAGAGAAGGGAGGAGTTGGGCCTGCCAGAGGGCGTGAAGACAGATAGGGATCTCGATGGCCGTCATGTTGATCACGAAGCGAGAAGCCGGCCAAGCCACGGTTGCCCCCATTCATGGGAATCAGCGGCGAGCGTAGGGCGAACCTTGCTAAACCTTTCCTGGTTTACCACCACCGACAGCTCGAGGGTGGGCTCGAAGAATGGAGGTGCAGGGGCTGAGTCACGGGTTTTCCCCTTTCCTTTCTTCTTCTAGCTCGATGCCATGGCAATGGGGAGGATTGGTAACGGGTCAGGCTAGGGGAGGAATCGCGTAGCCAGCGAGGGAGGCAAAACTATGCAGGCAACGGCGGCCGCTAAGTCAGGCGGATTTCAAGGAAGCGTGGGGAAGTGGAGACGCCCATGTCCAATCCAATCGCACGTGATGTTCCTGGTCCGCAGGCCTTTGGGGCCCACGGCACTTCGCCCTTGCCCCGTTGGCTTCGCCTCAAAGCCAAGTTCGAGCGCACCTTGGGCCCGGGGGCTACTGTCAGCGTTCTGGGAACGGGGGTACCAAGACTTGCCTGCCTGCGGCCCATGACGCGGCTCCATCGACGGCCTGGTGCAGACCAGCTTTAGCAACGGCAACTCAAGACCCTCCCGAGGGGAGAAGCCTCGCGAGGCGGATGGTGGCAAGACCTCCATGGGGGCAGGCCCTCTAGGCTGGCACCTGGGGAGTGGAGATATCTACGCAAGGTGCACCTCACGAGGTTCATGTGACATGCGCCATGACGACCAAGGCCAGGCAGGCGCCAGCGGGCGTTGTGTACTAGTTTCCCCCTTGGTGGTAAGGGGGCAAGCATAGGTGCGGAGTCTTGAGGAATCAGGCAATGGTTTCCATGTCGTGGAGCCCGGCGCGGCGTCACCACCACAGCCTTTGGCATGCGAAGACTACTTTTGTCAGGATAACTTGTACTAGTTGTTCCCCATCAAATTTGGCCAGTGTGGGATCCGTTCCCGCCGATATTTGGGAAGAGGACCAAGGCCACTATAAATAGGACCTACCCAGCACCATGGAGGGGGGCGGCTGAGGCAAGGGAGAGAGAGAGAGAGAGAAAGAGAGAGAGAGGGGGGATCAGATCCATTCCATCCTAGACACATTACAAGCTCATTTGGCCCCAAGAACACCTCTCCTCCGGAGGCTGTTCGTCCAATGTACTAGTTCATCCTCAGTCCCACGAGGCAATCCACCACACACACTAGAGTAGGGTATTACACCGCAAGGTGGCCCGAACCAGTATAATCCTCTTTGTCCCTTGTTCTTTGAGTTCGTCGAGCTAAGTTGTGGAATCGTAGGGCGAGCGCGCTGGGGATAGAGAGTTCTTCGTGCGCACCCCAGAGTTTGAACATCTCAAGGGTTTGCGGAACCCGAAATCTAACACTTGCGTAGGATTTGTCCCTGTTCATGCTCAGGTACACAACGTCTAATAACACCATCTACTCCTTCTTTATAAAGGTGTGGGTCATCCCAAAAGTAATGTCTTAAATCATAGAAAACTTTTTCTTTTGCTGGTATGTGAAGCTAGGTGGTATAAATTTAGCAACAATATAACTAGCATAAGTAGCATACCATGGAGCAGTACGAGAAGTATTTATGACAGCTAACTGTTCATCATGAAAGCTATCATCAAATAGGTAGTGGGTCATCAAGAACAGTTTCTAACGTAGAAAAGTTATCTGCAATGGGGTTCTTAGCTCCTTTTTTTATCAATAATATGCAAATAAAATTCTTGTAGCAAGAAACCCTTCTAATAAGTCTAGGTTTAGCATCTCTCTTTTCCATAAGATATTTAATAGCAGCATGATCGGTGTGAATAGTTACTTTGGCATCAACAATATAAGATCTGAACTTATCACAAGCAAAAACAACTGCTAAGAATTGTTTTTCAGTAGTAGCATAATTTCATAGGGCACTTTCTATATTTTTACTAGCATAATGAATAACATCCAATTTCTTATCAACTCTTTGTCCTAGAACAGCACCAACAGCATAATCACTCGCATCGCACATAATTTCAAAGGGTAAATTCCAGTCAGTTGGTTGAACAATAGGTGCAGAAATCAAGACTTTCTTTAGTATTTCAAATGCTTCTACACGATCATCATCAAAAACAAAAGGAACATATTTTTGCAAGAGATTAGTGAGAGGCCTAGAAATTTTAGAGAAGTCTTTAATAAACCTCCTACAGAAACCAGCATGAACAAGAAAGCTTCTAATACCTTTGATAGATTTCGGACACGACATCTTTTCAATAGCATCTACTTTAGCTTTATCAACTACTATACCTCTTTCTGAAATCTTATGCCCCAAGACAATACCTTCATTAACCACAAATTGGCACTTCTCCCAATTCAACACAAGATTAGTTTCTTCACATCTCTGCAAAACTCGATCAAGGTTGCTCAAGCAATCATCAAAAGAAGTTGCGTAAACGGAGAAATCATCCATGAAAACCTCAACAATCTTTTCACACAAGTCAGAGAATATAGCCATCATACATCTATCAAAGGTAGTAGGTGCTCTGCATAAACCAAAAGGCATACGTATATAAGTAAATGTACCAAAAGGGGAAGTAAAAGTGGTCTTTTCTAGATCCTCTTTTGACACAAGTATTTGAGAGAAACCAGAATAACCATCTAGAAAGAAAAAATGTGTATGTTTGGATAGTCTTTCGAGAATTTGATCAATAAAACGTAGTGGGTAATGATCTTTCTTAGTAGCTTTATACAATTTACGAAAACCAGTTACCATTCAATAACTTATAACATTTATTTGTGGGATCAATTCATCTTTCTCATTAGGAACAACAACAATGCCTCGTTTCTTGGAGACATAATGAACAGGACTTACCCACTGACTATCAGCCATAGGATAAATAATACCTACCTCTAGAAGTTTTAGTATTTGATTTCTTACCACCTCTTTCATCTTCGGATTTAATCGATGCTGATGATCAACAAGCGGTTTAGTGTCTCGTTCCAACTTAATTTTGTGTTGGAATAAGGTGGTACTAATGACATTAAGATCATCAAGAGTGTCGGCGTCCTGGGAATGGGGGTACCCAGACTTGCCTGCCTGCGGCCTAGAGCGTGGCTCACCCAGCGGCCTGGTATGGCCCATCTTCATCAGCAATCTCTCAAGACCCTCGCGAGGGGACAAGCCTCACGAGACGGATGACACAAGACCTACCCTAGGGCAGCCTCACTAGGATGGCTCCCGAGGAGCGGAGATTTCAAGGCAAGGGAAACCTCGCAAGGTTCGTGTGAACTGAGCCATGACAACCAAGGCCAGGCGGGCGCCAGCGGTGCAGGAACCCAGTTTCCTCTTTGGTACTAAAGCGGCAAGCGCAGGTGTGGAGTCCCGAGGCGTTAGGCAAAGGTTTCCATATCAGTGCAACGAGACCAAGACCTGCAGGACGGCAGTGCCAAGGTCACCACAGAGCCCACGACGACATCACCACCAGAGCCTTTGGCAGGCGAAGACCACCTTTTCTCAGGATAGCTTGTACTAGCTGTCCCCATTCAAACATGGCCATTGTGGGATTCCTTCCCGCTGAAAATTTGGGAAGGGGACCCGGGCCACTATAAATAGGACTAGCCACCACCATAGATAGGGGGATCATTCGGACCACCCTTATATCTAGCAGCTCACCGAGACCAAGAACACGTCTCCTGGATGTTCTTCCCGTGTACTTGTTCATCCTCAGCCTACAAGGCAATGCACCACACCACACTGGAGTAGGGTTTTACACCACAACGGTGGCCCGAACCAGTATAAATCCTCGTGTCTCTTGTTCTTTGGGTTTGATGATCTAGGCCTAGGAATTGGTGCGAGATTCGAACCAGAGTGGAAAGGAGAGATCTTCGTGCACACCCTAGTGTTCGAACCTCAAGGGTTTGCCGGAACCCACGACCTGGATTTTGGCGCGCAAGTTAGGGGTGCGCCGAAGTTTCGCCTCTCCGTCCACCCCACTCTCCACCTGCACGCTCTTATGGCGGGCGCCTCTTCTCTGATCGGCTCGGTGGCACGCGAAGTGGCGTACCTGGCCACCGAGCCTTCACCCTTGCCTTGCGACAGGTGCTGTGGCCACTCGGGTTTAGGCCGAAGCTGCCACCCCGTTACGATGGAGCGTCCGATCCGGCTGCCTTCCTTCAAGCCTACGAGGAGGCCGTTTCGGCGTCCGGCGGCGACAGCAAGGTCATGGCCAGCTGGCTCCCCATGGCACTCACCGGCATTCCACGCGCCTGGTTTCTCAGCTTGCCAGAGTCATATGTGGCAACCTGGGAGGAGCTGCGCGGCCTCTTCACCGCACGCATCGCAGCGTCGGCACCCCACGCTGTCGCGGTCCTCCTCGGCGGCTCTCAAGCGCTGATCTCGGACCACCACGTCAAGCAGTTCTTCTCCTAGATCGGCACCACCCCCGTGCGCCGGGGAGCCCCTCCCGGCTAGGCGGCGCCCAAGACTGACCTCACCTTCGACTCAGGGGACCATCCCACTTCTACTCCGGGTTTAGGTGCTCTCCCGATGCTTTGCACACCCAGCATATGCAACGTGGCAGTCACCAAGACCCTCATCGACGGTGGGGCTGGCCTCAACATGCTGTCAGCAGAAGCTTTTAGCCTGCTCCACGTACTTCTCGAGCGTCTACTCCCCACAAAGCCCTTCTCCAGAGTTGGCAGCGGTTCCGCCAGCCTTCTAGGGAAGATCCGCCACCCAGTCACCTTTGGCACCTGTGAAAACTACCGCACCGAGCTGATTGACTTCGACATCGCTTGCAGCGGCCTCCCATACAACGCCATCCTCGGGTATTCTGCCCTGGCTTAGTTCATGTCCGCAACCCAACCGGCCTACAACCTCATGAAGATGTCGGGGAGCAGCGGCGTCCTCATCGTGGCTGGAAACACCAAGGAGGCGCTGGCGGTGTCAGGCCCAAGATGCGATTCTATCCCGATCACGTGACACTTACGTGATTGGGGCACAACCGCATTTCGGGCGCTTAGCAAGATGGATATCATTACATCGTACCATTACATACATACATAAGGGATACAACAATTCATACAAGTCACATGAATACAACAACATCAATACAAGACATCTGACTATGGATGCAAACATGAAAAGCTCAACGACATCCATCTGCTATCCCAGGATGCCGACCCGGAACCTAACCCAAGACTGAAGAAGAAGAAGAAGAAAGAACTCCACACAAAGGACATAGCTCTCGCGTCAAGTCATCGGAAACCTGCACCTGCAACTGTTGTTGTAGTATCTGTGAGCCACACGGACTCAGCAATCCCATAACCATGGGTATCAAGACTAGCAAAGCTTAATGTGTAGGAAGAGGTAAAGTGGGGAGGTTGCAGCAGCGGCTAAGAAATATATGGTAGCTAACTTACGAGTACAAGAATAAGATGAGCATCTACGCAAACAGTCGCAAACTAGTAATGATTGCTAAAGATCCTGAACTACCCACGACTCAAACATAACCCCACCGTGCTCTCTTCTCCAAGTGAAAAGAGACAGTCACGGTTACGCACACATAACTGCGGGCACGACTTTCGAATAATCATAACCCTGCAGGGGTGTCCCAACTTAGCCCATCACAAGCTCTCATGATCAGCAGAAGTAATATCAATATTACCCCTTATCTTAGGGAAGGCCCGATCAGACTCGGAATTCCCGGTGCACAAGACATTTGGACAATGGTAAAACAAGTCCAGCAAGACCTCCCGACGTGCCGAAACCATGATAGTAGCCACGCATATCTCGTCTTAGGCCACGTCCAGATGGGTGATTTTACGGGAGCCAGATACCTCGAGTTTCCCCGTGGCGGCCGCGTCGAACCCCTGTTTGGGACCAACACCATCAGCACTGGCCCCCCCTGCTATGTAGAAAGAATCCTCGGGGACGCGACCCCCTATGCAATTTAATTAATTAATTAAGTTATTATTATGAGGAAAATTAAAACCAATGTTGGGCCTTGCTGGAGGAGTTTTATTCAAAGACGAACTGTCAAGGGGTCCCCATATACCCAACCGTGTAAGGAACGCAAAATCAAGGAACATAATGCCGGTTTATCGGCTCCTAAGGTGGCATGAGTGGAACAAAACTACGATCAAAAGGCCAAGCCTTCCACCCATTGCCAAGTATGTAGGTGTGTTAAAATATATAAGACATATTGTGATATACCAACAACAAGATCCAACATGAATCAATCTTCATCTTCACCTGCAACTAACAACGCTATAAGAGGGGCTGAGCAAGCGGGTAACATAGCCAAACAATGGTTTGTTGGGAAGGTGTCAAAGGTTAGAGGTTTCATGGCAACAAGGAGAGGGGCTGACAATAATGATGGGTAGCGTCACATATAACGATAACATCAAGACAACTAAGCATGGCAATGATAGTAAAGGTATCCAAGGTGATGGTCATCTTGCATGAGATTCCGCAAGGAAGAAGAATGAGTCCATGAAGAAGACGAAGAAGAATCCTAGAAGACGAACCACATGTAGACGAACAAATCCTCATGATCGCAACGGAAAAGAACTAGCGAGAAGAAGCAAGCAATACGGTAAACACACCACACAAGACATGACAAGAAGCGCAGCCAAGTATGATGCAAGACAAGTCAATATGATGCAAAACATGGCAAGGGATGGAGCACACAAGAACAACATAAGCCAACAAGTTTAAATGAGGCCGGAATCAACATATAACAAATCTGGTAAGCCCTCATATGCACGTTTTGAAATTAGTCCAGATCTGGAAAAAAACCTTAAGTTAAAGTTTTTAAACATCAAGTTAGCATGCACCATGATGATCTACACAAAATTCTAGTCAAGTTTCATATAAAGTTTGATTAACTCGGAGCTACGGCCTAGAAGATATGAGCAAAACAAGACAAGCATGCCAACGGTGCAAGATGCACCCAAACAACAAGCAAAGACACTCCAAACAGATATTCAACATTATATTATGCTTCTACATGCAAAATCACACAAGTTTCATATAGGACACACTCAAAACGGAGCAACGGTTCAACACATACACATGAAACAAGATATAACAACAAGCTGTAGTTAATAACCACATAGCAACTTTGGAGCAAGGTAAATATAAGCTACAACACCCAAACATGATAACAAGAAGCATGGATGTGAAATAGATATGATACTTAACAAGCATCCACTTGGAACACACCCAAAATCTTGCTGGAACACAATTAACAAAGCATTGCAAGTTGCAATAAATTTATCCAGACTTAGTTAAAATCTGGGAAGGCAAAAACATCATCACGATGCTGCCTTCGGAGGCACAAAACAACAAGAATATCAACTCTATTGAGTATATAAAGATCATGGACATGTAGTAGACATAGAATACATCAAACAACTCCATTGGAGCAACTCCATAGGAGGCATGGATCAATAACAACAAGCTTCACCAAATTGATCATGCTGTTAAAAGTCTGACAGGTAAAATTTATAGCAACTTGAGAGCAAGAAATAAATAAGCTACAGCAGGCCATATGTGCAACTAAGGGCATGGATGGATAGAGCATAACATGGACAACAAGACATGATCATTGGCCACTCCAAAACAAGCATGGATTTGAGTGAGGCATCAAGCAAACATAGCAGCAGGTTTAACAGATTCCAGACTTACCAGTTTTTTCACTAAGTATAAAACAGCAACATTGGCATGGCATGTTTACAAGCTTGTTTATGTCACCTCAAGGCATATCATGGAAAGTGGATTGCACCACAGCAAAGAGCATATGATTGTGCTTCTAAAACATATAGACATGTGGCATGAAGACAAACACATCAATAGGAACGAGCAAGTGAAATCAGTATCTCATAACAAGTTTCAGCACTTAACAGCCACATGCACTTTTGCAACAGAGATTAACATGCCAATATGGCACATAACATGCATGCTACAGCAACCAACATGTAGAGAACTTCACAACGAACATTTTGACATATCACACACTCCATTTGGATAAACATGCACAAAGTTACAAGCATCACAAGTATGCATCAAAATTATAGTTAACATCAGTTTTAACAAGTAGCACTTTTGCAACGATGATTAGGGCATCAAGATGAAGTCAAACAAGCATGGCACAATGAAACAAAGTGAAGAGCATATCACAACGAACATTTTGACATATTATCCACTCAATTAGGACATACACACAAATAGTTACAGCCATGCAAACATGCAACATTATTACAAAAGGTGTCAGGGACTTAGAAGAAAAAGACCTCCAGAGGGGCGGACATGTCCGGTGTCAGGTCGGACATGTCCGTCGGTGCGGGCATGCGGGCCCACACGGCAGTGGCTCACGGAGAGAGAGGGTGGACATGTCCGACTCGATCGGACAGTCCGGCGGACGACGAGGCTTCCGGCTAGGGATGATGGCGGCGGGGTCAGATCCGGCCTGGACCTCGCCGGATCCGGGTGCGGCGTCGACAGGGAGTCGGGAACCGGCCGAAGGAGGAGCTCCGGAGGGCTGGAGCAGGCGGTGGAGCTCGGAGTAGCGGCGGCCAGGCGGGGTCGGCGGTGCGGGCCTCCACGGCGGTGGGGCAGACGAGGCCTGCGGGGGCGCGGCTGGTGGCGAAGGAGCAGTGGCGGCGGAGGGTCCCGGCGGCGCGCACCGGCGTCTCGGGGCGGTGGCGGCATGGTGCCATTAGCGGGGAGCGGAGGCAGGGGCGCGAAGGAGCTCGTCGGAGGGAGCTGCGCAGAGGTGCGGGAGGCGGGGCACACAGCGCGCGCGGAGCGGATCGGGCCCGCGTCGGCCCGGGGCGGGCCTGCTGTGGGCCGGCGGCGGTGGGAGGCAGGGGAGCCCAGGTGGCAGCGTGGTTTGGGTGATTAGGCTGCACAGGGGCGGCTGGGCCAATGCGGGCGCGACAAGTGGCGCCGGTGAGTTGGCTGGGCGCTGAATCCGATGGGGAAGGTGGCTGGCTGTGCGGAAATTGAGGAGGGAGGAAGGAGAAGGCCAAAAATGGACTAGGGGATGTCCATTATAGTAGGGGGCTAGGGTTTAAGTCTAGGGGCTGTTTTTGGGGCCGTTTCGGACCACCGGATACCGATCGAATGGCTCTCGAGCGGAGAGGGACTACGCTGGGCCTAAAGATAATTAGTGGGTTGTGTAGAAGGCCTTGGGCTTACGGAAGAAAAGAGAGAGCGAGGCCCGCAGAGGTTTTCTGAGACCGAAAACGTCTGACGTTTTAACCGGCGACTACTACCGCTATATATATCCGTTGGGCTATCAAACGAGCTCCGAATGCGATGAAACTTGACGGGCGGTCTACCTATGCTATAATAAGACCACACGCCAAGTTTCAACCCATTTCGAGAACATTTTCCGGCCACTCATAAAATAAATATTCGTAGGTGCCGCGGGTGCGTGCAAGTGTGTCTGGGCTCAGAACAGACAACGGAAAGGACGAGCAGACTCGGACGGATGCATGTTTTTAAAACATGCTGATGCAATGCACAAGATGACATGGCAAAATGCAACACGCAAGCAGATGACATGGCAACGACGACGAACAACTGACTGACACCTGGCACATCGGTCTCAGGGTGTCACAGGCGGCCCTCAAGCTCGTCTTTCGGACTACTGCGGCGGCAAGCCCGGCCGATGAGGCCGCCCCAGGGGCCAAGGGGCCGCACTAGTGGAAAAGAAGCAACTGTTCACTCAAGACCGAGCCAAAACATAGCAAGTACCCGTCGAGGAGGATGGATCCTTGGGAGCCACCTTCACCATAGGCGCCAACCTCGACCCGGAACAAGAGGAGGTGTTGGTGAAGTTCCTACGCGCAAACAAGGAAGTGTTCGCCTCGGAGCCCAAGCAGCTGGTAGGGGTCCCGAGAGGGGTAATCAAGCACCACTTAAGGGTGTGACCCAATGAACGCCCTGTGAAGCAATAGGCATGACGACAGTCTACAGAGAAGCAGTCCTTCATCGTGCAAGAAACTCGCAAGCTAGAAGCAGCGGGTGTCATCCGCGAGGTCCGATACCCAGAATAGCTGGCGAACCCTGTTGTTGTGCCCAACAAAGGCGGGAAGGAGTGCATGTGTGTCGACTTCACCAACCTCAACAAAGCCTGCCCTCAAGACACATTTCAGCTTCCGCGCATCGACCAGATCGTCGACTCCACCACAAAGTGCGACCTATTGTGCTTCCTCGACGTGTTCTAGGGCTACCACCATGTAATGCCCCGGACACACCACCCGGTGGTCGTTACTCCTGGCGGGATCTAGACTGGCCTGACATATCAATACTAGTCTTTTCAGCGCACTTTGTCCTCACTCGTGCGTACCCGGGAGCAACTTCCCGGTCGGTGACCCATCCCGAAACTACTCCAAGCTGAGCACGCTTAACTTTGAAGTTCTATCCAAATGGGCTCCCAGAAAAGAAGGAATTCCTTTTTGATACAAGTAGTCTATCATCCCTAATAAGTCAGGCTATCACACACCAGATCAAGCTGGTGGTAGAAGACGTGGAGAAGACGGCCTTCCTGACCCCGTGCGGGGTATACTGATACATCTGCATGCCGTTCGGGCTGCGCAACACAGGCGCTACCTTCCAGCGATTAATGCACATCGCCCTAGGCCCGCAGCTAGGGAGGAACACAGAAGCCTATGTCGGTGACATCATGGTAAAATCTCCGGAAGCAAGGACCCTCATTTAGGACCTGGAAGAGACTTTCATTAGCCTGCTCCATGCGGACCTAAGGCTTAACCCAGAGAAGTGCGTATTTGGTGTCCCTTCCGGCAAGCTGTTAGGCTTCCTAGTGTCGCACCGAGGAATCGAGGCCAACCCAGAGAAGGTCAAAGCAATAGAAGACAAGAGCCCGCCACAAACCCTTAAGGAAATGTAGAAACTCGCGGGCTGCGTGCCTTGCAGTTCTTCAAGCTGATGAAGAAAAAGGGGCCATTCGAGTGCACCCCGGAGGCTGACCTGGCATTTCAAGACCTCAAGAGATATTTGACCAGCCCACCAATGATGGTAGCACCTCGCCCCCTCGAGCCCCTGGTGCTCTACTTGGCCGCCACTCTCTGCTCAGTACACGCGGTGCTGGTGGCTGTCCGGGATGAACACCAGGTCAAGGGCACGCGTCGCAATGCTGCGTCTCTGACCAGGACAGCATAGTGCCAAGATGGCTCCACCAAAACCACAATGATACTAGCAGGTGATCAAGACTTATGATACGGCGCTACCGGGCCTTTGGAAGCCCCTGTGGGTGACAAACTGTCGAGGAATGTAGCAGAATTCAAAAAAATTCTACGCTTTCACCAAGATCAATCTAAGGAGACATCTAGCAACGAGCATATTAGAGTGCATCTACATACCCTTTTTTAGATCGCGGGCGGAAGCTTTCGAAGAAGCGTGGATGAAGTAGTCGTACTCTTCACGTTCTTCGTCACCGATGATCTAGCGCCGAACGGACGGCACCTCCGCGTTCAACACACGTCCGGTACAGCAACGTCACCTCCTTCTTGATCCAGCAAGGGGGGAGGAGAGGTCGTCGGAGATCCAGCAGCACGACGGCGTGGTGGTGGATGCAGTGGGAAATCCTGCAGGGCTTCGCCGGCGCCCTGCGGAAGGAGATGGAGGTGTGACGGGAGGGGGAGATGCGCCAGAGACTTGGGTGCGGCTGCCCTCTCCCCTCCCCCACTATATATAGAGGCCAGGGGGGTGCCAGCCCTGGCAGATCCCATCCACAAGGGGGGCGGCGGCCTAGGGGGGAGACTTGCCCCCCAAGGCATAGGGGGCACCCCCCTCCCCTAGGGTTTCAATCCTAGGCGCATGGAGGGGGGCCCATGTGGGGACCCCGACTTGGAAGTCGAGATCACCGAATGCACGTCTACAGTGATCCCAGAGATCAATGCTCACTGAACACACAGAAGCTGAAATAACAAGAGTCTTACATCGATACAAAGAGTCTTACACGAATTAAGGCCATTATGGCCAAGCCTTACAAAGATAAAGCCTCACGGGCTGAATAGAAAATAACTCAGGTAGCGGAAGTCTTCGATAAAACGGGTAGAACCCATGCCATCTGCCTTAACCCTACAGGCATTCTGACTGGGATAGCGTCCTAGTTTGCATGATCGTCTCCAAAGAACTCTTCCTCATAATCCTGCTCTTCCATGCCTGGCCAATTAAATAACCAGTGGCAAGCCAATGAGTACTTTGAATGTACTCGCAAGCAACCCATGATGTGGTTCAAGTAACAATGCAATTTGAATATTAATGAACAATATAGCAGGAGGCTAGGACAATATGCCATCATCAAGTTTATGCATCAATAACCTCGCGTAACCTCGAAGACAGGTTACCGATATCAACATGAATATAATTCATCTCACCGAGTCAAGTCACCATCTTGACTCATCACACACAATGTATCACCAAAGAAGTAAAATTCTGGACATAGTTTAAGTAGCACCACCCAACTGTCCATGACCGTGGACACGGCTATTCGAATAGTTTTACACTCTGCAGAGGTTGCCCACTTTACCCACAAGATCCGGGGAACTTCCGTGTCATCCACGACCCGCGGTACCTCAAGTACCCGGGGTAAGCACCCGGTCATTACCTTTCCTTAGACGATACTAACATAGAGTCCACTCGTTGGCACACGGCCCTCGGGTACAAACAATAGATCACGGGACTTGCCCTAATTTCAATGTTCACGCGTACCCAAAGGGATCAACGGTGTGTCCGGTGCCCTGTGAAAACAGTCACGGCCGCCTATCCAAGCACGACCCCGTCCCGGGAAAGACCTCAAGTCTTCCCGTCACTAGTAATGCGGGCACCATGCTAGTATCGACCTAAGTAATCAATAAAGCCCTGTCCCATAAGGGGTAGTGTGGTTGCACATGTTTGGTTGGGACGGTAGTCACACATAAATTTAATCCATCATTCCACCATGCACATGATATTACCGGCACATCACTTCTTTCTCAAGTGATGACCTAACACTTCATCACCCTCGGGCATTAGGGGCACCCGATGGGTTCATGCAAAGTTTTCAACTACGGGGGTTCATATCACACATGCATCATATAAGCATCAATACCAACTATTGCATGTCATCTAGCATATAGCAAGATCAACAATAAAGCATGCATCATGTGGTGGTTCATCTAGGTTACCATCGTAACCCTATCATCATGTATCGGAAACAAACGGGTTCCGAGGAACAAGTGTATCATGGTCAAAGGGCTGCTTGCCTGGATTGGCTTGGTCTTCAAAGTCTTCTAGTCCTTCTCCTTCTTCTTCCACAGCAACTTCGTCAAATACGGGATCTATACGTCGCATAATAACCACGGAAAAATAAGAATACAAACAAAACAGAAAAATCGAAGAGCTCAGAAAAATGTCAACTCATTTTTGTAAAATACTAGAGGGTTTTCTAAGATGGGGAAAAAAATCTTAGTTGGAGTTTTGGAGTTACAGAATAGGATATATTGATTTTTGAACAGGAGTTATACTGCTCAAATTTGAATTTAAATTTGAACAGTACAGAAAAGTTTCATGGATTTGAATGAAAGTGGTACCATTAAATAGGTTGGAATATTACAAGATTTTAGGAGTTGGAAATATTTAATTTGGATCAATATTCTTTTCTTCATAAATGTTAAAAACATTAACAGAAAAGAAAAAGAGAAGAAGGGTCCTGTGCACTGGGCCAGAAGAGGCCACGGTGCACGGCCCAGACGGACTGGCCCAGCCGCACGGTGCCAGCGCGCGCGCACGTCAGGTTTCAAACCTGACGGGCGGGGCCCGTGGGTCAGCGGCAAAGAGGAGGGGAGAGAGGTGGGGGGATGACAGGCGGGGCCCGCCTGTCATCTCTAACCCCTCGGTCACGGCGGCGGCGAGCTCACCGGCGACGATACCAGCCACGGCGACGGCAACGGAGTCCAGGGACGGACTCATTGTCGTGTCGCGGTTGCAGCGGTGGTAGCGCGGCACGACGGGGAGCCCTGGTTCGTCGGCGACGAGGTGCGACGGCGGAGGCTCGTCGGAGGACGGTGGTCGGGGTTGTTTCCGACTGCAAATGGAGGGGGAAAGAGAGGGGAAAGGGTCAGTGAGGTGCGGCGGTTCCGAAATGAGCGGAAGGAGAGGCAGGGGAGGCCTGTACCTCGAGATCGCCGGCGGCCCGACGCGGCGGAGCTCCGGTCGATCCCGAGCACTGGGGCGCTCCGGGGTCGAACTGAGGGTGCAGGAGGGATCAGTGGAGAGGTGTGAGGCTGGTGGTGGTGTTGGAGAAGCTCGGGGGGGTCTATTTATAGGGGCCCGACGGGGACCCGTGGTCCAGTGCGCCGGCGAGCTCATCGGCGAGGCTACAGCGCACGGGAGGCTTGGGGAATGGGTCTGTGGAGCTCCTGGACGAGCTCCACGTCCAGCTGAGGTAAGAGGAGGAGCGGGGGAGCGACAGAGAGGCGCGCGCGTGCGAGGCAGAGGAGTGGCTGCCGCGGGCGGCCAGCGCGCGTGCGACGGCGGCTACTGGAGGGCGCAGGAGGAGGGGGACAGCGCCGGGGAGGTCGCGGACGTCGAGACGCCTCGACTGGCGCGAGGGGGAGGCCCGAGGCTGTCGGGGATCGACGATTGGTCTGAGCCAGCGTGCGAGGTGCACTGTTCACGCGCTCTGGAGCGTGTGTATGACCGGCATCAGCGTGCTCTCGCCGGTTTGGCCCGTCCCAGCGTGTCCAACAGTGTCTGGGGCGTAGAGGAAGGAGTAAAGAATTGCCCTGAGGCCTTGGATGCTCTGGGGTTGCAGAGAGAGAAGGGGAGGGCTGGTAACAAGGTGAAAGTTGGCTGTACAGCAAGGTAAAGCTGGGGTTTCACCCCCCAATCATGGAGATGAGGTGCTGGGGGAGTTACTGGAGGTTGCTGGTAACTCAATGGGCATGTGGTAAGAAGTTGAGGCTATGGAGAAAAGTGAAAGTGGTCAAGTTGGAGGTTTTAGAATTTCTGCAGAAGGTGTTTGATCAGTGTTTGATCAAGTAAATGAGGTCCACTTGACATGGCACTTAACAGGGTTGAAATACATGAGAAAATAGGGTGCCTCACCAAATTTGGCCTCATTTGAAGAAACTAGCCAATGTAACTTTGGTGAACCCTAGAAATCAACAGAAACAGTTTCATCTTGATTGAGTCAAGCTAATCATCTCCCCTTGATGCACCACTTGGTGTAGCATCATCATTTGGGGTATTGATCATGCTCACAAAGTTTGAGGCTCCAGATAAAAAGTTGGTAATGTAAAGTTGTTCAAATTTGCATTTGAACAGAAAGGGTTTTGAGGTGATCTGATCAAGTTGCTCTATTCCAAATCTTGTGCCATTTGGTCTAGGTGCCTTATTAGGCCATTCTAGCATGTGCACCAAGTTTGAGAGCATTTGGACAAGTTTGGCAATGTAAAGTTGCTCAAACTCCAAATATGGACAGAATGGTTATGAAGGGGTTTGAGGAGGTTTTCTTGCTTCCCAAGGCATGGGACTTGGCAAGATCATCAAATATGTCATATATGACATGATAGAATTTCCCTGGAATTTTTGGAGAAAAATTCCTTTGTAAATATTTCAAAAGCTTGAAATATCCAGAAAGGGTTTTAGAGGGTTTAGCCCATTATTTTGAACATGACCAAGTGTTGAAACTCTCATATATGGACAATATATGTCCTATGAGTCTCTCTGAATTTTGGCAAATATTTTTTGAAATAGTTAAATAATTTTCCCCTATTAAAGACCATTTCTGGCCTTAAGAGAAAGCTTTTAAATAAAATAGGAAAATAACTTTTAAAATTATACCTTTGTGGTTTCTGGGAGTCCTATGACTAATAGGTCTCAAATAAACCTTTTGAAATAATTTTCACACCCTTAATCAAGTACTTGTAGTGCAAAATCTCAATTCAGGGGTTTTTGGAAAACTAAATTTATAAAATACTTTTTGGCCAAAATAATTTTGCAAGAAAATACTATACTGTTATATATCACTTGGCATGATCATTGGGCAGAAGTTTTGGATAAGGAGATGAAATCTACAAGAGATCATAGTTGACTTTAATGAGCACATGAAAAAGCAAATGAAGAAAACTCAATTCCAAATAAAAGCCAAATGATGCTAAAAAAAATTGCTGGTCCAAATTTTCATGCTTCAAAGTTACAAATAACATGTTACAAAATGCAGGGTGTGACAGCCCAAGTGGTGCGCCAGCCCACTAGGGGCTGGCCCCTTCCCCCTTGAGGCCTAGGGGCCCCACCGGGATGGGTGGCCCCAGCCGGTGGACCCCCGGGACCCCTCCGGTGGTCCCGGGACACTCCCGGTGACCCCCGGAGTTCACCCGATGGCCGAAACTGGACTTCCTATATATAATTATTTACCTCCGGACCATTCCGGAACTCGTCGTCACGTCCGAGATCTCATACGGGACTCCAAACAACTTTCAGGTTTCCACGTGCATGTATCTCTACGACCCTAGCGTCACCGAACCTTAAGTGTGTAGACCCTACGGGTTCGGGAGACACGTAGACATGAACGAGACCACTCTCCGATCGATAACAAATAGCGGGATCTGGATACCCATGTTGGTTCCCACGTGTTCCTCGATGATCTTCATCGGATGAACCACTGTGTCAAGGATTCACTCAATCCCGTATGTTATTCCCTTTGTCCATCGGTACGGTACTTGCCCGAGATTCGATCGTCCGTATTCCCGATACCTTGTTCAATCTCGTCATGGCAAGTCTCTTTACTCGATCCGTAATCCATCATCCCGTGACTAACTCCTTAGTGACTTTGAGCTCATCTTGATGATGTCTTACCGAGTGGGCCCAGAGGCACCTCTCCGTCATACGGAGTGACAACATCCCAGTCTCGGTTCGTACCAACTCAATAGACACTTTCGGAGATACCCGTTGCATACCTTTATAGCCACCCAGTTACGTTGTGACGTTTGGCACACCCAAAGTATTCCTACGGCATCCGGGAGTTGCACAACCTCATGGTCTAAGGAATAAATACTTGACAACAAAAAGCTTATGCATTACGAACTATACGATCTCGTGCTATGCTCAGGATTGGGTCTTGTCCATCACATCATTCTCCTAATGATGTGATCCCGTTATCACCGACATCCTATGTCCATGGTCAGGAAACCGTGACCACCTGTTGATCAACGAGCTGGTAACTAGAGGCATACCAGGGACTCATTGTGATCTATATATTCACACATGTATCGATGTTTCTGTACAATACAATTGAATCATGAATAACAGACAATTATCATGAACAAGGAAATATAATAATAATACTTTTATTATTGCCTCTAGGGCATATTTCCAACAGTCTCCGACTTGCACTAGAGTCAATAATCTAGTTACATTGTGATGAATCGAACACCCATAGAGTCCTGGTGTTGATCATGTTTTGCCCGTGGAAGAGGTTTAGTCAACGGGTCTGCAACATTCAGATCTGTATGCACTTCACAAATTTCTATGTCTCCATCTTGAACATAATTCCGGATGGAGTTGAAACGGCGCTTGATGTGCTTGGTCTTCTTGTGAAACCTGGGCTCCTTGGTAATGGCAATAGCACCAGTGTTGTCACAGAAGAGAGTCATCGGGCTTGACGCGCTTGGAATGACTCCTAGGTCGGTGATGAACTCCTTCATCCAGACTCCTTCCTGTGCTGCTTCGCAAGCAGCTATGTACTCCGCTTCACATGTAGAATGCGCCACGACGCTCTGCTTGCAACTGTACCAGCTAACTTCTCCACCATTCAAAATATACACGTATCCAGTTTGTGACTTCGAGTTATCCAGATCTGTGTCGAAGCTAGCATCGACGTAACCCTTTACGACGAGTTCTTCGTCACCTCCATAAACGAGAAACATATCCTTAGTCCTCTTCAGGTACTTTAGGATGTTCTTGACCGCTGTCCAGTGTTCCATACCGGGATCACTTTGGTACCTCCTTACCAAACTTATGGCAAGGTTCACATCAGGTCTGGTACACAGCATGTCATACATGATAGAACCTATGGCTGAGGCATAGGGAATGATACTCATCTTTTCTCAATCTTCTGCCATGGTCGGCGAATGAGCCTTGCTCAATCTCATACCTTGCAAAACTGGCAAGAACCCCTTCTTGGACTGATCCATATTGAACTTCTTCAATATCTTGTCAAGGTATGTACTTTGTGACAGACCGATGAGGCGTCTTGATCTATCTCTATAGATTTTGATGCCTAATATGTAAGCTGCTTCTACAAGGTCCTTCTTAGAAAAACTCTTATTCAAGTAGGCCTTTACACTTTCCAAGAATTCTATATCATTTCCCATCAGCAATATGTCATCCACATATAATATGAGAAATGCTACAGACCTCCCACTCACTTTCTTGTAGATACAGGCTTCTCCATAAGTCTGTATAAAGCCAAACGCTTTGATCACATCATTAAAGCGAATATTGCAACTCCGAGATGTTTGCACCAGCCCGTAGATCTAGCGCTGGAGCTTGCATACCTTGTTAGCATTCTCTGGGTCGACAAAACCTTCCGGCTACATCATATACAACTCTTCCTTGATGAAGCCATTAAGGAATGTCGTTTTGACGTCCATTTGACATATCTCATAATCATAGAATGTGGCAATTGCTAACATGATTCTAACTGACTTCAGCATCGCTACGGGAGAGAAAGTCTCTTCGTAGTCAATCCCTTGAACTTGTCGATAACCCTTAGCGACAAGCCGAGCCTTATAGATGGTCACATTACCATCCGCGTCTGTCTTCTTCTTAAATATCCATTTATTTTCTATGGCGTGCCTATCATCAGGCAAGTCCACCAAAGTCCATACTTTGTTTTCATACATGGATTCTATCTCGGATTTCATGGCTCCAAGCCATTTATTAGAATCCGTGCCCGCCATCGCTTCTTCATAGTTCGAAGGTTCACCATTGTCTAACTACATGATTTCCATGACAGGGTTGCCGTACCACTCTGGTGCGGAACGTGCCCTTGTGGACCTTCGAAGTTCAGTGGTAACTTGATCTGTTTCTTCATGATCATCATCATTAACTTCCTCCCTTGTTGGTGCAGGCACCTCAGGAACAATTTCCTGCGCTGCGCTACTTTCCGGTTCAGGAGGGGTGACTGTCACCTCATCAAGTTCTCCTTTCCTCCCAGTCACTTCTTTTGAGAGAAACTCTTTCTCCAGAAAGGATCCATTCTTGGCAACAAAGACTTTGCCTTCGGATCTGAGGTACAAGGTGTACCCAATCGTTTCCTTTGGGTATCCTATGAAGACGCATTTTTCCGATTTGGGTTCGAGCTTTTCAGGTTGAAGTTTCTTGACACAAGCATCGCAACCCCAAACTTTTAGAAATGACAACTTGGGTTTCTTGCCAAATCAAAGTTCATACGGTGTCGTCTCAACGGATTTCTACGAAGCCCTATTTAAAGTGAATGCGGCAGTCTCTAAAGCATAACCCCAAAAAGATAGTGGTAAATCGGTAAGGGACATCATAGATCGCACCATGTCCAACAGAGTACGATTTCGACGTTCGGACACACCGTTACGCTGAGGTGTTCCGGGCGGTGTCAATGGTGAAACAATTCCACATTTCCTAAGGTGCGTGCCAAATTCATGACTCAAATATTCACCCCCACGATCCGATCGTAAGAACTTTATTTTCTTGTCTCGTTGATTCTCAACCTCATTCTGAAATTCCTTGAATTTTTCAAAAGTCTCAGACTTGTGCTTCATCAAGTAGATATACCCATATCTACTCAAGTCATCCGTGAGGGTGAGAACATAACGATAGCCTTCGCGAGCCTCAACACTCATTGGACAGCACACATCGGTATGTATGATTTCCAATAAGTTGGTTGCTCGCTCCATTGTTCCGGAGAACGGAGTCTTCGTCATCTTGCCCAAGAGGCATGGTTCGCACTTGTCAAATGATTCATAATCAAGAGACTCCAGAAGTCCATCAGCATGAAGCTTCTTCATTCGTTTGACACCAATATGACCTAGGCGGCAATGCCACAAGTATGTGGGACTATCATTATCAACTTTACATCTTTTGGCATTCACACTATGAATATGTGTATCATCACGATCGAGATTCATCAAAAATAAACCATTGACCAGCGGGGCATGACCATAAAACATATCTCTCAAATAAATAGAACAACCATTATTCTCAGATTTAAATGAGTAGCCATCTCGCATAAGACGAGATCCAGATACAATGTTCATGCTCAAAGCTGGTACTAAATAACAATTATTGAGGTTTAAAACTAATCCCGAGGGTAGATGTAGAGGCAGCGTGCCGACGGCGATCATATCGACCTTGGAACCATTCCCGACGCGCATCGTCACCTCGTCCTTCGCCAGTCTTCGCTTATTCCGCAACTCCTGCTTAGAGTTACAAATATGAGAAACTGCACCGGTATCGAATACCCAGGAGCTACTACGAGCGCTGGTAGGGTACACATCAATAACATGTATATCACATATACCTTTGACGTTGCCGGCCTTCTTGTCCGCTAAGTATTTGGGGCAGTTCCACTTCCAGCGACCCGTTCCCTTGCAATAAAAGCACTCTTTCTCAGGCTTGGGTCCATACTTTGGCTTCTTCCTGGCAATAGGCTTACCGGGCGCAGCAACTCCCTTGCCATCCTTCTTGAAGTTCTTCTTACCCTTGCCCTTCTTGAACTTAGTGGTTTTATTGACCATCAACACTTGATGTTCTTTCTTGATATCCACCTCCGCTGATTTCAGCACCGAATACACCTCGGGAATGGACTTCTCCATCCCCTGCATATTAAAGTTCAACACGAAGATCTTGTAGCTTGGTGGGAGCGACTAGAGGATTCTGTCAACGACCGCTTCGTCTGGGAGATTCATTCCCAACTGACACAAGCGATTGTGCAACCCAGAAATCTTGAGGATGTGCTCACTTACAGAACTGTTTTCCTCCATCTTACAGCTGTAGAATCCGTCAGAGACGTCATATCTCTCGACTCGGGCATGAGCTTGGAAAACCATTTTCAGCTCTTGGAACATCTCATATGCCCCGTGGTGCTCAAAACACTTTTGGAGCCCCGATTCTAAGCTGTAAAGCATGCCGCACTGAACCAGGGAGTAATCATCACAACGCGACTGCCAAGCGTTCATAACATCTTGGTTTGTCGGGGCGGGAGCGTCACCTAGCGGTGCATCTAGGACATATGTTTTCTTGGCAGCTATGAGGATGATCCTCGGGTTACGGACCCAGTCCGTGTAGTTGCTACCATCGTCTTTCAGCTTGGATTTCTCTAGGAGCGCGTTGAAGTTGAGGGTGACATGAGCGTGGGCCATTTGATCTACAAGAGATATTGTAAACAATTTTAGACTATGTTCATGATAATTAAGTTCATCTAATCAAATTTTAATGAACTCCCACTCAGATTGACATCTCTCTAGTCATCTAAGTGACACACGATCCGAATCGACTAGCCCGTGTCCGATCATCACGTGAGACGGACTAGTCATCAACGGTGAACATCTTCATGTTGATCGTATCTTCTATACGACTCGTGTTCGACCTTTCGGTCTTCCGTGTTCTAAGGCCAGGTCTGTACATGCTAGGCTCGTCAAGTTAAACCTAAGTGTATTGCTTGTGTAAATCTGGCTTACACCCGTTATATGCGAACGTTAGAACCTATCACACCCGATCATCACGTGGTGCTTCGGAACAACAATCCTTAGCAACGGTGCACAGTTAGGGGGAACACAATCCTTGAAATTTTAGTGAGAGATCATCTTATTTACTACCATCGTTCTAAGTAAACAAGATGCATAAACATGATAAACATCACATGCAATCAATCAAAGTGACATGATATGGCCAACATCATCTTGCTCCTTGGATCTCCATCTTCGAGGCACCATGATCATCTTTGTCACCGGCTCGACACCATGATCTCCATCATCATGATCTCCATCATCGTGTCTTCTTGAAGTTGTCACGCCAACTATTACTTCTACTACTATGGCTAACGTTTAGCAATAAAGTAAAGTAATTACATGGCGTTATTCAGTGACCCGCAGGTCATACAATAATTAAGACAACTCCTATGGCTCCTGCCGGTTGTCAAATTCATCGACATGCAAGTCGTGATTCCCTATTACAAGAACATGATCAATCTCATACATCACATATATCATTCATCACATCTTCTTGGCCATACCATATCACATACCACATGCTGCAAGAACAAGTTAGATGACCTCTAATAGTTGATGCAAGTTTTTACGTGGCTTCTATAGGTTTTCTAGCAAGAACGTTTCTTACCTACGCCAAAACCACAACGTGATTTGTCAATTTCTATTTACCCTTCATAAGGACCCTGTTCATCGAATCCAATCCGACTAAAGTAGGAGAGACAGACACCCGCCAGCCACCTTATGCATCTAGTGCATGTCTGTCGGTGGAACCAGTGTCACGTAAGCGTACGTGTAAGGTCGGTCCGGGCCGCTTCATCCCACAATACCTCCGAATCAAGATTAGACTAGTAAAGGTAAGAAAATTGAGCAAACTCAACGCCCACAACTGCTTTGTGTTCTACTCGTGCAAGATCCTAAGCAAAAGACCTAGCTCAGATGCCACTATTGGGGAACGTAGCAGAATTCAAAAAATTTCTACGCTTTCACCAAGATCAATCTCAGGAGACATCTAGCAACGAGCATATTAGAGTTCATCTATATATCCTTTTGTAGATCGCGAGCGGAAGCTTTCGAGGAAGCGTGGATGAAGTAGTCGTACTCTTCGCGTTCTTCGTCACCGATGATCTAGCGCCCAACAGACGGCACCTCCGCGTTCAACACACGTCCAGTACAGCAACGTCACCTCCTTCTTGATCAACCAAGGGGGGAGGAGAGGTCGTCGGAGATCCAGCGGCATGACGGTGTGGTGGTGGATGCAGCGGGAAATCATGCAGGGCTTCGCCGGCGCCCTGCGGAAGGAGATGGAGGTGTGACGGGAGGGGGAGAGGTGCCAGAGACTTGGGTGCGGCTTCCCTCTCCCCCCCCCCCACTATATATAGAGGCTAGGGGGCGCCGGCCCTGGCAGA
This sequence comes from Secale cereale, assembly GCA_902687465.1. Lineage (NCBI taxonomy): Eukaryota > Viridiplantae > Streptophyta > Magnoliopsida > Poales > Poaceae > Secale > Secale cereale. Next base: position 412,002,487 of record LR738712.1, read on the forward strand.
TCCCATCTGCAAGGGGGGCGGCGGCCTAGGGGGAGACTTGCCCCCCAAGGCATAGGGGGCGCCCCCTCCCCTAGGGTTTCAACCCTAGGCGCATGGAGGGGGGGCCAAGTGGTGCGCCATCCCACCAGGGGCTGGCCCCTTCCCCCTTGCGGCCTAGGGGCCCCACCGGGATGGGTGGCCCCACCTGGTGGACCCCCGTGACCCCTCCGGTGGTCCCGGGACACTCCCGGTGACCCCCGGAGTTCACCCGATGGCCGAAACTGGACTTCCTATATATCATTATTTACCGCCGGACCATTACGCAACTCCTCGTCACGTCCGGGATCTCATCCGAGACTCCGAACAACTTTCAGGTTTCCACGTGCATGTATCTCTACGACCCTAGCGTCACCGAACCTTAAGTGTGTAGACCCTACGGGTTCGGGAGACACGTAGACATGACCGAGACCACTCTCCGATCAATAAACAACAGCGGGTTCTAGATACCCATGTTGGTTCCCACATGTTCCTCGATGATCCTCATCGGATGAACCACTGTGTCAAGGATTCACTCAATCCCGTATGTTATTCCCTTTGTCCATCGGTACGGTACTTGCCCGAGATTCGATCGTCCGTATTCCCGATACCTTGTTCAATCTCGTCATGGCAAGTCTCTTTACTCGATCCGTAATCCATCATCCCGTGACTAACTCCTTAGTCACTTTGAGCTCATCTTGATGATGTCTTACCGAGTGGGCCCAGAGGTACCTCTCCGTCATACGGAGTGACAACATCCCAGTCTCGGTTCGTACCAACTCAACAGACACTTTCGGAGATACCCGTTGCATACCTTTATAGCCACCCAGTTAGGTTGTGACGTTTGGCACACCCAAAGTATTCCTACGGTATCCGGGAGTTGCACAACCTCATGGTCTAAGAAATAAATACTTGACAACGAAAAGCTTATGCATTACGAACTATACGATCTCGTGCTATGCTCAGGATAGGGTCTTGTCCATCACATCATTCTCCTAATGATGTGATCCCGTTATCACCGACATCATATGTCCATGGTCAGGAAACCACGACCATCTGTTGATCAACGAGCTGGTAACTAGAGGCCTACCAGGGACTCATTGTGATCTATATATTCACACATGTATCGCTGTTTCCGTACAATACAATTCAAGCATGAATAACAGACAATTATCATGAACAAGGAAATATAATAATAATACTTTTATTATTGCCTCTAGGGCATATTTCCAACACAAACCTCCAAAGAACTCGGTCTCAGTCGACACTCCTTCCCTAGTCGAGCACTCGGTGTACTTCGTCAGCACCATGCTGCGGGACGCGAGAGCACGATGCCCGATGCCACAGAAGCTCTTGCTCGTGCTCATGGTGGCCTCACGTAAACTACGTCATTACTTCCAAGGGCACCCCATCAAGGTCATCTCAGCTTACCCGCTGGAGAGGGTACTCGGGAGCCCCAACGCTGCGGGAAGAGTCGCCGAATGGAATATCGAGATGCAGGCGTTCTAGTTGGAGTTCAGCACAACCAGGGTCATCAAAGGAGCCGCGCTCGCTGACTTCATGGCAGAATGGACCGACACCCCGGAGCTCAAAGCGGGCGAGGACCGATCCCTCTAGCTAGGAAGTGAAGCGTCGGACGGCTGGGTCATGTACTTCGACGGTGCGTTCGCACGCTAGGGCGCGGGGGCTGGAGCTATGCTCATCTCTCCCACTCAAGACAAGCTTTACTATGCCGTGCAGCTCCGCTTTCAGTAGGGCAAGAAGGTCTCAACCAACATCACAAATTATGAGGGCCTCACTGCTGGCCTTAAGGCTGCGGCGACCCTGGGAGTGAAGCGCCTCATCATCAGGGGCGACTCGTAGCTCCACTTCAACTTCTCCAACAAGGTATACGAACCGAAGGACAAGCACATGGAGGCAAACCTCATGGAGGTACACAAAATGGAGAAGCAGTTCTTGGGCCGGGGGATGCAGCATGTGCCCCGTGGAACCAACAAGGAAGCTGACGACATTGCCAAAAGGGCGTCTATGCACTTGCCCCAGGAGCCCGACGTCTTCGAGGAACGGCTCTTCAAGCCTTTGGCATCACCTCTGCCAGAGGGGCTGGAGATGCCTCAGGAGGAACTCTCCCAGCCATCGACCTCGGGAGCCCCCGCCTATGGCCCGACCTCGGGATCACGCATGCTCCTGGCGCTCGAGCCTTAGGAGGGGTGCTGGACCGAGGGGCTCAAGGCATACCTCGTGCGAGGAGCGCTGCCGGAGAAAGAAGAGGACGTAGACCGTGTAGCCCGACAAGCTACGGCGTATTGCATTCAAAACGGTGAGCTTTACAGAAAATGACCAAATGTTGTTTCTTTACGATGCATCTCTAGGAAGCAAGGGAGCGACCTGCTAGCTAACATACATGGCGGGGACTGCGGGCAGAAATCTTTACCACGCACCTTGGTTGGCAAGGCGTTCCGCAACGGTTTCTACTGGCCCACGACGCTCAACGATGCAGCCTAGCTGGTGAAGTCTTGCGAGGCTTGCCAATTCCATGCCAAGCGGATCCACCAGCCGGCTCAGGGCCTCCAAACTATCCCACTCTTCTGGCCATTCTCGGTCTAGGGGCTGGATATCCTGGGTCCATTCCCTCAAGCGCCCAGGGGCTACCGCTACCTCTGTGTCACCATCGACAAGTTCACCAAATGGGCGGAGGTGCAAGCCGTCCGCACCATCCCAGCTGGATCCACGGTCAAGTTCATCAACGTTCTTGTAAGCCGGTTCGGGGTCCCCAACCGCATCATCACCGACAACGGCTCGCAGTTCACTAGCAACCTCTTCAAGACATATTGTGCTAAACTTGGAATGTAGATTTGCTACGCTTCGGAGGCACACCCTAGGAGCAATGGCCAGGCCGAGCATGCCAACACGGAGGTTTTAAGAGGCCTCAAGGCCAAGACCTTCAAGAAGAAGCTCGAGGCATGTGGTAGGTGCTCGCAAAACGAGCTCCACTCCATGTTGTGGTCCATTCGCACCACCTCCACCAAGATAACAGTCGAGACCCTATTCTTCCTTGTCTACGGAGCAGAAGCAGTTATCCCTCATGAGGTCAAGCATCGCTCCGCGCGGGTCCTGGCGTTCGATGAAACGCAATATGACACCATGCAGGGGATGGACCTCATGCTGGGGGAGGAACGCCGCTGGGAAGCCTCGCTCCGAGCGGCAAGGTCCCAGTACGCGCTGCGACGGTACCACTGTCGCAGGGTCCGCTCTAGGACGCTCGAGGTGGGCTACCTCGTCCTTAGGCGGGTGCTCTCGAAGGAAGGGCTGCACAAGCTCTCACCCATGTGGGAGGGCCTGTTTAGGATTTCCTGTGTCTCCAGGCCTGGCGCCGCACACCTGGAGACACAGGACGGGATCCCCATGTAGAAAGCCTAGAACATCCAGCATCTCCAAAAGTTCTACCCATGAAGCAAGGCCAAGTGCCTGTGAAGGTCTCCACTGGTGACACTCTCACGTAACAATGAATGGGGCTATACATGCCCCGGAGTCTCTGGAGTGCCGCCCTCGGGCCTTGGGGGATCCCTCCCACGTCCTAGTGGTAGCACTTAGCTCTGCGCTGGTGAGAATACTAGACTAGGTGGCGGACGCGGCTGTTCATTTGCTTTCTATAGTTGGCTTTCCCCTTCTTTCTTTCTCTTAATGGAATTTGAAGTTCTCGCGTTTCTCGAATGGCTTGGTTGAACCACCTCTCTCTCTCTCTCTAATTCTTCCCTTGATTCTTTGCTTTGCGCTAGGGAGGGCGGAATTTGCCCGATGCTCTCCCTTGCGCGCCTCGCAAGGGGGCGTCCGTGCGCGCCCCCGTAGACTCTACAAGGGATAGGGTGGCATGCGAACGCACCCCCTTAGTCTTTGCGAGGCGCCCTCGTTTGAGCTCGAGATCGGCGCATCCCTCTATTTAAGTCCGTGACCCACGGGTACCGCGACGAAGTGCGTTTGACCACCTTCAGCCCATTCCTAGGACCTCGCGAACGAAGAATAAAAATCCCTAACAAATATTCCAGCTCCGCGAAGGGCCGCACGTCACGGTCCACTACACACCCTAGAAGGTCACCATACTTGTTTTTGGTAATGTAGGAGGAAAGGAAAGGCAGGGATAGGCAAAAGCGGCTCCTACGATGTGGGTGCTCACTGGGATCGGGCCCCCGGGCTCTGCTAGAGGCCTCCTTGCGCTTCACTGGGGCTCGGCGATGAGGCGACTTGCCATCGCCCTTGAAGCGGGCATGACGGCGTGGAGGCTGGTCGTAGCCACAGCTGCTGGAGCTGCTGCTAAGGGAATGGTTGCCATAGATGGATGAACCGTGTTCGGTGCCGAGGGCGAGTTCATCCTCACCCTCGTCATGGTCGTCGCCAAGGCTAAGTACCTCGCCGCCATCATTGTCCTTAGGGCAGCACCCAGCGCGGCGACCGCCTTCCCTGAATACCCTCACAAAGAGGGTCGCATCGTCGTCGTACTTGAACTTGAGGGTGCACCGCCTGCTTAGGCCACGCGCGCATGCAAACATTTGCCAACCGCGGGTTAGGGCTACATCGCCCGCTTCCACTCAGTGGAGGTGCTACTGGAGTTCATCGTGTGGTCAAAGAACCCGGCTGGCACCCGGTTTCAGCTCCCGTGCTCCTTCGCCGGCGAACTGCCGGCCGCGGGTCCAGACGGTCTCTGGCTGCAGGCAGATAGTTGCTGCAGCAGGGCTACATCGCCCACGGCGGAGACCTCCACTGTGACCCACGAAGCCCTGCTGCAGCAACTATCTGCCTGCAGCCAGAGACCGTCTGGACCCGTGGCCGGCAGTTCGCCGGCGAAGGAGCACGGGAGCTGAAACCGGGTGCCAGCCGGGTTCTTTGACCACACGATGAACTCCAGTAGCACCTCCACTGAGTGGAAGCGTGGCCGGGAAGGCCGGGCGACCCTGGCGTGCCTCCCTTCATCAACGGGGCTGCCCCGACCTGGGCGATCCCCACCACGCGAAGAGGCACCACGCGGCCGCTAAGGGCGGCGCCGGGCCTCGAAGAGGTCTGCCCGCGCGAGGTGCCACGGAAGGGTTCACGACATGCTTGCGTGGGCGGCCTCGTCCCCTCTTAGGCGGTGTTGAGCCAGGCCCCTCCTGGCGGGCCTTCCCTTTCTCTGCGGACGAGAACCTCCTCGTCGGTGCCATGGGTGTCGCTGCGAAGCAAGAAGCAAGGAGGAAGAAGAAGAAGCAGGCAGAATGGAGGAAGAGATGGGCAACAGGGGTTCTGTCATCGCCTCATTTATAGCCAGTAGGAGGCCAATCGTAGGCCTCCATAATTGCAGGTAATCATGGTATTTGTGCATGCAGGGACTCCTCAAGTCGTGCGGTTGCCGAGGCAGCATGGGGAAGCGGAGACGCCCGTGTCTTGTCAGTCGCCATGCGTCAATCAAGGCCGCATGCTTTTGGGGCCCGCGGGGCTCAACACTTTACCCTTGGCTTTGCGACAAAGCGAAGTCCGAGTGCGGCTTGGGCCCGGGGGCTACTGTTGCGGTCCTAGGAACGGAGCTACCCAGACTTACCTACCTTCGGCCCTAAGCGTGGCTCACCCTGGGGCGGCCTCACTAAGCTGGCACCCGAGGAACGGAGATATATAGGCAAGGGACACCTCGCGAGCTTCACGTGACGTGAGCCATGACAACCAAGGCCAGGCGGACGACAGCGGGCGCAGGAATCAAGTTTCCTCTTTGGTGCTAAAGGGGAAAGTGCAGGCGAGGAGTCCCAAGGCGTCACACAAAGGTTTCCATATTGGTTCAACGAGACTAAGACAAGCAGGACGGCAGGGTGAAGGTTACCACGGAGCCCACGACGACGTCACCACCAGAGCCTTTGGCAGGCGAAGACCACCTTTTCTCAGGATAGCTAGTAATAGCTGCCCCCCTTCAAATTTGGCCATTGTGGGATTCCTTCTCGCTCAATATTTGGGAAGATGACTCATGCCTCAATAAATAGGACTAGCCACCAACATAGAAAGGGGGATCATTCAGACCACCCTTACATCCACCAGTTCACCGAGCCTAAGAACACCTCTCCTCAGGAGGCTGTTCTTCCCGTGTACTTGTTCATCCTCATCCTACAAGGCAATCCACCACACCACACTGGAGTAGGGTATTACACCACAATGGTGGCCCGAACTAGTATAAATCCTCGTGTATCTTGTTCTTCGGTTTGTTGAGCTAGGCCTAGGAATCGATGTGAGAGCGAACCAGAGTGGGAAGGAGAGATCTTCATGCGCACCCCAGTGTTCGAACCTCAAGGGTTTGCCGGAACCCACGATCTAACAAAGAGTATATCCAATAGCAGCATGATGCTTCTTCAGAGTTTTTAATAGTCTTTTTTCTTCTTGCTCTAAAAGGTTAGCACTAATAATAACAGGATATATCTTATTTTCATCTAGGGAAGCATATTTCAAAGTATCAGGCAAAGGATTAAGCTCAAACTCGGGATTACCCTTAGGTGGAGGAGGATCCCCAAGGATTTCAACAGGCAAATTGTTTTTCACAATAGGCCCTTGCTGAAAGAATATTTTATCTATTTCCCCTCTTTCATTCATAAACATATCATTCTCATGTTCTAGCAAATATTGCTCTAAAGGTTTGGTAGGAGGCGCGACAATAGAAGCAAGACCAAAAATTTCATCTTTACTAGGCAATTCTTTATCACGGGGTTGTGTATGGAATTTAGAGTAATTAAAATCATGAGACATATCCCTAGACCAACAGTAATAATATCTTTCTCACAGTCTATCCTAGCATTGACAATGTTCAGGAAAGGTCTACCAAATATAATGGGACAAATATCATCTTGTGGGGAACCAAGAACAAGAAAATCAGCAGGATATTTAATTTTCCCACACAAGACTTCGACAGCTCTAACAATCCCAATTGTTGATATAGTATCTCTATTAGAAAGCTTAATAGTAACATCAATTTCTTCTAACTCGGCATGTGCAATTTCATTCATAATTTCTTCAGATAAGGTAAAAGGAATTGTACTCACACTAGAACCCACATCACATAAGCCATGATAACAATGATCTCCTATTTGAAAAGAAACAACAGGCATGCCAACAACATGTCTATGTTTATCTTCAATATCATGTTTGGCAATTATAGTAGCTTCATCACAGAAATAAATAACATGCCCATCAACATTATCAGCCAAGAGATATTTAACCATAGCAATATTAGGTTGAAGTTTGATTTTCTAAGGTGGTCTAGGTGCTCTAATATTACTTTTATTAACTATAGTTGAAGCTTTAGCATGATCCATTATTCTAACATGAAAATGTTATTTCTCAATATAAGCAGTAGGAACAATAGGATCAACATTGTAAATAATAGTTTCTTCTTCAACTTTAATAGGTTCAAATACTTTAACTTCAATGGGAGGATGATATTTAAACCACTTATACTTAGGGATATCAACATGAGTAGCAAACAATTCGAAAAAAGAAGCTACTATCTAAGAGTCAAGTCCATATTTGGTGCTAAATTCATGAAAAGCATCTGTATCCATAAAAGATTTAACACAGTCAAACATAAGGCTTATACCTGACTCATTACCTTTGTCAAGATCCCAATCTTCAGAATTGCGTTTAATTCTTTCCAATAAATACCATTTGAATTCAATAGTCTTATTCATATAAGAGTCAACACTAGAAGTATCGAGCATGGATCGATCATTATGAGCAAGCCGAGCACAAAAATTCTGAATCATAATTTCTCATGAGAGCTCATGACTCGGGCATGAATATAACATTGACTCAACCCTCCCCCAAGCTTGAGCAATACTTTCTCCTTCACGAGGCTAAATTATATATATATATATATATATATATATATATATATATATATATATATATATATATATATATATAATTCCTATCACGATGAACTAGAAGCATAGGATAAAATTTCTGATGGAATTCCAGTTTCAATTGGTTGTAGTTCCATGATCCAATATCATCACATAGCCTATACCATGTCAATGCCTTTCGCTTCAAAGATAAAGGGAAGACCTTCTTCTTGACAAAATCCTCTAGGGTACCTTCAAGCTTAAATAATCCACAAACTTCATCCGCATAGATTTGGTGTAAATCGGGATGCAATGTTCCATCTCCTACATAAGGATTAGCTAGCAGTTTCTCAACCATACCCAAAGGAATCTCAAAGTAAATATTTTTAGTAGGTGCAGTAGATTGAGGAGAAACTCTTTGTTCTTCTGGTCGAGGTGAAGATACCCCAAACTACCCGCTCAAAGGATTATTTTCCATAGTAACAAGTAACAGTAAATTTCAGCACACTATATAAATGTTTCCTTACCAAATTCCACTTACCAAAGGTGCTTCACTCCTCGGCAACGATGCTAGAAAAGAGTCTTGACGAGCCACAAGTGTAGGGTATCTATCGTAGTACTTTCAATAAGTAAGAGTGTCGAACCCAATGAGGAGCAGAAGGAAATGACAAGCGGTTTTCAGCAAGGTTTTCTCTGCAAGAACTAAAATTATCGGTAACAGATAGTTGTGTGATAGTATAATTCATAATGGGTAACAAGTAACGATAGTAAATAAGGTGCAGCAAGGTGGCCCAGTACTTTTTGTAGTAAAGGACAAGCCTGGACATACTCTTATCTAAAGCAAAGCGCTCCCGAGGACACATGGGAATTACTGTCAAGCTAGTTTTCAACATGTTCATATGATTTGCGTTCGGTACTTTGATAATTTGATATGTGGGTGGACCGGAGCTTGGGTGACGTACTTTCTTGGACAAGCCTACCACTTATGATTAACCACTCTCGCAAGCATCCGCAACTACGAATTAAGTATTAAGATAAATCTAGCCATAGCATGAAACATAGGGATCCAAATCAGCCCCTTACGATGCAATGCATAAACTAGGATTTAAGTTTTTGTCACTCTAGCAACCCACCATCTACTTACTACTTCCCAATGACTTACCTTGGCCCAAATAATGGTGAAGTGTCATATGTAGTCGACATTCCCATATCACCACTAGAGGAAATACAACATATATCTGATCAAAATATCGAATGAATAGCAAATTCACATTATTACTTATAACAAGACTTTTCCATGTCCTCAGGAACAAAAGTAACTGCTGACAAAGCATATTCACGTTCATAATCAGAGGGGTATTGAATAGCATTAAGGATATGAACATATGATCTTCCACTAAATAAACCAACTAGCATCAACTACAAGGAGTAATCAACCCTACTAGCGACCCACATGTACCAATATGAGGTTCTGAGACAAAGATCGAATACATGAGATGAACTAGAGTTTCACAGGAAATGGTGCTGGTGAAGATGTTGATGGAGATTAACCCCCTCTCGATGAGAGGATCTTTGGTGATGACGACGGCTTCAATTTCCTCCTCCCGAAGGGAAGTATCCCCAGCATAACAGCCCTGTCGGAGCTCTAGATTGGTTTCGCCCAGGTTCCGCCTCAAGACGGCGGTGCTTCGTCCCGAAAACCTCCTTCTTATTTTGTCCAGGTCAAAACATATTGATATAGCGGAAGACGGACGTCGGAGGACGGCCAAGGGGCCTACTAGGTAGGGGGCGCGCCCATGGGGTAGGGCGCGCCCCCCACCCTTGTGGCTGGGTTGTGGCCCCCCTCTGGTGCTTCTTTTGTCCAATATTTTTTATATATTCCAAAAATATTTTTCGTGAAGTTTCAGGACTTTTGGAATTGTGCAGAATAGGTATATTAGATTTGATCCGTTTCCAGTCCTGAATTCCAGCTGTCGACATTCTCCCACTTTATGTAAACCTTGTAAAATAAGAGATAAGAGGCATAAGTATTGTGATATGATGTGTAATAACAACCCATAATGCAGTAAATATCAATATAAAAGCATGATGCAAAATGGACGTATCAGTTGTCGAGAGCGGCAAACATTCAGGCAGCATGTTGGCATTTGTTGCATTTTTTATCTCCTTAGCGACATTAACCAATGTGAGCATAGGAAATCTAGACCAGCCCATTCTCATTTGCGTTGTCCCCCCAACACCCTCGATGACCCACAAGTGTAGGGGATCTATCGTAGTCCTTTCAATAAGTAAGAGTGTCAAACCCAACGAGGAGCAAAAGAAAATGATAGGCAGTTTTCACTAAGGTATTTTCTGCAAGCACTGAAATTATCGATAACAGATAGTTTTGTGATAAGGTAATTGGTAACAAGTGACAAATAGTAAAAGTAAATAAGGTACAGCAAGATGGCCCAATCCTTTTTGTAGCAAAGTACAAGCCTGGACACGCTCTTAGATGAAGGAAAGTGCCCCCAAGGACACATGGGAATTATCGTCAAGCTAGTTTTCATCACGCTCATATGATTCGTGTTCGTTACTTTGATAATTCCGTATGTGGGTGGACCGATGCTTGGGTGCTACCCTTACTTGGACAAGCATCCCACTTATGATTAACCTCTATTGCAAGAATCCGCAACTACAAAAGAAGTATTAAGATAAACCTAACCATAGCATGAAACATATGGAACCAAATCAGCCCCTTACGAAGCAACGCATAAACTAGGGTTAAAGCTTCTGTCACTCTAGCAACCCATCATCTACTTATTACTTCCCAATGCCTTCCTCTAGGCCAAAACAAAGGTGAAGTGTCATATACACATGACACCACTAGAGGAAAGACAACATACATCTCATCAAAATATCGAACGAGTACCAAATTCACATGACTACTTATAGCAAGACTTCTCCCATGTCCTCAGGACCAAACGTAACTACTCACAAAGCGTATTTATGTTCATAATCAGAGGGGTTTTAATATGCATAATGGATCTGAACTTACGATCTTCCACCAAGTAAACCAACTAGCATCAACTACAAGGAGTAATCAACACTACTAGCAACCCACAGGTACCAATCTGAGGTTTTGTTACAAAGATTGGATACAAGAGATGTACTAGGGTTTGAGAGGAGATGGTGCTTGTGAAGATGTTTATGAAGATAACCCTCCCCAAGATGGGAGAGTTGTTGGTGATGACGATGGCGATGATTTCCCCCTCCTGGAGGGAAGTATCCAGGCAGAACAGCTCCGCCGGAGCCCTAGATTGGTTCCGCCAAGGTTCTGCCTTGAGACGGTGGCGCTTCGTCCTGAAAGCCTCCTTGTGATTTTTTCCAGGTCAAAACACCTCATATAGCAGAAGATGGGAATCGGGGGGCTGCCAGGTGGCCCACAAGGCAGGGGCGCGCCCCCCACCCTCATGGACGGTGGGTGTCCCCCCTCCTGTACTTCTTTTGCCAGATATTTTTTATATTTTCTGAAACAGAGTTTCGGGGTGTTTCAGGGCTTTTTGAGTTGTGCATAATAGGTCTCCAATGTTTGCTCCTTTTCCAGCCCAGAATTCCAGAAGCCGGCATTCTCCCTCTTCATGTAAACCTTGTAAAATAAGAGAGAAAAGTCATAAGTATCGTGACATAATGTGTAATAACAGCCCATAATGAAATAAATATCAACATAAAAGCATGATGCAAAATGGACGTATCAACTCACCCAAGCTTAGACCTCGCTTGTCCTCAAGCGAAAGTCGATATCGAAAAATATGTCCACATGTTTAGAGATAGAGGTGTCGATAAAATAAAATACGGACATGAGGTCATCCTGATCATTCTTATAACAACAACATATATAAATTGTCATATGATTTCTTATGATAGAGTAACAATCCATTCACAATGTCAAGTATGAATCAGAAACTTCATTGAAAACTAACAAGCTATGATCTCGGTCATTGAAGCAATTGCAATTTATCGTAACATCGGAAAGAGTCAATATAAGAGCTTTTCAGCAAGTCCACATACTCAACTACTCCCTCCATTCCATTATCTAAGGTGTATTATTTTCAGCACGTTAACCAAGGCACATAATTATGGACTATTTCAGACGAAATTACCCTTGTCTAATTCGTAGATTAACGGCAAGTAAATCATTCAGGATAGGAAAGAAAGAGATACACGCAATCGAAAAAGAGATAGTTTCCTTTTCTTTCTCCACAAGGAGAGATACATGCAATCAGGGGAGAGATATTTTCCTTTTTCTGGAGGGCCAAGATCGGAATTATGACGAATTAGAACAAATGCACCTGACATTGTGAAATTATATCAAAAAACAAATACACCTTATATAAAGGAACGGAGGGAGTATCATTTAGTCTTTCACAATTGAATACTTATGGGTATGGAGTTTTAATCGGACATAGAGAAAGATAGGGGCTTATAGTGTTGCCTCCCAACATTTTACCTCAAGGGTAATGTTAACAATAATGGTTCATGATAGCTTACATCCAATTGGGTATATATGCCAGGATCCTTCCAACACAAGGTGCTTGCCAGAGGATAAAATGTAAAATGGAAAGGTGAAGATCACCATGACTCTTATAAAGCATGAATAATAGATAGGCCGTTCGTAGAGGGAAGCAGAGGTTGTCATGTGCTCTTTATGGTTGGATGTACAACATCTTAGCATGAAAGAACGTCACTTTATATTGCCACTTGTGATATGGACCTTTATAATGCAGTCCGTCGCTTTTATTGCTTCCATACCACAAGTTCGTATAAAGTTTATTTTCTCCACACTAATAGATAATACATATTTTAGAGAGTGGCAACAATGACAACTTACTTGAAGGATCTTACTCAATCCATAGGTAGGTATGGTGGACTCTCATGGCAAAACTGGGTTTAAGGATGTATGGAAGCACAAGTAGTATCTCTACTTGGCGCAAGAAGTTTTGGCTAGCATGAGGGGGAAAGGCAAGCTCAACATGTTGGATGATCCATGACAATATAGTTTATTTTGGATATAAGAAGACATAACCCATTACGTTGTCTTCCTTGTCCAACATCAATTCTTTAGCATGTCATATTTTAATGAGTGCTCTCAATCATAAAAGATGTCCAAGATAGTATATTTGTATGTGAAAACCCCTCTTTCCTTATTACTTCCTATTAATTGCTACGATGACCAAAACCATGTTTGTCAACTCTCAACAACTTTTATTCATCATACTCTTTATATGTGAACTCATTACTATCCATTAAATCAATATGATCTCTTTGATACTTTTTATATTTTCTATGATCCTCTCATGATCACATGAGATAATCAAGCCCTTGAATCAAAACTACTCTTTAATATATACAACTCACTGACTCGATTACAAAGATAAAGATCATAAAGCAAAGCTCACAACTAGATCATACTAAAATTTATTCTACTAGATAAAGATATTACCAAAAGGGTCAAACTAAGAAAAAACGGTAAAGATAGGAGTGTCATGGTGATACGATACTAGGGCACCTCCCCCAAGCTTGGAAGTTGCCAAGGGGAGTGCCCATACCCATGTGATTATGTCTCTTTCTTTGAAGGTGGTGATGATGGAGTTGTTGATGATGTAGGCTTGCCGTCCATCTTCCAAGGCATGGGCTCACCATCATAGAAGGATGATCGAGTCTCCGGGATACTTAAATCTGTAGCCAAACTCATCATCTTGAATCTATATTCATACTCGCAGTTTTGGTTTTGAAGGTCATAGATCTGGGCTTGTAGGGGCTCGATTTTCTCGTGAAGCTTGAAGATGGCCTCCCCAATAGTCTTGGCATCCAGCTTATGGTTGTTGGTGAACTCTGTGATCACCATATGGTTGGCGTCGAGTCCTCGATCCACCATACCTTGGCACTTGAAATCTTTTTGCTCCATCGATTCGAGTCTTATCTCCATGCTTCCGGTCCTCTTTGGTCCTTCAACATCGCGGATGTGGAGCACCCCATCACGCACCTCGATGGTTTGAGGGGGTTGTAGCACCTCCGCGAGATAGGGGTTGATGACCATCTCGAAGAACTTGTCCTTGGGGGTGCTTGAATACGTCATGGTGATCTAGATCTGTCAGATACACAGCTCGTAACAAAAGCAGAGGATATTCGCGTGGTGCGGTTGTCAAAACCTTCGGGAAAATATATAATGATTTTTTACCGACCAAAGGGAGTAACGTGCAAGAAAACAGAGTCCAGGAGGCACACAAGGTGCCCACGAGGTAGGGGCACGCCCAGGGGGTAGGCACGCCCTCCACCCTCGTGGACGCCTCGTGCCCTTTCCAGACTACCTCTTATTTTTCAATTTTTCTAAATATTCCAAAACGGCGAAAAAATGCCATTAGAACTGTTTTGGAGTCAGTTTACTTACCGTACCACATACCTCTTCCTTTTCAGAGTCTGAATCGTTCTGGAAAGTGTCCCTTATGTACTCCTCTGGGGTTACTTTTTTAATAACATTGGTTTCAACATTTATAGGATTACGTGAGATATAATGTTTGATTCTTTGACCGTTCACAGCCTTCATATTTGTGCCTTCGAAATTGTTGATTTTTATGGCCCCGAAACGATTGACCTCCTTGATAATGTAAGGACCTTCCCATTTAGAGAGAAGTTTTCCTGCAAAAAATCTTAAACGAGAGATGTATAGGAAGACATAATCACCTACGTTAAACTCCCGCTTTTGTATCCTTTGTCATGCCATCTTTTAACTTTTTCTTTAAATAGTTTGGCATTTTCGTAGTCCTGGGTTCTCCATTCATCAAGCGAGCTAATGTCAAATAACCTCTTCTCACCGGCAAGTTTGAAATCATAATTGAGCTCCTTAATAGCCTAATATGCCTTATGTTCTAGTTCGAGAGGTAAGTGACATGCTTTTCCATAAACCATTTTATATGGAGACATGCCCATAGGATTTTTGTATGCAGTTCTATAGGACCTTAATGCATCATCAAGTTTCTTGGACCAATTCTTTCTAGATCTATTAACAGTCGTTTGCAAAATTAATTTCAGCTCTCGATTACTTAGTTCTACTTGACCACTAGACTATGGGTGGTATGGGGATGCAATTCTATGGTTAACCTCATACTTAGCAAGCATTTTACGAAAAGCACCATGAATAAAGTGTGAACCACCATCAGTCATTAAGTATCTAGGGACTCCAAACCTCGGAAAAATAACTTCTTTAAGCATCTTAATAGAGGTGTTATGGTCAAAACTACTAGTTGGAATAGCTTCTACCCACTTAGTAACGTAATCAAGAGCAACCAAAATATGGGTATACCCATTAGAGGAAGGAAACGGTCCCATATAATCAAAACCCTAGACATCAAATGGTTCAATATCAACTGAATAATTCATAGGCATTTCTTGATGTCTACTGATATTACCAATTCTTTGACATTCATCCCAAGACAAGATAAACTTACCGGCATCCTTGAAGAGAGTGGGCCAATAAAAACCAGATTGCAGTACCATATGTGCAGTTCTATCTCCAGCATGGTGTCCTCCATAAGTTTCGGAGTGACACTTGCGTAGGATCTGTTCCTGTTCATGCTCAGGTACATAACGTCTAATAATACCATATACTCCTTTATAAAGGTGTGGGTCATCC
Organism: Secale cereale; assembly: GCA_902687465.1. Taxonomy (NCBI): domain Eukaryota; kingdom Viridiplantae; phylum Streptophyta; class Magnoliopsida; order Poales; family Poaceae; genus Secale; species Secale cereale. The sequence goes on from LR738712.1 coordinate 412,018,018, forward strand.
CAGAAATAATGTCTTAAATCATAGAAGAATTTTTTCTTTTGCTGGTATGTGAAACTAGGTGGTATAAATTTAGCGACAATGTAATTGGCATAATCAGCATACCATGGAGCAGTACGAGAAGCATTTATGACAGCTAATTGTTCATCAGGAAAGCTATCATCAATAGGTAGTGGGTTATCTAGAATATTCTCTAACCTAGACAAGTTGTCTGCAACGGTGTTCTCAGCTCCCTTTCTATCAGTAATATGCAAATCAAATTCTTGTTGCAGGAGAACCCATCTAATAAGTCTAGGTTTAGCATCTTTCTTTTCCATAAGATATTTAATAGCAGCACGATCAGTGTGAATAGTTACTTTAGAATCAACAATATAAGGTCTAAATTTATCACAAGCAAATACAACTGCTAAAAATTCTTTCTCAGTAGTAGCATAATTTCTCTGGGCACTTTCTAGAGTTTTACTAGCGTATTGGATGACATTCAATTTCTTAGCAACTCTTTGTTCTAGAACAGCACCTACAGCATAATCACTAGCATCGCACAGAATTTCAAAGGGTAAATTCCAGTCACGAGGCTGGACAATAGGTGTAGAGATTAATGCTTTCTTAAGTATTTCAAATGCTTTTGCACAATCATCATCAAAGACAAAAGGAACATATTTTTGTAAGAGATTAGTAAGAGGCCTAGAGATTTTGGAGAAGTCCGTATTGTACCTCCTAAAAACCCGACATGACCAAGGAAACTTCTTATACATTTGATGTCCTTGGGACACGGCATCTTTTCAATAGAATTAACTTTAGCCTTATCAACTTCAATACCTCTTTCAGAAATTTTATGCCCCAAGACAATGCCTTCATTAACCATAAAGTGGAACTTTTGCCAATTCAAGACTAGATTAGTTTCTTCACATCTCTACAAAACTCGATCAAGGTTGCTTAAGCAATCATCAAAAGAAGTTCCATAAACGGAAAAATCATCCATGAAAACCTCGACAATCTTTTCAAAAAAATCAGAGAATATAGCCATGATGCATCTTTGAAAGGTAGCAGGTGCATTACATAAACGGAAAGGCATATGTCTGTAAGCAAGGTACCAAAGGGACAAGTAAAAGTGGTATTTTCTTGATCCTCTTTTGACATTGGTATTTGAGAGAAACCGAAATATCCATCTAGAAAGCAAAAATGAGTATGTTTGGATAACCTTTATAGCATTTGATCAATAAAAGGTAAAGGGTACTGATCCTTCTTAGTAGCTTTATTTAATTTGCGGAAATCAATTACCATCCTATAACATGTAACAATTCTTTGCAGGGTCAATTCATCTTTATCATTAGGAACAACAATGATACCTCGCTTCTTAGGGACACAATTGACAGGGCTTACCCAATGACTATCGGCAACTGGATAAATTATAACTGCCTCTAGAAGCTTTAGTATATCCTTCCTTACCACTTCTTTCATCCTAGGATTTAACCGTCGTTGATGATCAATAACTGGTTTATCATCCTTTTCCAATTTTATCTTGTGTTGGCATAGACTGGGACTAATGCCCTTGAGATCATCGAGAGTATATCCAATAGCAGCACGGTGCTTCTTCAGAGTTTTCAATAATTTCCCTTCTTCTTGCTCTGAGAGGTTAGCACTAATAATAATAGGATATATCTTCTTTTCATCAAGATAAACATACTTAAGAGTATCAGGTAATGGTTTGAGTTCAAACACGGGATCACCCTTGGGTGGAGGAGGATCCCCTAGAATTTCAACAGGCAAGTTGTGTTTCAATAAGGGTCCCTACTTAAAGAATATTTCATATATTTCTCTTCTCTCATTCATATACATATCATTTTCATGGTCTAGTAGATATTGTTCTAAGGGATCATTAGGAGGTACAACAATAGAAGCAAGACCAATAATTTCTTCCTTACTAGGCAATTCTTTTTCATGGGGTTGTCTACGAAATTTAGCAAAGTTAAAATCATGAGACATATCCCCTAATACAATAGTAACAATATCTTTTTATTAGTCTATCTTAGCATTAACAGTATTCAAGAAGGGTGTACCAAATATAATGGGGCAAAAATCATGTTGTGGGGAACCAAGAACAAGAAAATCAGCAGGGTATTTAACTTTCCCACACAATACTTCAACATCTTTAACAATCCCAACTAGTGAAGTAGTGTCTCTATTGGCAAGCTTAATAGTAAGATCAATACCTTCTAGCTTGGCAGGTGCAATATCGTGCATAATTTCTTCATATAAGGAAATGGGTATTACACTCGCACTAGCAGCTACATCACCTAAACCATGATAGCAATGATCTCATATTTTAACAGAAATAACAGGCATGCCTACAACAGGTCTATGTTTATTCCTAGTATCGGGTCTGGCGATTCTAGTAGCTTCGTCCTAGAGGTAAATAACTTGCCCTTCTATTTTATCGACCAAGAGATCCTTAACCATAGCAACACTAGGTTCAACTTTAGTTTGCTTAGAGGGGTGTAGGTGTTCTATTATTACTCTTACGAACCATAGTTTAAGCTTTACCATGATCCTTTATTCTAACAGGGCAAGGTGGTTTCTCAATATAGGCGATAGGACAATAGGATCAACATTTTAAGTGATAGTATTTTCTTCAACTATAATAGGTTCAACTGCTTTTACTTCAATGGGAGGATGAAATTTAAACCACTTTTCCTTAGGGAGATCAACATGAGTAGCAAATGATTCACAGAAAGAAGCTACTATCTCAGAGTCAAGTCCATATTTAGTGCTAAATTCATGGAAAACGTCGGTATCCATAAAAGATTTAACATAATCAAACTTAGGTGTTATACCTGACTCCTTACCTTCGTCAAGATCCCAATCTTCATAGTTGCGTTTAATTATTTCCAATAAAATCCCATTTGAATTCAATAGTCTTCATCATAAATGAACCGGTACAAGAAGTATCGAGCATGGAGCGATTATTGAGAGAAAGCCGACCATAAATTTTTTGAATAATCATTTCTCTTGAGAGATCATGATTGGGGCATGAATGTAGCATTTAATTAAGCCTCCCCCAAGCTTGAGTGATACTTTCTCCTTCGTGAGGCCAAAAATAATATATATAATTATGATCACGACGAACCTGATGCATAGGATAGAACTTCTGATAAAATTCCAATTTCAATCGGTTGTAGTTCCATGATCCAATATCATCGCATAGCCTAAGCCATGTCAATGCCTCTCCCTTAAAAGATAAAGGGAAGACCTTCTTCTTGATCACATCCTTGGGCATACCTGCAAGCTTAAATAATCCACAAACTTCATACACATAGATTAGGTGCAAATCGGGATGCAATGTTCCATCTCCTGCAAAGGGATTAGCTAGCAGTTTCTCTATTATACCCGAAGGAATTTCAAAGCAAACATTTTCAGTAGGTCCAGTAGGTTCAGGACCAACTCTTTTCTCTACTAGTTGGGGTGAAGATACCCCGAACAAGCCCCTCAAAGATTAAGTTCCATCGTAACAAGTGAGAGAAAATTTCAGCACACTATGTAATTTTTTCCTTGCCGAATTCCACTTACCAAAGGCGCTTCACTCCCCGGCAACAGCGCTAGAAAGGAGACTTGATGATCCACAAGTGTAGGTATCTATCTTAGTCCTTTCTATAAGTAAGAGTGCCGAACCCAACGAGGAGCAGAAGGAAATGACAGGCAGTTTTCAGTAAAGTATTTTGTGCAAGCACTGAAATTATCGGTAATAGATAGATTTGTGATATGGTAATTTGTAACAAGTGACAAATAGTAAAAGTAAATAAGGTGCAGCAAGATGGACCAATCCTTATTTGGCAAAGGACAAGCCTGGACAAACTCTTATATGAAGGAAAGCGCTCCCGAGGACACGTGGGAATTATCGTCAAGCTAGTTTCCATCACGCTCATATGATTCGCGTTCGTTACGTTGATAATTTGGTATGTGGGTGGACCGGTTCTTGGGTGCTGCCCTTACTTGGACAAGTGCGTCACTTATGATTAACCTCTATTGCAATCATCCGCAACTACAAAAGAAGTATTCAGGTAAACCTAACCATAGCATGAAACATATGGATCAAAATCATCCCCTTATGAAGCAACACGTAAACTAGGGTTTAAGCTTCTATCACTCTAGCAACCCATCATCTACTTATTACTTACCAATGCCTTCCTCTAGGCCCAAACAATGGTGAAGTGTCATGTAGTCGACGTACACATGACACCACTGGAAGAAAAATAACATACATCTCATGAAAATATCGAACGAATACCAAATTCACATGACTACTTATAGCAAGACTTCTCCCATGTCCTCAGGAACAAACGTAACTACTCACAAAGCATATTTATGTTCATAATCAGAGGGGTATTCATATGCGTATTGGATCTGAACATATGATCTTCCACCAAGTAAACTAACTAGCATCAACTACAATGAATAATCAACATTACTAGCAACCATAGGTACCAATCTGAGGTTTTGATACAAAGATTGGATACAAGAGATGAACTAGGGCTTGAGAGGATATGGTGCCGGTGAAGATGTTGATGAAGATAACCCTCCCCAAGATGGGAGAGTTGTTGGTTATGACGATGGCGATGATTTCCCCCTCATGGAGGGAAGTATCCCCGGCAGAACAGCTCCGCCAGAGCTCTAGATTGGTTCCGCCAAGGTTCCGCCTCGAGACGACGGCGCTACATCCCGAAAGCCTCCTTATGATTTTTTCTATGTGAAAACACCTCATATACTAGATGATGGGCATAGGGGGGCTGCCAGGTGGCCCACGAGGCAGGGGGCGCCCCCTGGGGGCGCCCCCAACCCTCGTGGACGGTGGGTGGCCCCCTTCCTGTACTTCTTTCGCCAGATATGTTTTATATTTTCTGAAATGGGGTTTCGTGCAGTTTTAGGGCTTTTTGAGTTGTGCAGAATAGGTCACCAATGTTTGCTCCTTTTCGAGCCTAGAAGTCCATATGCCGGCATTCTCCTTCTTCATGTAAACCTTGTAAAATAAGAGAGAAAAGGCATAAGTATCGTGACATAATGTGTAATAACAGCCCATAGTGCAATAAATATCAACATAAAATCATGATGCAAAATGGACGTATCAACCCCTCACTTTCTTTCCTTTTTCGACCAAGAGACAGGTCCACTTCCCCCACCCTTCACCATCCTCCCCGCTTTCTTCACCTTTTCAACCAAGAGACCGGTTGGGTATCTACTATTTTCCCCAATTTCCTCTTAGAACCAAGTCCTAGATTCATGCTACAGCTTTCCCTCTTTCTTCCCTGTTTGAACCAACTCTTAGATTCGACTGTGTGAACTAGCTTTAACTCTAATAATAGTAAAAGTCAAGGTGTCTTTGGAACAGACGGCAGAAGTAGAAAAAGATCCACACGCAGCCACGTGCGGAGCTGGGGTAGTGGAGCAAGGCCGGTTAAAGATATACCTTTGGGTTGTCGGGATGTGGCAAAGACGGCGTCGGGAGAGAGAGAAGATAGGTATACCCAGGTGTGAAGGAGTCTTCGTCGGAGGATGAACCGCTGGAGAGGTCATTGAAGAACACCATGGCGACCCCAGCGGTAGGATGCAAGAAGGCGAGAGCGAGGAAGCAAGCGAGGAAGCGGCCATAGCTTAGGAAGGAAGGCAGAAGGAAATAAGGGAAATGTGACTTGTGGTCGGGAAGAAAAGGGGGAGGGGAAGGGGGGTTGGGGTACATATTTTTGCGGTAGGCCAAAAAATTTGAAATGTGGAGGGAAAATTTGCGTGCGTTGCTGCCGGACACCAGTCACTTTAAACGATTGTGTGCATCGCAAACAATTCTTCTGCTTTACGCGCATGGGATGAGTTTGATAAATCAAATTTTTATGGAAACTAGCATGATGCCCATGCGTTGCACAGAACATCAAGATGCATTTATATGAGTACTTTATATATCTTGTGCTAGATAAGGATGAACGAGGGAAGGCCTTATCATCAAATGTGGAGAGGAGTGCGGGTATGATTTGTGCAAAATTATTGTAGTTTCCTTCCTATCCATCAGATATAGATCGAATGGCCTACATTGCAGGATGGCAGGCACACCATCATCACCAACTCTGTTTTTTATAAGAGTAGAGATTTACCCGGGTATTGTCCTCATCCACATCATTGCATAATTTAACATCTCTTGCTAATTTGGGCACACAAAAGAGCGTAAAACACACATACCACACTTGTTGAATCGAGCAATTTTATGTTAAAAAAAGATTCGAGCAATTTTAGTAATTAATCCAAACCAGTTGACCTAAATATTGCTCTAACAAAAGACCAACATTAAAAACCAAGCCTAAGTACGCATAACTTTAACAAAGCCACCGCCTCGCCGTTCTATGCATCGCCGGTGTGAGATGAGACGTCAATGACTTGTCCTGGTGACATGCCGCCGTTGGTGGACTCCGCGTCCCCCTATTGAAGTCGACCGTGTCCTCGTCCCCGGAGCCGCCCTCGAGGATATAATACTCATATTAGTGGCTACGCCAGAGCTCACGTTGGTACTCCACCTTCGATTCCTTGACGAACAGACTCTTATCTACCTTGACCTCGGCCACGTGCAACTCATCCTCCCAGTGGTCCTCGATCTCCGCCGCCTCCTACATATCCAGCTCCCGCTTGACAATCTCATGAGGAAGCAGGTGCTCCATGACCACCGCCGCCTTTTCGGACGTGGGTTGCATGCTGGATTCCGAGGTGGCCTGGAATATCTTGGCGTGTGTGTCCTCAATCTTGGCATGGATGCCTCGACTCGGGCAAAGGCGACATCGGCGGCATGGACGCCAGCTCGAGCACGTTCGACGTTTGTAGTCGTTGTCGCTGCAGCCATCTCGGCTGCCGCCGTTGCACTGTCGGCTCCCGCAGACGCCCTCTCGACGGATGCGGCCGTGCTCAATGCAGATGTGGCAGCACTCTCGGCGTAGGCGGCCACGCTCTCAGTGCAGGTGGCGGCGCTCGGGGAGGACGCGGCCACCGTACGAGCCTTCACGAAGCGTTTCCACAGCTACATCTTTGCAAGGAGGGGTTGCGAGAATGGGGATCGTGATTCGTGGATTCGGGGGTTGCCGGGACTGGAGCAGACGAGCCGGCTAACTTAAGGAGGAAGACTTAAATAGAGCCATGAATTTTCATCACAAATAGTTCCTACAAAAAACTGTGTGTGATGTTGTTTACATTTTTTCTATGAAAGACGATCTTGGAGAAAGTGGCAACAGATGGTGTTTTAAATGTACGAGAGAATTTGTAGTACGAATACAACTTTCATGTCAAATTTTGGAAAATTTTAAGGGTCATTTGACCTTTTAAGACATTTAAGTGATTTTGTGGCCATTTAATGACCGTAATTCATATTCGAACTTCATGTACATAGAACAGCTAACCATAACCAGACTCATAGCCCGAGAGAGAGAAGAGAGGTCACAATACCGCATCTTGGCGATAATACCGCAGGGAATAAGAAGCGGTTGGAGGCCCTCCCGAGCCGGCGCTGCCTCGGAGACAACGGCACGGCCGCCAACCGGAACATGCGGGCAGCTATTGGTCTCCTCCCTCGCCGCCAATGACCATGTGAACGATGCACCAATACCCATGCCCTGTCCGAGGTGGTCCGGCTGGATTTGTGACCAGCGGTGAGAAGAGAGAGAGTATGGCCACCTATGTCTTGCTTAGATCTAGAGAGCATGAGAGAGTGAAAGAGAGGAACCCTAGTAAAGCAAGCGCCGAGGCTCCTTCTTATATGTATAGTGGAGTGATCTTGTTGTAGCAACCGTTATTAAACTGAATACGCATGAACCACTATTTTCATGTAAAAGTAAAACTCGATCAATAACGTGCAACCGCTTCTAGGTCGCACTATCAAATCATCGTGTCCAGGACGCACTATGTACTATATCATTCACGTGCGGTCCCTGACCCTCCATCAAGTTGAAAACTAGACTAGTCAAAATGAGGATGCCTCTTTGTAAACAAATGCGCTCCCAGCTTAAAAAAAGAAAATTCCCTCCTACGTGTACACACGAGTGGGTGTGAGAGAACTCGTGCGTGCGTGCACTGCTTCTCTTCATGAGAGTACAATATACTAGCCCAAAGAATGTTCGCCACAAGATTAAAAGTATAAGTGTGTGATGTGTTAGTTAAAATAAAAGGTGCGCGACGTATTTTATTTTTAGAAGTTCTGAGGGTAGGGTGTGAAAGAGCACGTATGTGTGTGACGTCTACCTATGGATAGACGGTGGGTGCGAGAGGACTCGGGAGAGTTGTGACTCGTGAGGGTGTGTGTGTGCGTGAGACAGAGGGGGCACGTATCAATACAATGCATGTGTCTATAAATCGTATCCGAAAAACTTTCGCCACTAGCCGTTTCCTGACGAACACCGTAAGAACCGTTAGATGGGCATCCGATAGTGTCAGTTTTCCCATGTCATTTAACAGAACAGACACCCCGACACACAAATCTTCCACGTGAGTGTTAGCAACTGCCGTATGCTCCTCCCCCTGTTCCAAAATGTAGTGCATATGGCTTTATTAAAAATTCGAACCTCACAAACTTTTACCGAGTTTTTGTATACTAACATGCACGCATAGAATACCCAATATATATCATTTCATTCATCTTCAAGAGGTAACTATAGAGATGGGGAAGGATAATGTCGGCGTTCTGGGAACGGGGGTACCCAGACTTGCCTGCCTGCGGGCCAGGGCGTGGCTCACAAGGCGGCCTGGTACGGCCCAGCATCTTCACCAACCACTCAAGACACTCGTGAGGGGCCAAGCGTCATGAGGCGGATGACACAAGGCATCCCCTGGGGCAGCCCTCGCCAGGCCGGCTCGTGAGGATCGGAGATATCAAGTTAAGGGGCACCTCGCGAGGTCCTCGTGACATGAGCAGTGACGAACAATGCCAGACGGGCGCTAGTGGGCGCAGAGTGCTAGTTTCCCCTCTGGTGCTAAAGAAGCAGATGCAGACGAAGAGTCCCGAGGCATCAGGCAAAGGTTTCCATATCGGTGCAACGAGACCAAGACCAGCAGGATGGCAGGACGGAGGTCATCGCAGATCCCACTACGGCGTCACCACCAGAGCCTTTGGCAGCCGAAGACAACCTTTTGTCAGGATAGCTTGTACTAGCTATCCCCCTTCAAATTTGGCCGTTGTGGGATCCCTTACCGCTCAATATTTGGGAGGATGACACGGGGCACTATAAATAGGACTAGCCACCACCATTGGAGTGGGGGGGTCCAGAGTTGATCAGATAGAAGGCCACACACCCACAAGCTCACCCGAGCTCAAGAACACCTCCCCTCAGGAGGCAGTTCATCCATGTACTAGTTACTCCTCAACCTACAAGGCAATACACCGCACCACACAGGACTAGGATATTACGCTAGAACGGTGGCCCGAACCAGTATAAATCTTGTGTCTCTTGTTCATCGGATCTGACGAGCTAGGCCTAGAGTTGTTGAGTAGACGATCTAGGGCGGAAGGAGATATCTTCGTGCGCACCCCATACTTCGAACCTTAAGGTTTTGCTGGAACCCCAGATCCAACATTTGGTGTGCCACATAGGGGTGCGCTGAAACTTCCCTTCCATCGATCAGTGCTCCCTCGTTCCAGCAGTCCATGGCCAACGATCACAGAGCCCGTGCTGAGCGGTGGGCTGCCCTTGCTGCCCGCATTGCTCAGACTACTCCTGGCGGTGGACCACCCCGTCGTTCTCCATCGCCTGCCGCCAACGCCGCCACCAATAGGGCACGGCAAGAACAACAGGCATTGTCCATGCACCCCTCCGTGCGGCGCAATGGACGCATCACTACCGCCTCGATGACTCCGGCGGTCTCTTCGTCCCATGCTACGTTGCTCATGGCACGCGAGCTCCTGCACTACCGCCCCGTCGATGACTTCTACAAAGAATGGCTCGACCGCATCGCCGAGCTCATCAACGCCGCTGGGGGCTCTCCAGTGCCGTTCCTGTCCCTGCCTCGTCTGCCTTTCCATGAGGACGATGAGGCCCAAGAAGCTCCATTGCTACCCCCGCGTCAAGGCGTCATCCAAGACACAAGGCATGTGGCCCCGCGGTGCGTGGTGCCAGTGCGCGAAGAAGGAAGCTTTCAAGAGATCCAGCGGCCCCGCAGAGGAGCACCTGCGCTCCCTCCACCGCTGCGTCAAGACCGCACGCCCCCCACCGCGGCGATGCGCGAGGACCAAGACCAAGTCCCACCACCCTAGCAAGCTCCTGTGTCGTCAGCAGGCTGCAAAACCCTCGCCCCCGAGCTGCGCAACATCAACTGGCCTGGGAAGTTCAAGCCAGGCCTGCCTCCACGCTACAACGGCACCCCCAACCCTACGGAGTTCCTGCAGCTCTACGAGCTGAGCATCGAAGCGTCCGGTGGCAACGAGAAGATCATGGTGAACTGGTTCCCCATGGCCCTCAAGGATGGCGCGCGCTCATGGCTCTTGAACCTGCCTGCGGGATCGATCTCCACCTGGAGTGAGATGCGCGAGCAGTTCATCACCAACTTCCAGGGCACTCGGGACCGTCCCCCGGCCGCGGGTGACCGCGGCGTATCAAGCAACAACCAGGAGAAACCCTCCAGAAGTTCATCGAACGCTTCAATAGCATCAGCGTCAAGATCCCCAAGGTCATGGACGAGGCCATCATCTCAGCATTCTCAGATGGAGTCCGCGACGTCAAGATGAAAGAGGAGCTCGCCATCTATGCAGATTTGTGCACGTCCTTGTAGCTGTTCTCACTCGTCGAGCTCCCCGCTGCTGAACCGGAAGATAAGAAGGCCAAAAGCAAGGACATAAAGCGCAAGGGAGCGGCAGTGCTTGCAGCCGAACCAGAAATGAAGCGCGACCGCGACTACCCGGAGCCACCCAAGAACGGCCGAGCATTTTGCGCCTTCCATAACATACACATCCACAACACTCATGAATGTCAAGAGCTCAGGGCCCTCCGTAAAATACGCGTCATCCAATGCCCTAAGCGCGGCAACCGTGGCTACGGCCGCGGGGGAGGTTGGACCGGAGGACGCTGGGACGACTACGGCCCCCGCCAGGAGTGGCGTGATCAGCCTCGGGAGGAACATTGGTGTGGCTAGCCCCTCGAGGAAGCTTGGGGGATCATCCCCGAGAGGACCATCCTCAGGGAAGGGCCGGCCTACCGCCTCTGCCACCACCAAGGAGAAACGACGACCGGGACGAGGGGGCTGGGGGCTTCCAGGAGCCACGTGCCATTGCTTGCATCTTGGGCGGAGCACAGGCCCCAGCTTCTCAGCCCCACTTCAAGCAGTTCGCCAGTGAAGTAAACACGGCTCTGCCCACCAAGCCCTTCTCCGGAGTGACTGATGGCTCCACCATTCCCGTGGGGCAAGTTCACCTACCTGTAACCTTCGGCAAGCTTGACAATTACCACACTGAGCTCATCGACTTCGATGTCACCCACATCCATCTCCCTTACAACGCCATCCTCGGGTATCCAGCCCTGGCCAAGTTCATGGCAGTAACTCAACACGGCTACAATGTTCTCAAGATGCCTGGAAGCGGCGGCGTCATCACCATCGCTTGCGAGGAGAAGGACGCAGTGTGCTCACTCGAGGATGCTTACCAGGCGGTGGCGGTCGAGGATCCGGACAGCGACATCATCATCTACGCACCTGAGGTCGTTCCCAAGAAGAAGAAGCAGCTGCTGGCCCGGGAGCCTCATGAGGACGCAGCACAGGGCGGCAGCACCTCGGGACCTGCACCTATGGAGGGGCCTCCTCCCTCTCTCACATAGGAAGGCACTCCCGGCTCCCCCCTCAGGCTGGGCTTGGGGGCTCTCCTCTAGAGGGCCCCTGACCTAGCCAATGTCACGAGGGAGGTGCTCGGGGACCATGTGGAATAGTGCTTCGCTGCACATTTCCCTCTAGAGGCCTCAAGGCGTGAGGCACCAAGCGCTCAAGAGTTCATCAGCCAGACCATCGAAAACCTACAGGAGCCGAGAGCCATGCGGGGCGAGCGCCGCCCGCCTCCTCCAAGGGCAGCTGTCGGTCCAGGCTGAGGATCGCGTCTCAGGAGCTCTACTGTCCTATCCAGGTGGGCCGGTGCCAGGGCCCCCCTCACAGCTACGTGCGCATGCCTTTCGGCTTGCCGAACCAGGCGGCCCTGCACCAGCGCCACATGCGGGAAGTACTGGCGGCTCGCGAGGCCACGCACAAGGAGATCCAGGCAGAGCTGGACTCAGCCCTCTGCGAGATCTAGGGAGCCCCGGAGCCTCATGAGGGGCCGAACCCAGGCGGCATGTAAGGAACAACGTCTTCGTCGAGCACCTTCAGCTACACCAACACACTTCAGCAACTATGCCAAGTGACATCTTCCGATTTTTGTTCAATTGGGAGTGCCCCTAGGGCAGCATCATTCCCAGGTCGCACGAGCATGTCCCTTCGGCGCGCATCCTTTTGCATCTTAGATCACCTTTTGGGGCACCCCTCGGGCTGCATTATCCCCAGGCCGCGCAGGTTCACCCTAGTGGCATGTATCTCTCTTGCATTTTACCAAAGCTATTGCTGCCATCTCCGTCATGTTGCATTCGAATCGTCTGTTTGACCACCACTCTCATGCCATGAACATCCCACGCCCCCGCAAGCTCTCTTGCATCCGTCTTATGGCTAGGGGTTGGCACGGCGTCTGTGTTCGGGGTTGTCCCTGCAGCGTCGCCAAATCCAAGCGGCTGAGCTCTGGCTCGTGGGCCGGTCCCGTGTACGTCACCTCCTGTGGCCCTTGGTGCCTCGCTCAAGCTCGAGACGGATGCCAGCACTGGAGTCAGGGCGCACGGTACCATCTACCGTTGCTCCGGGAGCCACGTGTCGGGTGGCTTCCCTTAGGACGTCCATGTGAGAAGACTAGGCACGGCGTCTGTGCTCGGGTCCGTCCCTGCATGGTCGATAAATCCAACGGCTGAGCTCTCTCTGGTGGGCCGGCTCCGTTCATGTCACCTCCTAGGGTCGTTGGTGCCCGGCCTTCTCATAGGGCGACCTCGAGGGATTCACCTGGTGCAGGTTGTCTAATCACCTTGCAGGATCTCCTCGAGCGGTTCCAGCCAAGACCAGGTGCAACCCGCCTTGAGCTAGGGCCTCGTGAGTCCCGTGCTGGTTCACGGGTGACTAGATACACCTCGTCTAAGCCTCACCGTGCCATCCACGTGTCCGGGCTGGGCTGTGTACGCCCGGGGGGCTCTTCGCGGTAGGGAGTCCCCTCCCACGGTCCAGTGGAAGCACCATGCTCTGCACTAGCTGACGACACGGTCGAGGAGCGGCTATGCCCGCGCAAGAGCGGCATCACTATGCTCCACGCTGGTGATAAATAACTGGGGGTGGCTTTGCGGCCGCATTAACCTCAGGGTGCCCCTCGACTTAGTGGCCAGCCCCATCGCGCTGCGCTCCCTTCGGGAAGGTATCATGAGGGGGCTGGGGACGGGGCTGCGTCTAGGTCACGCCTGACGCACGCCCCACCAGGTCCCTCGGGCATGGTCAACGCACAACCCTCCTGAGCGCAAGCCCAGGGAGGACAGGTATGAGGTCAGTTCGTACATCAAGGGGGACTCCTGAGCATCCCGACTCAAGAGCCTAACTGGTCCCATAGCCGCTCACTCCCTGGTCTTGTCCTAGTTTCCGATCAAGGCCAGCGGCGGCTGAGGTATGCACGGGCCGGGCCCTGCCGACGCGGAACATCAAGGCCTAAGTCCAACCCTCGCTTCCGTCGGGGTTGTTCATAAGTCAAGGGGGACCCTTGGACATTGCGACCCAAGGGCCTAACTAGTCACGTAGCCCCTCACTTCCTGGTATTGTCCTGGTTTCTGGTCAAGGCTAGAGGCGGCTGAGGTACGCGCGGGCCAGGCCCTGTCGACGCAGAACACCAAAGCCCTGCCTAGCGCTTCCTACATAGGTATCGTTTGCCCATTAAGGGGGACTCCTGAGCATCGCGACTCAGGAGCCTAACTGGCCATGTAGCCCCTAACTCCCTGGTCTTGACCCAGTGACCTGGGCAAGCCAGCTGGCGGCTGAGGTATGTGCGGGGTCTAGCCCTGCCGACGTAAAACGATAAATAAGGAAAGAAAAGCGAATATCTAGCAATAATTACAAACAAAATTGTCCTTCGAAGCATCAAACGGGAGTTTTAACGCCTCCACGAGGCTCGCTCATGCCACAGGGGACTGAAGATAAAGGGGAGCGCCATCACCAACCAGCAGGCCTTCCCCTCAGCCTTGGGCACTGTTGCCTGAAGGGACCTCCTCCCGAGCGGCGCAACCGCGCCCTGGGGAAACGGTCTCGGCTACGGCATCGGTGGCGCCATCGGCTGGAGGGGAAGGGTGGATGATGAGGAACTCCTTCAGCAGGGCCTCCACATGGTCCTTAACAGCTTAAGCGGTGGCCTCGTAATGCTTCGCCTCCACAGGCTTGATCAGCGCCCTGAGATCAGCGCTGGGATCGCGAAGGTGCAGGTGGCTGAGGACGCGCGTCAAGGCAGAAGAAGAAGGTACGCGAGCTTCCTCCTCTGCCAGGGGGTTGATCTCGCGGACGACATCCTCGAGCACCAGGACAAGATAAGGAAGCAGATGGGCAGGGCCTTCATCATCCGTCACCAACGGCTTATCCAAGTCCCTCTCATAGAGTGCCCTCAGAGCCTAGCGGGACCTCACCTCAAGGTTTATTAAGGCCACGCGGTCCTCGGTCAGGACCTTCACTTGGGCCTCCAGCTGGGCCTCCTTAGCTTCCGTCGCTGGCTTCAGCTCCTCCAGTCGGCTGCGCTCTGCAGACAGGTCCTTCGTCAGCTTCTCCAGCTTGACGTCACTGCTGGTCGCGGCATCTTCTCGATCCTTCATCCTCTGCTCGTCCGCCTTGCACTTCCCATGCAGGCCCCTCAGCTCGGTCTCCATCGATTGACAACGCTCCTGGGCGGTCTGAGCGTCCTACAGTGCCATTTCGCGAGCGGCCACAGGCTGGTCAGCGGCCCGCTTGTCTTCCGCGGAAGTCACCATAGCCTAGCTCAACATCTCGCACATGCGCGTTGGAACCCAGCCATCCGGAGACCAGCTCCAGGCGACCGGCCACCAGAGGACGATCAGCACCCTGAAGGTCATCTTGGAGCTGCTTCAGTGCCAAGAAGGCCTCCTCCAAGGCGCTAGGTGAAGCAGGAGGGCCGCGAGTTGGCGGCATGATCACAACGGGGGACTGTGGTGCAACCAAGACCTCCTGAGCCGTGGCAACGCCAGCTATCGGAGCTGAGATCGTGACCCCTGCCTTAGGCTGGTCCTCTGGGCCCTGCATCGGCACCCGTGCATCAGAAGCTGAAGCTCCTCGATCGCCCATCTGTGCCAGAGGGGACGAGGCCAGGCCAGGCCGCGGGACCTCTAGCGCGACTGCCTCCCCCTTCGCCTTCTTCGACGGTGCAGTCCTACCGACACAGGACAAAATACTGTGAATCAGCAACGGAATCAAGAACGAAGACCAAAATAGGCCAAGGTACTCACCGATCCACTGCGACAACACCCCGAGACCTCTTCAGGACCATGGGGCCCAATGGTCCCGCGGCCTGCGCCGCAGGAACGCGGGTCCCCAAGACAGGTGTCGCAGCAGCGGCGCTTGGCGATGGCGTGGCTGGGGCCCCTCCTCGGGTGATCAGCGCCGACTGGCTATTTGTCAGGACCCCCACTGGCGGCTTTCGCGAGGGGGTGTGCTTGGACCTCGTGACAGCTCCGGCCGGAGGAGGCACCCCCTCCACCGGGTGGTCATCGTCGTCATCATCGTCAGGCAGGGAGCGAAGGAGTTCTGTCGTACATGGGGGAGAGAACCCTCCCGTCCCCTCCGCGGTGGCCTCCGAGTTGTCTTCCCCGCTGGAATCTCCCGAAGACACCTCCACTGGCGCGGCCACCGCTTGAGATTCAGCGGCCGCCGGAGGCACAAGCCCGCGCACATCAAAGGTAAGCATGGAGGCCGCCACCACTGCCCCGTGCTGGCGGCGATACAAGGGAATATAGGAAGCAGGCGGATATCCCAGGTCAGCCCCAACTAGAAGATGCAGGGATGCCTCAAGCTGATCCGCAGACAGGGCATCACGGCGTAGCCGGAGGTTGTCCGACTCGTCCCCAAGCGTCCATAGGGGGCGCGAGCAGGCCTGAAGCGGAGCCACGCGGCAAGCAAGGATTCATGATTTGGGGGCCCGCGGAGCTCTACGCTTAGCCCTTGGCTTCGCCACGAAGCCAAGCACGAGCACACCTTGGGCCCGGGGGCTACTGTCGGCGTTTTGGGAACGGGGGTACCCAGACTTGCGTGCGTGTGGCCCAGGGTGTGGCTCAAACGGCGGCCTGGTATGGCCCAACATCTTCAGCAACCACTCAAGACCCTCGGGAGGGGCCAAGCCTCGCGAGGCGGACGACACAAGGCATTCGCTGGGGCGGCCCTCGCCTGGCCGGCACGGGAGGATCGGAGATATCGCGGCAAGGGGCACCTCGTGAGGTCCTCATGACGTGAGAAGTGACGACCAACGCCAGGCGGGTGCCAGCGGGCGCAGAGTGCCAGTTTGCCCTTTGGTGCTAACGAAGCAGGTGCAAACGAAGAGTCCCGAGGCGTCGGGCAAAGGTTTCCATATCGGTGCAACGAGACCAAGACCAGCAGGACAGCGGGACGGAGGTCACCACGGAGCCCACGGCGGCGTCAACACCAGAGCCTTTGGCAGGCGAAGACCATCTTTTGTCAGGATAGCTTGTACTAGTTGTCCCTCTTCAAATTTGGCCATTGAGGGATCCCTTCCCGCACAATATTTGGGAGGAGGACATGGCCACTATAAATAGGACTAGCCACCACAATTGGAGTGGGGGATCAAGAGTTGATCAGATAGAAGGTCACACACCCACAAGCTCACCCGAGCTCAAGAATACCTTCCCTCTGGAGGCAGTTCGTCCATGTACCAGTTCCACCTCAGCCTACAAGGCAATCCACCGCACCACACTGGATTAGGGTATTACACCACAACGGTGGCCCGAACCAGTATAAATCTTGTGTCTCTTGTTCATCGGATCTGACGAGCTAGGACTAGGGTTGTTGAGTAGACGAGCTAGGGTGGAACAAGAGATCTTTGTGCGCAAACCAGAGTTCTAACCTTAAGGGTTTTGCCGGAACACTAGATCCGACAGATAGTACAAAGAAAGAATGTCGTATCACCTGCAGCAATTTTAACCATCCTTTGGTGTGGAGGAATATCATAGGAACTCTATACGTTATGATTTTATAGGAAATTTTCCTTTAGAGCCAATTGTTTCATAGGAATAGATTCATATACTCCACATTTCAAAGGAAAATAAACATTAGCCTATATTCAATAGATATATTCTTATTATATGAACGAAATGAAATCTCTTTTCCAATCCCTCCTTATAGGAATTGAGATCCATGTCATATCTAGATCAATAGAAAAGTTCCTATGATGCGAACCAAATGACATCCCTTTTCCAATCCCTACTAATTAATAGGAATTGATGTATGGAGTAGTACATGTCATCTTGATGTTCCGTGTAACGCACGGGCATCTTGCTAGTAAGAGCAGAGATATCTCCATTGCCCCCGAACCGAAAATTCCCCCTCGTTCCGTAAAACCATGCGGCCCACCCGTATTATGGCATCGAATCGAACTCAATCACTCTCCCGTTTATTACGGCGTGGCCCCACATGTTGTAGTACTCCTACAAACCCTACCCGCCGCATGCATGATCGGTTTTCTTCAAGAGGACGAGGAAGAAGCGGATTTGTAGTTGAGGCTACTACCCTAGGGCGCCCTAGGTAGCTGCCACACGCATCATTGCTCTTGCACCCTAGAGTGAAATGATGGTTGCTACATCCTTCCAGCTTAATGCGGGAAAGGTGGGGCTTTCTGATTTGACCCCTCATTGCTCATTTACTACTACTGCGGTGCTATGACCAAGGTGCCTCCAAGTCCAACCATTGCTCCGAACTGTAATTTGTTGCATTGCATGTGGACCAATATGGTGGATGAGCCACATGTCGGCCAAAGGGGTCCTCTAAGTGTGTCGCCATTTCGTGTGCGGACTGACCCTGGTGAGTTGGTACGCCAACGCGACAAGAGCAGCCTAGCAATGGTTTTGCTCCCTGGTGAATCCGACTAATATTGATCTAAAAAGATAGTATCCATATCTCAACTCTTATAGAAAATCGAGTTGGTGATGATGGTGTTCCTACCATCCTGCAATATAGACCGTCTGATCTATATCTGACGGATAGAAAGCAAACTATAAATTTTTTGCACAAAGATACCTGCACCCCTCCCCACATTTGCAGAGAAGCATTCTCTCATTTATGTTTGTCTCCCACAACATAAAGAACTCGTATAAATGCATCTTGATGTTCCATGCAACGCATGGGCCTCTTGCTAGTTAGTAGTAAAAATGAGGTGATTTTACCAAGCGGTGGGCGGGGGAACATGGCATGTCATGCGGTCTCACGTGTCATGATGTACCAAGGCGATGTGCGTCCCTCTTAAGGCAGAACAATGGCAGAAGAAATATGTGGTTTTCTTGAAGGCGATGATGGAGAAGCAGATTCAGCAAACTGTGAAATAATGGTTGCTTCGTCCGTCTGGGGGAAATGTGCGGCTTTGTAATTTGACTTCTCATTGCTCATTACTACTACTACTGGGGTGTGTCCCCCTGCTGTTCTGCGCTGTAATTCGGTGCATGACACATCTACCGGGTTGCTATATGTCCCACATGTCGGCGAGAGGAAGTACATCATTGACAAAAGCCAGTGTCTCCACTCTACTATTACGATGGAGGAGTACACGACACGGCTTGGTTTTTGCTGCTTCGCACGATCCATCGTTACAAACCCAGACTAAAAATGGCGAGCGCGAGTCTTTTCCCGCGAGGTAGGGAAGGGGAGTTTAGCATCGTCCGTTCGAGGCCATCAGGCAGGAAGGGAAACAAGCAAATAAAGGTTGAGCGACTTAGTTTTGGAAAAATCTTATTTTACGGAATACGTACCCACCATGGAGGTACTACTACTTACTACTCCCTCCTTTCCGGTATAGGGCTCATCTAATTTTTTTTCTCGTTTGATAAGTCTCAATGGTACTAGTACTTATTACCATCACACAATATCAAGATAAAACTCACCAATGCATGTAGAAGTTCATGAAAATTAGTGGTCATGCATGCATTCGTTGTAATTAATGCGTCGGTAAACTTAACTTTTTGAGAAAAAACGAGCGTACTAATTATGTACTTGTGCAAGCTACGAAATTAATTCCACCCCTCACAGTCTACCTTGGTTGGAAAGGAGGGAGTAGTAACATAGCCTAGGGTAGCTTGTTGTAGCACGGACTCCAAGGAAATGGCTAGAGTACTACTCCTACCACTTTACTCCTCCTACTACCACTACAAAAAAAAGACACATCCGTGACATTTTGGGCCGAACGAAACTTTTTTCTGTCATACTTATGACACTTCTATGATAATAATTGTGACAAAACATGGTATCATCATAGATGTGGTGGGGTCCTACTTCTATGACAAAAAATCATGATAGAAAATGGATCGTCCTGCACGGGCCGGAGACGTAGCTGCATGACATTCTTTGGGCTGTCCATGACGGAAAAAAAACGTGGTAGAAGCGTGAGCGAGGAAAATATCAGGGTGTTCCCGGTTACGGTGGGTGGTCGGCGCCGAGCAATGCGCGTTTCTCTCGTACACGCACGGGCGTGGGTGCGAGGCGTTGGCCTCTAAATGAACCCGAGCGAGGCGTTGGGCTCTAACTGAAGCAGAGCAATTGTACTGCACGCTATGCGTTAGTGAACCCGAGCGATCGGTTGATGGCTGTTAATTGAACCCCATCGAGCGATTCCTTCGCTAGTGCTGCTAACTGAAGCCGATCTATGCTGCCTCTGCATGAACAGTGAGCGTTGCTGGGGGGTTTGGATGAACAGTTCCCGGTGGGGGGTGGCTGAACAGGACCCCATGGTGTTGCCTCTGCATGAACAGGACCCCGTTCAATCGAGCCGGTTGGGGCTGCATGAACAGGACCCCGTGGAGGGCTGCATGAATAGGACCACCCCATGGAGGGCTGCATGAACATTAGACGGTGGAGGGATGGATGAATAGTAGCCCGTGGAGGGGTGGTTGAACGGGAGCCCATGGAGAGGGCTGGTTGAACAGTAGCTGGTGGACTAGCGCCGGGTGGAGGCTGAACAGTCACAGGTGAAGGTTGGAGGAGGTCGACGGTGCATGAACAGTAGCCCGTGGAGGTTGGAGGGGGTCGACGGTGGTGATGAACAGTATCTCGTGGAGTCCCGTTTTGCGGTACGCCACACTCCTCCCGATGAACAGGACCCCCGTTTCGATCGTAGCGCTCCAACACAAGTCCGTTTCCTCCGTTTTGCGGTATGCCACACCCCTCCCGATGAACATGACCCCCGTTTCGACTATAGCGCTCCAACACAAGTCTATTTCCTCTGTTTTGCGGTACGCTACACCCCTCCCAATCAACAGGACCACTGTTTCGACCTTAGGCGGTCTATTTCCTCCGTTTTTCGGTACGCCAGACCCCTCCGGATGAAAAGGATCCCGTTTCGAACATGGCCGGTCGAACACAAGGCCGTTTCCTCTATTCTGCGGTATGCCAAGCCTCGTTTCCATCGGCTGTTCTGTCCAAGCCCTCCCAATGAACACGACGACGCATTCCGTTCTGACCCAGCCGGTTGGCTCCCCATGAACACGACGTCGATGATGTTTCTTTGTTCCGACCCAGCCATGTACACGAGCCCTGGTCATACGTATGCGCGAGTAGGCGTTCAAGACACTGCCCGTATGTACGTACGTGGCCATATTTTCTTTCTTTCACACTTGCCGATGTACGTACGTGTACATGCTATGCACGCGCCTCTGCTACGACACGTGCGCGCCTCTACATCGACCAGTATGTACGTACACGTTCGCGACCAGAATGACAACGCTATGTACGCTTCAACTAGGCCGGTCCCGACTGTCAGGCACTTCCTTGCGTGCGAAGATGTAGCTGGTGGGTCGCAGCAGTCAGGGGGACGAATCATTTCTTTTGCCCGGACGCACTTCCTTACGTGCGAAGATGTAGCTGGTGGGTCCCAGTAGTCTGGGGGAAACGTTTTTTTGCAAAATATGGTGGCCCGTCTGGTGGGTCCCCGATGTGAGGTCGAGGAATAATTATTTTGTGCTTAATAAGGAGGCACTTCCTTGCTGCGGCCGTGGACCCAGCTGCCAGCCTCTCCACGTACAGTACTCTTCTGATGGAAGTCATTCCTTGATCACATTGACCACGCCGCGCCGAGAGTACCAGGGCAGTGAACGATGGAGAGGCATAGGAAGGGGACGACGCGGAGCCGGGGAAGACGCGGTAGTGGAAGCCCGCACGGAGAGGAGTACGAGGGTTCACTGGTTCGGCTGCGGTGTGAGGCTGCCATCGCTGCAGGGCCTGGCCAGCAGTGGGAATAATAGGGGGCGATGAGGCCTCCGTGGTAGCACGGCCGGCCACGAGAGGCAGCAGCATGCGACACGATTGGCGCTGCTTTGGGCGGCTGGAGCAAGAAGAACAGAGGTTGAAGAAGCACTACGGCCGATGGATGGACATCGTACGGTCAATGGAGCTAGAATCGTTCATGTTGACTAAGTTGACAAAGCACTCCGTCCCCATCAACTTAGTAGGCCCACAAGTCAGCCACCCACCAAGGTGGGTCCCAACTATTTGGGGAGTATTCATTTTTTTTGTGCGTAATAAGGAGGCACTTCCGGTGGGTCCGAGCTGACGGCGAGGGGAACGTTTTTTTGCGAAATACGGTGACACGTCCGGTGGGTCCCAACAGTCAGGGGAGAAACGTTTTTTCGCAAAATACGGTGGGTCATCCGGTGGGTTCCCGCTATCAGGTGGAGGAATAATTATTTTGCGCGTAATAAGGAGGCACTTCCTTGCAACGGCCGTGGACCCAGCTGTCACCCTCTCCACGTACAGTCCACGTCCGATGGAAGCCGTTCCTTGACCACGTTGACCACGCCGTGCCGAGAGCACCAGGGCGGTGGATGATGGCGAGGCCTAAGAAGGGGACGACACGGAGCCGGGGAAGACGCGGCAGTGGATACCCACGCGTAGAGGACTATGAGGGTTCACTGGTTCGCTATGGTGTGAGGCTGCCATCGCCGCAGAATAACTAGGGGTGTGGGTGAGTAGAGGGATGGCCTGGCCAACGGTGGGAGTAGTAGGGGGTGGTGAGGCCTCCGCGGCATTGC
Organism: Secale cereale; assembly: GCA_902687465.1. NCBI lineage: Eukaryota > Viridiplantae > Streptophyta > Magnoliopsida > Poales > Poaceae > Secale > Secale cereale. Next base: position 412,040,358 of record LR738712.1, read on the forward strand.
ACCCGGCCACAGGAGGCAGGAGCACGAGGCACGACCAGCGTTGGGTTGGGCGGCTGGAGAAAGAAGACCAGACGTTGAAGAAGCGCTACGGCCGTTGGATGGACATCGTACGGTCAATGGAGCTAGAATCGTGCATATTGATTAAGTTGACAAAGCCAGACGTCCCCGTCAACTTAGTAGGCCCACAAGTCAGCCTCCCACTATACTGGGTCCCAGCTAGCAGGGGGTTTTTTCAATTTTTTTGTGTGTAATAAGGAGGCACTTCCGGTGGGTCTGAGCTAATAGTGGGGGGGTCGTTTTTTCGCCAAATACGGTAGCCCGTCCGTTGGGTCCCCGCAGTCAGGGGGAAATGTTTTTTCGCCTAATACGGTGGCCCGTCCGGTGGGTCCTTACTGTTAGGTGGAGGAATAATTATTTTCTGCATAATAAGGAGGCACTTCCTTGCGGCTGTCGTGGACCCAACTGTCAGCCTCTCCACGACCGTACTCTTCCTATGGAAGTCGTTCCTTGACCACGCCGCACCGAGAGCGGCAGGGGGTGGACGACGGCGAGGCCTAGGAGGGGGAAGATGCGGAGCCGGGGAAGATGCGGCAGTGGATGCCCACGCGAAGAGGAGTATGAGGGTTCACTGGTTTGGCTGCAGTGTGAGGCTGTCATCGCCGCAGAATAACAGGGGGTGTGGGTGAGTAGAGGGATGCCGCGACTAGCGGTAGTAGTAGTAGGGGGAGGTGAGGCCTGCACGGGAGAAGGGAGTAGGCGGTCCCGCCGGCTCTGGATTTGGCGGCTGGAGCAAGAAGATCAGAGATTCAAGAAACACGACGGCCGTTGGATTGACATCCAACAGTTACGTCTGCTAGAATCGTTTGTTGACGTATATAATAACTAAAAAAATCTTGCATACGCGTCAACTTAATAGGCCCATAAGTCAGACCATTCCCTCTTTTTTTAATAATTTATATATAGCTCATTGCGACTTCTTATGCAATTTATTGCAGTCCGTTTTTTGGTTGGTGAGGGCCAATTTCGCATATTTCTGTGGGTTCCAAACTATTTTTAATACCGGAATGTCGAGCCAAATTTAAAGTACTTTGAAGATATATTTAAATTAGGTTAATGCCCAGTGAAATAGGAATCTGAAAATGTGAAAAAATTCAGAAATTATAAAGTAATTGCCAATTTGGCATCTGTTTTTATATTTACAGCCAATTTCATATTAGTTTCAAGATTTGTAGGCGTCTTGAAAGAATTGCAGCCTATCAAGTCGTAGAAAGATAAATTGGCCTCGATTGGGTATTCTGCAGAAAAAATAAACTGGGCTCATTTTCACAAAGAAAAAATAGCTGGTCTGGTCACATGGTGAACATAAAATAGAAGGCTAGGCTAGGCGTGCCACAGCCCAGTTCAAACCCTGCTCCGTCTCAGTAATAACAAAACAAATACTGCTCGAGCAGCTACGTCCCAGGTGTCAGCCGATCTTGTGATGTTCTCTTGTCAATTGACTATATACGCTCACAATGTCGTGGGTCCCAGATGTCAGGAAAGCACTAGGAGGAAGCAATTTACATTTCCATACGCTGACATGGTGGGCCCATACTGTCATCATCTCCACATACTTCTGCTGATTCCTATTGTTTGTTGACCATGTTGACAACGTAAGAGGGCGGCGCCGCGGCGAGCGCACCAAAGCGCGGGCAGGACGACGGCGAGGCCTCGGACGTCGGCGTTAACAATTTAGGAGACGGTGGGGCGGCGATGCGTGCGCTGAGGCACAGCCAGCTGTGGGATGTGGAAGCAGGTGGCCCCGCTGGTGCTGGTTTGGTCTTGGCGGCTAGAGGAAGACAGGACTGAAGACACATGACAGACTGTAAAAGCAGCAGGAGTACTTAACAACCTTAACTGAAACCAATAGGGGCACTTAACAACCATAGCAGAAAGCAGTATAAGTAGTTATACAGGTTCAACCGGACATAGCATGCCTCGAAAAGTGTTACTTTGCCTACAGTTAACCAAGGGTGAGGCCGCCAAGCCCTAGGACAAGGCCCAGGCACCACCCCGCGCATCCACAACCTTCTGAAAGCGGCTTCATCTCGCAATGTGGTCAATAAGTAGGATATTCACTTTAGAGCCATGGAAAAGCACGAACGTAATCTTCTATCCTATTCTCCAAGATGGACGGGCCTTCATTATTTGAGACCACCCATGAATAAGTATCTTTTCACCTCCAAGGGGAATGGAGTAGGTCGACATAAACATCATGTTGTGACCAAGCGCAAGTCTGACCCGACCATGGTCAGGCGTCTGTATAGGAACAATAGAACTGGGCAGTTTCTGTTTCAAGAAGATCACAACTTTAAAACTGTGTATAAGCAATAGTTTATGAACAACATATATAACTGAAAATAGCTCGTACCATAAGTTTCTCGACACAGTTGGCCCTCTTCAACGAGTGCAGCAGTGGCACACATATACCACATGGCCTTCCACCATTGAAACGCCCCACAAGGACCTCAAGACGATCAATAAAGTGTAGGAACTTGTGGATGTCGTCTCAGTCAACTTCAGTGCCATCAGTAACAGCCGAGTTGTTACAGAATAACAAACGAGTAGCCTGCTTAACTCAGAAAAAACCTACACGTGCCACCAATTATAAGAAAATATTAGCTAGAAGTAGCATCTTCGTGAGAGATTCGTTGCAACTTCTAAAGTTAAATTGTGATTAGTTAGACAGAATAGGTGGGTTAAGAAGTAATCGAGGCAACAAGCAAGAACCAGATACTAACATGGATGAACAATTGGAACGACGTCGGGGTGGAAGATCGCAGTGAAGATGAGACCAGGTTCTGCTATTCCCATCAACATTCGTGCGCCAACTTTCAGTCCGTAACACTTGAGAAATTTTATCCAAGTTCGGCCATAAAAAAGTAGCGATCTTCTTGGTTCATGAATTGAACTTGGAACTTATATCCATGGCTTGTCTTCACTATGACCATTAAACTGGTGTATTCAGTTATGGCAAGGCCGAGCATCTTGAGTACATGTGTTCTGGCAGAGCAAATAATGCACTGCAGGAAAGATAATATGAGAACACAATGTATTCCCTATCCAAATCTAGAAATAAGGTCCTCCATCACGTCAGTGTTGACCATCGTACTGGTAGTACCTTTTATCCAAATATAGCAATCCAAATTTCCAAATTAGTCGATAGCATGTTCAAAAAAACCCCACCCTAGCGGATAGAAAAGACGATTCTAGGAACATACTACGTGCGTTTTAAAATCCTGTGTTAGGATGATAAGGAACAAGTGTGGCATCTCGCCGAGGGCGCAGACACCTGTAGGGTCCTCGCACTTTGGGTAATGCAAATGAAACACACTAGATTCAGTAGGAAGAAAAATGCATCAACGGCGGCGGCTGCCATCCTAGGATTACCCGCGACCAAGGGACTTGGATTTATCGTGGATGGATGAAGAATTCGTACCTGGTTCTCCATGAGAAAACTCTATGCAATCGCCGAGAGGGTGTTTTCTCTGAACAAGCAGACGAGGGAGAAGGGGATTCCGGCCCAGTGAAATATTGTCGCTTCGTCCGTCCAGCTTACTGCTAAAGATCGAAAGGGGGGGGG
>LR738712.1:412044064-412072062 GCA_902687465.1 Secale cereale
TTGTGATTTGACAGCTCATTGGGCATTACGGCGGCGCTACGACCGGGGTGTGTCTACCATGCAGTTGTGCACTCTAATTTGTGCATATGACATGTGGACCCTGTTGCCGGATGCCCTACATATCAACGAAAGGAAGTAGAAAGACAGGAGTAACTAGTTACACAAAAATATATTTTTGACAGAGAGATACTCCCTCTGTAAAGAAACATACAAATATTTTATATCACAACTTTATACATACAAAATTATATCTGACGGATAGGAAGGAAACTATGGAAATTTTGCAAAAAGGTACCCACACACCTCTCCACATTTGCAGATAAGGCCTTCCCTCGTTCATCCTTTTCTCTCACAAGATAAAATACTCATACAAATGCATCTTGATGTTACGTGCAACGCACGGGCATTATAGGGGTTCAGCTTTTTTTGAGACAATTATGGGGGTTCAGCTGAGAATATAATACTAAGACAGGCTCACGGTTCTGGACTTGGGCCATAGGCCTACCCTGCATGTTTGGGGGCCCATGTGTTCTACCTCAGCGCTTTTCATATTGCAAACGATCGGTACAGCGATGGTTTTAGATGCTATCGCAAGGCGAATACACAAAATTGAATAAAGCACGACAGCTGTTGGAATGAAATCGAACGATAGTTCCTAACCAGCAATGAGAGTTGCAATTCTATCAACGATATACCATGTGATAAATAATACTGTCGTATTACTTATACACACAGGATACTTGTTTCACCATGCCAGATTATTACATCAAAATCTCTCGTAGGATAGATCAGTTCGGCAGTTGCGTGCTGCCACTGAAGAATTTCGAAGTTGATTTGGACCAGCTCTCCTTGCTGAGAAAGTTCGATTTTGAGATCATCTCCTACCGCAAGATATGATTTAGATTTGAACCTTGACCATCCTTTAGCATCAATCATCATGCGACCATCCTTTGTACTTACGATATATTGAGCAGGTTTATTCACACCAAGGCTGCGCATGGTAGGAGAAACTTGGCCTCTGTCGCCCGGATTGTTGAACGACTCCCTCGTTTCTCTAGGAATTCTCTGTTTGCAAACAAGAATACATACCCAAACAGTTAGATTAACACAATGAATCATGCGAAACAACATGGAAAGAAAAAAGAACGAAACAGTTGGGCGGCCAATGCTTACCAAGAAGGTGGACATGTCGGTTTTTGTAAGGACTTTGGTATATGAAGTGCGAACTGCAACCCAGTCTGTTGCCGTTGCACGGGCCAGAACAGATGCAAGTGCAAATGTTGGTGCAGGTGCCGAAGCCGCTGCTGCTACCGAAGATGGTGCTCCTTATAGAGCCGGTGCCGGTGTTGGAGCAGGTGTCGGTGTCGATGCCCGATCCTCCGGTAGATCAGCCTGATCCGCTGACGCGGTCGGTGCTCAATCCTCAGATGGATGAGACTGAGCTGCTGCTGCTATCAGTGCTAGAGCAACTGCCGGTGCTTGATCCATTGCTGAAGGTGCTACCGGTGTGCGAGACAACGGCGATCGTGTCTGGTCTGCTATGATCAGCTTTCTAACTTGACTAGGCTTCGTGACCATGATCCAGTTTTTTTCTTCATTTCTTTTAAACGCGAGAAGGACTAATTGTGGCGCTTTTATTAAACTAAACTGCAGTTCATCATAGGGATTCAGGTTGTACTTAGACAATAGAATGATCCAATTTTTTCCAGTAATATAAGTGATGTATAGTGCCTTCATTACTGACACGAAATAAGAAGTGAAACCTGCAAAAATAGCCATCGTAGAGCAAACCAAACGGTCTATTCTGTGACGAATGTCACATGGCAAAACCTGAATTGTAAAATTGCAGGAAAAGAAAGAAAAAATCACATTAAATCAATAAGATTTAGATAGTAAATCAATAAGATTTACTTGATGTGACATGAGTGAATCCTTACCAGGAAATCACTATGTTGAAGTACTAAACAGAATATTGATCGTCCAACTACGGGTGGCATGCAGGGGGCCCGCCTACTCCCAAAAGCAAGACTGTCCAAAGGTCGTGACAAATTGTATGGACCGAACATCCATGGGACTGGAAATCCTGGCGGGTGCGATAAACCCTACAATGCATACAAATATTGGAGTGTAACCATAATTGATAAACCGTAGTCACAAAAAGATGATCTGGAAACTTCAAAATATACAGACTGAATTGAGTGGACAGACATTAACATAGACCGTTCTCAGGAGTGACCACACACCAAAAGCGGCAGTACTAATAAAAAATACAGGGTTCACAAACACAAATCAAGTACTGAATAATAGTACTAACTACAGACAAACAAAGTTGCACTAATTAAACTCTGCATACTATTTCTTGCCACCGACCTACGAATGAACCCCGCATAACTGACTAGGCCATGGACTTCGTGAGAGATGTCTACATGCACCATCACCATCTCATCAACCCTAGAGAACCTAACAGAGTGGTCTTTCCACTCATAAACATGATGATGAAGACATGACGCATCAGATTTGTTGGGAAGCTTTACAAGAACCACACCCTTCATAATCGAAGGCACAACCAGGAAATTGTTGTGGTCAAGTACAGCCTCGAGAACACGCCTGACAGCAATGCTACAGGAAAACAATAGTTCAGGACACATGGCGACAAGGACACAACAGCTGGATAGTTTAGCAGTAGAACTCATCCTCATGTCTTCCAGTTCACACGGCATGACTTTGAGAACTTCATCTCCACCGCCGACCTGGTTCTAATTCAAACAAAAACCATATTTTATTAGTACATCTGTTCCGAAATATAAGATGATTTTTGATATTATACTCCATATATGACTACATATACGCACAGAAATGAGTGAACAAAGACACTAGAACATGTCTTCAAAGGCATGAGCTCAGAGGATTACTTGCAATATCCATAACAGAAGTTACTGAGGCAAATATACCCTCTTCAAAGGTACAATAGCATTGATGTTCATAAAGTACTCCCTCCATCCCAAATTTATTGTTTTAGATTTGTCTAGATATGGATGTATCAAGTCACATTTTAGTATTAGATACATTCGTATCTAGAAAAATCTAAGACAAGAAATTTGGGACAAAGGGAGTAGTTGAAAGTAATCTATAAGAAATCAGTGTCAACCTCTCGCATGTTTTGGTCAAAAGAGGAATTTAGAACCGTCATTTGGCACACAAAAATCACATGCAAGATCACAAAGAAAGTTGTACTACTAGTACTAGTACTGCGTGTTAGATGAAAAAACACGATCAAGATTGCGAAAAAGATCGTCAAGAAGAGATATTACCTGGACTTGCTTAATGAGGGATCCTGGAGAGGGGGGCTTGGACATGGCGATGGCTTTGAGCTTGTCTACGATAGTCTCGGCGGGGTGCTTGTGCTTCTTTATACCATGAGCCTCAACACTTTTGGACAGAGCCATAGATATCACTTTGGCCGGTGCTCCAACGTCCATCACGAAACTGTCAAATAGAAATAAAAGAGAAGAAACCATAATCACAAACCCAAAAAATTAAAAGAGAGGGAGTTATAGGATCAGTCTAGGGGTTGCGAAGACCGTGCCTTGGCCAGAATCAACACCATTGATGCGCTCACCTTTCCTTCTTTGGGAGAGAAGAACAATGGGAGAAGCATGTCGGGGTTTTCTTGAAGAAAGGGGACACAAGATGAGGGAGAAGCGAGTTGGGTAGAGAGGAAGCTGAGAGAGAAGAGTGAAATGATGGTTGCTTCGTCTGTCCAACTTACTGCTGGAAAGGAGGGGGTTTAGTGATTTGACGGCTCATTGGGCATTACTGTGGCGCTTGGATCGGGGTAGTCTACCATCACTCTACTACGGAGTAATTTAGTGCATGGCTGGTGGACCCCGATGCTGGTTGTCCAACACGTCGGCAAAAGGGAGTAATTTAGTGCATGGCTGGAGGAGGATCCGCACTCTAGAGCGTGTCCACTGTTTTTCTAAAGAAAAAAATGATTACAGCAAGTGTTTCCACTCTTACGATGGAGGAGTACGAAACACAGCAGCCACTTGAACATACACAGTGCTCCTACTACTAGGCATGTGCAGTGGTTCATACGTCCGTACTACATAATCTTCTTGCTAGTGTAGTAAGATATGACGACAACAAATGATGTTGTGCGCATGTCAACTATATGAACAGTAATGTAGTAACATAGTACCGCTTTCTCGACTGTCCGGTCTAGAATGAACGGTGAGATCAATGTTAACGGAACTAGGTCTAGAGCGCACAAAGAGTACGGTGCTACAGTACTCCACGAAACATGAACCATATGAAGCACGAATAGTGTTAGGCAGGGTGTATGAAGGGTGCACGGGATGGGAGCAAAAGTTCCCTTCTCGACCCACTTTTGGGTGATTGGCAGAGGGCATGAAGGGTGCATGATTCCACACTAGTAGGTTAACACAAATACACGAAGAGGAAACAACAACTACCTCCGTCTAGGTGTGTAAGTCATCTTATGTTGTGCACTGCGACCAAAGCGGAAAGGAAAACGAGAAAACTTAATGTCTTTTTGCTAATTAATAGAATTGCATGCAATGAACTAACCACTGCATGTCATGTTTATTAGTCTCAAGTAATTGAAAGCATGCACGGCTTACGTCTCTTATTGGTTGATATGTCACAAAACAAGAAACTAGGAGGGAGTTAATGTATCGTGCCTAAGTGTTTTCGGATTATTTGGTTTTTGTAAGGTGACTTACACACCTAGATAGAGGAGTATATTGAGATGAGAATGCAACCAATCACACCCACACGCTTTGTGCTACAATGACTGATCTGCACCGTCTGAGTTTGATCCAACGGTGATGTTGCGCCGAGACATGGACATGCCCATGCAGAGGGCGCCTAAACACCACCAAAGTCTCTCTCCTTCTCGAGGCGTGGGACATTTGTGATGGAGGGGGCAAAACAGCTAAAAGGAAATGCAATCTACGGGAAGCCAGAGGGAGCCAGCTGAGGAGCGGGGAATCTTTTGGCTTTCACCATGGTAAAACACCAGTCGACGACTTCTCACATCAGGGAGCAGTGGGTTTTATAGACGGAGTCATCTTGAATAATTGCTGCCGTGCCTACTCCCGTCAATCAAAAAATTAAGAATCCTACCGCACTCAAACACCAGAGCAACGCCGCAGTGGATATTTAAATTTACCTGCCGGCAAGTAGATAAAAAAGGGGTGAAAAAACAAATGCGGCGGCTGCCTAGCTAATCGGTCGAACTAGCCCAACTAGCTAGCCACCGTGCTTCACTGATGTACTCGGCGGGAAAAGTGGTCTTCGTGATTTGACGACTCATTTACTTGCTTCGACGAAAACGCACGGTAGGGCGTCCCACGTCAGGATGTATATATGCGTGCACCACCCGGGAGGACCAGAAACCGCGTGGTAGGGTGTGCCATGTCTCAATATGGGGGGAAAATGTGCGTGTAAAAATTTACTGTATAAGACGTAGTACCTATGGTTCGAACTCGGGACCAACCCAGTCGGTCAAAAACACCCCACTAGCCACACAACTTCATCATGCTAACATGTCACGGAGGATAGGTGTGGTTAGCTCCGTCTCGACCAGCCACAACGTCTCTTGTTCTAGCCGATTCTTCTATTTTCCAAGATTTGTTTTAGTTGTAATAACACCACGGCAAGCTAGCACCACTCTTCGTGTGTGCCCATGCAAAGGTTAGACGATGGAGAGAAGAGAGATATCGCAGACCTGGGACCCACCAGTAAGTGAGTCAACGGTCATGCACGTGTTGACGAGGCACACCCTCTACTCTACTCAATGTAATACTGTATAAAATCAAGTTATGGGACAAAGCCAACAACCATTGTTGTTTCAGGCTATCGAATTACTTTTGTAGTCCAGGTTGCCAGTTCGAATCTCGTCTTTCATATTTGTTAGTTTTAGGTCCAAATTTGATTAATGACAAGTGGGACCCCCATGTGTTGTTCCGATATTTCAGTGTAGGATGTTTGTTTGAACAAACACTTTGCGCGGTTAGACAAGTAACGGCACAAGTTACACGTATTTTGTAGGTTTACGAACAAAAATGACAGCGGCATAGAATATCACATCCACCCCGCAGCTTAGATGCTATGGTGATACGAGTTTTTACACCATTGGAAGTGAGATCCAATGGCTTGGGAGTAGTCTTTGTAATTATGCGCAATTTCCAAACTCTCCAAAAGTTTTTTTGCAAGTAAAACATTCAGGCCTCGCGTGTGCCGCTGCATCTTGGATCCAACGGCTGCCCGTTGCTCATATTAGGTGCTCCCCTTAGCTTAATTACCCTCTACGGTGGTATGAGCATCTAGGTCGTATGATCAGTGATCAGATGGCACATGCGTAGTACTTGTACTTTCTGCGTAATTCACAAACTCTCTCAGCTGTATATTGCAAAAACATTCAAAGCTCCTACTGTGGGCCGTTAGATCTCCGTGAACTCGTATCACCATAGAATCTACGATGCGGGAGCACGTCATATTCTCCCGTGCGAGAAAACATAAGGTGCTCTCGCAGCTTGGATGGTATGATGATATGAGCTTTGAGGTCGTTTGATCTGAGATCCAATGGCATCTGAGCAGTCTTTGTGCTTGTAAGCAGTGGCCGAACTCTTTGGGGGCTTTTCTGCAAAAAACCATTCGAACCACTGTGGAGGTGTTGGGTCACAAATCCAACGGCTCCAAAGAGCTTGTATCACCAAAGCATCTAAGGTGTGGTAGCACATGATATTCTTACATAGAGGAAAATATGATGTCCTCCTTCATCTTAGATGCTATGGTGATACGAGCTTCGAGGTCGTTTGATCTGAGATCCAATGGCTTCTGAGTAGTCTTTGTGCTTGTAAGCAGTGTCCGAACTCTTTGGGGGCTTTTCTGCAAAAAAAAACATTCAAACCACCGAGGAGGTGTTGGGTCACAAATCCAACGGCTCCGAAGAGCTTATATCACCAAAGCATCTAAGGTGTGGTAGCACATGATATTCTTGCATACAGGAGAAGATGATGTCCTCCTCCATCTTACATGCTACGGTGATACGAGCTTCGAGGTCTTTGGATATGGGATCCAAGGGCATCTGAGTAGTTTTTGTACAAATTGTGTGCAATTGTCAAACTCATCAAGGTTTCTTGTAAAAATATTAAGACATCATGTGAGCTGCTATGTCTCAGATCTACAAGCTCCAACCAAATCGTATCGGCATATCTAAGGTATGGGGGCACATAATGTTCTCCCGGGGAGGAGGGGTGGGGGTGCACAACCAATCAGTGGTTGGGAGGGTGGGGAAAAATATAATATAAACAACCCTAAACATAGCTTCACAATTTTATCTAAGGTCGAGGGGGTGACCCCCGACAATCATAGCTCCACCTAATTTAACACAACATTTGCATGTACTGTAGTACTAGACCTAATATTCATGTTTCAGTTTCATGTTCGTTTTAAATATTGAATTGAGGACCATGCATGTCTTACATTTTACTCCCTTCGTTCCTAAATATTAGTCTTTTTAGAGATTTCAAGTGGACTGGCACATACGGATGTGTATAGACATATTTTAGAGTGTAGATTCACTCATTTTGCTCCGTATGTAGTCGCTTGTAGAAAATCTCTAAAAGACTAATATTTAGGAAAAGAAGGAGTATTTTTGAATTCGTGTCATACATGCATGGTTTGGAAAAATCGATGCACTATACTTATTGGATTGTTATTGTGTTCGTGTGTGGGTCTCTCTCTCTCTCTCTCTCTCTCTCTCTCTCTCTATGTGTGTGTGTGTGTGGTCATATGCTTGATACATACAAAGTTTTCTCACCTCCATATTATTCGTCTTTTAAATTTGAATTTGCATTGAAAAACTTACCAGGGATACCATGAAATGTGAAATCCACGTTGAGATCACTATATCACAAACTCACTCTAATTCAACAAATCATCATAAATCAATTACCACGTAGAGATTAGTATTTACAAGGAAAATACGGGCATTGTGATACACACAGATTCATTTGGCAATTTAAAAGGTTCCTTTCGTATTCTCGAATGGTAGGACATAACGGCGTACCAGCCAGACCTTGGCTCGTGTTGATCCTAAAAAAGTAAAAAATAAAAAAATTTGGCTCGTGTACTTCTAGTGGCGTGCGTGGTATGCACATTAGGCATCCCCAACCAGTCGAGCCTCCGCGTTTCGAGTCAAAATATCTGGCGGCTAGAATTCCATCCCTAGGAAATTCCCCTCACGTCCCCGGTACATAATGACTACTGATGAACAACGAAGGAGTGCTTTAGTAACTAGACAATGTTACCTACCGTGCCGAGCACGGTTCAATTCCCTCGGTCGCTGTTCCCCATGGTGACCCGTCAACTGCATTGCCTAGTACTACTACTACTACTACTACACCAGGATGAGCACAGAATTGAGCCCGTTTGTTCGTGCCTAGTACTTGAGTTAATATATCAGGCAACACACTGGTACAGAGGGATTATCCTTTTGCTCTGCATATATAACTTGTCAGAAGTCTAACTAAGTAAACTGTTTGACCAAATCCTTTCTTAAGAAATACAACAGGACAGATGTATGGCTTGAAAATTTATTTCATGATGTAGCTTATGATATTGTTTTGAATCCTGGATCTTAAATTTCAGAAATTCCAAAAGTGACCATAAATTCTTGAAACTAAGCATGGTCACGTGATATGGCACAAATATTAATTCGTAATTTTTTCTTCAATTTGAGACAAGCTGTTATGACAAGTTGCACAAATGAAGAGCCAAGGTATTTCGGAACAAAGGCCTGTCACGTTAAAGGCGAACGCTTTCACTATTGAAACAGTGGGCGTTTACGTGCCACCACGAGTCCCGCTTCTCATCGGCAGGTGTCGTCCGAGTAAGCGTGTGAGTCGACGGGAGGCGTGCGAGCAGACCGCTGCGCCGGCTGGCAGGGAGGCGTGCGAGCAGACCGCTGTCCAGGCTCACTGGGAGGCGAGCCCTTTGACTAGGCTCCGCCGACCACCTTTGTCCCAACTGCTCCCACTTTTAATGTCGCTGGCGCCGCAGTTTAAAATCAACCCCGCACTACCTGGTATCGCTACAATATTCTCTCTTCCTCTAAGATTCTCCTGTCGTCTACCTCCAACCAGCCTGACCTAAACGTACACCATGCCGCATCACGATGGTCCTCCCTTACTCTTCTAGTTTCCTGAGGAAGACACCCAGCCGGAGTCTCGAGAACATAAGGTGCTTTGGGACGAGCTTGAACTGGCCTTGCGGGAAGACGCCGCACCTGTCCCCGTTCCCGTTCCGGCTCCCGTCGCCCCGACTACGCCAGCTCCCATCCCCATGGCATTGATGGGCTGTGAGCCGCACATTATCGCCGAGCTTGATGCCACGGGGTTCCACGAGGTCCCCACCGACTTTCACGCGTCCGTGCACCTGCCAGCGCATGCGCCTGCACGTGCACTGACGCGCACGTCCGTGCCGGTGCCCGTGCACCTGCCAGCGCATGCGCCTCCGTGTGCACTGACATGTGCACCCGTGCTGGTGCCCGTGCACACGAATGTCTCCGCCGCGCCGTTGACAGCACCTGTCCCCACGTGGGTGCCAGTGCCCCCCTCAGCAGCATGGATGGCCGCCGTCGACCGCTTCCTTGCACCAATGCCAGTTGACTCGCTCTGAAGTCCAGAACATTTTGGCCTTCCTTGAAGCTAGGCCAACGTCCAGGAGTACGCCAACAATGGTGCAAGGCGCCGCCGTCGCCGTATGTTAGTGGCCAGACGACACACATTGAGCCGCTTCCCACCGCAAGACGCCCCCGCCGCCGCCGTGTAATCTAAATTTGCCATGAAAAACGTTCGGATTGCCATGCTTAAAATCCGAACGTTTATCATTTCTATTTATTTTAGATCGGTCGTCGGATAATTTAAAGTCAGAGTCAGACTGAACGAAATATATGGTTTGGTCGATTGAATGTTCTGCTAGAGCCATATCAAATTAAATATAAAACATCATCAAGCCACATGTATTCCTTGTCATCCAACGACCTAGACAGCTTCAATGTCGAGCGCTCAACACGTTTAGCGTCCAGTTAATTTCATGCCAAAAATAGTGCTACACTGAATAACACGCAAATAATATCCTACTTAATATCCGCATGTACTTAATATACTTCCAAATTAACGTGCATTGCACGTACACACTGACTAGTGCTGCTAGCACATGAAACTGGTGCCGTAACTTGTGAACGCGTCCAGATATGGTCAACGGCAACATCGCCCGCGAGTACTTCGTGTTTACCCGTGCGTCTAAACGCAGAAGGGGAGGAGAGAGAGAGAGCACACATGGAACCCACCAGTAAGTTAAGGAGAATAGTACTAAAAATAATATTACATGTTATCAATTAAATGGGTTGTGGTAATATAACAACATTATGTGAACAAAGGGAGGTATAACAAACATTGTTGTTCTACGTATGTTGCATATTGACATGCGGCTTGAAGGCCCTGGTCGCATGTTCGATCCTCGTCCGTTATTTTTTTAATTTGTATATGGGTCCAAATTTGTGTCATGACATGTGGGTCCCTCGGTGTGTAGTTTGTAGCACTTTAATTTGTGGGTCGAAATTTGTTCCATTCCAAGTGGACTATCGGTGTGTAGTTTTGTAGCTTATTTATAATAATTAAAGAGTACAATAGAGTTTTTTGCAATAATACCATGGTGCGACATTGAAGGCGAGAAAGGACGTGCAAGAGAGCGATGACCGAGCCACAGGGAAATCAACTAGGGGAGTTGCGGGGGTTGCAACGGTGTTTCGAGTAGTTGTGGGCCGAATGCTACGAAAATATAATCTAAACCGACCAGAATAAATGCCTACACAAATTAATCCACGGTTGGAGTGCCCCTCGCAATGTAAATAGCTCCGGCTTTGCGAGGGATGGAGAGGTAGCTTCAATGTGTGGAAGATACGGTGTGAGAAAGCGAGGTCAATCGAGAGACATATAGATACAGAAACAAAGTGAGTGTGGTCTGACATTCATTGAACAAATATATATGCTCTGGAGAGATATTGTCCGATTGAGCTTTTTTCAAGGGTGAGGGCTATAAGATAGAGCTTTAGAGATGATCCAGTCACAGACGTGTAGATATATTGTGTGCGTGGGACAAAGCAAAGTCAATCGATCACATAGGGTCGTCGTGCGATCGAAAGAGTGAGATGGGTTGGAGAGAGTGACCTAGATAGACAATGTGCGTGAGAGAGTATACAATGTGAATAAGTCGAATTGGGCTCATACATGGTGATATATCGTTTTTGTCCGAGAAAGAGCGAGGTCAATCAATACATTCAAAGATAGAGAGAGAGGGAGAGAGAGAGAGTGAGAGAGGGCATGGCCCGCCATGAGGCCGAAAGAGTGAGGGTATCTTTAATGGACTGACCTAGATAGACAATCTACGTGAGAGAGTATAGAGTGTGTCGATCGAGGCCCGAACAGGGAGATATATCATTTGTGTGTGAAAGAAACTAAGGTTAAACGAGACTCAGATAAAGAGAGCAAGATTGAGCGAGTGTGGCCCGCCGTGCGGACGAAAGAGTGAGACAGTCTCGAGGGAGTCACCTAGATAGAAATGGTGCGTGCGTGCGCACGAGAGTTTGGGGGCTAGATAGGCAATGCATGTATTTAGCGCGAGAGGGTGAGAGGGAGAGGGTGAGAGGGAGAGGGAGAGAGAGAGCTCGTCATGGGGTGCAATGGCGGGTGTGTGAGGTAAATACATTTCGTATCAGAGTGGAAAAAGGTGGTTGTGTAGTTGAGAGAGTTAGAGATTGAAACATGGAGAGAAAGAATGGATGTGTGTTGGAAACCGATAGCTTCCTAAGGTGGTTAGGAGAGGAAGATTGACCGATACATGAAGTATGTAGCGTGTGTGCGGGGGGGGTGCTAAAAACAACATTTGAATGTAGATAGTACGAGACTTAAAATCGATGTTTCAATTCGGTGTACATTGTAAGATTTGAACTGAGGACCATGCATATGGGTAATTATTTCGAATTCGTGCCATACTAGGTTTCGAAAAGTTGACATTGACTCGATTTGTTGTGCTATTTTGTAAGTCATATGTTTGAATCCATCCAAAATATTTCTCACTACCATGGTGTTCATCATATTTCAAATACACATGAATTTTATTAAAAAAGTAGCGTGGATACAGTGAAATGCGAAATCCACATTAGAATTGGAGATCTCTATGTGACACACACTCTAATTCAAATAACTAATTATGTGACACACACTCTAATCCACGTTAGCGTGGATACTGTTTCGATTTTTTTTCAAATAACTACTCATTAATTAATTTATAGTATCTCATTTCGAATGACTAATTATTGCAAGGAAAACACGGGCATGGTAATACATACAGATTCGTTTGCAAATGAAAGAAGATTCGTTTGCATTCTAAAATGTAGGCACACCAGGCAGATCAGGGTCGTGTCGTGGTGGTCGCGTGTGTCGGACGGACGCTTAGCACCCAGCCACCCACGCCCCTCCCTCCCTCCCCCCTCCCCCCAAAAAAGGACAATGACAAAATAAGTTTGCGCTTCCACGTTTCGGATTGAAATATCTGGCGGCCCCAATTCCAGCCCTGCAAAATCTCCCTTCTCCACCGTCCCCTTCTGCACCCAGATTACTCAAATCCCTAATTCGCCGCCAACCCAAGCAAAGTTTGAATCGCCCATCGTCTCGTCTCTTTCCCCACCTCTGTGCCGGATGACGACGACGAAGACGATGGTCGCGCTTCACCACCGCACTGGAGCTACCTCATCCACGCCCTTGTTCACCGCATCGGGTGGTCCACCGACAACGTCAGCCGCCGCAACTGACGTGCCTCATAGCCACCAACTTCCACCGCATCAGGTACGCTTTACCGATGCTGTCTCCCAGCTCACCGGGGCTACTTCACCGAATACATCGTTGCGCCTCCGCCCCCCGAGGTCACTGGGGCTTCACCAATGGTCTCGTCCACCGCATCGTAGCACTCCGCTGCCACTCAAGCTCTGCATCCGTGCACGGCCAGCCAAAGAAAGCGCATCACCCTCAACGGCTCTGAAGTGACCCGCACTCTAGCTAGGCGAGCATGCCCAAAAGCCAGCCCGAACTAGGTATCCGCACATCACTCCCTCGTGCACTGTGCCGATGATGTTTGGATATCCTTTCACTGCTCTCTTAGCTTACACGCCTATCCAACTTTGACTTTAACCCTTATTTCTTCTGGAGATATCATGTGAAACAAGGAAACCATTTTTAGCGAAGCATGACGGTGCTACGGGATCTGGTACACAACCTGCACACCCGTATAACCTTGTATGTATATATCCTCCAGTACAACAGCAAGGTCGATTCCTCTTATCTGATCAGCCATACACTTGTCAAAAATGCAGAGGGGGATGCAAGGAGCACAAGGCCTACACATCCAAGCAAGTGGTAACATGGACTTGTACATGGAACATCCCAAGCACAAGCACAGCTGCAGTGAGCATGTATAACGAGCTAGTGTAAGTCCATGCATTTCATTTAATTCGTACTAGCATTCGTGTATGATTTGTGTGCAGTGGCGGATCCACGAATTCAAGTTACCAAGGGCGAACATTTAACTTAAAAAATACGAAGCCACTTGCACTCCGAAAATCAACAAAACTAGAGAAATGTGAAGCTACATGCACTTTCAAAACCAGCTAATGATCCAAAGTAGTTCAGATTATAAACACTAAATGATGCAAGCACCAAAAAACACAAAATGCAACATGGTGTACAAGGACTACAAACATGGTTTGTACCTGCTTGAATTATTCGTTCTCTGGCTGAAAATATCGAAGTGTAATTGCTCCTATAACCAGTGCGCAAACTGCATATCAATATATCTACTTTGCATAAGTATGCCAATAGTTTCAAACAACAGATTAGAAAAGTATTTATGCTACGTTGTCATGATACGGGGACATACTGGTAGATGGCCTCGACGTTTCCTCAAGGCATGGAAATGCACTATAATTTGCTTGTCATCAATGCCTGCAAATCTCTATGTCTCTCTCAACATAGCAGATCATCATTAGAGACTAAATCCTTCAATGGGAGCTTGCAAAATGCTAGCATTAGATGCCTCATTAGACACTATATGTTCATCACCAGGAGCATGTAAAATGTTTGCATCAAATCCTTCATTACCAGTTTGTTCATTAGACACTTCTGGCTCAAGAACAACATGAGCTTGGATGGTTGCACTGGAAACTTGATTAGATTCATCAGATTCAGTCAATTCAGTATTGATTGGGGAGTTATAAAATAAGTAGAAATTAATTTCATTTTCTCATGGATTCCCTACATACAAGCAGTTTTACAACACCGTCAGGTTTAACTATTGGCCAGAAATTGAAGAGTTGAATTAGATATAATCAGGGATGTGATGTACCTGCTCGTTGCGCATGCTACTCTTGCAAGCTGCGACTGTCCGTTTGCGCAAGCTCGATGCCATGTCCGTGCTGCCACCGCTGCATCCCACGCGGGCTACACCCAGGGGTGGATCTTCATCTTCTTTTCCTTCCGTTCGCTTGAAGCCCGGCGACCGCCATCCAACGAGGGTGCGAGGAAGTGATGTGTCGGTCAGTCTAGCGGCGGCTAGGTTAGGAGCGAACTTGACTGGAGGCTGGAGCGGATGCATTGGGATTTTTCCTGCTGTCGATCGATATGGGAGGCGCTCGTTTGGGCCGCAATCCTGCTATAGGGCCTGACTTGCACTTATGTTATTGGTCTATCCAAATTCAAACATTTTTCTTCATTTTTTAGATTGCCTGCTCATGCGTTGGGACGAACAAAACTAGCCTGGGCCAACCTGGACGACTCAAACTAGGTGCACACTTTCGAGCCACCCGAGGCGGCCACCCATACCAACCCCTATGGTGGCGTCGCCCCTTTTTGTGTGTATGATAGGGGTAGTGAAAAATATTCCAGTGGCGCTTTTGATTTACCCACAGAATGGTTGAATTACTTGTTTCTATGAACTAAGTTCGCCAATAAGGTGAAGGATGTCAGTCTTTTCATCCCATTGTAGATTGCTTAGATCTCGATATGCCAAAAGTAATCGCATGAAATATACAGTAAAAGCTAGTGTGATGTGTGTGGCTACAACTAGTCTGACTACACGTCCTCATATAACATATCAAGGACGCACCATCTTACCAGATTAACCATTTGACTTACCAATGCAGTGTGGGAAGAAAGAAGTATTGGGACTGCGTATCCAAGCAATCAATGCCATGGACTCCTTCGTCCAACCTTGTAAGCGAAAAAGAAGTTGCAGTGTGCCTGTACAAAGAACTAGCATAAGTTCGGTTACCTGCTTCTCGGAATTTTAGTTAGCCACATATTGCAAAATTGTTCAATTATGTTCCTTTGCTTAATTTAGTTTGCTACTGATTACGTAATGGCATAGCATGTTAATCCTATTATAGACTGCGCCTATCTATGTGTTTGATACTTACTGTTAAGAATTACCTGTTTGCCTGAACTTAAATAGCTACTTGTTTGTTTAACTACTTTGCTGCTGCAACAACGGGTTACAATGATTTGAATAACTACTTTTCAGCATCAAATTGAAACTCTTTCATTCCATGTTTGTTTAACTGGTTTGCTGTTATAACTCCCAGTTGAGATTTTTTGCTAACTTCAACTTTTCTGAATCCAATCGGAACTTTAATGGCAAAACAGGTTAGCCCAAGATCAAAGAGCGAGGTCCCCATGGACGTTGTATCATCCCACAGCAGTGGCACCGGCCCAATCATGCAATATGAATTGCCAACTACTGATGCTCTTGAGGCTAAAGTAGTGGTAGAAAGAGATTCTGCTTCTGCACTTTGACATGAAGTTGACATGTTGAGGACGCAAACAGCACAATCAGTAGCAGTACTCAAGACAACCATTAAATATTTGGTGGATTTCAAAACGAAGCAAGCTGAGACTGACCACATTGTTAAGGTCCTGAAGGAAAAAAGGAAATTAAATTCCCACTTGGTAAATCATAGGTGAAATGTTCTTTCCATCGTTGAATAACCTTTGTGTTGTTTGTTCATGTAATCAATCAAACCATTTGTTTTACAGATCATGTAATATTTTTTTTTTGTTTTTTGGTTTGTAATTTTATTTGAGCACAAGTCCGTATTAATTGATAAGACTCGGAGACATTTCATTTTGATTCTTGTGCCAGACCTACAAATATGCCAATTGGGCTGAATATGCATTCAACAATAATAGTAGTATAGATGGACCATAAGTGGCACGCATCGGAAAGGGCCAAGAGGTTGTAGTAGCTTGGCTAAAAAAGGATGTTGTTTTATCAAAGAAAAGTACAGCGGCCTGGCTTATGTATGTTAGTTGATATTATTGATCCATATACTCTATAAGTGTTTATATGTCTGTTAGTTCTCTACATTCTTGGTTGATTGACTCGGTATTTGAATCTTGATACATCGCTTGTGTACATATCTAAATGGGAGTACACATTATGCTGCGTGAGACATTTGAGTTGGACATGAAGTGTTCAAAATATTCGAATTCACGTTAAACTGGATTCTAGCTTCTCAATTTGAGTATCGGCATTTGAAAACCATATTCATATATGACAGTCTAATACATCTTTCTTGTCCTTTTGAAGATATATAAAAACACATAGAATGATTTATAAACATTTGTATAGGAATACAAAATGGATTCAACTTTAGTTGCCAAGGTAAACGTGGATGCTTATTGTCCCGAAATTCGAAAGAAGTGGCAAAATGTCCACTCCCACGTTGGTTGCCCGAAGCCAAGTGTTTGGGAGATGGAAATTACTATTTACCCATTACACGGACAATCCATTGGCCCGATTTCCACTGCACTAAATAGGGGTAGGATTTCCACTGCACTGTGACACGAACCCCTCTGAGCCCATTTCGACATGGTGGGCACCAAACAAGGGCAACAATACACATTTGATTCAAGCTCGTCTGAAAGACCTATGTTTCTCCCTCCATTTCCCCATTCATATATGGTGGGCGGCAAAACAAACTCGACTCGGCCGAAATCGATGTAGGCAAATATTTTCAATAGGAGCAGGTTTGTAACTTCACACAGACGTGGCACAACCGCCCTACATGTCTGTGATAGCCTGGCTTATTAGGGATGATAGACTACTCATATCAATAAGGAATTCCTTCTTTTCCGGGAGCCCATCCGGATAGAACTCCAAAGTTAAGCGTGCTCAGCTTGGAGTAGTTTCAGGATGGGTGACCGATAGGGAAGTTTCTCCCAAGTGTGCACGAGTGAGGACAAAGTGCGCAGAAAAGACTAGTATTGATCTGTGGGGCCAGTCTAGATCCCGCCAGGAGTAACGACCACCGACGGGTGTGTCCGGGGCGTTACAAGTAGGTATCAGAGCCAACCCTCGCGGTTACACAGATGTTTGCGGACAGGTCCTCGGTCATGTTATTCATGACGTCTATGACCCGTTGTGGCACAAGGCATGGCACATGTATCGGACTACATGCACAAACGTTTGTGCCAAGAGGGAACGTTCATGTGGCCCGACGAGGAAGTTGGTTCCTTTGAGTGGGGGTGTATGTGATAGCCTGGCTTATTAGGGATGATAGACTACTCATATCAAAAAGGAATTCCTTCTTTTCCGGGAGCCCATTTGGATAGAACTCCAAAGTTAAGCCTGCTCAGCTTGGAGTAGTTTCAGGACGGGTGACCGACTGGGAAGTTGCTCCAGGGTGTGCATGAGTGAAGACAAAGTGCACAGAAAAGACTAGTATTGATCTGTGGGGCCAGTCTAGAACTCGCCAGGAGTAACGACCACTTGTGGGTGTGTTCGGGGCGTTACAAGTGCCAGGATACGACTATATCTCCTACGTGTCGAGGCACGACTTAGAGACATAAGCTGTCACACCCTGATTTTCATGCCACAACACTTGAGCTAATAATCATGCTAAAATGTGGTTTGGCAAAAACTTTTGAGTGTTTTTTATTTTGCTTGATTGATTTTCTATCTGCTGTTTGCTAGTGCTCTAAAAGTCAAATAAATCATCCAACTCTTATACTTCATCTCCTTGATCCAAAACCTTTTCCCAATGATCATGCCATGTGTATAGACCAGTATAGTATTTTCTTATAAAAATATTTTGGCAAAATAGTATTTTCAAAAATTAGTTTTCCAAAAACCCCTTAATTGAGGTTTTTACTGCAAGTACCTTATTTAGGGTGTGAAAAATCATTCAAAAAGTACATTTGAATCCTATTAGGTATAGGACTCCCATAAACCACAAAATTATAATTTTAAAAATTATTTTTATATTTTATTTAAATGCTTTTTCTTTAGGCCAAAAATGGTATTTAATAGGTCAAAATTATTTATCTATTTCAAAAATATTTGCCAAATTTCAGAGAGACTCCTAGGACATATATTGTCCATATATAAGAGTTTCAACACATGGTCATGTTCAAAATATTGGACAAATCCTTCCAAAACCCTTTCTAGATATTTCAAGCTTTTGAAATATTTACAAAGGAAATATTCTCTAAAAATTCCAGGGAAATTCTGTCATGTCAGATATGACATATTTGATGATCATACAAAGCCTCATGCCTTGAAGATCAAGAAAACATCTTCTAATCCCCTGAAAACCATTTCTGTCCATTTGGAAGTTTGAGCAACTTTACATTGCCAAATTTGTCCAAAAGCTCTCAAACTTGGTGCACATGCTAAAATGGTCTAATTATGCATCTAGACCAAATGACACAAGTATTGGAGAAGCATAGCTTGATCTAAGTGCCCCAAAACCCTTTTTGGCTAGATCCAAATTTGAACAACTCTACATTGCCAACTTTTTACTTGGGGCCTCCAATTTTGTGGACATCCTCACAACCCCAAATGACGACACTACACCAAGTGGTGCATCAAGGAGAGATGATTTGCTTAACCTAATCTTGGAAAATCCATTTCTGTTGATTTCTAGGGTTTACAAAAGTTGCATTGGCAACTTTGCCCAAATGAGCTCAAATTTGGTGAAAGGGCCTAAATGTATGTGCCATTTCATCGTGTTAAGTCTCATGCCAACTGGAAGTCATTTGCTTGCCCAAAACCACATCAAACACCTTCTGCCATTTTACCAAAACCAATGTTTTGACCCCTTCCACTACTCCCCCTTGCCTCAAGTTTTTACCACAACAGCTCCTAGTCACCGTCTACCTCCAGGAACTCCCTATCCTCCGCAGATTAATGATTGAGCGGGGTAAAACCCCATTTTACATCGCTGGACCTCCATTTTCACCCTTGTCTCTCAGCACTCTCTCCTTCTAGAAGCTCACCAGGGCATCCAAGGCAACCAACCCTTTGTTTACTCCTCATCTGACCCCCTAGACACTATTGGCCACACCCTGGACGCCAAAGCGATGCCAATGGCAGCCATATGCGTGCTCTAGACGGCGCTATAGTGCTCTGGCGCACTGTAGCCGCCCCCCCCATCCCGATGCCCCGACAACCTCGGGCCTTCCCAGCATGTCCCCCGAGGTCGCCTCGACGTGTGGGACACGACACATCGCCGGCCCCACGTGACACTCTCTCCTCTCCCCTCTGTGAGCTTGCCCGTGCGCCCCCTGGACCGCGCCCACGGTGCACCGACGCGCACACCATATAGAGCCCCATTGGGCTCTCTCTCAACTCCTCTCGCTCTCCCAGTACTCCAGCAAACCCCCAGACAACCTATCTCTCCCTCTCGAGCCATCTGTCTACCTCCATGGCCGACGGCCTCTTCCACGGCCATTCGGCCCTCCACCTCTTCGGACCTCCCCGACCTGCCTTGGGCGTCTGGATGGATGCGGCGCTTCGTTCTGAGCACTCCGGTGTGCCGCACACCGCCGGCACGGGCGGCAGCCTGGCCCTGCTCTGACCTCGTCCGCGCACGCACGAGGGAGGTGCTGCCTCTCCCCTGCCTCCTCCTTCGGGCGCGGCCGAGCTGCACGGCTCCGCTCCCATCGCCGGCCGGCACAGGTGGGCGGTGTGGCGCCGGCGGCCAGCAAGGCCGAGCCTCCCCTGCCCCCCTCCCCCCGTCAAGAGGAAGACGACGGCGGACCAGGGAGACGACCTGTGGCTGAGCCCGGCGGGTCAGCGACCCCGCTAGCCGCCACGTCGTTTAAGTGGAGGCGAGGCGGCAGTAAATCGCTTTCCCAGCGCAAAAGCGTACTCTGCGAAGGTGCCTCCGACGTCACCACCCCCCTATGCGCGCGGCCGAGCCGTTGGGCCGGCCCAGTTGCTATACTCCTATCTTCCGCCCAGTGCGCAGCATAAGGGTATAAACCCTTTCCCTTTCCCTTTTTTTCTTTTCCTATAAACTTCAAAAATCCATAAATAAATCAAATGGATTCCAAATTTGATGATTCAAATTACTAGGAGTTTCTAAAATCCTGATCTACCTGTTGGAGGAACATGCACATTTTTCCATAGACCTTTTCTTCACAAATATTATCAAAATGTCATTTTTCTATTTCGGTGATAAACTTTAGAAAATCACAGAGAGCTCAAATTTGATCCAAATGCAATGGTTCAAATTCCTAGATGCTACTAAGTTCATAACTTAGTTTATGAACATTTTTATTAATACTTTCTGTACCCCACCAAATAATGAGCCATTTCTTCATATTTGTCAACTTTGCAAATTCCTTGGAAATTCATTTGAACTCCAAATCTAGTGAAACCAACTCCTAGATGCTTCTAAAATCATGATTTGTTAAATGGGTGCCTTTGCTCATTTTTCAAAAATATATATCAGTGCACTTCTTTCAAATCCATAAACCCCTTGATTCCATCATATTGAAATGTTCCAAAATATCCATTGATCCATTACCTATGAAACCACATTGGTCATTACCTATGAAACCACCTTGGTCATTTCTCATATTGAAATGTTCCAAAATATCCATTGATCCATTATTTTTGCCTTGTTGTGTTGCTTATTATGATTGTTTCCATCGTTAGTTGACGAAATAAACGGAGTACTCAGAGATGGACCAGAAGGTTTGAAGACTCGGAAGGACAAGGCAAGAAGCCCTTTGACCATGTTCGAGAAACCTTTTTATGCATGTCTCATAGCACCTTATTATCAATGCATCGGAATCATAATAAGGTGGTGACCACTTTGGTTGGTAGCTCTGTTACTTTACCATTGGAACTTGCATCAAGCATGACCCTAGCTTCCTATGAGGGTTATGTGGGTGGGAGTAGATAGATGTGTGCTATAGTAGTTGGCTACTCAAATTGGGTCAGGGTTATGCATTGAGAGAAACAAGTGTGGTTTGACATACTTGCAAATAACCCAGTGGGTGCCACTAATGCCCCTGGGAGATGATGAGAAACTAGGCACTACTTGGTGGATAAGTAGTGTACCGAGGCTTGATGAAAGTGTTGTTTACAGAGATGGATTAGATTTATGTGTGATTACCGTCCCAACCAAACATGCGCAACCACTCTACCCTTATATGGGAAAGGGCATTATTGATTACCTAGGTCGATACTAGCATGGTGCCCGCATTACTAGTGACGGGGGTGGCATGAGGTCACTCTCGGGACGGGGTCGTGCTTGGATAGGCGGCCATGACTGTTTTTACAGGGCACCGAACACACCGTTGGTACCCCGTGTTAGTGGTATGTGATGAATATGGGAGCGAGTCTCCACAACTATTAAGATGTGAAATGTTGGGCACGGGGGTTACTACCAATCGAGTGGACTCTGTGTTACTATCGTCTAGGGAAAGATAGTGATCGGGTGCTTACCCCGGGTACTTGAGGTACCGCGGGTCGTGGATGACACGGAAGTTCCCGGATCTTGTGGGTAAAGTGTGCAACCTCTGCAGAGTGTCAAACTATTCGAATAGCCGTGTCCATGGTCAAGGACAGTTGGGTGGTGCTGCTTAGACTATGTCCATAAGTTTCTGGGAAACAACACGGTTTGGGTAAATCTGTTGATGTTATTGTGAGAAAGTAACGATGAGCGTGATCAAGAGTTATTCATGACTCTTTCACGATGTTGATGTCTGTAACCTCCTGATACTTGTTGCAGACGCATGCATGCATTGGTTATATGTTGATCACACTTGCATATGAAAAACTAGCTTTCCGCAAAACTGCCAATTTAGCAGTAGAGCCTTGCAAAATCATTCTGTCATCACACATGGGTTGCTTGCGAGTACATTCAAAGTACTCATTGGCTTGCCACTGGTTATTTTATTGGCCAGGCATGAAAGAACAGGATATGACAAAGATTTCTTGGTGGCCAACATGCGAGCTAGGACGCTTCCCAGTCAGAATGCCTGTAGGGTTAAGGTAGATGGCATGGGTCCAAGTTGTTATTAAAGATTTCCGCTGCGATGATATAAAACTCAAGACTTGACCTTAAAGGTCACAATTTGTGTAATACGGTATGTATGGATGTAAGACTCTTTTTATTCAGCTTCTGTGTGTTCAGTGAGCATTGATCTCTGGGATCACTGTACACGTGCATTCGGTGATCACGACTTATGAGTCGGGGTCCCCACAGAGCTGGTATCAGTGCCATCCTGACTGTAGGAAGCCTTAGTTAGCATGGTCGTTAGTTAGGGCAAAACTATTTCCAAAACTATTACTAGTTTTCAAAACTATCTATACTTCTCTTCCCTTCTCAGTTTTTCGAAAACTAGGCTATACTTGATCTCTTCCCCCTCAAAACTTTGGTCGCTAGAACCCTTATGCCCCAGACCACTGGATTTCCTTGCAATCCTCGTGGATAATCTAGAAGGACTACACCTTGCCAAACACTCACCCATCTCTTCTAAACACAAGATTGGTGACACCACAACAAAATGATGTCAACAGAAGATACATCCTCGAGGAATGAGGACATGAAGACCCAGAAGATGGTGACACCCTTGACACTGCCCCAAGATGGTGCAACCTTAACCTACGATGACCAGGGCACAGGGTGTGCAAGATCATAATATACATCGCTAATAGAGTAATCATGTCACTACTGTTGTTGTATCGGCAACCACCGGTGGATGAGAACCTCGCCATTTGGTCCGCCTCACTATATATAGTGAGCAGGAAAACGGTTCTCTTCGTCCCCCGCTCTTGGTGTCGATGCTGTCATCAACGTAACCGACATGTTGAACCTCTACTATGCCTTATTAATATCATTGCATAAAGGATTGCCTACCTGGCACCCTCGACGCCACAGAAGGCACAAGGGATCGTCATGATTAAAGAGAAAAGAGAAGACCAAGTCAACGCCAGCTACAAGGAGCCACCTTTACCACATCACCTCTTCAGGCGCGAAGTTGTTGAAAACTCTTCAGGCTTAACCCGGATCGTTGGTCAAACAACTACAAGGGACATAAAGACACCTAAGGAAAACTCAGAAGACTGCACGAGGTACATGTCACGAATACTGAGCCCGAGAACCCCTAGGGTAGGATGAGTTGTGTACCCCCTATGCGCAGTCGAGTCCGTATGATGGTTCGAATAGAACCATGATTGTGTTTTTCTTGATTTTATTTGTTTGTGTTTTGATATAAGTCGTACTTTGCCCTAGGCAACAAGTACATGGCTATATCATCTTCCTTGTCTTGTTTCTTTTGTTTCGCTCTTTTCGCACCTGTTTGTTTGCACTTGCACTATAGTACCCCCTTTAGGAATTCCCCTCCTCTATGCTACTTTTTCCCCCTCTTCTCTCTCCTCAACTAAAGACCAGCAAGACAAAAAGTACCAAGGATTCCAGATCGGCAACCAACTAACAATGAAGACTTCTGCTACAACCTCCTTGACCAAGAGCAACCCCGTGAAGTCATGTTTACCCCTCAAGATTATAAAAAATACATTCCTAGACCCTTTGAGACTTCACAAGATACTCCAACACGAATCCTTAACCATATGCCTAACCCATAGAATTACAAGAGAACCAGTTAAGCCTCTATAACCTTGCATAACACTGGGTTCGTAATGGAACTAGTGGACACAATGAGTGAGCACATTTTCATCCTAATATAGCACAAGAACTGACGATGCCATAGATAGACCAATTTGAGGATATAGGACAGACGATATGCTGAATATATATAAGTGACTTCGAGGAATTATGTGAGACCTTGATGGATTGTGAGGTTTTCATATTGGTGGAATCATGACTTTGGGGAAGCATGTAGGAATTCTCGTTGGACATGATATTTGGATTTAAGTAGGTGATTCTGGTTGGGTATAGATGCTAGAGATGTCTGCATTGTTCGGAGTAAATTTGATTTAGACCGATGATCCTGATCATGATACCATGCTTCTCGGTGGATGATAAACTAGGAGATTGGATTATTTGTCGGAGTTGATTCAGGGATCTATATAATCATGACCTTGGAGTTTACTTGACCATGGTGGTGGGAATTTGGTGGACTTACTATAATAATGCATAGCCCTTCCAAGTATTTGGGTATTATATGGACTTGGGACCTTGAGGAACACCGTAGACATCAGATTTGTAGAATTGTTGGATTATGTGGTGATTGATGGAAATTACTGGGCTGTTGGAGTTGATCTATAGGAAGGAAACAAGACCTTGGAGTGGCATATGACGTGTTTCCTTAGAACAGAGATGCATTATCTTAAACCTTGCAAGGATGGGATGAGCACTTGGATTGTCGTGTTTAATTGAAGCCTAGCAGCTTGTATGCCTTACCCATGGATTCTTAGGGGTAGCCATACATATGGTTTTTCGCGGACCGTAGACATGTATAATTTTGTTAGACCTCCTTTAGGGAGTCATGAGGTTATGTATGGCATGAGTGGTGATTGAAGTTGGTCTATACGAGAGGATGCATTTAGTGGTATAAGGTTATTCGTTTGGAGTACTAGATAGAGCTATTGGCATCTCAGAAACCGTGCTTAAGGATAAGATAATAAACGTTCACTCACACACTAGGATCCTTGAAACCCTTAAGCCCCACCAAGCCACAACATGGTCAGATCCTGACCACAGCCTTGACTCTAAGTCAAGAAGACCTTTGCCAATACTCAACCGAGACCACCACCAAGACCACAGCCTACCTTGCGTACCCCATAGACTTCATGGAGTATTTGGACAAGTTCGGTAACATAATTATTTGATGGCCTACTTGTCTGCCCGAAGACAAAAGAAGAGACGGACCGCTGGATAGAAGACTTTTGAATACCGCCATGTCAAGAAGGAAGAACTACACCAACCACCGTCATCAAGAAGTAAACTTCCACGTCAAAGACCAGGCGTATCTGCAAACCACTCCTCTCGAAGGAACCAAGCATTTCCATGTCGAAGGGACGCTCACACCAAGATTTATCGACTTTCTTCAAGACCACTGCAAGACAAATGGTAGACGGCTACCAGCTAGAGTTACCAACTGAGTTACCCATCGTACACCAAAATATTCCACGAGTCACCACTCTGGAAGTACTTCTTACTTCCTAACTAGCCCGGTCCCTACGAGGACATCGAACACCTAACCCTTGACGTCTAGCCCAACCTAACCTAAGCAAGAGACCCCTCAGCAACCTGAATAAAAAAGGCAGCAAGCGAGAAGCCACACCACCAAGTACCTCAAGGTTCCAGGTAGCACCACTCGGAAGCAGAACCAACAAGAAGAAGTGAAGACTACCCCGTATCCAAGACTCCGTATTCCTTTCCATGCCTAGTCTGGGAATCTCGGGGATGAGATTCTTGTAAGGGGGGTAGGTCTGTCACACCCTGATTTTCATGCCACAACACTTGAGCTAATAATCATGCTAAAATGTGGTTTGGCAAAAACTTTTGAGTTTTTTTGATTTTGCTTGATTGATTTTCTGTCTGATGTTTGCTAGTGCTCTAAAAATCAAATAAATCATCCAACTCTTATACTTCATCTCCTTGATCCAAAACCTTTTCCCAATGATCATGCCATGTGTATAGACCAATATAGTATTTTCTTATAAAAATATTTTGGCCAAATAGTATTTTCAAAAATTAGTTTTCCAAAAAGCCCTGAATTGAGGTTTGTAGTGCAAGTACCTTATTTAGGGTGTGAAAAATCTTTCAAAAAGTATATTTGAATCCTATTAGGTATAGGACACCCATAAACCACAAAATTATAATTTTAAAAGTTATTTTTATATTTTATTTAAATGCTTTTTCTTTAGGCCAGAAATGGTCTTTAATAGGTTAAAATTATTTATCTATTTCAAAAATATTTGCCAAAATTCAGAGAGACTCCTAGGACATATATTGTCCATATATAAGAGTTTCAACACATGGTCATGTTCAAAATATTGGACAAATCCTTCCAAAACCCTTTTTGGATATTTCAAGCTTTTGAAATATTTACAAAGGAAATATTCTCTAAAAATTCCACCGAAATTCTATCATGTCAGATATGACATATTTGATGATCATACAAAGCCTCATGCCTTGAAGATCAAAAAAACATCATCTAATCCCCTGAAAACCATTTCTGTCCATTTTGAAGTTTGAGCAACTTTACATTGCCAAACTTGTCCAAATGCTCTCAAACTTGGTGCAGATGCTATAATGGTCTAATTATGCATCTAGACCAAATGACACAAGTATTGGAGAAGCATATCTTGATCTAAGTGCCCCAAAACCCTTTCTGGCCATATCCAAATTTGAACAACTCTACATTGCCAACTTTTTACTTGGGGCCTCAAATTTTGTGGACATCCTCACAACCCCAAATGATGACACTAAACCAAGTGGTGCATCAAGGAGAGATGATTTGCTTAACCTAATCTTGGAAAATCCATTTCTGTTGATTTCTAGGGTTTACAAAAGTTGCATTGGCAACTTTGCCCAAATGAGCTCAAATTTAGTGAAAGGGCGTAAATGTATGTGCCATTTCATCATGTTAAGTCTCATGCCAATTGGAAGTCATTTGCTTGCCCAAAACCACATCAAACACCTTCTGCCGTTTTACCAAAACCACTGTTTTGACCCCTTCCACTACTCCCCCTTGCCTCAAGTTTTTACCAGAACTGCTCCTAGTCACCCTCTACCTCCAGGAACTCCCTCTCCTCCACAGCTCAATGATTGAGGGGGGTAAAACCCCATTTTACATCTCTGGACCTCCATTTTCACCCTTGTCTCTTAGCACTCTCTCCTTCTAGAAGCTCACCATGGCATCCAAGGCAACCACCCCTTTGTTTACTCCTCATCTGACCCCCTAGACACTATTGGCCACGCCCTGGATGCCAAAGCGATGCCAATGGCAGCCATATGCGTGCTCTGGACCGCGCTACAGTGCTCTGGCGCACTGTAGCCGCCCCCCATCCCGATGCCCCGACAACCTCGGGCCTCCCCAGCATGTCCCCCGAGGTCGCCTCGACGTCTGGGACACGGCACGTCGCCGGCCCCTCCTGACCCTCTCTCCTCTCCCCACTGTGAGCTAGCCCGTGCGCCCCCTGGACCGCGTCCACGGTGCACCAACGCGCACACCATATAGAGCCCCATTGGGCTCTCTCTCGACTCCTCTTGCTCTCCCACTACTCCAGCAAACCGCCAGACAACCTATCTCTTCCTCTCGAGCCATCTGTCTACCTCCATGGCCGGCGGCCTCTTCCATGGCCATTCGGCCCTCCACCTCTTCGGACCTCCCCGACCTGCCTTGGGCGTCTGGATGGATGCGACACTTCGTTCTGATCTGAGCACTCCGGTGTGCCGCACACCGCCGGAGGTGGCCGGAATCGCCGGCACGGGCGGCAGCCAGGTCCTGCTCCGACCTCGTCCGTGCACGCACGAGGGAGGTGTTGTCTCTCCCCTGCCTTCTCCTTCGGGCGCGGCCGAGCCGCACGGCTCCGCTCCCATCGCCGGCCGGCGTAGGCGGGCGGTGTGGCGCCGGCGGCCAGCAAGGACG
>LR738712.1:412072146-412094171 GCA_902687465.1 Secale cereale
CCTATCGAGAGGAAGACGATGGCGGACCAGGGAGACGACCTATGGCTGGGCCCACGGGTCAGCGACGCCGCCAGCCGCCACGTCGTTTAAGTGGAGGCGGGGCGGCAGGAAATCGCTTTCCCAGCGCAAAAGCATACTCTGCGAAATCGCCTCCGACGTCACCACCCCCCCTATGCGCGCGGCCGAGCCGTTGGGCCGGCCCAGTTGCTATACTGCTATCTTCCGCCCAGTGCGCAGCATAAGGGTATAAACCCTTTCCCTTTCCCTTTTTCTTTTTCTGTAAACTTCATAAATCCATAAATAAATCAAATGGATTCCAAATTTGATGATTCAAATTTCTAGGAGTTTCTAAAATCTTGATCTACCTGTTGGTCCAACATGCACATTTTTCCATAGACCTTTTCTTCATAAATAATATCAAAATGTCATTTTTCTATTTCTGTGATAAACTTTAGAAAATCACAGATAGCTCAAATTTGATCCAAATGCAATGGTTCAAATTCCTAGATGCTTCTAAGTTCATAACTTAGTTTATGAACATTTTTATTAATACTTTCTGTACCCCACCAAATAATGAGGCATTTCTTCATATTTGTCCGCTTTGCAAAATCCTAGGAAATTCATTTGAACTCCAAATCCAGTGAAACCAACTCCTAGATGCTTCTAAAATCATGATTTGTTAAATGGGTGCCTTTGCTAATTTTTCAAAAATATATTTCTGTACACTTTTTTCAAATCCATAAACCCCTTGATTCCATCACATTGAAATGTTCCAAACTATCCATTGATCCAATACCTATGAAACCACCTTGGTCATTTCTCATATGACCAGAGGTATCCTAGAAAAGTCCAACTCCTATTTTTAGAGCACTTTTATTTTTGCCTTGTTGTGTTGCTTATTATGATTGTTTCCATTGTTAGTTGACGAAATAACGGAGTACTCGGAGATGGACCAGAAGGTTTGAAGACTCGGAAGGACAAGGCGAGCAGCCCTTTGACCATGTTCGAGAAACCTTTTTATGTATGTCTCATAGCACCTTATTATCAATGCATCGGAATCATATTAAGGTGGTGACCACTCTGATTGGTACCTTTGTTACTTTACCATTGGAACTTGCATCAAGCATGACCCTACCTTCCTATGAGGGTTATGTGGGTGGGAGTAGATAGATGTGTGCTAGAGTAGTTGGCTACGCAAATTGGATCAGGGTTATGCATTGAGAGAAACAGGTGTGGTTTGACATACATGCAAATAACCCAGTGGGTGCCACTAATGCCCCTGGGAGATGATGAGAAACTAGGGCACTACTTGGTGGATAAGTAGTGTACCGAGGCTTGATGAAAGTGTTGTTTACAGAGATGGATTAGATTTATGTGTGATTACCGTCCCAACCAAACATGCGCAACCACTCTACCCTTATATGGGAAAGGGCATTATTGATTACCTAGGTCGATACTAGCATGGTGCCCGCATTACTAGTGACGGGGGTGACATGAGGCCACTCTTGGGACGGGGTCGTGCTTGGATAGGCAGCCATGACTGTTTTTACAGGGCACCGAACACACCGTTGGTACCCCGTGTCAGTGGTATGTGATGAATATGGGAGCGAGTCTCCACGATTATTAAGATGTGAAATGTTGGGCACGAGGGTTACTACCAATCAAGTGGACTCTGTGTTATTATCGTCTAGGGAAAGATAGTGATCGGGTGCTTACCATGGGTACTTGCGGTACCACGGGTCGTGGATGACATGGAAGTTCCCCGGATCTTGTGGGTAAAGTGTGCAACCTCTGCAGAGTGTCAAACTATTTGAATAGCCGTGTCCACGGTCAAGGACAGTTGGGTTGTGCTGCTTAGACTATGTCCATAAGTTTCTGGGAAACAACATGGTTTGGGTAAATATGTTGATGTTATTGTTGGAAAGTAACGATGAGCGTGAGCAAGAGTTGTTCATGACTCTTTCACGATGTTGATGTCTGTAACCTCCTGATACTTGTTGTAGACGCATGCATGCCATGGTTATATGTTCATCACACTTGCATATGAAAAACTAGCTTTCCACAAAACTACCAATTTAGCAGTAGAGCCTTGCATAATTATTCTGTCATCACACATGGGTTGCTTGCGAGTACATTCAAAGTAGTCATTGGCTTGCCACTGGTTATTTTATTGGCCAGGCATGAAAAAACAGGATATGACGAAGATTTCTTGGTGGCGAACATGCGAGCTAGGACGCTTCCCAGTCAGAATGCCTATAGGGCTAAGGCAGATGGCATGGGTCCAAGTTGTTATTAAAGATTTCCGCTGCGATGATTTACACTCAAGACTTGACCTTAAAGGTCACAATTTGTGGAATACGGTATGTATGGATGTAAGACTCTTGTTATTCAGCTTATATGTGTTCAGTGAGCATTGATCTCTGGGATCACTGTACACGTGCATTCTGTGATCACGACTTATGAGTCGGGGTCCCCACAGAGCTGGTACCAGAGCCATCCTGACTGTAGGAAGCCTTAGTTAGCTTGGTCGTTAGTTACGGTAAAACTATTTCCAAAACTATTACTAGTTTTCAAAACTAGCTATGCTTCTCTTCCCTTCTCAGTTTTTCGAAAACTAGGCTATACTTGATCTCTTCCCCTTCAAAACTTTGGTCGCTAGAACCCTTATGCCCCAGACCACTGGATTTCCTTGCAATCCTTGTGGATTAGAAGGAGTACACCTTGCCAAACACTCACCCATCTCTTCTAAACACAAGATTGGTGACACCACAACAAAACGATGCCAACAGAAGATACATCCTCGAGGAATGAGGACATGAAGACCCAGAAGATAGTGACACCCAGGGCACAGGGTGTGCATGATCATAATATACATCGCTGATAGAGTAATCATGTCACTACTGTTGTTGTATCGGCAACCACCGGTGGATGAGAACCTCGCCATTTGGTCCGCCTCACTATAGTGAGTAAGAAAACGGTTCTCTTCGTCCCCCGCTCTTGGTGATAATGTTGTCATCAACGTAACCGACATGTTGAACCTCTACTATACCTTATTAATATCATTGCATAAAGGATTGCCTACCTGGCACCCTCGACGCCCTAGAAGGCACAAGGGATCGTCATGATTAAAGAGACAAGAGAAGACCAAGTCAACGCCAGCTACAAGGAGCCACCTTCACCACATCACCTCATCAGGCGAGAAGTTGTTGAAAATTCTTCAGGCTTAACCCGGATCGTTTGTCAAACAACTACAAGGGACATAGCAACACCTGAGGAAAACTCAGAAGACTGCACGAGGCACAAGTCACGACTACTGAGCCTGAGAACCCCTAGGGTAGGATGAGTCGTGTACCCCCTATGCGCAGTCGAGTCTGTATCATGGTTCGAATAGAACCATGATTGTGTTTTCCTTGATTTTATTTGTTTGTGTTTTGATATAAGTCGTACTTTGCCCTAGGCAACAAGTACATGGCTATATCATCTTCCTTGCCTTGTTTCTTTTGTTTCGCTCTTTTCGCACCAGTTTGTTTGCGCTTGCACTATAGTACCCCCTTTAGGCATTCCCCTCCTCTATGCTACTTTTTCCCCCTCTTCTCTCTCCTCAACTGAAGACCAGCAAGACAAAAAGTACCAAGGATTCCAGCTCGGCAACCAACTAACAATGAAGACTTCTGCTACAACCTCCATGACCAAGAGCAACCCCGTGAAGTCATGTTTACCCCTCAAGATTAGAAAAAACGCATTCCTAGACCCTTTTAGACTTCACGAGATACTCCAACACGAATCCTTAACCATATGCCTAACCCATAGAATTACAAGAGAACCAGTTAAGCCTCTATAACCTTGCACAACACTGGGGTCGTAATGGAACTAGTGGACACAGTGAGTGAGCACATTTTCATCCTAATATAGCACAAGAACTGACGATGCCATAGATAGACCAATTTGAGGATATAGGACAGACGATATGGTGAGTTTATATAAGTGACTTCGAGGAATTATCTGAGACCTTGATGGATTGTGAGGTTTTCATATTGGTGGGATCATGACTTTGGGGAAGCATGTAGGAATTCTCGTTGGACATGAGATTTGGATTTAATTAGGCGATTCTGGTTGGGTATAGATGCTAGAGATGTCTGCATGGTTCGGAGTAAATTGGATTTAGACCGATGATCCTGATCATGATACCATGCTTCTCGGTGGACGATAAACTAGGAGATTGGATTATTTGTCGGAGTTGATTTAGGGATCTATATAATCATGACCTTGGAGTTTACTTGACCATGATGGTGGGAATTTGGTGGACTTTCTATAATAATGCATAGCCCTTCCAAGTATTCGGGTATTATACGGACTTGGGACCTTGAGGAACACCGTAGACATCAGATTTGTAGAATTGTTGGATACCCCGGTGTTATGTTCCTCGATAAACCGGTGTTATGTTTCGCGAAAAACCATATGTATGGCTACCCCTAAGAATCCATGGGTAAACCATATGTAAAATTACTCAACAACATGCCATGCACATTAACCAAAATAGAAACAATGATTTTCTTTGCCCTTCATCTATGCTTGTTATGTTGACATGGTAATCCAGTAGTGTGGTGAAGCTCCCCGCATTATGAACAATGCCAAATTATGCTATTGATATTTTGAACTTACTCTTTATTTTCTAATTTGAAATTGGATGGAATCGACATCATAGTTATCATCTTTGTTTATACACGTCCAAAACCTATCATCTCTCTACTTTGTTTCAGGGTGATATGCCTGATGGCATGCACAAGTGTCGGGGGAAACTGTCCGCCACGAACACCTATGGGACCGGAGCCCCTTGTCTGTGCGGTACGAGGGCGGAGGGAGCACAAAGAGCAGATCGTAGCGAGCACGCGGGCAGTTTTACCCAGGTTCGGGCCGCGGTAGACACGTAAAACCCTACTCCTGCTTAGTTGTGTATTGACTTGGAGTGCTCGGGAGCTTAAAGAAGCAGCTACACCGAGCGTATGAGTGATCTAGGTTCCGAACCCCCTCCACGTTGTGCATGGGCCTCCTTTTATAGTGCAAGGGGTCACCGACAGGTGTCAACGTAGGAGAAAGGGGTAAAAACGTAAAAGAGGTGGTAGTTGTAACAGTGCGGGAACAGTGAAGCTACAGTGCGCAAACAGTGGTCGCTACCTACTTTGACAGTGGGGGACAAGGGCATTTAATGCCCGTCGCCGTCGACCCCAAAAGCTCCCGCCCTTGCGTCTCCATCCGCCACGGCGATGGATCCACCACCGTGGAGTGCCACCGTGTCCCCCAGGCTGCACAGCCATCCGCCACGCGTCCCTGGATAGGCCCCAGGGCGACGCGTGGGCCGATGAGCTGGAGCGCGGGCACACAGCACAACTCTCCCGGCAAGCACCTTGCCGGGGCCCTGACCTTGCCGGGCCCGGGAGCTTGCCGCTCCCCGGGCCCTCGCCGGGGCGCATATAGCGCCGATGCGTGTCTTCTAGTCTTCCTGGCAAGCTCCTCTTGTCAGGGCCTTGTGCTAGTGGGGCAGTCTTGAGCCTGGTACGGCCTTCCCGGCAAGTTCCACTTGCCGGGGTCTCGATCTTCTGTCTTGTATACTTTGTTTTCAAATGGTTTAATAAGGAGCAGAAAGGTCTCCGGCGAGCGTGTGGTAAACCCTGCCGCGGGAAGCTGCAACTGCCCGTGCACAAGTTGGGGTACTGAGGTACCCCTACCTTAGTACACCGACAGGAGCCCCCGGGCCTGGGCCACACACGGTGCCCAGCGCTGTTGGGCCAGGCCCAAAACAGTGCACGGGCACACGCGGCCCACAGCGTGCCGAATCCACTTCCGTATCCGCCGCACCCCCCCGTAACGGCACGCGTCGATTGCGGCGTCGTGGGATGGGACGTGCCCACGTTCCATCAATGAAAAAAGGGCGAAACGCCCCCCACTTCCCCATAAAAGCAGAGGAAGCAGGAGCGGTTCCCCTCCTTGCGCTTTCATTGCATTTTCTTCTTCCTCCAGAGATCCCTTTGCGCTCCGCCTCCACACCTCCGTAGCCGTCGTCTGTATCTCCGGCGTCGCCGGGCTCTTCGTGCCCCTTCCCCCGCCGCGTCCGCCATGGCCCCGAAGACCGACAAGGCGAAGGCGGAGAAGGCCAAGAGGGAGAAGTCGGAGCAAGCGGCGAAACTCGCCGCGTATCGGAAGCAGAATCTCGTCTTCCCGCCGAGGCTCGGCGCGCGGGAGCTCTGAAACAAGTACTACTTGTTCTGGGCCAAGGAAACCAAGGCGCACCCCCGCACTCAAGCTTATCCGGCCGCCGCCAAGGACAACTACCCCGGCGGGTACTACTTCTTCGCAGCCTTCTTTCACTGCGGTCTTCGCCCTCCTTTCTCTAATTTCTTCTGCGACGTCATGCACACCTACGGCCTCCACCTTCTTGTCTTCACCCCCAACGCCATCCTCACCATGGCGGTTTTTGCACACATGTGCGAAAACTTCATAGGGATACAGCCCAACGTAGCGCTGTTTAGGCACTTTTTCACTCCTAGAGCAGAGGCCGACGCCCCCCTCTCCGGAGGAATTTCTTGGGTTTTCCGTCTGAACAAGAAGGGGTCCTACTTGCCGGGGGAGCTCCGCGGCAAGTGGGAGGAATGGCGTGCGGAGTGGTGCTGGATTGTTGAGGACGAGCCGCAGCCCTTCACCGCGCCGCGCACAACGCCCATCGTGCGCGGCAGGGATTGGAGCGAGCTGGATTCGGACGACATCAAGCTCGACGTCGCCCTCGTCCGGATTCTTCGTCTTCGGACCGCCAAGCTGTCCGTTCCAGAGGTAGGCGCAGATTTCCTCCGCCGCCGCATCGCCCCTCTCCAAGACAGGAAAAGGGCGGCCTGGGAGTACGGCGGCCCGGCAGATATAATGAGGCTGCGCCCCGGGCTAAACTTCAACTTCACGACGCTGGAGCTGAAGGGGATGGTCCGGGAACTCTTCAAGTATGACCCGGCACACCCTGAGTGGTTCAGGCCTCCCCGGGGAGTGGTGCCCCTCTGCAACAGCATAGTCCGGGACCGTCTCTGCGCGATGATGCCCGCCTGCGACTCGCACGGCGTGGACCGCACGTGGATTCCGCCCAAGCCCATCGACGTCCTCACCTTCTTCGACAACCTCGTGGAGGTGGCGAAGAACAAGAACGACATCAAGGAGCACACGCGGGACACCACCGAGCAGGAGCTTGCTTACATAGCTCCTCGGGCTGAAGAGGCCGCTGCAGCTGCAGCGGCAGGCAAGGTTGTCAGAATCGCGATTCTGTTGTACGATTCTACGACTTTACGATCCAAACTAACTCCTCAGATTCTATGACTTTACTTCATAGAATCTGCGTTTCTACGATCCTGATAGTGAAGATTCCACGATTTGCGATCCTACCATCAGGGCTCCGATCCGATTCAAAATCGCGATTCTGACAACCTTGGCGGCAGGAGATTTCGGGTACACGCCTGATGAGGCGGAGGCTGCGGATGCGTCCAGCCAGGCGGAGGAGGCGGAGATCCACAGACTGCTGCAACTCCCTCCCGACGCGCTCGCCGGGGTCCCCTCTCTGAGGCACTCCGGGATCCACGGAATCGTGGCCGAGGCCGCGGCAATGGAGGGTGCCGCCGGAGGGAACAGAGGCGCCGCGAGGGGCGGAGGCGCCGGAGGGAGCGGAGGCGCCAAGGGAAAAGAGGCCGCAGCGCAGGGCGCTGGGCCCAGTGAGCCGGCCGGGGAGGAGGAGGAGGAGGAGGCCGAGGACTCTGACGGATCTACGGAGCTCTACACCGACGACCTCTCCTCGTCGGAGAGCTCCCCGCCCCCGGCAAGCCCAAGGCAGTCTCGACCGAAGCGTCTCCGCAAGACGGCGACGGGAGAGAGGGCGCAGGCGCCCCGGCAACAACCAGCTCGCCGGGCAGCTCCCCGGGGGAGCCAAGCTACGCCGGGGGCGACCGGCGCACCAGTCACAGCGAAGGGGGCCCGCGCGCGGGCCACGACGGAGGCGTCCCGCAAGCAGGCGTCGAGCCGACAGGGGTCTTCTCGGAGCGGAGCAGCGGCTCCGCCCGCTCCCCGGGCTCCGGCTACCACAGGGGCTGGGTCTTCGCAGCCCCCAGCCCCCGAGATCGCCAAGCGCCCGAGGGAATCTTCATCTTCCACTCCTCGCGCCGACGTGCCCCCGGTGGAGTACGACTTCTCCGCCTTGAGCGAGGACGACGAGGAGGATCAGGAGTAAGGATCCAAGATCTTACACCTTCTCGAGTTTTGTCTTGATTATTGTTGATGCTGACTTTGTTTGTTGCTTTGATTTCAGGACCTTGGTTCAGCGCGTGGCGAAGAAAGCCAAGGCGCCTGTGGTCGAGGTCGCGGAAGGCTCGGCCACCGCGGCAACAGGGGACGTGCCGGAGCCAACCCTGCCGGACCCAAGCGCTGCTCCGAGGAGCAGCCCCCAGCGCAGCCCCCAGCGTAAGTCTGGGGTCCATCCTTCCGCTCGTCGGGATACGCTTAGGGATTTTGTCTTCTTTCAACATCTTGATGTTTCTTGTCTTGATTTGTGCAGAGGTGGAGCCACAGCGGCAAGAGCGCCCGGAGACCGTCCTTGAGGAGCCGCAGGCCCCGCCGTCCCCGCCAAGGCCGAACTCTCCGGCAAGGGAGAGTGCTCCGCCAAGGGCGGGTACTCCGCCAAGGCAGAGTACCCCGCCAAGGGCGAGCAGCCCGGCGAGGGCGGCCACTCCGCCAAGGCAGAGCTCCCCGGCGAGGGAGCCCGCCGCTGAGGACGTCCGCCAAGGTAAGTCTTGTACTTCGTCCCCTTGGCGTTGTTTCTTTTTGGATTTTTGCTTGAACTTCTTTTTCTTCTTCTTCTTTTTAGATCCTCCTCCTCCTGAGCCGATGGAGACGGAAGTCATCAACATCG
This sequence comes from Secale cereale, assembly GCA_902687465.1. Lineage (NCBI taxonomy): Eukaryota > Viridiplantae > Streptophyta > Magnoliopsida > Poales > Poaceae > Secale > Secale cereale. The sequence continues at coordinate 412,081,079 of LR738712.1, forward strand.
AGGATGAGGAGGGCGCGCAGGGCGGCGGCGGCGACGTCCCTGTCGTCGAGGACACGGCGAGAGCCCCCGAGCCGGCCGCGCAGGAGACCGCTCCGGCTGCGGACGCAGCGGCCGGGGAGGGGGACGGCGACCGCACCGCCGACACGGAGGCGGCGGGAGCATCAAGTGCTGCCCCGGCCGCCGACCCCTCCACTGGCAAGGAGCAGGGCTACTACCTTGAGGCCCCCAACGGCGTCTTCATCCAGATGCCTTGGGGGTCTTCGTCGCGAGCTCCCGCGGAGGGCGAGGCATTTGACGGGGAAGTCCTCGCCTCCGCGGGCCTGAAGATCGTCGAGGCGCCCGGCGGGAGTGAAGGGCCCGAGGAGGAGAAGCTGCTCCACCAGCTCCTGGCCCTTTACCGGGCCAGGCAGGCGAAGCTCGCTTCCCGGGAAGCCCTTGCCGCCAAGGCCACCGCGGAGATGGAGAAGCGCGCGGCGGAGCTCAGCGCCGCCAACCAGGCGGCCCTCCGCGAGGTGGCGGAGGAGCGCGAGCGGCTTGCCGGCGAATACCAGGAATGGGTGCTGGAGAAGGCTGAGGCTGAAGAGCAGCAGCGGCTCGCCGGGGTGGAGCTGTCCCGGCGAGAAGGAGAACTCGCCCAGCGGAAGGTCCAACTCGACTCCCATGAGGAGGACCTCGCCGCTCGGGAGGAGGCCCTTGGCGGGGAACTGAAGGAGGCGAAAGCCGCCGCGGTTGCCGCGGAAACCGCCAAGAAGGAGCTCGCCGCCAAGGTCGTGCAGCTGGAGAAGGCGCTGAAGGTGAGCGCGGAGAAGGTTGCCGCGCTCATCACGGAGCGCGAGAAGGACGCCCACACCAATTCAGAACTCCAGGTGCGTCTTTCTGAGAGGGGCGACGAGTTGAAGGCCGCCAAGGACTCCATCGAGGACTTGGAGTTGAAGGTCTCTACACTGAAGGATTCACTCGACGCTGCCCGGGCCCGGGAGACCAAGTTGAAGGAGGAGCTCCGCAAGGAGCGGACCCTAGTGGACAGCGCCAACAAAGCGGCCGAGTTCTTCCGCAAAACTGTTGAGGTATGGACCGAGGACTTAGTGTCTTGCGCGTCCAACATCGACCAGGAGTTGCTGGCGTTGAAGCTGGAGCACCTCATCTACTCCCCGGATCCGAACCTCCCACACAGCGCCAAGCTCAGCCTCTTCTTCAGGGGAATCGCGCCGGCCCTTGCTGATCTGCGGAATAAGATCCCCGCGCAACTGGCCGAGGAGACGCGCCTGCTCTGCGCGGGAACTCTGGAGCGCGTGCTGACGAAGATCGTGTACCGCAATCCGGGCATCAACCTCACCAACGTTCTTCGCAGCTTGCCGGCCGACGCGAACACGGAGGCTTTGAAGGAGCAGGTCGCCCACATCATTGCCAAGGTGGCCAAGATCTCCAGGAAGGAGGGCGACCGCGTAGATTAGGCCTCCGTTATCTTTATCTCTTTTTGTTGCTGCACATGATGTCATGAACTCATTAGTCCATTGTGACAAGTTATCCTTTGTAAGATATTTATCTCATTTTGATCAATCAGTGCAATGTTATCTTCCTTGTCCTAACCCTTGACTTTGTATGTTTTTCGCCCTACGCTCCCGGGAAGCTTGCCGGCAAGTGGCCTTTGCCGCGAGCGCTGAGTGCTGGACTCTGAGCAGCCTGCTGGCCAAGGTCTCACCGGCAAGCAACCTTGCCGCGGCTAGCCGCAACGCACTTAGCTCGTTGAGCGTACTCGGAAACGAAACAAGGGCGCGACACTTGTCGCAGCTCACTTAAATCGTTGAGCGAACTCGGAAACAAGATAAGGGTGCGGCGAGCTACGGGTAGGTTCCTCCGCGCACAGGTTTTCCATACAAAGTGTGATTGTTCAAGGAAGACAACTAAAATTTAAAATTTGAACTGGTCAAATTCTAACAACTTAGCTTTCATATATTGCTTGCTTCCCGGTAAGGCTTCTCTTTCTTGAACAGCACTTGGTTCCCCCTCCACCTCCTTCCCCCCCCGGCAAACTTGTGCGCGAGGAACGTTCCTTCTGCTTAAGAGGCAAAGGAAAAGAAGAGGGAAACAAGTATATGGCCTTTCGGCGTGCTAATGCTTACCGGATATTTGAGTGTTGCACCAAATGCCAAACAATACATGCAAATAGCAAAGAAAAGCATGCAAAAGGCAATCGACGAGAGAAACACAAAAACTTTACTGATGCACGGGGTCTGCGCCCGGCTTTGTACAAAGGGTTACATGCAACATCGGCAATGCTTGTACAAAAGGTGGTTGCCGGAGCGGATCACGGCAACCGTGCCTTAGGGGTGAAACTTGCGAAGATGCTCTATGTTCCAGGAGTTGCTCACCGGTAAGCCTTCTTCGGTCTCGAGGCGGACAGCGCCGGGCCTCGTAACTTGTCTCACCCGATAAGGGCCTTCCCACTTCGGCGTCAACTTGTTGGAATTCTTGGCGGACTGATCACGCCGAAGAACAAGGTCGCCTTCCTCGAGACTCCTGGCCTTGACCTTGCGGCTATGGTAGCGGCGCAAGGCTTGCTGGTATCGAGCAGCTCGTACAGCAGCTTGGAGACGTCCCTCCTCGAGGAGCAACGCGTCATCTTGCCGCAGTTGCTCTTGCTCGAGCTCATCATAAGCGAGCACTCGAGGAGATCCGTATACGAGTTCCGTGGGGAGAACTGCCTCTGCTCCATAGACTAGAGCAAAGGGTGTCTGTCCGGTGGCTCGACTTGGTGTCGTTCTGATTGACCAAAGAGCCGCCGGTAGCTCCTCTATCCAATTTCTTCCGCACTTGCGCAGCCTGTCAAAGGTCCTTGTCTTGAGTCCGCGCAGCACTTCAGCATTGGCCCTCTCCGCTTGACCGTTGCTCCTTGGGTGAGCAACAGAAGCGAAACAGACCTTGGCGCCAAGGTCTTGGACGTACTGCATGAAGGTGCGACTAGTGAATTGTGTACCGTTGTCGGTGATGATCCTGTTAGGGATCCCGAAACGGCAAACAATCGACCTGAAGAACCTGACTGCTGACTGTGCTGTCACCTTTCTCACTGGCTCCACTTCTGGCCACTTTGTGAACTTGTCGATTGCAACGTACAAGTACTCAAAGCCCCCGACAGCACGAGGGAAAGGGCCGAGTATATCGAGCCCCCAGACCGAGAAGGGCCAGGACAAAGGGATTGTTTGGAGAGCCTGAGCTGGCTGATGAATTTGCTTTGCATGGAACTGGCACGCTTCACACTTGGTTACTAGTGCAGTTGCATCTTGGAAGGCTTCTTGCCAAAAGAACCCTTGCCGGAAAGCTTTCCCGGCAAGTGCCCTTGCGCCAATGTGGTGGCCGCATATGCCTCCGTGTATTTCTGCCAACAGCTTCTGTCCATTTTCCCTGGAGATGCACTTCAGTCTGACACCATTGAGCCTTCTTCTGTACAGCTCGTTATCCACGAACTAGTACATACTTGACTGCCTGGTTATCTTCTCTATTTCTTCTGGGTCGTCGGGAAGTTCTCCAGTTTGAAGGAAACGGACGATTTGTTGCGCCCATGCCGGAGCCCGGTGTTCGGCGGCAAGGACTAAAGGCTCGAGGGCCGCTGCGGGAACCTCAGCTTCTACGGCGAGGACCTCTGGTTCTGCCGGAGCTGATGGTCCCCCGGCAAGCCCGCCGGGGCGAGGCTTGTCGGGAACGCTTGCTTCAACTGCACAGATCCGAGGATCTGCAGGAGCAAACTGTTCCTCAGCGTTGTGGTTGTTGATCTTGGGGACCTTGGCAGCGGTTTCAGGAAGATCCGCCGGTAAGTAGTCGCCGGAGAACAACTTTCTCTTCTTGGACTGCCCAATTGATGGTGTAACGGATGGTTGAGTCAGCTTGAGCAAGAAGGTCCCTGGTTCCACAGGTAACTTCATCGAAGCACACTTTGAAAGGCCGTCTGCTATTTCATTCTGAGCTCTCGGGACGTGCTCCATCTGCAGACCTTCAAAGTGCTCTTCAAGCTTTCTCACTTCATCGACATAAGCTTCCATCAAAGGGCTCTGATAGCTCTTGTTAACTTGTCGGACCACCAACTGAGAATCTCCCCGCACAATCAGCTTCCTAATCCCAAGTTCGGCCGCAATCCTGAGGCCGGCAAGCAAGCCTTCATATTCAGCAGTGTTGTTTGTCGCTTGCTCCCTGGGAAAGTGCATCTGGATAACATATTTGAGGTGCTCTCCGGTGGGTGCGATGAGTACCATGCCAGCACCGGCGCCTTGCAGCGAGAAGGCACCGTCAAAATACATTACCCATTCACTTGTCGCTTCTTGTACGGGTGTACTTGTTTCTTGGACTTCTTCATCGGGCGTTGGGGTCCACTCAGCTATGAATTCTGCCAAAGCTCTGCTCTGTATGGTTGAAGTACTTTCAAACTTGAGTCCAAAGCTTGACAGCTCCAGTGCCCACTCAACGATCCTGCCTGTCGCTTCTGGGTTGTGCAATATCCTCTTCAGCGGAAAGCGAGTGACCACTGTTATCTCATGGGCTTGGAAGTAATGGCGCAGCTTTCTCGAGGCCATGAGGAGGCCGAAAAGCAATTTTTGCACACCAGAGTATCTTGATCTAGCCCCCTGGAGAAGGGAACTTACAAAATACACTGGGCGCTGCACCATCTTCTTCCGCACCTCATCCTGTTCCTGCGCAGAGTTATCCTTGTCGCGGCCAGAGCTTGCCGGAGCAGCCCCCTGCTTGTCGCTGGATTCGCTTGCCGGTGGTGCTGACTCCTCGTCGGACTCCCTCTCCGCTACTAACGCAGCACTAACCACCTGGTTGGTTGCCGCTAGGTATAGCAACAACTTTTCCTGTGGTCTAGGTGCGACAAGTATTGGAGTGGAGGACAGGTACCGTTTCAAATCCTGCAGCGCCGCCTCCGCTTCCGGAGTCCACTTCATGGGACCTGCCTTCTTCAAGATTTTGAAGAAAGGTAGGGCGCGTTCTGCAGACTTTGAAATGAACCTACTGAGGGCAGCCACACAACCTGCAAGCCTCCTGACATCCTTGACGCGCTTTGGGGCCTCTATCTGCTCAATGGCTTTAATCTTGTCGGGGTTGGCTTCAATCCCCCTCTGTGACACAAAGAACCCGAGAAGCTTGCCGGAGGGGACTCCAAAGACGCACTTCTCGGGGTTCAACTTGAGCTGTATTCTGCGCAGGTTCTGAAATGTTTCTTCCAAATCTTGGATCAGTGTTTCCTTGCTCTTGCTCTTCACCACGATGTCATCCATGTAAGCCTCTACATTTCTGTGGATCTGTGGCTCAAAAGCAGTGTACACTACCCTTGCAAAGGTTGAGCCTGCATTCTTCAATCCAAATGGCATGCGTATGAAGCAATAAGTGCCACATGGAGTGATAAATGCAGTCTTCTCTTCATCCTCTTTGGCCATGAAAATCTGATGATAGCCTGAGTATGCATCAAGAAAACAGAGTAGCTCACATCCGGCAGTGGAGTCGACGATCTGGTCAATGCGCGGCAAAGGGAATGGATCCTTGGGACATGCTTTATTCACATCGGTGAAGTCTATACACAGTCTCCACTTCCCATTGGCATTGTGCACGACGACTGGATTTGCCAACCACGTCGGATGGATCACACCTCTAACTAGGCCTGCTGCCTCTAGCTTCTTGATTTCTTCGTTGATGAATTCTTGGCGCTCCACGGCTTGCTTCCTCACTTTCTGCTTGATGGGCCGCGCATGAGGACAAACAGCAAGCTTGTGCTCAATTACCTTCCTGGGAACACCGGGGATGTCAGATGGTTGCCATGCAAACACATCGACATTCGCCCGCAGGAAGGCAACGAGCGCGCTTTCCTATTTGCTGTCGAGCGTGGCACTGATGGTGAAGGTACCACCAGTGCCGTCCTCCCTGGCGGACACCTTCTTGGTTGCCGGAGGAGCGGCCATTCCTTTCTTGCTCTTGCCGGTGAGCTCGATGGGACGTCCTCGACGGCAGCGCAGCACTCCGAAGAGGTGCGGTTGCCGGAGTGGGTCCCAGAGCACTTGCCGGACTTGGTCTTCGTCTTCTTCCCCCCGGGAGCTTCAGCGGCAAGAGTATCCTTCTCGACCGCAGCTGCCGCATCCCGGTAGATCTTGTCGGCGCAGACAAGCGCATCCTTCTTGTCGCCGTGGACAGTGATGACGCTTATCGGCCCCGGCATCTTGAGTACGTTGTAAGCATAATGGGAAGCTGCCATGAACTTGGCGAGGGCAGGACGGCCAAGTATTCCATTGTAGGGCAATGGAATATCGGCGACGTCGAAAGTGATACGCTCAGTTCTGAAGTTGAGCTCCCCGCCAAAGGTCACCGGCAAAGTGATCTTTCCCTTGGGCTTGCTCCTTCCCGGGTTGATTCCTTGGAAAGAACCGGTCTCTTCGAGCTCGCCATCTGGAATTTGGAGTTTCTTGATCACAGCAGAGGAGATCAAGTTCAGCCCGGCCCCGCCGTCAACCAACATTTTGGTGACCTTGAGGTTGCGGATGGTGGGTGAGACCAGCATCGGCAAGCACCCGACCGCAGTGGTGCGGTCAGGGTGATCCTCAAGATCAAAAATGATGGGCGTGCTGGACCATTTGAGGAGCCTGCGCGACTCCACGGGCGGCTCCGCTGCATTCACCTCACGCACCCACTGCTTGAGTTGGCGGTGGGAGGTGTGCAGAGAGGCGCCACCGTCGACGCACAGGACCTCCGTGGCCTTCTGGAACTCCTGCTCGCTGTTATCCTCGTCCTCCATGTCTTCGTCGTCGTCTTCTTCGTCCTTGTCGCGGCCCCGAGGAGGTCGATCTCCTTGCCGCTGCTTGGCCTTGCCGCTGCGTCCTCCCCGGCCGTTGAACGGCCGCTTCTTGCTTGGCTCTTCCCCGCCACCTTGGGCCTTCTCCTTGTCGCGCCTCTCGTACTCAGCTTTCTGCTGCTCAACGAGATACTCGACGCGTTTGCAGTTGGAGAGATCGTGACCCTTGGTGCGGTGGATCTTACAGTATTGCTTGTCGGAGCTGCCCGGTTTGTCGGCTGCCGCCACAGGGGCAGGCTCCTTGCCGGAGCCGCCGGCCTGAGTTTGCTTGGCGGGAGCCTCCTTGCCGGACTTCTCGACGGCAAGCACCTCTTTCTTGCCCTTCCTTCTGTTATTCCGCCGCCGGCTCTTCTTTGCCGGGGCGGCGTCGTCGCTGTCGCTTCCTCCTGCGCCAGCATCCTCCCCTCTTCTGCGCGTGCGCACTTGTCAGCCAGAGCATAGAGCTCGCTGACATCCCGAATCTTGGTCATCGCCATTTCTTCACGCATGCGGCGGTTACGCACGTTCTGGTGGAACGGGCTGATAACCGCGGCAGGGTGGACGTCAAGGATGTTGTGCTGCACACGGCTGAAGCGTTGGATGTACTTGCGCAGGGTTTCGCCTTCCTTCTGGGCCAGAATGTGGAGATCGCTCTCCTGGCCGTGGGGTTTGTGGCCGCCGGTGAAGGCGCCAACAAACTGGTGGCAAAGGTCGGCCCAAGAAGAGATGGAACCTTCCGGCAAGTGCATAAGCCACGAACGGACGTTCGGCTTAAGCACGAGCGGGAAGTAATTTGCCAAGATCTTCTCGTCGCGCCCCCCGGCAGCTTGTACTGCGATGGTGTAGACACTGAGGAATTCCGAGGGGTGCGTCTTGCCGTCGTACTTCTCCGGTACGTCGGGCTTGAAATTCTTCATGCTGGGCCACTAGACGCGCCGCAGCTCGCGGGTGAACGCAGGGCAGCCTGCTGCGTACGGCAAGTCGCCTGGTTCACCGGGCGCGCTCGATCGTGGTGCGAGCGTCTTCTTGTCGCCGGTCGTCGAGGACCTGGCGCTGATCCCGACGAGCCCGCGGGTCCGACGAGGCTGTGGAGCCGTCGTCGGCGTTGTTCCGGCGGGGCGGCGTCTTCTGCTTCCGCGGCGGGGAGTGCACGCTTGTCGCACCCCCGGCGGTCTTGTCGCCGTCGGCCTTCGTCTTCTCAGCTTGCCGCGGCCGCGAGGCCGTCGGCTGCTGTGGAGAATCGTTGTTGGCGAAGGCTATCAGGCTATGGATGGTGGCCCTCCAGTCTTCGGCCTTGTCTGCCGCTGGAGGGAAGTCGAGGAGCAGTTGCGCTCTCGCGAGCGCTTCTGCCGGAGTGGAGGGGAACGCGGGCGAGCGGTGCGAGGAGCGGGATACGCTCGGACTTCTAACGGCGTTAGAAGGAGCGGGGTCCCGCGCCGGCGCCTTCGCCTTGCTTGTGCCCGGACGAGGGTCCGGGGCGTCCCGCGAGCCTCCGGTCTGGCCTTGGCCCAGCAAACGGATGCCACCTCCTGTGACATGGCGTTGCTGGGTTGTTGTGTGCTGAGAGGGACGCGGTGCGTCCACGGAGACCGAGGTTCGGTCGTCCGTCCTGTTCTTGGATCTGGTGGCGCCGTGAGTGTCCTCGCCGGCGACCACCCTTCCGACGGCGTCTCCCCCGCCCACCGTTGGCTCTGGTGGCGGCGGGTGAGACGCAGACGGGCCTCCGACCTCCGAAGCCTTCTTCTTCGGGGCCATGGAGCTGTTGCTGATGAAGTTGACGAATTCGGAGAGGTTGATGAAGAATGCGCCCGCGCGAACGCCGGATCAGGTTCGCACAACCTCGACGCCCCCTCCCTGGCGCGCCAAAGATGTCGGGGGAAACTGTCCGCCACGAACACCTATGGGACCGGAGCCCCTTGTCTGTGCGGTACGAGGGCGGAGGGAGCACAAAGAGCAGATCGTAGCGAGCACGCGGGCAGTTTTACCCAGGTTCGGGCCGCGGTAGACGCGTAAAACCCTACTCCTGCTTAGTTGTGTATTGAGTTGGAGTGCTCGGGAGCTTAAAGAAGCAGCTACACCGAGCGTATGAGTGATCTAGGTTCCGAACCCCCTCCACGTTGTGCATGGGCCTCCTTTTATAGTGCAAGGGGTCACCGACAGGTGTCAACGTAGGAGAAAGGGGTAAAAACGTAAAAGAGGTGGTAGTTGTAACAGTGCGGGAACAGTGAAGCTACAGTGCGCAAACAGTGGTCGGTACCTACTTTGACAGTGGGGGAGAAGGGCATTTAATGCCCGTCGCCGTCGACCCCAAAAGCTCCCGCCCTTGCGTCTCCGTCCGCCACGGCGATGGATCCACCACCGTGGAGTGCCACCGTGTCCCCCAGGCTGCACAGCCATCCGCCATGCGTCCCTGGATAGGCCCCAGGGCGACGCGTGGGCCGATGAGCTGGAGCGCGGGCACACAGCGCAACTCTCCCGGCAAGCACCTTGCCGGGGCCCTGACCTTGCCGGGCCCGGGAGCTTGCCGCTCCCCGGGCCCTCGCCGGGGCGCATATAGCGCCGAGGCGTGTCTTCTAGTCTTCCTGGCAAGCTCCTCTTGTCTGGGCCTTGTGCTAGTGGGGCAGTCTTGAGCCTGGTATGGCCTTCCCGGCAAGTTCCACTTGCCGGGGTCTCGATCTTCTGTCTTGTATACTTTGTTTTCGAATGGTTTAATAAGGAGCAGAAAGGTCTCCGGCGAGCGTGTGGTAAACCCTGCCGCGGGAAGCTGCAACTGCCCGTGCACAAGTTGGGGTACTGAGGTACCCCTACCTTAGTACACCGACAACAAGTATGCTGAAGGCTGTGAGACAAACCCAACATATATTGCAACGAAGAAAGCAAAACATCTTGAAGATAGCGAGACAACACCAAAGTCTTGTCTTGATGCAGTATTCAAGTTACTTGAGACTAGCAGTCAGACAAGCTCACAGAATTCGTTGTCTGAATCAGTTCGACTTCTTCAGTCCCAAGTTCTAGCAGAAAGGCATTCTACAACTCAACTTCGACTTGAAGTCCTATCTCTAAGAAAGATTGCGGAGAACACCAACGAGAAGCTCATCGCTAAACAGCTACACTTGGAAGCTATGACCGACTGGCTAGGCCGGTCTCACAGCCTTGCTTAGCAGCTTGCGCAGTAGTTCCCACGCAAGGCCAACCTTTCTTGAACTGTCTTGGAAGTGTTCTCGGTTCAGTATTATTTTGTTACCCTGCAATGGTGCCCGGTTTTTGTAATCTGCCTCTTCGTTGCGAGTTATGATCACTAGTGGCGAACTTCGATGCCCAGTGGATGTAATATACCATAAATCCTTTATTGTATAGTGTAGGTTTGTTCTTAATTCTTACTAATTACTGCCATCGTTCGCTATCTGGAAAAAATCAGATGTAGTTGACCGGGACGAAACATTCGCCTCTAACAGGCCTGGTGTTTAGCGAGCCACAATTGGGCCGACCTGCATCTTTCTTGGGCCCGAATCAGTGGGGCCTTCACACTTTGCGCGAGGCCCACAACTTACACCAGACTATATTTTAGTTGGGCCTTTTCTGGACCCAGCGCTTAGTTTGGCCTAGGTAGCGTTGGGCCATTAACAGGCTGAATATTGTACTAGGCTGTTACGGCCCAAATGAAACCATGGGCCTTTAGCAGGACGAAATGCATATTGGGCCTCAATTTTCACTAGTCGTCGACGTGCCTTTAGCAGGCTGAAATATAGACGGGGCCTTTTTGGGCCCAGTTATATCACGGGCAGTTAACAGGCCGAAACATATCTCGGGCCCTAGTTGGCCCACTGATATCATGGGCCTTTAAGAGGCCCAAAGTCACGTTGGGCTTAACTGTTACCACCTTTATCACGGACCGTTAGTGGGCCTGTTGTCTTGTCGGACCATAGATGGACCATGGGCAGCACAGGCCATTCCTAGGCCGAAAGTTACACCAGGCTGAAATGGGCCCATGTCTACATCGGGCCTTTAACATGCTGAAAGTCACTGGGGTATATTTGGGCCCAAATATTTAGCGAACAATTAACGGGCTAGATCTGGCTTCAGGCGTAAATGGGCCCAAATATTCGGCGAACAATTAACGGGCCAGATCTGGCTTCAGGCCATAAATGGGCCTTTATTAAGCAGGTCGTTATTGGGCTAGCCCACTTGTACCTGAGTAAGTACTACAGGCCTTTGACTAGGCCGACCTTTTTAACCTATATGGCCCTTTGTTGGGCCGTGCCACATGTCGACGTATCATAGGCCGAAAGACGTCATGGGCCATACATGGGCCAAAAGTTAAAATGGGCTGGAACTCTACTGGACGGCCTAGATGATGCTACTGGGCCTAATTCGGATAGGCCATAAATAGGCCCTTGGTTAGTGGGCTATATGCGAACAAGACGTTAACAGGCTTGCCGTGGGCCCGCCCACCACCTTTTGACCAAGTCAAACGGGCCGGCCTTTTCACATGAATGGGCCTCTGTTGGGCCGTGCCATGTGTCGATGTATCATAGGCGCTTTGTGTCCAATGAGTGGATGACATTTGTCCCAACGGTGAGCCGACACGTGTTTCCCCCAGCCAATGATGATTTTACACATGGAAAATCCCAATTGGTCAGGGCTGTTAACGGGTCATCGGATCCAAAACCGGACCCGATAGCTTAACTGCGTTCCGTTACGGTGGATGCCACATGTCGGTCACCTTTGTCGAAAGCACTTCTATGACGCGTGATTTATCGGCGTGGAAGTGGACACTTGCGTGATGATAAATTTGGTAATGTGCCACACCCTGCATTTTGTAACATGTCATTTGTATCATTAGAGCATGAAAATTTGGACCAGCAATTTGTTTTGGCATCATTTGGCTTTTATTTGGAATTAAGTTTTTCTCCCTGTGTTTTTCAAGTGCTCTTTAAAGACAACTGCACCCTCTTGTAGATTTCATCTCCTTACCCAAAACTTCTACCCAATGATCATACCAAGTGTTTATAGCAGTATAGTATTTTCTTATAAAATTAATTTGGCCAAAATGTATTTTCAAAAATTAGTTCTCCAAATACCCCCTGAATTGAGGTTTGCACTGCAAGTGCTTGATTTAAGGTGAGAAAAATATTTCAAAACGTATATTTGAAACCTAGTAGTTATAGGACTCCCATAAACCACAAAAGTATATTTTTAAAAGTTATTTTCCTATTTTATTTAAAAGCTTTTTCTTAAGGCCAGAAATGGTCTTTAATAGGGAAAAATTATTTAATTATTTCAAAAATATTTGCCAAAATATTTGCCAAAATTCAGGGAGACTCATAGGACATATATTGTCCATATATAAGAGTTTCAACACTTGGTCATGTTCAAATATTGGTCAAATTCCTCAGAAACCCTTTTTGGATATTTCAAGCTTTTGAAATATTTACAATGGAAATATTCTCTAAAAATTCCTGGGAAATTCTATCATGTCATATATGACATATTTGATGATCTTGCCAAGCCCCATGCCTTGGGAAGCAAGAAAACATCATCAAAACCCCTCAAAACCATTCTGTCCATATCTGAAGTTTGAGCAACTTTACATTGCCAAACTTGTCCAAATGCTCTCAAACTTGGTACACAAGCTAGAATGGTCTAATAAGGCATCTAGATAAAATGGCACAAGCTTTGGAGAAGGGTTACTTGATCAGAGTACCCCAAAACCATTTATGTTCAAATTCAAATTTGAACCACTTTACATTACCAAATTTTTACTTGGGGCTTCAAACTTTGTGGGCATGATCACAACCCCAAATGATGACACTACACCTAGTGGTGCCTCAAGGGGGGATGATTAGCTTGACTCAAACATGGTGAAACCATTTCTGTTGATTTCTAGGGTTCACCAAAGTTACATTGGCGAGTTTCTTCAAATAAGCCCAAACTTGGTGAAACACCCTATTTCCATATGCCATTTAATCCTATTAAGTGTCATGGCTAGTGGAGATCATTTGACTGCCCTAAACCACATCAAACACCTTCTGGTGATTTCCCAAAGTTACCATTTTCACCTCGTCTCATGTTCTCCTTGAGCCCAACTTTCTACCACAGCTTCCCCAGGTCCCCTTGCACCTCTAGTAACTTCCCCATGTCCAGAGCTCAATGATAGAGGGGTGAAAACCCCATTTTACTCTGCTGGACAGCCCAGTTTTCACCTTTCCTCAACCTCCCTCCTCTTCCATTGAGTAACCAGGGCATCCAAGACCGCAACGCACTTGTTTACTCCAACCCTGA
>LR738712.1:412094217-412170691 GCA_902687465.1 Secale cereale
CAGACAAGGTGGCCGCGTCCAGCAAGCCAAAGGCATGCCCTGGCATGCAATAGGCGTGCTCCAGAGCGCGCTACAGTGCACACCCGCACTGTAGCCTCCTCCAATCAGCCGCCGCCGACCACCTCGTGCTTCCCCCTCGCGCCACTCGATGCGCCTCGACGTCCGCAACACCCCCCGGTGCTGTCCCCCTCTTCCTTCTCCCTCCTGTGGCTGCCCTCGCACGCGCGCCGGCTGCCCGCGAGCTCGAATCCTCTGCCTCACACGCGCGCTGCTCTGGAAGCTTCCCCCGCTCTCTCTCTTCCTCTCCCCGGCCCTGGACTGCATCCAGCAACTCCGCAGACACCACCCCGGCTCCTCCCGAGCCCTGTGGCAACGGGCAGAAGCTCGCCGGTGCATAGGTCCACGGCACCTCGCCGTTCGCCTATAAAAGGACCCACCCGAGCTCCTCCTCTCCTCATCAATCGCTCTATCACCCACCTAATCTCCACCCTACACCACACACTCCACTCCAGACAGGCCCGAGCTCGAGATCGAGCTCCGCCGCGGCGGCTCGCCGTCGTCCGCTCAGTACAGGCCGTCCCAGCCGCTCCTCTCGCTCGATCTAGCACCACGATGTCCCACTGATCCTTTTCCCCCTCTTTTCCCTCTCTGCAGCTGCCGGAAACGACCGGAGCAACCTTCACCCGAAGCTCCTCCGCCGCATGACCTCGCCGTCGGCGAACCAGGCCACTCCGGCGACTCACTCCACCTCCACCAGATCGGCGACACCTCGTTAATTCCGTCCCTGCCCTTAGCTCGCCCTGCCGTGCCTCGAGTCGTCGATGGTGAGCTCGCCGGCCCTCTGCCGGAGGGTTAGGGATGATAGGCGGGGCCCGCCTGTCAGCCTCCCCTCGCCCTCGCCCCTCTCTCCTCTCACTGACGCCGGGCCCCGCCCGTCAGGTTCGAAAACCTGGCGCGCGCGCTGGCGCCCGTGCGGTTGGCTGATTCGCCCTGGGCCTGCTGCACTGTGGCCGTTCTGGCCTAGTTGCATAGGGCCCTTTTTCTTTTTCTTTTCTGTGGGATTTTCAAATAATTCCACAGGATTAAATATTTATCCAAATGAAATAATTCCAGTTCCTAAAAACTTGTAAAAATCCAACCTATTTAATGATGTCACTTTCACCCCATATCCATGGACCTTTTCTGTTCTGTTCAAATTAAAATTCATATTTGAACATTAAAAACCATGTTCAAAAATTCATGTACCCCATTTTGTCACTCCAAATCTCAAACTAAGATTTTTTTGCCATCTTAGTTTTCCCTCTAGTATTTGATAAAAATAAGTTGACATTTTTCTGAGCACTTTGGTCTTTCTGTTTTTATTGTAGTCTTATTTTCCCATTGTTCATTGCGACGATTAGATACCGTGTTTGACGAGGTTGCTTAAGAAGAAGGAGGGGAAGGATTTGAAGACCTTGAAGACCAAGCCAATCCAGGCAAGCAGCCCTTTGACCATGATACCCTTGTGTTCCTCGAAGCCCTTTTTACTTCCGAATGCACGATGATAAGAGTGACGGCGGTGACCTAGTTGAAAGCCACCACATGATGCATGCCTTACACATGATCTTGTTATATGTTTAGATGCAATGCAAATGATTAGTAGTGATGCTTAGTGATGCATGTGTGTCCTGAATCCTGCGTGGTTGCATTGTTTTCGAAAACCCCATCGGGTGCCCCTAATGCCCGAGGGTGATGCTGAGTTAGGTCATCACTTGAGGAAGAAGTGGTGTGCCAAGAAAGATCTTGTGTGTGGGTGAAATGATGGATTAGATTTATGTGTGACTACCGTCCCAACCAAACATGTGCAACCACTATACCCCTTATGGGACGGGGCATTATTGATTACTGAGGCTGATACTAGCATGGTGCCCACATCACTAGTGACGGGGCAGACTTGAGGTCACTCCCGGGATGGGGTCGTGCTTGGATAGACGACCATGGCTGTTTTTATAGGGCACCGGACACACCGTTGGTCCCTTCGTGTACGTGTGACATTGAAAATAGGGCAAGTCCCATGATCTATTGTTTGTACTCGAAGGCCATGCACTAACGAGTGGACCCTATGCTAGTGTCGTCTAGGGAAAGATAATGACCGGGTGCTTCCCCCGAGTACTTGAGGTACTGCGGGATCGTGGGTGACACGAAAGCTTCCCGGATCTTGTGGGTGGTGACTGTACATGAAGAGCACCTGACCACTGGGTTTCCCTTGCCGCTTGGGGATAGCCTCCAGGAGTGCTAGTTCCACCGAGCACCCATCCTCACCTACCATGAGCATTGGGTTAATGACACTCAGTTGGAGTACCATGTGGAAGTGATCGTAAAGGCAAACGATCCTCCCACAAGTTGGTTCTTCGAGGGACCCCAGATGGCAACACTACCTTTCGCTGTCGAGGCTGCTGCACTCAAGGCACTAACTCGTCTCCGCGAGCTTCTTCCGGAGATGGCAGCCAAGATGACAACCCGCTTCATGCCTTACCGGAAGGAAGGTGAAGTGTAATGCCCAGGATGGGACTATATCTCCTACGTGTCGAGGCACGACTTAAAGATATAAGCCCATTCTAGAATGATCTCAAGTTTGGTATCTTTGCACGACTCATGTAAAAGAGGGATTAAATTGCAAAAGGAGATAGTTGGCTTACACTCGCCACTTCACACAATACATTACATAAGCAAAACATCATTCAAAACATCACAACCCGACTACGAGTGAAGATCCAAAAGGCAAGATACCAAACATAACGTTAAAACACAGGTCTAGATCGAATCCTAGTAGAAACCACTACTGATCGTCGAAAACGTCACAAGCAAATGGCCACTCTCTTCATCGAGCTCCCGGAAGTAGTTGAACCAGCTCCTGCATCAATCTCGGCTGAACCTGCATCTGGTGTTGTAGTATCTGTGAGCCACGGGGACTCAGCAATCCCATAACCATGGGTATCAAGACTAGCAAAGCTTTATGGATAGGAAGAGGTAAAGTGGTGAGGTTGCAGCAGCGGCTAAGCATAATATGGTGGCTAGCTTACGAATACAAGAATAAGATGAGCATCTACGCAAACGGTCGCAAAAGTAGTGATCGCTAAAGATCCTGATCTACATACGAGTCAAACATAACCCCACCGTGTTCTCTTCTCAAAGTGAAAAGAGACAGCCACGGTTACTCACACGGTTGTGTGTTTTACTTCGGATCCTCTGTCAAGTTTTCTACAACCGGACATTAACAAATTCCAATCTGCCACATAACCGCGGGCACGGCTTTCGAAAGATCATAACCCTGTAGGGGTGTCCCAACTTAGCCCATCACAAGCTCTCACGATTAGCTGAAGCGATAAATATAATATCATCACTCCTTATCTTAGGGAAATCCGATCAGGCTCGGCATCCCGGTGCACAAGACATTTCGACAATGGTAAAACAAGTCCAGCAAGACCTCCCGGCATGCCGACACCCTGATAGTAGCTGCGCGTATCTCGTCTCAGGCCACGACGGGATGAGCAATATGTACAGCAACCGAAGACCCCAGATAACTGGGTGGCACCGCAAGTGGCTCTAGTTTGGGACCAACACCATCAGCACTGGCCCCCCTGTTATGTAGAATTAAGAACCCGAGGACATAACCCCCTATGCAATTTATTAATTATTTAAGTTGTTATTATGAGAAAATTAAAACCAATGTTGGACTGATGGGCCTCTAACCCCTCGTTGGTTACCCCAAGTGGAAGGTGTGAGATGCAGTGTTGTGGAAGTTTTTCCCTTAGCAAAGATGCCAAGGATCTAATCCCAGAGACTCCTAGGTTCAACAAGTAGGTGTGAACTGCTAACGGCGCCAGATATTAGCAATCAACGTGGACCTGCACACAGATACAAATAACTTTGCTCCCAACGAGTACAGAGAGGTTGTCAATCCCTCCGGCCTTGTAGTTCACAAAGGATTAAACGCAAATGATAGTAGTGATAGATAATGTTTGCAATAGTAAGTAAAAGCGAAAAGTAAATAGCGGATGTGATCAATGATGGTAATATGGACCGGAGTCTCATGATGTTCACTAGTGATGTCTCTCACCCAAAAGACGATAAAACATCTATGTGAGGTAAACGAATTACAGCTGGGCAATTGACAGGACCACAAACGCAAACCAATGCTGACTACATTGCAAGAAAGGTTGAGGTTCAAAGCATGGGCGGTACGCCAAAGTAAGTAGACCGAAATCCACCAATATGTACTACTAATCATCCACCTTGAGATATCTATCCAGAACATCTCGCTGGTATTAAGTTGCGAGCCCCACCCATAGTGTAAACTCAATGCAACAGACAACTGCATTAAAAGAACTTTGCGTAAAGTAAACAATCCTTGCACCCGCGGGCACAAGCACCGTTGTTTTCCCCCTTGTGGCAACAACCCACAATCGAGCATATCGTTCCCTCTTGGAGTCACTACGAGCATAATGTTCCCTCTTGAAGTCATTACGTATTACTTGGCCAAAGCAATAAATAACAACGGAGAAAATGCAAGAATTACTTACGAACATAAATATAAAAGAGGTAGATCAAATATATTACTCAATCACAATCTGAACATAATCTCATAATCCATCGGATCCCAGCAAACTCATTGTCGGGGGAAACTGTCCGCCACGAACACCTATGGGACCGGAGCCCCTTGTTTGTGCGGTAAGAGGGCAGAGGGAGCACGAAGAGCAGATCGTAGTGAACACGCGGGCAGTTTACCCAGGTTCGGGCCGCGATGAACGCGTAAAACCCTACTCCTGCTTGGTTAGTATTGAGTTGGAGAGCTCGGGAGCTTGAAGAACTAGCTACACCGAGCGTATGAGCGATCTAGCTCCGAACCCCTTCTACATTGTGCATGGGCCTCCTTTTATAGTGCAAGGGGTCACCGACAGGTGTCAACATAGGAGAAAGGGTAAAAATGTAAAAGAGGTGGTAGTTGTAACAGTGCGGGAATAGTGGAGTTACAGTGCGTGAACAGTGGTCGCTACCTACTTTGACAGTGGGGGACAAGGGCATTTAATGCCCGTCGCCGTCGACCCCAAAAGCGCCCGCCCTTGCGTCTCAGTTTGCCACGGCGATGGCTTTACCACCGTGGAGTGCCACCGTGTCCCCCAGGCTGCACAGCCATCCGCCACGCGTCCCAGGAGAGGCCCCAGGGCGACGCGTGGGCCGATGAGCTGGAGCGCGGGCACACAGCGCAACGCTCCCGGCAAGCACCTTGCCGGGGTCTTGACCTTGCCGGGCCCGGGAGCTTGCCGGGCTCTGAAGCTTGTCGCTCCCCGGGCCCTGCCGGGGCGCATGTTGCGCCGAGGCGTGTCTTCTGTAATGAAATCTTCTAGTCTTCCTGGCAAGCCCCTCTTGCCAGGGCCTTGCGCGGGTGAGGTAATCTTGAGCTTGGAACGGCCTTCCCGGCAAGCTCCACTTGCCGGGGTCTCGATCTTCTGTCTTGTATACTTTGTTTTTGAATGGTTTTATATGGAGCGGGAAGGTATCCGACGAGCGCGTGGTAAGCCCTACCGTGGGAAGCTGCTACTGTCCGTGCACCAGTTGGGGTACTGAGGTACCCCTACCTTAGTACACCGACAGGAGCCCCCGGGCCTGGGCCACACACGGTGCCGAGCGCTGTTGGGCCAGGCCCAGAACAGTGCGCGGACACACGCGGCCCACGGCGCGCCGAACCCACTTCCGCATCCGCCGCGTCCCCCCGTAATGGCACGCGTCGATTGCGGCGTCGTGGGATGGGACGTGGCCACGTTCTTTTAATGGAAAGAGCGAAACGCCCCCCACTTCCCCATAAAAGCAGAGGAAGCAGGAGCGGTTCCCCTCCTATGCCTTCATTGCCTCTTCTTCCATCTCCAGAGATCCCCTTTGCGCTCCGCCTCCACAGCTCCTCCGCCGTCCCTCGCATCTCCGGCGCCGCCGGGCTCTTCGTCCCCCTTCCTCCGCCGCCTCCGCCATGGCCCCGAAGACCGAGAAGGCGAAGGCGGAGAAGGCCAAGAAGGAGAAATCGGAGCAAGCGGCGAGGCTTACCGCGTATCGGAAGCGGAACCTCATCTTCCCGCCGAGGCTCAGCGCGCGGGAGCTCTGGAACAAGTATTACTTGTTCTGGTCCAAGGGAACCAAGGCGCACCCCCGCACTCGAGCTTGTCCGGCCGCCGCCAAGGACAACTACCCCGGCGGGTACTATTTCTTCGCAGCCTTCTTCCACTGCGGTCTTTGCCCTCCTTTTTCTGAATTCTTTTGCGACATAATGCACACCTACGGCCTCCACCTTCTTGACTTCACCCCCAATGCCATCCTCACGATGGCGTTTTTCGCACACATGTGCGAAAACTATATAGGAATACACCCAAACGTAGCACTGTTTAGGCACTTCTTCACCCCTAGAGCAGAGGCCGGCGCCCCCCTCTCCGGAGGAATATCTTGGGTTTTTCGTCTGAACAAGAAGGAGTCCTACTTGCCGGGGGAGCTCCGCGGCAAGTGGGAGGAGTGGTGAGCTGACTGGTGCTGGATCGTCGAGGACCAGCCGCAATCCTTCACCGCGCCGCGCACAACGCCCATCGTGCGCGGCAGGGACTGGAGCGAGCTAGATTCGGACGACAACAAGCTCGACATCGCCCTCATCAGGATTCCGCGTCTCCGGGTAGCAAGGTTATCTGTCGCAGAAGTAGGCACAGACTTCCTCCGCCGCCGCATCGCCCCTCTCCAAGACAGGAAAAGGCCGGCCTGGGAGTACGGCAACTCGGCGGATATCATGAGGCTGCGCCCCGGGCTCAACTTTAACTTCACGTCGCTGGAGCTGAAGGGGATGGTCCGGGAACTGTTTAAGCACGACCCGGCCCACCCGGAATGGTTCAGGGGTCCCCGGGGAGTGGTGCCCCTCTGCAACAGCACAGCCAGGGACAATCTTCGCGCCATGATGCCCGCGTGTGACTCGCACGGCGTCGACCGCACGTGGATTCCGCCCAAGCCGGACGTCGTCTTGAACCTCTTCGACAACCTGGTGGAGGTGGCGAAGAACAAGAACGAGACCCGGGAGCTCACACGGGACACCACCGACCAAGAGATAGCATACATAGCATCTCGGGTTGAAGAGGCCGCTGCAGCCGCAGCGGCAGGAGAATTCGGCTACACGCCCGAGGAGGCAGATGCTGCGGAAGCGTCCTGCCAAGCAGAGGAGGCGGAGATCCGCAGGCTACTGAAGCTGCCTCCCGACGAGCTCGCCGGAGTCCCGTCCTTGAGGCACTCCGGGATCATCGGAATCCAGACGGAGGCTGCGGCGAGAGGCAACGCCGCCGGAGGGAACAGGGGCGCCGCAGGGAGCGGAGGCGCCGGAGGGAGTGGAGGCGCCGGAGGGAAAGAGGCCGCAGCGCAGGGCGCTGGGCCCAGCAAGCCAGCCGGGGAGGAGGAGGAGGAGGACGACGCCAAGGCCGCCGAGGACTCCGACGGATCCCTGGGGCTCTACGCTGATGACCTCTCCTCGTCGTCGGAGACCTCCCCGCCCCGGGCAAGCCCTAGGCGTTCTCCACTGAAGCGTCTCCGCAAGACGGCGACGGGGGCGAAGGCGCAGGCGCCCCGGCAACAGCCAACTCGCCGGGCAGCGCGAGCTCCCCGGGGGAGTCAAGCTGCGACGGGGGCGCCCGGCGCGCCAGCCACGGCGGAGGCAGCCCACACGCAGGCCACAGCAGAGGCGCCCCGCAAGCAGGCCACAGCAGAGGCGCCCCGCAAGCAGGCCACAGCAGAGGCGCCCCGCAAGCAGGCGCCGAGCGGACAGGAGTCTTCACGGAGCGGAGCGGCGGCTCCGCCCGCTCCCCGGGCCCCGGCTACCACAGGGGCTCGGTCTTCGCAGCCCCCAGCCCCGGGGACCGCCAAGCGCCCGAGGGAGTCTTCGCCTCCCGCTCCTCGCGCAGACGCGCCCCAGGTGGAGTTTGACTTCTCCGCCTTGAGCGACGACGACGAGGAGGAACAGGAGTAAGAACTTGAGATCTCACATCTTCTGAAATTTCGTCTTGATTATTGTTGATGCTAATCTTGTTTCTTGCTTTGATTTCAGGACCTTGGCGGAGCGAGTGGCAAAGAAAGCCAAGGTGCCCGTGGTCGAAGTTGCGGACGACTCGCCCGTCGCGGTAACTGGGGACGCGCCGGAGCCAAGCCTGCCGGACCCGAGCGCTGCTCCGAGGAGCAGCCCCCAGCGCAGCCCCCAGCGTAAGTCTGGATTCCATCCTTCCGCTCGTCGGGCGCGCTCGGAGATTTTGTCTTGTTCTAATGTCTTGATGCTTTTGTCTTGACTTGTGGAGAGGTGGAGCCACAGCCGCAGGAGCGTCCGGAGGTCGCTCCCGAGGAGCCGCAGGCCCCGCCGTCCCCGCCAAGGCCGAACTCCCCGGCGAGGGAGAGCGCTCCGACAAGGGCGGGTACTCCGCCGAGGGCGAGTACCCCGCCAAGGTCGAGCAGCCCGGCGAGGCCGGCCACTCCGCCAAGGCAGAGCTCCCCGGCGAGGGAGCCCGCCGCTGACGACGTCCGCCAAGGTAGGTTTTGTAACTTTGTCTTCTTGGAGTCGTCTCTTTTTGGATATTTGCTTGAACTTCTTTTGCTTCTTCTTCATCCAGATCCTCCTCCCCCCGAGCAGATGGAGACGGAAGTCATCGTCATTGAGGAGGAGGGCGCGCAGGGCGGCGGCGGCGACGGCCCTGTCGCCGAGGACACGGCGGGAGCCGCCGAGCCGGCTGCGCAAGAGACCGCTCCGGCTGCGGACGCAGCGGCCGGGGAGGGGGACGGCGACCGCATTGCCGGCCCAGAGGCGGCAGGAGCATCAAGTGCTGCGCCGGCCGCCGACCCCTCCGCCGGAAAGGAGCAGGCCGGCTACTACCTTGAAGCCCCCAACGGCGTATTTATCCAAGTGCCGTGGGGTTCTTCGTCGCGAGCCCCCACGAAGGGCGAGGCCTTTGATGGGGAGGTCCTCGCCTCCGCGGGCTTGAAGATCGTCAAGGCGCCCGGCGGAAGCGACGGGCCTGAGGAGGAGAAGCTGCTTCACCAGCTCCTGGCCCTTTACCGGGCCAGGCAGGCGAAGCTTGCTTCTCCGGAGGCCCTCGCCGCCAAGGCCGCCGCTGAGATGGAGAAGCACGCGGCGGAGCTCAGCGCCGACAACCAGGCTGCCCTCCGCAAGGTGGCGGAGGAGCGCGAGCGGCTCGTCGGGGAATATCAAGAGTGGCTGCTGGAGAAGGCCGAGGCCGAAGAGCAGCAGCGGCTCGCCGGGGTGGAGCTGTCCCGGCGAGAAGGAGAGCTCGCCCAGCGGAAGGTCAACCTCGACTCCCACGAGGAAGACCTTGCCGCTCGGGAGCAGGCCCTTGGCGGGGAGCTGAAGGAGGCGAAAGCCGCCGCGGCTACCGCGGAGACCGCCAAGGAGGAGCTTGCCGCCAAGGTCGCGCAGCTGGAGGAGTCGTTGAAGGCGAGTGTGGAGAGGGTCGCCGCGCTCAACATAGAGCGCGAGAAGGACGCCCACACCAACTCAGAACTCCAGGTGCGTCTTTCTTAGAAGGGCGACGAGCTGAAGGCCGCCAAGGACTCCATCGAGGATCTGGAGCTGAAGGTTTCCACGCTGAAGGACTCGCTTGACGCCGTCCGGGATCGGGAGACCAAGCTGAAGGAGGAGCTCCGCAAGGAGCGAACTTTGGTGGACAGCGCCAACAAAGCGGCCGAGAACTTCCGCCGTACTATTGAGGTATGGACCGAGGATTTGGTATCTTCTGCGTCCAACATCGACCAGGAGCTGCTGGCGCTGAAGTTGGAGCATCTCATCTACTCCTCGGACCCAAACCTTCCTCACAGCGCCAAGCTTAGCCTCTTCTTCAGGGGGATCGCGCCGGCCCTTGCAGATCTGCGGAAGAAGATCCCCGCGCAACTGGCCGAGGAGTCGCGCCGGCTCTGCACGGGAACCTTGGAGCGTGTGCTGACGAAGATTGTATACCGCAATCCCGGCATAAACCTCACCAACGTTCTTCGCAGCTTGCCGGCCGAAGCGAACATGGAGGCGCTGAAAGAGCAGGTCGCCCACATCATTGCTAAAGTGAACAAAATCTCCAGGATCGAGGGCGACCGCGTAGATTAGGCCTCCTTTATCTTTATCTCTTTTTGCTGCTGCATAGGGTGTTCTGAACTCATTAATTCATTGCGACAAGTTATCCTTTGTAAGATATTTATCTCATTTTGATCAATCAGTGCAATGTTATCTTCCTTGTCTTGGTCCTTTACTTTGTATGCCTTTCACCCTACGCTCCCGGGGAGCTTGCCGGTAAGGGGCCTTTGCCGCTAGCGCTGAGTGCTGGACTCTGAGCAGCCTGCTGGCCAAGGTCTCACCGGCAAGCAACCTTGCCGCAGCTAGTCGCAACGCACTTAGCTTGCCGAGTGAACTCGAAAACGAGGCAAGGGCGCAATACTTGTCGCAGCTCACTTGAATCGTTGAGTGTACTCGAAAACAAGACAAGGGTGCGGCTAGCTACGGGTAGGTTCCTCCGCACACAGGTTTTCCATACAAAGTGTGATTGTTCAAGGAAGACAACTAAAAGTTAAAAATTTGAACTAGTCAAATTCTAATAACTTAGCTTCCATATATTGCTTGCTTCTCGGTAAGGCTTCTCTTTCTTGAACAGCACTTGGTTCCTTTCTCTTTCTTGAACAGCACTTGGTTCCTCTTCCATCTCCTTCCCCCCCGGCAAACTTGTGCGCGAGGAACGTTCCTTCTGCTTAAGAGGCAAAGGAAAAGAAGAGGGAAACAAGTATATGGCCTTTCGGCGTTCTAATGCTTACCGGATGTGTATGTTGCACAAGATGCCAAATAACGCATGCAAATAGCGGGGAAATGCATGCAAAAGGCAAATAGAGCAAAACACAAAATCTTTACTGATGCACGGGGTCTGCGCCCGGCTTTGTACAAAGGGTTACATGCAACAGCGGCAAAGCTTGTACAAAAGGTGGTTGCCGGAGCGGATCACGGCAACCGCGCCTTATGGGTGAAACTTGCGAAGATGCTCTATGTTCCAGGAGTTGCTCACCGGTAAGCCTTCTTCGGTCTCAAGGCGGACAGCACCGGGCCTTGTGACTTGTCTCACCCGATAAGGGCCTTCCCACTTCGGCGTCAACTTGTTGGAATTCTTGGCGGACTGAACACGCCGAAGAACAAGGTCGCCTTCCTCGAGGCTCCTGGCCTTGACCTTGTGGCTATGGTAGCGACGCAAGGCTTGCTGGTATCGAGCAGCTCGTACAGCAGCCTGGAGACGTCCCTCCTCGAGGAGCAATGCATCATCTTGCCGCAGTTGCTCTTGCTCGAGCTCATCATAAGCGAGCACTCGAGGAGATCCGTATTCGAGTTCCGTGGGGAGAACTGCCTCTGCTCCATAGACTAGAGCAAAGGGTGTCTGTCCGGTGGCTCGACTTGGTGTCGTTCTGATTGACCAAAGAGCCTCCGGTAGCTCCTCTATCCAATTTCTTCCGCACTTGCGCAGCCTGTCAAAGGTCCTTGTCTTGAGTCCGCGTAGCACTTCAGCATTAGCCCTCTCCGCTTGACCGTTGCTCCTCGGGTGAGCGACAGAAGCGAAACAGACCTTGGCGCCAAGGTCTTGGACGTACTGCATGAAGGTGCGACTAGTAAATTGTGTACCGTTGTCGGTGATGATCCTGTTAGGGATTCCGAAACGGCAAACAATTGACCTGAAGAACCTGACCGCTGATTGTGCTGTCACCTTTCTCACTGGCTCCACTTCTGGCCACTTTGTGAACTTGTCGATTGCAACGTACAAGTACTCAAAGCCTCCGACGGCTCAGGGGAAAGGGCCGAGGATATCGAGCCCCCAGACCGAGAAGGGCCAGGATAAAGGAATTGTTTGGAGAGCTTGAGCTGGCTGATGAATCTGCTTCGCATGGAACTGGCACGCTTCACACTTGGTTACTAGTGCAGTTGCATCTTGGAGGGCTTCTTGCCAAAAGAACCCTTGCCGGAAAGCTTTCCCGGCAAGCGCCCTTGCGCCAATGTGGTGGCCGCATATGCCTCCGTGTATTTCCGCCAACAGCTTCTGTCCATCTTCCCTGGAGATGCACTTCAGTCTGACACCATTGAGCCTTCTTCTGTACAGCTCGTTATCCACGAACTGGTACATACTTGACTGCCTGGTTATCTTCTCTATTTCTTCTGGGTCGTTGGGAAGTTCTCCAGTTTGCAGAAAACGAACGATCTGCTGTGCCCATGCCGGAGCCCGAGGCTCAACGGCAAGGCTAAAGGCATGAGGGCCGCTGCGGGGACCTCAGCTTCTACGGCAAGAATCTCTGGCTGTGCCGGAGCTGAGGGTCCCCCGGCAAGCTCGCTGGGGCGAGGCTTGTCGAGAACGCTTGCTTCAACTGTACAGACCTGAGGATCTGCAGGAGCAAACTGTTCCTCAGCGTTCTGGTTGTTGATCTTGGGGACCTTGGCGGCGGTTTCAGGAAGATCCGCCGGCAAGTAGTCGCCGGAGACCAACTTTCTCTTCTTGGACTGCCCAATCGATGGTGTAACGGATGGTTGAGTCAGCTTGAGCAAGAAGGTCCCTGGTTCCACAGGTAACTTCATCGAAGCGCACTTTGAAAGGCCATCTGCAATGTCATTCTGAGCTCTCGGGACGTGCTCCATCTGCAGACCTTCAAAGTGCTCTTCAAGCTTTCTCACTTCATCGACATAAGCTTCCATCAAAGGGCTCTGATAGCTCTTGTTAACTTGTCGGACCACCAACTGAGAATCTCCCCGCACAATCAGCTTCCTAATCCCAAGTTCGGCCGCAATCCTGAGGCCGGCAAGCAAGCCTTCATATTCAGCAGTGTTGTTTGTCGCTTGCTCTCTTGGGAAGTGCATCTGGATAACATACTTGAGGTGCTCCCCGGTGGGCGCGATGAGTACCACGCCGGCACCGGCGCCTTGCAGCGAGAAGGCACCATCAAAATACATTACCCATTCACTTGTCGCTTCTTGTACGGGTGCACTTGTTTCTTGGACTTCCTCATCGGGCGTTGGGGTCCATTCAGCTATAAATTCTGCCAAAGCTCGGCTCTGTATGGTCGAAGTACTTTCAAACTTGAGTCCAAAGCTCGACAGCTCCAGTGCCCACTCAACGATCCTGCCTGTTGCTTCCGGATTGTGCAGTATCCTCTTCAGCGGAAAGCGAGTGACCACTGTTATCTCATGTGCCTGGAAGTAATGGCGCAGCTTTCTCGAGGCCATGAGGAGGCCGAAAAGCAACTTTTGCACACCAGAGTATCTTGATCTAGCCCCCTGGAGAAGGGAACTTACAAAATACACTGGGCGCTGCACCATCTTCTTCCGTACTTCATCCTGTTCCTGCGCAGAGTTGTCCTTGTCGGGGCCAGAGCTTGTCGGAGCAGCCCCCTGCTTGTCGCTGGACTCGCTTGCCGGTGGTGTAGCCTCCTCGTCGGACTCCCTCTCCGCTACTAACGCAGCACTAACCACCTGGTTGGTTGCCGCTAGATATAGCAACAACTTTTCCTGCGGTCTAGGTGCGACAAGTATTGGAGTGGAGGATAGGTACCGTTTCAAATCTTGCAGCGCTGCCTCCGCTTCCGGAGTCCACTTCATGGGACCTGCCTTCTTCAGGATTTTGAAGAAAGGTAGGGCGCGTTCTGCTGATTTCAAAATGAACCTACTGAGGGCGGCCACACAACCTGCAAGCCTTCTGACATCCTTGACGCGCTTCGGGGCTTCGATCTGCTCAATGGCTTTAATCTTGTCGGGGTTGGCTTCAATCCCACTCTGTGACACAAAGAACCAGAGAAGTTTGCCGGAGGGGACTCCAAAGACGCACTTCTCGGGGTTCAACTTGATCTGTATCCTGCGCAGGTTCTGAAATGTTTCTTCCAAATCTTGGATCAGGGTTTCCTTGCTCTTACTCTTCACCACGATGTCATCCATGTAAGCCTCTACATTTCTGTGGATCTGTGGCTCGAAAGCAGTGTGCACTACCGTTGCAAATGTTGATCCCGCATTCTTCAGTCCAAATGGCATGCGTATGAAGCAATAAGTGCCACATGGAGTGATAAATGCGGTCTTCTCTTCATCCTCTTTGGCCATAAAGATCTGGTGGTAGCCTGAATATGCATCAAGAAAAGAGAGTAGCTCACATCCGGCAGTGGAGTCAACGATCTGGTCAATGCGCGGCAAAGGGAATGGATCCTTGGGACATGCTTTATTCACATCGGTGAAGTCTATACACAGTCTCCACTTCCCGTTGGCCTTGCGCACGACGACTGGGTTTGCTAACCACGTCGGATGGATCACACCTCTAACTAGGCCCGCTGCCTCTAGCTTCTTGATCTCTTCGTTGATGAACTCTTGGCACTCCACGGCTTGCTTCCTCACTTTCTGCTTGACGGGCCGCGCATGAGGACAAACAGCAAGCTTGTGCTCAATTACCTTCCTGGGAACACCGGGGATGTCTGATGGCTGCCATGCAAACACATCGACATTCGCCCGCAGGAAGGCAACGAGCGCGCTTTCCTATTTGCTGTCAAGCGTGGCACTGATGGTGAAGGTACCACCAGTGCCGTCCTCCTTGGCGGACACCTTCTTGGTTGCCGGAGCAGCGGCCATTCCCTTCTTACACTTGCCGGTGGAGCTCGATGGGACGTCCTCGACGGCGATGCAGCACTCCGAAGAGGTGCGGTTGCCGGAGTGGGCCCCAGAGCACTTGCCGGACTTGGTCTTCGTCTTCTTCCCCCCGGGAGCTTCAGCGGCAAGTGTATCCTTCTCTGCCGCAGCTGCTGCATCCCGGTAGAACTTGTCGGCGCAGACAAGCGCATCTTTCTTGTCGCCGTGGACAGTGATGACGCTTATTGGCCCCGGCATCTTGAGTACGTTGTAAGCATAGTGGGAAGCTGCCATGAACTTGGCGAGGGCGGGACGGCCGAGTATTCCATTGTATGGCAATGGAATATCAGCGACGTCGAAAGTGATGCGCTCAGTTCTGAAGTTGAGCTCCCCGCCAAAGGTCACCGGCAGGGTGATCTTCCCCTTGGGCTTGCTCCTTCCCGGGTTGATTCCTTGGAAAGAACCGGTCTCTTCGAGCTCGCCATCTGGGATTTGGAGTTTCTTGATCACAGCAGAGGATATCAAGTTCAGCCCGGCCCCGCCGTCAACCAACATTTTGGTGACCTTGAGGTTGCGGATGGTGGGTGAGACCAGCATCGGCAAGCACCCGACCGCAGTGGTGCGGTCAGGGTGATCCTCAAGATCAAAAATGATGGGCGTGCTGGACCATTTGAGGAGCCTGCGCGACTCCACGGGCGGCTCTGCTGCATTCACCTCACGCACCCACTGCTTGAGTTGGCGGTGGGAGGTGTGCAGAGAGTCGCCACCGTCGACGCACAGGACCTCCGTGGCCTTCTGGAACTCCTGGTCGCTGTTATCTTCGTCCTCCATGTCTTCGTCGTCGTCCTCTTCCTCCTTGTCGCGGCCCCGGGGAGGTCGATCACCTTGCCGCTGCTTGGCCTTGCCGCGGCGTCCTCCCCGGCCATTGAATGGCCGCTTCTTGCTTGGCTCTCCCCCGCCACCTTGGGCCTTCTCCTTGTCGCGCCTCTCGTACTCAGCTTTCTGCTGCTCGACGAGGTACTCGACGCGCTTGCAGTTGGAGAGGTCGTGGCCCTTGGTGCGGTGGATCTTGCAGTACTGCTTGTCGGAGCCGTCCTGCTTGTCGGCTGCCGCTACAGGGGCAGGCTCCTTGCCGGAGCCGCCAGCCTGTGTTTGCTTGGCGGGAGCCTCCTTGCCGGACTTCTCGACGGCAAGCACATCCTTCTTGTTTTTCCTTCTGTTATTCCGCCGCCGGCTCTTCTTTGCCGGGGCGGCGTCGTCGCTGTCGCTTCCTCCTGCGCCAGCATCCTCGCCGGGGAGTCTCCTCCCCTCTTCAGCACGTGCGCACTTATCAGCCAGAGCATAGAGCTCGCTGACATCCCGAATCTTGGTCATCGCCATTTCTTCATGCATGCGGCGGTTACGCACGTTCTGGTGGAACGCGCTGATAACCGCGGCAGGGTGGACGTCGGGGATGTTGTGCTGTACACGGCTGAAGCGTTGGATGTACTTGCGCAGGGATTCTCCTTCCTTCTGGGCCAGAATGTGGAGATCGCTCTCCTGGCCGTGGGGTTTGTGGCCGCCGGTGAAGGCGCCAACAAACTGGTGGCAAAGGTCTGCCCAAGAAGAAATGGAGCCTTCCGGCAAGTGCATAAGCCACGAACGAACGTTCGGCTTAAGCACGAGCGGGAAGTAGTTCGCCAAAATCTTCTCGTCGCGCCCCCCGGCAGCTTGCACCGCGATGGTGTAGATGCTGAGGAATTCCGAGGGGTGCGTCTTGCCGTCGTACTTCTCCGGTACGTCGGGCTTGAAATTCTTCATGCTGGGCCACTGGACGCGCCGCAGCTCGCGGGTGAACGCAGGGCAGCCTGCCGCGTACGGCAAGTCGCCTGGTTCACCGGGCGCGCGCGCGTCGACAGCGTTCCCAGCCCTCTGGTCTGATTGTCGCCGAGCTTCTCGGCAGCGCTCGATCGTCGTCCGAGCGTCTTCTTGTCGCCGGTCGTCAAGGACCTGGCGCTGGTCCCGACGAGCCCGCGAATCCGACGACGCCGTGGAGCCGTCGTCGGCGTTGTTCCGGCGGGGCGGCGTCTTCTGCTTCCGCGGCGGGGAGTGCACGGTTGTCGCACCCCCGGCGGTCTTGTCGCCGTCGGCCTTCGTCTTCTCAGCTTGCCGCGGCCGCGAGGTCGCCGGCTGTTGTGGAGAGTCATTGTTGGCGAAGGCGATCAGGCTCTGGATAGTAGCCCTCCAGTCTTCGGCCTTGTCTGCCGCTGGAGGGAAGTCGAGGAGCAGTTGCGCCCTCGCGAGCGCTTCTGCCGGAGTGGAGGGGAGCGGGGGCGAGCGGTGCGAGGAGCGGGATATGCTCGGACTTCTAACAGCGTTAGAAGGAGCAGGGTCCCGCCCCGGCGACCGCGCTTTGCTGGTGCCCGGACGGCGGTCCGGAGCGTCCCGCGAGCCTCCGGTTTGCCCTTGTCCCAGCAAGCGGATACCACCTCCTGTGGTATGGCGCTGCTGGGTTGTCGTGTGCTGAGATGGACGCGGCGCGTCCACGGAGAACAAGGCTCGGTCGTCCGTCCTGTCCTTGGATTTGGTGGCGCCGCGAGTGTTCTCGCCGGCGACCACCCTTCCGACGGCGTCTCCCCCGCCCACCGTTGGTTCCGGCGGCAGCGGATGAGACGCAGACGGGCCTCCGACCTCCGAAGCCTTCTTCTTCGGGGCCATGATGCTGTTGCTGATGAAGTTGCTGATGAAACTGGAGAGGTTGATGAAGAATGCGCCCGCGTGAACGCCGGATCAGATTCGCACAACCTCGACGCCCCCCTACCTGGCGCGCCAAAGATGTCGGGGGAAACTGTCCGCCACGAACACCTATGGGACCGGAGCCCCTTGTTTGTGTGGTAAGAGGGCGGAGGGAGCACGAAGAGCAGATCGTAGTGAACACGCGGGCAGTTTACCCAGGTTCGGGCCGCGATGAACGCGTAAAACCCTACTCCTGCTTGGTTAGTATTGAGTTGGAGAGCTCGGGAGCTTGAAGAACTAGCTATACCGAGCGTATGAGCGATCTAGCTCCGAACCCCTTCTACGTTGTGCATGGGCCTCCTTTTATAGTGCAAGGGGTCACCGACAGGTGTCAACGTAGGAGAAAGGGTAAAAATTTAAAAGAGGTGGTAGTTGTAACAGTGCGGGAATAGTGGAGTTACAGTGCGTGAACAGTGGTCGCTACCTACTTTGACAGTGGGGGACAAGGGCATTTAATACCCGTCGCCGTCGACCCCATAAGCGCCCGCCCTTGCGTCTCCGTTTGCCACGGCGATGGCTTTACCACCGTGGAGTGCCACCGTGTCCCCCAGGCTGCACAGCCATCCGCCACGCGTCCCAGGAGAGGCACCAGGCCGACGCGTGGGCCGATGAGCTGGAGCGCGGGCACACAGCGCAACTCTCCCGGAAAGCACCTTGCCGGGGTCTTGACCTTGCCGGGCCCGGGAGCTTGCCGGGCTCTGAAGCTTGTCGCTCCCCGGGCCCTGCCGGGGCGCATGTTGCGCCGAGGCGTGTCTTTTGTAATGAAATCTTCTAGTCTTCCTGGCAAGCCCCTCTTGCCAGGGCCTTGCGCGGGTGAGGTAATCTTGAGCTTGGAACGGCCTTCCCGGCAAGCTCCACTTGCCGGGGTCTCGATCTTCTGTCTTGTATACTTTGTTTTTGAATGGTTTTACATGGAGCAGGAAGGTATCCGACGAGCGCGTGGTAAGCCCTACCGCGGGAAGCTGCTACTGTCCGTGCACCAGTTGGGGTACTGAGGTACCCCTACCTTAGTACACCGACACTCATCATAGCAACAGCATAAGGATTACATATGTGCCTCGATCATGTAGGGCAGCTCACGAGGACTAATTAGTGAAGCACAAGAACGGGAGGAGAACATCACATAGCTACTGGTCATGGACTCATGGTCCAAGGGAGACTACTCACAACTCATCCGGGAGGCGTCCATGGTGGTGGAGAGGCTCGCGATGGTGATCCTCCCTTCCGACAGGGCGCCGGGAAGAGTTCTCCTGGTGCTCCCGATCTTAGAAGCGGCGGCGGCGGCGGAACAAAGATGAGATCGCAAAAAAGAGTTCCCGTCCCAAGGGTTTCGAAGGACGCTCTAAATATATGCCGAAGGGGGGCACCAGACGGGGCTCGGGGGGCCCAGGCGCCCCCCCCGGCGCGGCCCAGGGGGGGGGGCGCGCCGCCGGGGCGCCTGGGGCCCTGGTGCCCCCCCCCCCCCAGGCTGTACTTCGGGCGCAAGGTAGGTTCTGGAACTCTGATTTTTTATATAATTTTTCTGGATTTTTCCTAACAGTTCTCGTAATGTGAAAACCTGAAATACAAAAACAGCCGAAAACAGAAACTGGCACTGGGGTGCACTGGATTAGTAGGTTAGTCCAAATATGATCAAAAGTGTATGGAAGTGTATAAATATCATAGAAATATCACCCAAAAGTGGCAAGCAGAAATTATAGATACGTTTTGGACGTATCAACATCCCCAAGCTTAATTCCTGCTCGTCCTCGAGTAGGTAAATGATAACAAGAATAATTTCTGTGGTGACATGCTATTAACCATATAGGACTTTTTATAGTCATATGACAAAAGCTTACTGAGACAATGATTCTATAGTAATTAAGTTGCCTCATGAGAAAATCACAAATGACTGAAAGTTTAACAATATGAAATTGAAGCATCAAAAAGATTTGCACGGAACATGATGTGCAAATATGATAAAGTGATATCTAGCTTGCCCCCTTTAGTGAAGCAAAACATAAATGCAGGGGCACCTTCAAGGGATAAGTGATGACTAGATACAATGATTTCAAAATAAACGATATCACAATCATGCAAAAGACAATGCTACTTTGGAACAATGCACATTACACTTAGAATGACAATCATGCTCTCAGTAGTTGGTGCTTGAAGAAAGAAGGTGGAGACTCAACATAAAAGTAAAAGAATGGTTATGTGCTAGAGCTTTTTATTTTGAAAACATAGAAGCAATTTTGTCAACGGTAGTAGTACTTCATATGTGTCATGCATAAGACATCCTATAAGTTGCAAGCCTCATGCATCGAATACCAATAGTGCTCGCACCTTGTCCTAATTAGCTCGGATTTCCATGGGTTATCATTGCATTACATATGTTTCAACCAAGTGTCACAAAGGGGTACCTCTATGCCACCTGTACAAAGGTCCAAGGAGATAAATCGCATTTGATTTCTCGTTTTTGATAGATCTCAACTTGAGGACATCCATACCGGGACAACATAGAAAATAGATGATGGACTCCTCTTTAATGCATAAGCATATTCTCATAAGAGATTGAGGATTAATGTCCAAGCTAAAACTTCCACCATGATGCATGGCTTTGGTTGTTGGCCCAATGTTCTTCTCTAACAATATGCATACTCAATCAACCCATGGCAAATCACCCTTACTTCAGACAAGACGAACATGCATAGCAACTCACATGATATTCAACAAAAGTGTGACAGTTGATGGCGTCCCCAGAAACATGGTTACCGCTCAGCAAGCAACTTATAAGAAATAAGATACATAGGCAACATATTCTTTGCCACAATAGTTTTTAAGCTACTTTCCCATGAGCTATGTATTGCACGGTTAGTCTGCTTAGTACAGGTGGAGGTTAGCAAAAGACTGGGAGCGACCAACTAAGAGAGCAATGACGGTCATAATCATGCAGAGCGACAAAGCAACATTGAATCAGGCATGGTAGTTATATCGCTATTCAGAAATAAAAGATCATCAAGGCTTGACAGACTTTCTTTACAGTCTTAAATATGCGTGAGCATACGCCAAGTCAATCAAAATAAATTCTTGAAGGAAGATATTACTAAACCATACCACATCATCGGCAAACAAATCAAGTTGGTACTCCAATAACACATTGGGAATCCCCCAGCTATTTGAGACTAACCATAAGAAAACCTGAACTACTAAGCGCCATTATGCACGTAGCATCTTTATCATAGACATATTAACCAATGCAACGGAAGCAAACTCTCTTAATAAGGTGAGCATGGTAATTAAAGAGAGTTCAAGCAACCAACTAAACAAAAGCTCTTTGAAAAAGATAAGCATGAATACTAAGAGCAGAGCATGATAGTAGCTATTAAAAGACAAAGAACTCACACAGCAAAGATAGACATGAAAATTCTATGTTATGTTCTAGGTAGAAGTGGAGCTTGTTTCTCTCCCACATAAAGAACGCCGAGTTCCGACTCGTTATGAAAAACTAAAAAGAAAACTAAAAGCAAGACGCTCCAAGCATAGCACTTAACACATGAAGTAATAAAAATATAGCGGAACGAAAGACGAACTGATAATGTTGATGGAGAAGGGGATGCACGGGGGCATCCCCAAGCTTAGACGCTTGAGTCTCCTTGAATATTTCTTGGGGGTACACGGGGGCATCCCCAAGCTTGAGCGCTTGACACTCCTGAATCTTTTTAACATCTTCCCTCGCACACTTGAAAACTCCCTTCATACATAACTCATCATAATCTGATTAGCGAGGTTAGTACCCTTAATAAAATAATTATACCTTGCTGGAAATAAAGATATTCTTGAAGGTCTACTGTGTCTCAAGATTGCCAAAAGGTTTTTGCAAAGAAAAAGCAAGCTCTTGGTTTGCAAAATGAAGGAAAGGCAAAACAGGACAGAATCTGTGAAAAACAGAACAGCAGGTAGTAATTGATTTCTTCAGGGCACTTCTGCAACTCAAATCAGAAAACTCAGAACAGAGGCACGAAAGACAATTATATAGAGAACGCTGTCGAAAAAATTCAGACCAAAAAGATGATCAGCTGATTTTATACGAAGTTTTCTATCCAAGGACATAATCTGTTTCCTGGACAGCACCTCACAACTTTGAAACTTTCTAGCAATCAGAGGCTATACTTGGCACAAATATGAAAAGCAAAGATACAATGATGATGCTACAGTAGTAAACAACATCAAGACACAACAAAAGCAAAATAAATTTATTCATTGGGCTGCCTCCCAAAAGCGCTTTCTTTTATGCCTTTAAGCTAGGCATAATGCATATAGATCAAGTTTTATCAAGAGTAAAAGAATAGCTAGCCCGTACAACGGACTAAAAAGGTAACTTGATCTTCTTTCGAGGGAAGTGTTCCATCCCTTTCTTGAGAGGAAACTGAAATTTTATATTACCCTCTTTCATGTCAATGATAACACCAACGGTGCGTAAAAAGGGATGTCCCAAGATAATTGGACATGAAGGATCACATTCAATATCCATAATAGTGAAATAAACGGGAACATAATTATCATTAACAACGATAAGAACATCGTCGATCCTCCCCAAAGGTTTCTTTATGGAAGAATCAACGAGACGAACACCAAAAGAACAAGAATCAAAAGGTTTCAATTTAAGCATATCATATAGTCTTTTGGGCATAATAGAAGTACTAGCTACAATATCACATAAAGCATAGCATGAGAAGTTGTTTATCTTAATTTTAATCATAGGATCCCAACCATCCTCTAGCTTCCTAGGTATGGAGGCTTCTACTCTAAGTTTCTCCTCTCTAGGTTTGATGAGAGCATTAGTGATATGCTCTGTGAAGGCAAGATTAAGCGTGCTAGTGTGGGGATCTTTGGCCATTCCTTGTAGAAAGGTGACAACTTCTGAAATACTACAATTATCAAAATCAATTTTATCATTATTGGGCAGAATTGTAGTGTCATCCTCTTTGTTTGAATCGCTCTCTATTATAAGAGTTTGAACATCTTCCCAAGTTTGGGGAAGTTTAGGAGCAATTTTAAACTAAGGCTCATACTCTTTTCCTGGAAGACCATGCCATGGGCATAACCCTCCGTCAAGACTAATATAATCACAAGGTTTATTACTTTTGTAGATCCCGACAGTGGTAATTGGGGTAATGGAAGAAGGGGTGTACTCCTCCCATTTAGTGTTTTTGGTAGAACCCATATTAGCAAGCAAACAAGGTAACTATTTTTGTGATTTTTGATAAAAGGTACTAAAGCAAAAACTGAAAAGTAAACTAACAAGACTAAAAGAAAAGGTAAAAGATAGCGTGCAACTCCCCTATCCTGAAGAGTGGAGTCCCCGGCAACGGCGCCAGAAAAACTCCTTGATGGGCCTCTAACCCCTCGTTGGTTACCCCAAGTGGAAGGTGTGAGATGCAGTGTTGTGGAAGTTTTTCCCTTAGCAAAGATGCCAAGGATCGAATCCCCAGAGAATCCTAGGTTCAACAAGTAGGTGTCAACTGCTAACGGCGCCAGATATTAGCAATCAATGTGGACCTGCACACAGATACAAATAACTTTGCTCCCAACGAGTAGAGAGAGGTTGTCAATCCCTCCGGCCTTGTAGTTTACAAAGGATTAAACGCAAATGATAGTTGTGATAGATAATGTATGCAATAGTAAGTAAAAGCGAAAAGTAAATAGCGGATGTGATCAATGATGGTAATATGGACCGGAGTCTCATGATGTTCACTAGTGATGTCTCTCTCCCAAAAGACGATAAAACAGCTATGTGAGGTCAATGAATTACAGCTGGGCAATTGACAGGACCACGAACGCAAACCAATGCTGACTACATTGCAAGAAAGGTTGAGGTTCAAAGCATGGGCGGTACGCCAAAGTAAGTAGACCGAAATCCATCAATATCTACTACTAATCATTCACCTTGGGATATCTATCCAGAACATCTCGCTGGTATTAAGTTGCGAGCCCCACCCATAGTGTAAACTCAATGCAACAGACAATTGCATTAAAAGAACTTTGCGTAAAGTAAACAATCCTTACACCCGCGGGCACAAGCACCATTGTTTTCCCCCTTGTGGCAACAGCACATCCCCTAGACTCATGTTTCTGTCACTCAAGCTAGTCATCGAGGGGCATGAACCCACAATGGAGCATAACGTTCCCTCTTGGAGTCACTACGTATTACTTGGCCAAAGCAATAAATAACAACGAAGAACATGCAAGAATTACTTACGAACATAAATATAAAAGAGGTAGATCAAATATATTACTCAATCACAATCTGAACATAATCTCATAATCCATCAGATCCCAGCAAACTCATCATAGCAACAACATAATTATTACATATGTGCCTCGATCATGTAGGGCAGCTCACGAGGACTAATTAGTGAAGCAAAAGAACGGGAGGAGAACATCACATAGCTACTCGTCATGGACTCATGGTCCAAGGGAGACTACTCACAACTCATCCGGGAGGCGTCCATGGTGGTGGAGAGGCTCCCGATGGTGATCCTCCCCTCCGGCAGGGTGCCGGGAAGAGTTCTCCTGGTGCTCCCGATCTTGGAAGCGGCGGCGGCGGCGGAACAGAGATGAGATCGCAAAAAAGAGTTTCCGTCCCGAGGGTTTGGAAGGACACTCTAAATATATGCCGAAGGGGGGCACCAGACGGGGCTCGGGGGGCCCAGGCGCCCCCCCCCCCCCGGCGCGGCCCAGGGGGGGGCGCGCCGCTAGGGCGCCTGGGGCCCTGGTGCCCCCCCCCAAGGCTGTACTTCGGGCGCAAGGTAGGTTCTGGAACGCTGATTTTTTATATAATTTTTCTAGATTTTTCCTGACAGTTCTCGTAATGTGAAAACCTGAAATACAAAAACAGCCGAAAACAGAAACTGGCACTGGGGAAGTGTGTAAATATCATAGCAATATCACCCAAAAGTGGCATGGAGCAAGCAGAAATTATAGATACGTTTTGGACGTATCATGGGCCTTGCTGGAGGAGTTTTATTCAAATTCGAACTGTCAAGGGGTCCCCATCCAGCCATCGTGTAAGGAACGCAAAATCAAGGAACATAATGCCGGTTTATCGGCGCCTAAGGTGGCATGAGTGGAACAAAACACCGAGCAAAAGGCCAAGCCTTCCACCCATGCCCAGTATATAGGTGTGTTAATAATAATTATAGATATTGTGATATTCCAACAACAAGTTCCCTCCTGGAACGAACTTCATCTTCACCTGCAACTAACAACGCTATAAGAGGGGCTGAGCAAGCGGGTAACATAGCCAAACAGTGGTTTTGCTAGGAAGGTGTCAAAAGGTTAGAGGTTTCATGGCAACAAGGAGAGGCTGACATAAAAGATGGGTAGCGCGACATGTAACGATAGCATCGAGACAACTAAGCATGGCAATGGTAGTAAAGGTATCCAAGGGTATGATCATCTTTCCTAGGACCCCGCAAGGGAGAAGAACGGGTCCACTGAAGTAGACGGAGCAACATAGTCGAGCGAATCCTCACAACTCCGGAATGAAACCGAAGCTAACAAGAGAAGCAACCGGAAAGAAGCAAACAACACGGTAAACACACAA
The DNA here is from genome assembly GCA_902687465.1 of Secale cereale. NCBI lineage: Eukaryota > Viridiplantae > Streptophyta > Magnoliopsida > Poales > Poaceae > Secale > Secale cereale. The sequence continues at coordinate 412,119,249 of LR738712.1, forward strand.
GTATAAACATGGCATATGATGCACATCCAAGTATGATGCATGTCCGGTTTAATTATGCATGGCATGGCAATGTGCACAAACAAAACTACAAGTTAAGTGGAGATCAATATGCAACGAGTTGCATATTGACGAAACACCAAATTTTATTTATTTAGTTGACTCTCGTTTATTTACAAGACAAGATTAAATGTTTTTAACATAGCAAGAGGTGAAGCATAATAAAACTACACTATTTAGGCATTTTAAATGAGGACGGAAATAACAACAACAATTCCGGAAATCCCCATGAGCATGTTTAGCAATTATTTAAGAAAAAAACAATTCACACATTTTAATGTTGTTAACATGATGCGGATGACATGAACAAGTTTTATGCAATTTTATTAAAAGTTGACAAGAAGATGATAAGAAGTATTGTCACCGTGGTGGAAGGAAAGGGTGCCACGGCAACGATCCGAAAATGATGCCACGCAACATATCGGTTCCGGTATCTCGTTGAGACACAGGTGCAAAAGAAAAGGCGGCGAAGCGGGTCATGCAAGAAGAAGATGGGGTGATCCCGTCACCGGGTTCCCACGGGTCGGTGACGAGGCAACCGAGGAGCATGACAAAAGTTGAAACGGAACGGAGCACACAAGGGCAAACATCTCATACAACACACATTCACAAGCGATCATCCACGGGGTCGACTCGGGGTTATACCTTCGGAACGAACGTTCACGGGGCGGTTCGAGTCATCGAGGGACGTAGAGGAAGAAGTCGTTCACGTGTCATAGAGGAAGTAGTTGTTCCGTTCGTAGTTGTACACGAGGCGACGGTAGTGGTACTCGGTTCGTCGGCGACGGTCGTCGTACTAGCTCGTAGTGGAAGTAGTTGTTCTCGTTTCCGAAGAGGTACTTGTCGCATCGCCATGTGTCGTCGAGTAGGCGTTCCCGTTCGTAGATGTACTTGTCATTGGAGGGGTACTTGGCATCGGTAGATGTACTCGTTAGGTAGATGTACATGTTCAACCTAGCACTTAGCGAAAAGAAAAACAGCAGCAGCATCCAAGTATGGTCTCGGTCACGGTCACGGCGAGGAGGCTGCTTGGGGCAACGAGGCCATGGCAGCGGCACGGCGATGCTGTCGGGAAGTGGCGGAGCTGGCTGTGCGGATGAAGACGACGGCTCCTGGCCTTGCTGGAGACGAGGCGCTGGGCCAGAGAGGTGGCGAGGAGGAGGCCCTGACGAGGCCGGGCGGCGGCCTTGGAGCACCGGACAGCGACGGAGGGGCGCGCAGGAGAGGTGGTCGTGGCCGGAGCTGCAGGGGCGGCTCGCGGGGCAGCTCGCGGTGCCTGAGGGGCGCGAGCGGCTCGGCTGCGGCCCTGGGGTCGAGGAGGGGAGGCCACACGCTCGGGCGTCGTGCGCTGCGGGCGCGATGGAGGCAGCAGGACGGGCGGCCGGCGCGACGAAGGAGGAGGCGCTCAGGGGCGAGGCAGGGGCGCCATGGCGCAGCGGCGGCCGGCGGTGGCCGGGCGACGGGAGGGCGGCGCGGCTACCTGGAGAAGGGAGGCCGGGGCGCTCGTGAGGGGGCTCGGGCGCTGCTTGGCCGAGGAGGCAACCGATGGCGATGGGATTCTCGAGGGAGATCGAGATGGGGATGAGGGAGGACGAGCGAGGGGGTGCGGCGGCGGCTTGCGGGAGAAAGGGAACGACGGGGAAAGGCTGCTCCGGGCTAGGGTTGGGGAATGGAAAGGTCCTGATGGGCCTTGGGCTGCAGCTACAAGGCCCAGGTGGGCTGGAAACTCTCTCTCCCTCTCTGCTGTTATCCAAAATTGAAACAGAAAAACAACAAGACGAAAGAAAAAGGAAGGAGGTGGCTAGGGCTAGAATTAGGACAAGAGGTTAATTTTACTGGACTCGTAAAAATGTCCACGGTCCACGAAAAATAGAAGAGGCAAGAATGCAAGAGATAAAATCGAACTCATTTGAATTAAATTCAAATGATTTGAATATGAATGGGGGTATTTGAAGAGTCCAAAAAGTTGATGATATCGGAGGAACCTCGATAAACGGGAAAAGAAATATAGGGGAGGTTTTGACGGTGAAACTTGAAGTAGAAAAGGCATGAGGAAAATTTGCAAGTGTGTTGCGGTTAATTCCAAACAACGGAATAATTTGTAGTATAGCTCCCTAATAATATTGAGAGGCTTTTATATGTTATAAAGAGAAGTCATCCTTCCCTCGATTTAAATGGACCGAAGGTCCACACAATTTATTTAAGTTGAGATGCAAAGATTAAAGACATGATGGCATGATGACCTGATGCAATGCAAAATAAATAACACAAGCACAAAAGAACACACGGGAGACTCGGAACATCTGGAATCTTCTGGAATCTTCTGGGACGTCGATCTTCGGGCGTCACATGAAGATGAAAGCAGCGCACAAGCCCCTCCACTGAAGGAAGGACTTCCACTTCGATTCCAGACCTACTTCAGCCTATGTGCCGACAGCTTGGCACAAGATTTGGCCTCGGAATCGATGAAGCTCCGAGAAGAACTTCACAAGACCAAGGCACTTCTTCGTCGAGCACAAGAGAAGACGGATAGGATGAAGAAGGAAGGTGCGCCTCCCGGACAGTCCGCTATCGCGTACCGAGGCGGAAGGCCCTCAGGAGATGTATCTTCCAAGGATGAAGAACCACCCCGGCGACGCCGTATGACGGCAAGGGAATATTGCAAGCTTTTCCCTGCAGCACCGACAAAACACCTCCGTATCCAACTCCTCCACTCCCCCACACCCTCAAGTGATATGGGGCACAGACAGATGAAGACAAGGAGGAAGACCCAGAAGAGCCAGAATACGCGACCAAGCATTCCGCCGCTTAGGCATTATTCGCAACTCGGATATGCTAGTTCGTGACTTCTACGGTAGGATAGGTCGTGTAACCCCTATGCGATGTCGAGTCCTTGTATGGTTCATATGAAGCCATCTAGTATTTGCTTTTGTTGTGTTTGGATGTACGTCGTATTCTCCCAACAGGAATATGTAAACGACTGCATCACCCATTTGGATTTTAATGAATGTGTTTGGCCCTTTCGGCCCTTGCATGATTTTATTTGTGTCACACCCACCCCCTTACTAGGCACCCAACTTTATTGCTTTCCCTCTTCCAAATCATGAGACCTTTTACCGCTCCAACAGGATGCCTGTTGTAACTCGTACTGGTACCTCTACCCAGCAGCCTGAAGCCCGAGCATCCGGCCAATCAGAGGCCGGCCACGACCAAACCCACGACCAAGCTCCACCACCACCACGTCCTCCGAACATGGACATGGCTCAGCTTCTCCAAGCTTTCCGAGAGGAATGCCAAGCCAACACCGCAGCCCTTCAGATGATTGCTCAAACTGTCACCAACAACCACCAGCCGGCGGGGAATGGCAATGGACGTTCCACGTTGGCAGAGTTCAAGAAGCATGCACCGCCAACTTTCATCGAGACTGCTGAACCCCTGGATGCAGACGACTGGGTCCACACCATTGAGGACTTGCTGGAACTAGTCGGAGAAGGTGGCTTATGCTGCCCACTGCCTCGGGGGGACTGCTAGAGCTTGGTGGGATGGATTCAAGGTCATGCATGCTGGGCAAGACATCACTTGGGACAACTTCAAGGCAGAATTCCGCAAGGCCCATATTCCTTCCGGAATCATGGCTATCAAAAAGCGTGAGTTTCGAGCCCTGAAGCAAGGAAGTGGCACTGTCAAGGAGTACATGCAGAAGTTCAGTGTTCTGTCGAGGTATGCTCCTAAAGATGTCAGCACTGATGCTGCAAAAAGGGAGCGCTTCATGGAAGGCATCAATCAGACTCTGCAGTACTCGCTTGTCGTGTGTGACTGCCTAACCTTCCCTGACCTGGTGAACAAAGCACTCATGCTTGAAGACAAGCGGCGTGCTCTGGAAGACACTCGCAAGCGCAAGATGGTCAGCAAGGGAAGTTCCAGCAACCAGAAGCCTCGGCGGTGGCAGCCAGCCCTGGTCAAGCCAACCTACCAGCAACCAAGAGCTCCTGCACCTCGCACCAACTATCAGCCTCAGCAGTATGCCAACCCAAGACCAGCATTCAACCCCAATAACAGTGGTGGCAACAAGATCAATAATCCAAACCAAGTCACTTGCTTTGGATGTGGTCAGTCAGGACACATCTCAAGGGTGTGCCCCAACAAGAAGCCTGATGCCCCGCGCCCCAATGCGCAGAACCCAGGGCAAGGCCGCGGGATGCCAGCAAGGAACCAAGCTCCTCGCAACCCGCCTAACCATGGGAAGGGGCGTGTGAATCACGTCACTGCTGAAGAAGCCCAGGAAGACCCGTACGTCGTGCTGGCTACGTTCCTTGTCAACTCAGCACCTGCAACTGTCTTGTTTGATTCTGGAGCCACGCATTCATTTGTCACTCAAAGATTTGCATTAAAAAGTGGCATGACCCCTACACCCCTTGATAACCCCATGGTGGTACAAACCCCCGGAGCGGAGATGAGAGCCAAGATAGGCTGTATGGGAGTCAGTATTACTATTAACGGGGTAGATTTCCTAGCAAACCTTATCGTCCTGGGATCACAAGGCTTGGATGTGATCCTAGGCACGAATTGGATCAGCAAGCACCAAGGCTTATTAGACTATGCCAATCGGACTGTCACTGTGACCAATGACCAAGGAGTCGAAGTTAAGTTTGCTTCCAACTCCTCTTCTGCTCAAGCCGCTCAAGTCAACTATCTGCCTGAAGTTGGACTGGAGCAAGTACCGGTAGTATGCGAGTATCCCGATGTCTTTCCAGATGAGCTACCGGGAATGCCCCCTGACCGTGACATTGAGTTCATAATCGAGCTCATGCCCGGGGCAGGACCCATCTATAAGAAGCCTTATAGAATGGGGACGGAAGAATTAGCCGAGTTGAAGAAGCAGTTAGAAGAGCAGCTAACGAAGGGATTTATCCGCCCAAGTGCCTCCCCTTGGGGATCACCTGTTCTGTTTGTGGCAAAAAGGGACGGTACCATCCGCTTATGCATTGACTATCGTTCCCTCAGTGAGGTTACAATCAAGAACAAGTATCCACTTCCCAAGATTGAAGATCTGTTTGATCAACTCAGCGGAGCCAAGGTGTTCTCCAAGATCGACCTCAGATCTGGGTACTACCAGCTGAAGATCAGACCCCAAGATATTCCGAAGACGGCATTCGTAACCAGATATGGCATGTACGAGTGCATGGTCATGTCCTTTGGTTTAACCAATGCCCCAGCTTACTTCGTGTATCTCATGAATAAAGTCTTCATGGAATATTTGGACAAGTTTGTTGTTGTCTTCATCGATGACATTCTTGTCTTCTCGAAGACGGAGGAAGAGCACGAGCAACATTTGAGGTTGGTCCTAGACAAGCTTCGAGAGCACCAACTATACGCCAAATTCAGCAAGTGAGAGTTTTGGCTGCGTAAAGTTGGATTCTTAGGTCATGTCTTGACCGAAGAAGGATTGTCAGTTGATCCCGCGAAGATCGAAGCTGTGACCCAATGGCAATCTCCAACGACCGTCAAGGAAGTCAGAAGCTTCCTCGGACTTGCGGGCTATTACCGCAAATTCGTGGAAGGATTCTCTAGAATTGCCCGGCCAATGACTCAGCTCCTCAAAAAGGATAAGAAGTTCGAGTGGACGCCAAAATTCGAAGAGAGCTTCCAAGAGCTCAAGAAGAGGTTGACCACCGCCCCAGTTCTGGCAACACCTGATATACACAAGGAGTTCGTGATATATTGTGATGCCTCTCGAACCGGATTGGGAAGCGTTCTGATGCAAGAAGGCCGAGTCATAGCTTACCTCTCCAGGCAGCTACGACATCATGAAGAGAACTACACTACTCACGATCTTGAGTTAGCAGCAGTGGTTCATGCCTTGAAGACATGGCGACATTACCTCCATGGGAAACGGTGTGAGATATACACAGACCACAAAAGTCTGAAGTACATTTCCACCCAGAAGGAGTTGAACATGAGGCATCGGAGATGGTTGGAACTAATCAAATATTATGACCTCAGTGTTCAATATCACCCCGGGAAGGCTAACGTGGTAGCCGATGCCTTGAGCAGAAAGGCTTGCTCCCTGAATGCCATAATTCAAAAGAGGCAGCCAGCCCTGTTTAAGGAGCTAGAACAATTCAGTTTGGAATTGGTCACCCCTGGATTTCTAGATCATCTGGAAGTAAAACCAACCCCGATGGACGAAGTCAAGAAGGCACAAGGTGGGCACGCAAGCATTGAAGGCATCAAGAAGAAGATGAAGCTAGGCAAGGCCCCAGGATTCTCCGAGGACGAGCACGGGATTGTTTGGTACAAAGGCCGCATCTGCGTACCAAACAAGATGGAGCTGAAGAACCTGATCCTGCAAGAAGCCCACGACACTCCGTATTCCATCAACCCTGGAGGAACCAAGATGTACCAAGACTTGAAGGAAAGATTCTGGTGGCACGGGATGAAAAGACAGATTGCAACCTATGTTGCAAAGTGTGATGTGTGCCAAAGGGTCAAGGCCGAATATCAGCGACCCGCTGGATTGCTCCAACCACTCAAGGTTCCTGAGTGGAAGTGGGATAAAGTCGGAATGGACTTCATCACTGGTTTACCAAGGTCGAATAGAGGACATGACTCCATCTGGGTCATAGTCGACCATTTGACCAAGGTAGCCCATTTCATTCCTGTCAAGACTACTTATGATGGCAACCGGCTAGAAGCTCTCTACATCGATAGAATCGTAAGCCTTCATGGTGTTCCCAAGGAGATTGTGTCAGATCGAGGAACCCAGTTCACCTCAAGGTTCTGGAACAAGTTCCAAGAAGCCTTGGGAACCAAGTTGTCTTTCAGCACGGCTTTTCATCCGCAGACCGGAGGTCAGACAGAACGAGTAAATCATATTCTCGAAGACATGCTCCGAGCCTGTGTTTTGGCATATGGAGCCAAGTGGGAAGATTGCCTCCCTTTTGCCGAGTTCTCCTATAACAACAGTTATCAGTCGAGCCTTCAGATGGCACCATTTGAGGTGTTGTACGGACGCAAATGTCGCACACCCCTCAACTGGTCAGAGACTGGAGAAGGGCTAGTCTTTGGACCAGATATTCTCTGCGAAGCAGAAGAGCAAGTCCAACTAGTCAGAGAACGTTTGAAGGCAGCCAAGTCAAGGCAGAAGGGCTATGCTGACACTCACCGGCGGGATATGATTTTCCGTGTCGGAGACCATGTGTACCTGCGGGTAACTCCTCTAAAGGGAACCAAGCGTTTCCACGTTAAGGGGAAGCCCGCACCAAGGTTCATTGTACCCTTTGAGATCACTGCACGACGAAGAGAAGTGGCTTACCAGTTGGAACTACCACCTGAGTTATCCGATGTGCACAACGTATTCCACGTGTCACAACTAAGGAAGTGTCTCCAAGTTCGAAACAAGCCTGATCTCTACAAGGATGTTGATCGCCAAGCTATTGATCTTCAGCCTGATTTGACCTACCGTGAGAAGTCCATTCGCATTCTGGATGAAGCGGAACGACGGACACGAAGCCGCACCATTAAGTACTTCAAGGTCCAGTGGAGCAACCACACGGAAGCATAAGCAACCTGGGAGCGTGAAGACTATCTTTGATCCGAGTATCCCGATCTCTTTTAAGACCTAGTTTAGGAATCTCGGGGACGAGATTCTTGTAAGTGGGGTAGGTCTGTCACACCCTACATTTTGTAACATGTCATTTGTATCATTAGAGCATGAAAATTTGGACCAGCAATTTTTTTTGGCATCATTTGGATTTTATTTGGAATTAAGTTTTTCTCCCTGTGTGTTTTCAAGTGCTCTTTAAAGTCAACTGCACCCTCTTGTATATTTCATCTCCTTACCCAAAACTTCTGCCTAATGATCATACGAAGTGTTTATAGCAATATAATATTTTCTTATAAAATTAATTTGGCCAAAATGTATTTTCAAAAATTAGTTCTCCAACAACCCCCTGAATTGAGGTTTGCACTTCAAGTGCTTGATTTAGGGTGAGAAAATTATTTCAAAAAGTATATTTGAAACCTAGTAGTTATAGGACTCCCATAAATCACAAAAGTATATTTTTAAAAGTTATTTTCCTATTTTATTTAAAAGCTTTTTCTTAAGGCCAGAAATGGTCTTTAATAGGGAAAAATTATTTAATTATTTCAAAAATATTTGCCAAAATTCAGGGAGACTCATAGGACATATATTGTCCATATATAAGAGTTTCAACACTTGGTCATGTTAAAATATTGGTCAAATTCCTGAGAAACCCTTTCTGGATATTTCAAGCTTTTGAAATATTTACAAAGGAAATATTCTCTAAAAATTCCAGGGAAATTCTATCATGTCATATATGACATATTTGATGATCTTGCCAAGCCCCATGCCTTGGGAAGCAAGAAAACATCATCAAAACCCCTCAAAACCATTTTGTCCATATCTGAAGTTTGACCAACTTTACATTGCCAAACTTGTCCAAATGCTCTCAAACTTGGTACACATGCTAGAATGGTCTAATAAGGCATCTAGACCAAATGGCACAAGCTTTGGAAAAGGGTAACTTGATCAGAGTACCCCAAAACCATTTATGTTCAAATTCAAATTTGAACAACTTTACATGACTTGGGGCTTCAAACTTTGTGGGCATGATCACAACCCCAAATGATGACACTATACCAAGTGGTGCATCAAGGGGGGATGATTAGCTTGACTCAAACATGGTGAAACCATTTCTGTTGATTTCTAGGGTTCACCAAAGTTACATTGGCAGGTTTCTTCAAATAAGCACAAACTTGGTGAAACACCCTATTTCCATATGCCATTTAATCCTGTTAAGTGTCATGATTAGTGGAGATCATTTGACTACTCTAAAACACATCAAACACCTTCTGGTGATTTACCAAAGTTACCATTTTCACCTCTTCTCCTGTTCTCCTTGAGCCCAACTTTCTACCACAGCTTCCCCAGGTACCCTTGCACCTCCAGTAACTTCCCCATGGCCAGAGCTCAATAATAGAGGGGTGAAAACCCCATTTTACTCTGCTATACAACCTAGTTTTCACCTTCCCTCAACCTCCCTCCTCTTCCATTGGGAAACCAGGGCATCCAAGACCGCAGCGCACTTGTTTACTCCACCCCTGACCCCCCCAGACAAGGTGGCCGCGTCCAGCAAGCCAAAGGCATGCCCTGGCATGCAATAGGCGTGCTCCAGAGCGCGATACAGTGCACACCCGCACTGTAGCCTCCTCCAATCAACTGCCCCCGACCACCTCGTGCTTCCCCCTCGCGCCACTCGATGCTCCTCGACGTCCGCAACACCCCCCGGCGCTGTCTCCCTCCTCCTTCTCCCTCCTGTGGCTGCCCTCGCACGCGCGCCGGCCGCCCGCGAGCTCCAATCCTCTGCCTCACACGCGCGCTGCTCTGGAAGCTTCCCCCGCTCTCTCTCTTCCTTTCCCCGGCCCTGGACTGCATCTAGCAACTCCGCAGACACCACCCCGGCTCCTCCCGAGCCCTGTGGCAACGGGCAGAAGCTCGCCGGCGCACAGGTCCACGGCACCTCGCCGTTCGCCTATAAAAGGACCCCCCGAGCTTCTCCTCTCCTCACCAATCGCTCTATGACCCACCTAATCTCCCCCCCTACGCCAAACACTCCACTCCAGACAGGTCCGAGCTCGAGATCGAGCTAGAGCTCCGCTGCAGCGGCTCGCCGTCGTCCGCTCGGGACAGGCCGTCCCAGCCGCTCCTCTCGCTCGATCTAGCACCATGACATCCCACTGATCCTTTTCCCCCTCTTTTCCCTCTCTGCAGCTGCCGGAAACGACCAGAGCAACCTTCACCCAAGCTCCTCCGCCACGTGACCTCGCCGCCGGCGAACCAGGCCACTCCAGCGACTCACTCCACCTCCACCAGATCGGCGACACCTCGCTGATTCTGTCCCTGCCCTTAGCTCGCCCTGCCGTGCCCCGAGTCGTCGCCGGTGAGCTCGCCGGCCCTCTGCCGGAGGATTAGGGATGACAGGCGGGCCCCGCCTGTCAGCCTCCCCTCGCCCTCGCCCCTCTCTCCTCTCACTGAGGCCGGGCCCCGCCCGTCAGGTTTGAAAACCTGGCGCACGCGCTGGCGCCCGTGCGGTGGGCTGATTCGCCCTGGGCCTGCTGCACTGTGGCCGTTCTGGCCCAATTGCACAGGGCCCTTTTTCTTTTTATTTTCTGTGGGATTTTCAAATAATTCCATAGGATTAAATATTTATTCAAATGAAATAATTCCAGTTCCTAAAAACTAGTAAAAATCCAACCTATTTAATGATGTCACTTTCACCCATATCCATGGACCTTTTCTGTTCTGTTCAATTTGAATTCATATTTGAACATTAAAAACCCCGTTCAAAAATTCAGGTACCCCATTCTGTCACTCCAAATCTCAAACTAAGAATTTTTGCCATCTTATTTTTCCCTCTAGTATTTGATAAAAATAAGTTGACATTTTTCTTAGCACTTTGGTTTTTCTATTTTTAATGTAGTCTTATTTTCCCGTTGTTTATTGCGACGATTAGATACCATGTTTGACGAGGTTGCTGAAGAAGAAGGAGGGGAAGGATTTGAAGACCTTGAAGACCAAGCCAATCTAGGCAAGCATCCCTTTGACCATGATACCCTTGTGTTCCTCGGAACCCTTTTTACTTCCGAATGCATGATGATAAGAGTGACTGTGGTGAACTTGTTGAAAGCCACCACATGATGCATGCCTTACTCATGATCTTGCTATATGTTTAGATGCAATGCAAATGATTAGTAGTGATGCTTAGTGATGCATGTGTGCCATGAATCCTTCGTGGTTGCATTCTTTTCGAAAACCCCATCGGGTGCCCCTAATGCCCGAGGGTGATGTTGTGTTAGGTCATCACTTGAGGAAGAAGTGGTGTGGCAAGAAAGATCTTGTGTGTGGGTGAAATGATGGATTAGATTTATGTGTGACTACCGTCCCAACCAAACATGTGCAACCACTCTACCCCTTATGGGACGGGGCATTATTGATTACTTAGGCTGATACTAGCATGGTGCCCACATCACTAGTGACGGGGAAGACTTGAGGTCACTCCTGGGACGGGGTCGTGCTTGGATAGACGACCATGGCTGTTTTTACAGTGCACCGGACACACCGTTGGTCCCTTCGTGTATGTGTGACATTCAAAATAGGGCAAGTCCCATGATCTATTATTTGTACTCGAAGGCCATGCACCAACGAGTGGACCCTATGCTAGTGTCATCTAGGGAAAGATAATGACCGGGTGCTTCCCCCGAGTACCTGAGGTACTTCGGGATCATGGGTGACATGAAAGCTTCCCGGATCTTGTGGGTAAAGTGCGCAACCTCTGCAGAGTGTAAAACTATTCGAATAGCCGTGTCCATGGTCATGGACAGTTGGGTGGTGCTACTTAAACTATGTCCAGAATTTTACAATCTCGGTGATAGTATGTGTGTGTGTTGAGTCAAGGTGGTGACTTGACTCGTTGATGAAGAATTAAACTCTATTCATGTGGATATCTATAACCTGTCTTCGAGGTTACCCAAACTTATTGACGCATGTTACATGTTGGTAGAATAATTGATCTCGCTTGTAGCTAGGTTACTCATTGTTGTACAATTGCATTGTTACCTTGAAACAAATCATGGGTTGCTTGCGAGTACATTCAAAGTACTCATTGGCTTGCCACTGGTTATTTAATTGGCCAGGCATGGATGAGAAGGAATTTGAAGGAGAATTCTATGGAGACGAACATGCAAACTAGGACGATTTCCCAGTCAGAATGCCTGTAGGGTTAAGGCAGATGGCATGGGTTCTACTTATCTACGAAGACTTCCTCTATTCGAGTTTATTTGCTATTCAGCCCTTGAGGCTTTATCTATATAAGACTTGGCCATAATGGTCATAATTTGTGTAAGACGGTATGTATGGATGTAAGACTCTTGTTGTTCAGCTTTTGTGTGTTCAGTGAGCATTGATCTCTGGGATCACTGTACACGTGCATTCGGTGATCTCGACTCTTAAGTCGGGGTCCCCACATAATGTCAAGGAACACTTCTACGACAGCACAGGTATGACTATCTTGATTCTGTCATAAAATCGTCATGTATGTATATGCATGACAGAAAACGTGACCTGCTGTGACAAATACGTATCATCACGGAAGTGTATTTTTTTGTAGTGTACTCCACACTACAAGTACTATGAGGCCATCCAACCGTGTCCCGATAGAAGACCGCGGACACCGATTATTTGTTCATATTTAAATTTGTTTTCACACAGCAAAATATCCACGAAAAAACAAAACATGGCAAAATTTCACGACGACTAAATAGATGATTAAATAGGAGATTAAATAGACGGCGGACTGGAAGAGCTCGGCCGGCGTTGTGTTTAATGCCGGCCCGATCATGAACGGACGTGTGGCCGGAGTAGGTTTCTCGACTTCCACACGGGTTACATGGAGGGGTTTGAATGCGACAAGGAGGCATGTTCATCTGGGCATGCAACAATCAGCGCCCTCGACTCTGACATACGACACCGCACTGCTCTTCCACTGACGTGTGGGCCCGTTGGGTACCAGGCCTGCATGTCAGTGACCCATCGCAGGCAACGCACGGAAGAGGAGCCAGTTCCGCATGATAAGGTTGATTCATAAAGACCGCTGCAAACATCAATGTTCTGCTTATCACATATAAGATTGATTAATACTCGTAACAATCCATGTACTTAACAAAGGGTACATGCACGTATAGGTTGAGCATGTGTCTTGCGTCGTGTGTTGTCTGCATGCAGGCGTACGAGTGTTGCGTGCGTGCATGTATACATTTCAGTCTTGCATGCATGTGTGCGTGTGTTCGTGCATGCGTGTGTACGTGTCACTGTTGCACGCCTGCATGTGTGCATGTGTTCGTGCGTGCGTGTGTACGTGTCACTGTTGCACGCCTGCAGGTGTGCGTGTGTTCATGCGAGTGTTGCGTGCATGCATGTGTACGTGTGAGTATGGCATGCATGCATGCGGGCGTCGTGGGTGTGTTTGTGCGCATGTGTGATGTGTGATATGTTTGTATTCACCACAGTGGCTCGTGCGTGCGTGCAATTAAAACGGCGGGCTCAACACATCATCACAAGGCGGCCTTGTCTGCTGTGGTTAGGGCTACCAACCAGAGGTCTCAAGAGTCAGGACTTCGAATCCCCACCGACCACTAATTTATTACCATTTCTGTCTTTCATATACGAGCTGTGATCACCGAATGCACGTGTACAGTGATCCCAGAGATCAATGCTCACTGAACACACAAAAGCTGAATAACAAGAGTCTTACATCCATACATACCGTATTACACAAATAGGACCATTATGGTCAAGTCTTGAGTATATCATTGCAGCGGAAATCTTCAATAACAACTTGGACCCATGCCATCTGCCTTAACCCTACAGGCATTATGACTGGGAAGCGTCTTAGCTCGCATGTTCGTCACCAAGAAATCTTCATCATATCTTGTTCTCTCCTGCCTGGCCAATAAAATAACCAGTGGCAAGCCAATGAGTACTTTGAATGTACTCGCAAGCAACCCAAGTGTGATGACAGAATAATAATGCAAGGCTCTTCTGCTAAATTGGCAGTTTTGTGGAAAGCTATATTTTCATATGCAAGTATGATCAACATATAACAAGGGCATGCATGCGTCTGCAACAAGTATCAGGATGTTACAGACATCAATATCAGAAAAGAGCTATGAACAACTCTTGCTCACGCTCATCGTCACTTTCTCACAATCACATCAACAAATTTACCAAACCGTGTTGTTTTCCAGAAACTTATGGACATAGTCTAAGTAGCACCACCCAACTGTCCTTGACCATGGACACGGCTATTCGAATAGTTTTACACTCTGCAGAGGTTGCACACTTTACCCACAGGATCCGAGAAGCTTTTGTGTGACCCACGATCCCGCAGTACCTCAAGTACTTGGGGGAAGGACCCGGTCATTACCTTTCCCTAGACGACACTAACATAGGGTCCACTCGTTGGTGCACGGCCCTCGAGTACAATCAATAGGTCATGGGACTTGCCCTTTTTCAATGTCACGCGTACACGAAGGGATCAACGGTGTGTCCGGTGCCCTGTAAAAACAGTCATGCTCGCCTATCCAAGCACGACCTCGTCCCGGGAGAGACCTCAAGTCTTCCACGTCACTAGTAATGTGGGCACCATGCTAGTATCGGCCTAAGTAATCAATAATGCCCCGTCCCATAAGGGGTAGACTGGTTGCACATGTTTGGTTGAGACGGTAGTCACACCTAAATCTAATCCATCCCTGTATATAACACTTTCGTCAAGCCTCGGTACACTACTTCTTCACCAAGTAGTGCCCTAGTTCCTCATTGTCTCCCAGGGGCATTAGTGGCACCTACTGGGTTATTTGCAAGTATGTCAAACCACACTTGTTTCTTTCCATGCATAATCCCCGACCCATTTTTGCACTCTAGCATATACCTATCTACTCCCACCGGCATAACCCTCATAAGAAGGTAGGGTCATGCACAATGCAAGTATCAACGAGGTAGTGTAGTGGCAAACCATCAAAGTGGTTCCACCTCATCATGATTCCGTAGCAACAACCTTATGGTATTATATGACATGCATAAAAAGGTTTCTCAAACATGGTCAAAGGGCTTCTTGCCTTGTCCTTTCGAGTCTTCAAACCTTCTGGTCCATCTCTGAGTACTCTGTTTATTTCGTCAACTAACAATGGGAACAATCATAATAAGCAACACAACAAGGCAAAAATAAAAGTGCTCTAAAAATAGAAGTTGGACTTTTCTAGGATACCTCTGGTCATATGAGAAATGACCAAGGTGTTTTCATAGTTATTGGATCAATGGATAGTTTGGAACATTTCAATCTGATGGAATCAAGGGGTTTATGGATTTGAAAGAAGTGTAAGAAATATACTTTTGAAAAATGAGCAAAGGCACCCATTTAACAAGTCATGATTTTAGAAGCATCTAGGAGTTGGTTTCACTGGATTTGGAGTTCAAATGAATTTCCTAGGATTTTGCAAGGTTGATAAATATGAAGAAATGGCTCATTATTTGGTGGGGTGCAGAAAGTATTAATAAAAATGTTCCAAAACTAAGTTTGGATATGACAAGCACCTAGGAATTTGAACCACTGCATTTCGATCAAATTTGAGCTCTGTGTGATTTTCTAAAGTTTATCACAGAAATAGAAAAATGACATTTTGATAATATTTGTGAAGAAAAGGTTTCTGGAAAAATGTGCATGCTGCACCAACAGGTAGATCATGATTTTAGAGACTACCAGAAATTTGAATCATCAAATTTGGAGTTCATTTGAATTACTTAAGGATTTTGGAAGTTTACAGAAAAAGAAAAGGAAAGGGAAAATACCTAGATGGGCTGGATTACACCCTGCGCTGGCGTGCACTGAGCGAGGAGTAGCGCCGGAATGCTACTGGGCCGGCCCAGTGGCTCAACCACGCGGGCAGAGGGCGACGCCGAAGGCGTATTCAGCTATTACGCCTTCCTGCACGGAAGGCGGGTGCCAGATGGACCCGTGTCCATTTTAACGGGGCCGGCCCACCGGTAAGTGGTTCAGGCATGCACCGAGTCGTTGACGTGCGGGGCCCACTGCTTACGCAGCTCCTTCTTCCTCTATTCGAAACAGCGGAGGCGAGGCAGAGCGCACGCCGGCGCCGATCCCCGGTGACCCCGGCCGTCCCCGGTGGTGCCCGGCGCACCGAAGGGTTCAGGGAAGCGAGTCGCGTCCATCCCGGGTCTTTAGGCGGGCCGGGAGGAACGGAAGCGACGGCGGCCTTGGCGTCGGCGGGCGGCTTTGGAAGAAGACCTGTGCGACGCCAGGGGTGCTAGGGAAAGGGAAGGAAGGAGTGAGGGGGGCTCCGCGGTCCTGCGGTCCTCCTCCTGGTGGCCAACGGAGAAGAGGGGAGGCTCTGGTTCCCCAGAGCCGGGCAGAGGCCGACGGCGGCCATGGTGGCCTTGGAGAGGGGAGGAGAGCACCAGGGGGAGAGGGGCTCGTCCAGGGGGGTCGCGTGAGAGAGGGGAACTGGAAAGAGGCCACAGGAGAGCTCTGGAGGGCCTCTAAATAGAGGGGCTGCGGTGCACCGTGAGCATTGTCCATGGACGCGCTCAGGCGAGCTCACGGGGGGGTAAGGAGGGCAAGGGAGGAGGGGCCCGGCAGCGAGGCATGTCGTGGACGTCGAGGCGACCTCGATGGACACGCTCGCTCTGCCCAATGCCGCCTGGGTGCCTCGGGAGGGCCGAGCTACAGTGCCTTGGTCACTGTAGCGCGCTCCAGAGCGCGACTTTGGCCGGCATGGGCGTGTCATTGCACCCTGGCCGTGTCCCCAAGTGTCCAACAGCTCTACGGGGTAGTAAACAATGCATAAATGGCCTGGGATGCCCTGGGGAGCCAGTAGGAGAAGAGAGAGGCCGAAGAAGAGGGAGAGAGGGGCTGTCCAGGGAGGTAAAATGAAGGTTTTCACCCCTCAATCATTGAGCTCTAGTCAGGGGAGAGTTACTGGAGGTAGAAGGTGACTAGGTGATGCTGTGGTAAAAAGTTGAGCTCAAGTAGAATAGTAAAAGGGGGCAAAACAGTGGTTTTGGTAAAATGGCAGAAGGTGTTTGATGTACTTTTAGGCAAGCAAATGACTTCCAATTGACATGAGACTTAATAGGATCAAATGGCACATACATTTAGGCCCTTTCACCAAATTTGAGCTCATTTGGGCAAAGTTGCCAATGTAACTTTGGTGAACCCTAGAAATCAACAGAAATGGATTTTCCAAGATTAAGTTAAGCAAATCATCTCTCCTTGATGCACCACTTGGTTTAGTGTCATCATTTGGGTTTGTGAGCATGTCCACAAAATTTGAGGCCCCAAGTAAAAAGTTGGCAATGAAGAGTTGTTCAAATTTGAATCTGGTCAGAAAGGGTTTTGGGGCACTTAGATCAAGTTATCCTTCTCCAAAACATGTGCCATTTGGCATAGATGCATATTTACATAATTTGAGCATGTGCACCAAGTTTGAGAGCATTTGGACAAGTTTGGCAATGTAAAGTTGCTCAAACTTCAAAATGGACAGAAATGGTTTTGAGGGGATTAGATGATGTTTCCTTGATCTTCAAGGCATGAGGCTTTGTAAGATCATCAAATATGTCATATTTGACATGATAGAATTTCCCTGGAATTTTTGGAGAATATTTCCTTTGTAAATATTTCAAAAGCTTGAAATATCCAGAAAGAGTTAATGAAGGATTTGTCCAAAATTTTGAACATGACCAAGTGTTGAAACTCTTATATATGGACAATATATGTCCTATGAGTTTCCCTGAATTTTGGAAAATATTTTTGAAATAGTTAAATAATTTTTCCCTATTAAAGACCATTTCTGGCCTTAAGAAAAAGCCTTTAAATAAAATAGGAAAATAACTTTTAAAATTATAATTTTGTGGTTTATGGGAGTCCTATACCTTATAGGATTCAAATATACTTTTTGAAAGATTTTTCACACCCTAAATAAGGTACTTGTAGTGCAAACCTCAATTCAGGGGTTTTTGGAAAACTAATTTTAGAAAGTACTATTTGGCCAAAATATTTTTATAAGAAAATACTATACTGGTCTATACACATGGCATGATCATTGGGAAAAGGTTTTGGATCAAGGAGATGAAGTATAAGAGTTGGAGGATTTATTTGATTTTTAGAGCACTAGCAAACAGCAGACAAAAATCAAATCAAGTAATGTCCAAAATACTCAAAAGTTTTTGTCAATCCACATTTTTAGCATGATTATTAGCTAAGTGATGTGGCATGAAAATCAGGGTGTGACATAAATGCACCACCAGAAGTTCAGAAGCTCAGTTCATTTGACATGACTGTTACGTTTTCATGTTGTATTGTCTGATGGAGCACCATAACCTTCGCCTTCAGTTCTCCTAGGCTCCTAAACAACATACCAAATGTCTGATAGTCTGGTTTCAAAACCATGCATATCTTGACAACATCGAACAATGTCTCTCTTTGTTTGACAAAGGGTCTCTGTTAGGGAATGGACCTATGTTTGGAGCGCAGATACAACATTGTTTTGATCTTTCATATCTTGATCATGAGGCAGTTTGGACGAGATTGCCTTAACAACCAAGCCAATATTACGAAGGAACATGCTTTTGGCACTGTTAGTGGACAGGTATTGACCCACTGCAGCAAGAGCTGACATTGCGGTTATAGTTGCCTCGCCACCTTCAGAAGGTGGCGGTTCCACCATTTTTTCCATAGCTCGCTGAAAAGTTGAGGTTTTACATTAGTAATACCATAATATAAGATATTAAGGAGGCAGCAAAACCAAACAAAATAGCTTTGGTCTATATACATAACTTATTCTGGTGAACCCATGTAAAATAATAGTTGTATTTTATTGCAAAGTACATAATAAAACCAGGTTCCAAACATATGACCATGTACCATAGCTAATGTATTGTCTATTTCTTCACATTGTATTGAGGGCTAAGGATAAAGAGACGAAGTTTATAATACGGTAAGCATAGTATGACATCATTCATAAAACAACTGAGAACGGACAAACATGCAATTGTAACGTTGTGTGGGAAAGTTCAGCACGAAACTAGATTATAGGTCAAGATCAAAGGAACATCACTCCCCTGTTTTAAACCTTGTAAGGTGCAATGATACACTAAGACAATTGTGTATAAAATTGAAAAGAGTAATAGGCATTGGCTGCAAACCATGTAGTTCAAGGCACAAGTCAGAGTTAGTAGTAGTTAAAAGGCATGAGGATTAAGGAATTACAACAGCGGCTTTGACTGGTGTAGTCATGCCCTTCTTCTTGCTGGTGTGACAGTCCTTGAAGATTTCCACAACATTTGGTTCAGGTACTTTTTGGTCCTTGCAGGCTTTCCTCTGCATATGGAACAAGTCAATATAGATCTGATAATATGGTAGAGCAAAAAGAGTGAACAACAGCTAATTACAAGAGCCTCGTAGTGTGCAATATAGCTACGAGATCTTGTTGTCTGTTGGAATTTCACTTTTGTACGGTTGGCCTGGTTCCTTGAACAGTTCACCTACAAGAAGATAGATTTGTGTGGCACATGCATAAATAGGACTTCAAAATGTGATCTAATCACATATATATATAATGTACCAGATACTTCGGATCGGACTAGTGTTTAACAAGGTGTAACGCCCGGATAATTAAGCTACATTAATCCTCTGCTAATGACGCCATGTCATCACATTTACTGTTACTAGGTCCCACGTTGTTTCAAACCAATTCAAAATCCAAATTTGTCAGTGTACAAAAAGAGGGGTGCACTTTTTGTACCCCTATAACAGTGCACGGGCAGTCTGAGCCACGGCGCCATCCCACCAAGCAAGGCAAGGGAGGCAAGCCGGGGCAAGACTGAAGCTTGATGAAGACTGGAGCGACACCAAGAACAAGACCACGAAGAGCAAGGGGACGAACCAGTTCCCCCCGGCAAGATCCTTGCCGGGGCCGGCTCTGGCAGCCCCGGCAAGACCCTTGCCGCGGCATCTCGCCCCCCCCCCCACCCCTCCCGCCTACGGAGCAAATCACCCTTGAGTCCACCACCCCCATGGGGGGAGGATTCGCGAGATATCCCCGTGATGGCATGCAGATCTTTGTGAAGACCTTCAAGATCAAATGCAAGGTAAGAAGACGACCCTTGGCGGGATCCCAGCCAAGGAGGTCCACAAGACCCCCGGCAAGCACCTTGCCGGGGATGACAGCAGGCGCCACGGCAAGTCCCTTGCCGGGGCCCGTCAAGGCTCTTGCCGAGGACACCCACGGGGCCACCATCAGGCCGGCACCAACTGGGTCTCCACCGACCCACGCGGCTGCCGACCCAACCAGCTGGACAGGCTCCTGCGTGGCAACCCACAGATCTTCGTGGAGCCCCGCCGTTGCGCCAACTCAGCTGCCTGTCTACCTAAATGGCACCTCAGGCACCGCCTGCCAGGGCGCGTGTCGACACGAGGAGGAGCGGCGACGGACAAGACGGGCGTCTCCCCTCGTCCCCGATAAAGCAAGGACACCTAAGCAGGGCGCATTAAATGCACCTTGTCCTGTAA
Organism: Secale cereale; assembly: GCA_902687465.1. Classification (NCBI taxonomy): domain Eukaryota; kingdom Viridiplantae; phylum Streptophyta; class Magnoliopsida; order Poales; family Poaceae; genus Secale; species Secale cereale. The sequence goes on from LR738712.1 coordinate 412,139,468, forward strand.
TGCGAGGGATAACCTTGCCTCACTGTACCCTTTCCACCTCCCGTGTGCCAGTGTGGCAGCCCCTTTTCCCTATAAAAGGAGGCCCGAGGCGACCAGGAGAAGGATTCGGCTTTTCGGAACCCCTCACGACCCTTTTGGGGCTCCTCGTTAGCTGAAGAACACCAACATATAATCCACCAAAGCAGGAGTAGGGTTTTACGCATCTTTGCGGCCCGAACCTGGGTAAAGGAACCGTGTCCTGATCATTAGATCCGCTCTTCTCTCAACCCCGCGCCCCGCAACCGTAGTAGGGATTCTTGTGATCCCATAGGTGTCGATCCAAATACACCAACAAAATTTAAAATAAAGTAAAACAAGTAAAGGTTTTCAAATTTCAATAGTAAACGTTCCTCGCGTGCCAATTATTCAGTTGGTAATATTGGTGGTGACCAAACACTTTTGTAAAGTGTTTAAATACCTTTTTGTGATTAAAACACTAGCTAAAACAATTAGTTAAATGCCTTTTCTCATTTATAAAATTGCAAACTAATTTATTTGGGACTAGAACTTTTGTGGCAGTAGAGCTGATGGTAATACTAAATTCGGTACTAAGTATATATTTTACAAAACTAAACTAACGTGAAGATAGAAATAAAACAAAAAAGAATTAATAAAACAAAAGAAAAAGAAAAAGAAAACTAAACAGATATAAAGTAAACAACCCCTCCCCCTAGGCCACTTGGCCCACTTCACCACCAGGCCGGCCCACTTTCCCCGCAACCGCCTCCCTCCCTGTTCACGGGGGGATCGTGGGCATGCCCGATGCCCGCCACGGCATCGGTCGACGCCGTGGCGGCCATCCGCCGGCGCCCCACCGCCCACATGCGCCGCCCGCCGGCGCTCCCTCCCTTGATCCCGGCCGCCCCGGTTGGCGCCCGGGGCCAGCGTCGTGGCCGCGGTTGTCATCTGGGTCTGCCCCAACGGGCGCCCGTGTCCCATAACCCGCGCCCGTCGCCCGCTAGCCACTAGGGCCTTTGACAGCTAGGGCCTAACCCCCCTTTAAAAAATAGAAATTTAAAAAATAGATATAAAAAATAATATTAATTAATTAATTAATTGTTTAATTAAATTAACTAATTAGGTTTAACTAAACTAATTAACTAGATTAGTTAATTAATCTGTAGTTAGTCAATGAGTCTATGACAGGGGGCCCCACACCTTGTTGACCAGTCAACATTGACTGGTCAACTAGGACCCCCTGGACCCACTATCATTTTCGGGTGCACTGCTGGGTGCACTGCACCGGGTGCACCTAGCAAATTCCTGTTTATTTTTCGAATTAAAATAAATTGCATAATATTATTAAATCTTTGAAAAATCATATAAAATAATCCGTAACACAAATGAAAAAGTTATATATAGGAAAGTTGCTCAGAATTTCGAGGCGAATCTGAATACGCGGTCCGTTAATCCACCACACATCCCTACCATACCGAACATGGAACAATCCCCCTCCGGTTTGCTTATCCGAAAATGCCAAACGTCGGGAATACTTTCCCGGGTGTTTCCCCCCTTCGCCGGTATCGTGTAGTACTGCGTTAGAACACGCCTAGTACCGCTTATTGTCATGTCGTGCATCTGTATTGCATATGTGTGCTATGTATGTATTGTTTCTTCCCCCCTCTTCTGTCCGATAGACCCTCGAGACCGCTGCTGATGCCCCTGTGATTGACTACGTCGACGACGACCGTCCTTCCGTTTCAGCAGAGCTTCTAGGCAAGTCCCCCCTTTGATCATACCGATATCACCCATTCCATTCTCTCTTATGCTTGCATTAGGTTTTTCTACTGTTATTGTTTGTTCCTATTCTGATGCATAGCCTGCTTTTGTACCTGCTATTATTACCTACTTGCTATGCTAAACTGCTTAGTATAGGTTGGATAGTGATCCAACAGTTACCCCCACCTTGTCCTTGTTGCCCATACTTCATCATCGACGACTCGAGCAATGTGATCGAAGACTGGAGCCCGACTGTCCTTGTTGCCCCTGCTTCATCATTGATGATTCGAGCAACGTGATCGAAGACCGGAGCCCGACACTTCACATAACATCACACCCCCTTTGTTGCTCGACTCTGAAGAGGTACTATCGGGTGCCGAGGGTGAAACCTCGTAACGCACTCATGATGATAACTCCGTAGTGTAGCTATTCGGCTGTGGTTATCGAGGGTAATTCCTCTTTATCCATTCCCGATACGACTCTGTCGTGCAACCACTCAAGTGTGAACCTCGGGGGTGATTCCTCATAGTTTGCCTTGACGGACACATCGAGTGGAATTCGTCGGGGGTGATTCCTCGGGTTTTCCTCCTTGATGTTTTGGACACATAGTTACATGGACTTTACTTGAGACCTTTGTGATAGGCGGGCGGGCCCGGAGAGCACCCGCGGAAGTTCTTACGATGGCGGCTCGCTGTTTAGCGGTATCACCCAGGAGGGGTGATAGCTTCGGACTTGTCCCAACAGCCGTCACTTTTGTCAATAATGCACTAACAAATTTGGGTATTTGTTCTGAGTTGGCCTCTGGCCTTTACGCACTAACCGCCATGCGAGAATAGTTATGGGCCTCGACATCGTGGTATCAGCCGAAGCTTTGTCAGACGTCCAGTTCAGCATTGCGGCACGGCTGGGCCGGCGCCATTCAGTATAGAGGTGGTGCCTGGTCCGCCCTGCTCGCAATGACCCGGAGTGCAACGGGCAATGGCCCATGACCCCGGAGTGCTTAGGATATTGACCGGCGGGGACCTCTCTGCTGAGCCTAGGTAGGGCTGCGACGTGCTGATCTTCCGAGGCCGGGCATTGACCCAACAAAGTGTGTCCAGCCGGAGATGATCGAGCGTGAGGGTAACATGGCGCAACCCTATAGGGAATAACTATTCTAATAGCTGTGTCCACGGTAACGGATGTTCAGTCTTATATCCTGATCTATTATTACTAGAAATGGATACTTGAGATATGTGATGGATATGTGGCTGCGAGATTACTTTCTCACAGGGAGTCGAGAAAGGATCTCTAGTTCGTTAATACTACAACATGCTTGTTAATTATAAACTACTATTTTGTATTTCCTTCTACTGCTGCAAGATGGTGATTTCTAGAAGATGCTAGTCTTCGATAGGCTTGGCTTTTCCCCTCCTCTTCTCGCATTCTGCAGTTCAGTGCACATATACAGCTTAGTCCTTTGATACTGATGCATCTTAGTATAGATTTGATGCTTGTTAGTACTTTGGTTGAGTACTCACGGTTGCTTTGCTCCCCCCCCTTTTCCCCCTTCTTTCTTCTTTCTGGCTGTTACAACCAGATGGCGGATCCCAGGAGCCAGATGCCACCCCAGTCGACTACTACTACCCCGACGGAGCCTACTACTACATGGAGACAGCTAACGACCAGGAGTAGTTAGGAGGTCCTAGGCAGGAGGCCTTGCCTCTTCGATCGTTGATGTTTGTGCTAGCCTTCTTAAAGCAAAACTTGTTTAACTTTTGTCTGTACTCAGATATTATTTCTTACGCTAACTCTCTTGCTTTCGAGCTTCTGTATTCGAGCCATCGAGGCCCCTGGCTTGTAATATGAACCTTGTATTATTTTAATTTGTGTCTAGAGTTGTGTTTTGATATCTTCCCGTGAGTCCCTGATCTTGGAAGTACACATTTGCGTGCATGATTAGTGTACAGTCAAATCAGGGGCGTCACAAGTTGGTATCCAAGCCGACTGCCTCTAAGATCCCCCTTTCCAACTCCTTGGCCGAAGTTGAGTCTAGTCTTTGGGAAACTGTTTTACTAACATGGCTGTGTGACTTACGGGCCGACGTCGCCAATTGTGTGGTATTAGGATCTTTTACTCCTCAATCTTTACCCCGGGACTCTGAACTCTCTTCTATTCGGGTTAAACGAATTTACTAACTCAAACATTAGGATCCCGTGACCACATTCACCCCAAAGTTGGATAAGCCATAATTTTCCCTTAGAATAGTATTACGAATAGATCACACTGTATCATGCTGACTACTATGTGGTACTCGTCATACCACGTTCATCCTACAAGGTAGATAGTGATTAATTCTTGTCTTTGAAATTTCTCAATACTGAACTACCCGTGTTATATATTAGCAAGATGGTTAGACCCGCTGGTCGTGGTCGTGGTGGCAATGCCCCGCCACCTCCTGAGTACATGGCTGGTATGATCTAATAGTTTGAGCTGAACCGCCAGTTCATGGAAGGAATGATGGCTCAGTTTCCTCGCCCCGACTTGAACCAGCAGCCAGCAACTGTGACCCTGAAGACTTTGCACATCTCAACCCAAGCATCTACCACAGCTCAACTCAGCCACTTGATGCTGATGACTGGCTCCGTGATATCACTTTCGCGCTAGAGTCTGCTGGTGTAGCCCCAGCCAGCTATGTCACCTTCGCAACGTATTATCTGAAGGGTCCCGCTGCTCAATGGTGGGACAGCCATAGACGCTCACTACCTGCAGGAACGGTCATCACTTGGCTGGATTTCTAAGCTGCCTTTGGTGCCCGCTTCATTCCTCAGCGAATTATGGACAGGAAGAAGCGCGAGTTCCGTAACCTCACCCAAGGCAACAAGACTGTAGATGCTTATCAGCGGGAGTTCCTTGACTTGTCCCGCTATGCTGAAGAAGATATTGCCACTGATGCACGTAGGCAGGAAAAGTTCCGTGATGGACTTCAAGCTGATATCAAGCTCGCACTCCTTGCACATGACTTTGCCGACTTTGCCACCTCGGTGAACAAGGCCATTCATGTCGAAACTGGTCTGCAAGAACACCTGGGATCTCTCAGGCGCAACCGTGACACTTGTTCATCTACAGGACCTTCATCACAGAAGCATAGGATCTGGATCCCCTACAACATGTACCACCCAACCGCAACTGCACCAAGGCATTCCCATGCTGCACCTCGCCTGCCACCTCCACCACCTGGGCAACCGAGACTTCAAGCTGCACCACCCCAAGCTCCTGCCCCCCATCCAAATGATTGGCTATGTTTCAAGTGTGGCCAACCAGGACACCGTGCTAGAGATTGCTACCAGAATCAGAACCAGCTTGCACTTCCTCCAACTGGCCGTGGTAACAATCAGCCCCGCAACAATAATGCCATGCCTTATGGTCGTGGTCAGGCTAACCACATTGATCTGAATGAAGCTCAAGGCCAGCCTGCTACCATGTTGGGTACTCTTCTTGTTCACTCAATACCAGCTTCTGTTTTATTCGATTCCGGAGGATCGCATTCTTTCATATCAGAAGATTTTGCATTCATGCATGGCATTAAGTTCGAAGAGATGGACAATCCGCTAGTGGTACACACCCCTGCGGGACAATATCGAACCACCATGGTTAGTCACAACATCACCATTGAAATTGATGGTTGGAATTCCATGTTTCCCCTGATTGTTTCGAAGTCATCCAATATTGACCTCATTCTGGGAATGGAATGGTTCAAAACACATACTGCTTCTATCATTTGCGCCACTAAAACCGTCTATCTAATTCATCCTTCAAGCGAGATAGTAAGCTACCATGCTCATCTTGTTCTAAATGCCAAGGCACGGATTTATTCTTTAAACGCGTAAACACTTCACCTCTTGTGAGTGTCGAAACCGTTCCAATAATTTGAAAATTCCCAGATGGCTTTCCAAAAGAACTACCCAGTCCATGACTTTGATCTTACTGTAGTTGATTTTGCATCAAAGTTGTGTCGACATTTCCTTCAGGGTAATCGTTGCGAGATCTTACCCGATCATCAAAGTCTAAAGTATTTGTTTACTCAGCCAGACCTGAACCTCCGTCAGCAGAGATGGATGGAGACCGTTGCAGATTTTGACTTGAGTATTTCCTATACCGTCGATGCCCCGAGTCGCAAGTCTTATTGCAACAACCACACGGCTTATACAACTCAACCCCTGCAAGATGATCTCATTTACAAAGAGCATCCGATCCACATTCTCGTTCAAGTTGAACGTCGTACCCGTCAGAGGGCTATCAATTTTCTAAAAGTTAAGTGGTCAAATCTTTCTGAAGATAAAGCCACTTGGGAACTCACGGATCGTCTTCGTGATGAATACCCCGTTTTGTTTCCTTCTACCTCCGAAAATCTCGGGACGAGATTTCTTGTAGTGGAGGAGATTTGTAACGCCCGGATAATTAAGCTACAGTAATCCTCTGCTAATGATGCCACATGATCACTTTTACTGTTACTAGGTCCCACGTTGTTTCAAACCAATTCAAAATCCAAATTTAAAATAAAGTCAAACAAATAAAGGTTTTCAAATGTCAATAATAAAATGTTCCTAGTGTGCCAATTATTAAGTTGGTAATATTGGTGGTGACCAAACACTTTTGTAAAGTGTTTAAATACCTTTTATTGATTAAAACTGTAGCTAAAAAAATAGTTAAATGCCTTTTCTCATTTATAAAATTGCAAACTAATTTATTTGGGACTAGAACTTTTGTGGCAGTAGAGCTGATGGTAATACTAAATTAGGTACTAAGTATATATTTTACAAAACTAAACTAACATGAAGATAGAAATAAAACAAAAAGAATGAATAAAACAAAAGAAAAAGAAAAAGAAAACTAAACAGAAATAAACTAAACAACCCCTCCCCCTGGGCCACTTGGCCCACTTAACCACCAGGCCGGCCCACTTTCCCCGCTACCCCCTTCCTCCCTGTTCACGGGTGGATCGTAGGCATGCCCGATGCCCGCCACGACACCGGTCGAGGCGGTGGCGGCCATCCGCCGGCGCCCCACCGCCCACATGTGCCGCCCGCCGGTGCTCCCTCCCTCGATCCTGGCCGCCCCGATCGGCGCCCGGGGCCAGCGTCGTGGCCGCGGCTGTCGCTTGGGTCCGCCCCAACGGGCGCCCGTGCCCCATAACCCGCGCCCGTCGCCCGCTAGCCTCTAGGGCCTTTGACAGCTGGGGCTCAACCCACCCTTTAAAAAATAGAAATTTAAAAAATAGATATAAAAAATAATATTAATTAATTAATTAATTGTTTCATTAACTTAACTAATTAGGTTCAACTGAACTAATTAACTAGATTGGTTAATTAATCTGTAGTTAGTCAATGAGTCTATGATAGGGGGCCCCACACCCTGTTGACCAGTCAACATTGACTGGTCAACTAGGACCCCCTAGACCCACTTTCATTTTTTGGTGCACTGCTGGGCGCACTGCACCGGGTGCATTGCATCGGGTGCAGCTAGCAAATTCCTGTTTATTTTTTGAATTAAAATAAATTGCATAATATTATTAAATCTTTGAAAATCATATAAAATAATCCGTAACCGGGATGAAAAAGTTTTATATATGAAAGTTGCTCATAATTTTGAGACGAATCTGAATAAGCGGTCCGTTAATCCACCACACATCCCTACGATACCAAACATGGAACAATCTCCCTCCGGTTTGCTTATCCGTAAATACCTAACGCCGGGAATGCTTTCCCGGGTGTTTTCCCCCTTCACCGGTATCATGTAGTACTGCGTTAGAAGACGCCTAGTACCGTTTATTGTCATGTCGTGCATCTGTATTGCATATGTGTGCTATGTATTTATTGTTTCTTCCCCTCTCTTCTCTCCGATAGACCCTGAGACCGCTGCTGATGCCCCGGTGATCGACTACGTCGACGACGACTGTCTTTCCGTTTCAGCAAAGCTTCTAGGCAAACCCCCCTTTGATCATCCCGATATCACCCATTCCATTCTCTCTTATGCTTGCATTAGATTTTGCTACTGTTATTGTTCGATCCTATTCTCATGCATAGCCTTCTTTTGTAACTGCTATTGTTACCTACTTTATGTGCTAAACTGCTTAGTATAGGTTGGATAGTGATCCAACAGTGACCCCCACCTTCTCCTTGTTGCCCCTGCTTCATCATCGACGACTCGAGCAACGTGATCGAAGACCGGAACCTGACTGTCCTTGTTGCCCCTGCTTCATCATTGACGATTCGAGCAACGTGATCGAAGACCGGAGCCCGACACTTCACATCACATCACACACCCTTTGTTGCTCGACTCTGCAGAGGTACTATCGGGTGCCGGGGGTGAAACCTCGTAACACACTCATGATGATAACTCTATAGTGTAGCTATTAGGTCATGGTTATTGAGGGTGACTCCTCTTTCTCCATTCACGAAACGACTCTGTCGTGCAACCCCTCAAGTGTGAACCTCGGGGGTGATTCCTCATAGTTCGCCGTGACGGACACATCGAGGGGAATTCGTTGGGGGTGATTCCTCGGGTTTTCCACCTTGATGTTTTGGACACACAATACATGGACTTTCCTTGAGACCTTTGTGAAAGGCGGGCGGGCCCGGAGAGCACCCGCGGAAGTTCTTACGGTGGCGGTTGGCTGTTTAGCGGTATCACCCAGGAGGGGTGATAGCTCCGGACTTGTGCCGACAACCGTCAGTTTTGTCAATAATGCACTAACATATTTGGGTATTTGTTCTGAGTTGGCCTCTAGCCTTTACGCACTAACCGCCATGCGAGAATAGTTATGGGCCTCGGCGTCGTGGTATCAGCCGAAGCTTTGTCAGACGTCCAGTTCAGCATTGCGGCACGGCTGGGCCGGCGCCATCTAGTATAGAGGTGGTGCCTGGTCCGCCCTGCTCGCAACGACCCGGAGTGCAACGGGCGATGGCCCATGACCCAGGAGTGCTTAGGATGTAGATCGACGGGGACCTCTCTGCTTAGCCTAGGTAGGGATGCGACGTGTTGATCTTCCTAGGCCGGGCATTGACCCAACAAAGTGTGTCCGGCCTGAGATGATCGAGCGTGAGGGTAACGTGGTGCACCCCTGCAGGGAAGTTAACTATTCGAATAGCCGTGTCCACGGTAACGTAAGTTCAGTCATATATCCTAATATATTATAACTAGAAATGGATACTTGAGATATGTGATGGATATGTGGCTGCGAGATTACTTTCTCGCAAGGAGTCGAGGAAGGATCTCTAGGTCGTTAATACTACAACATGCTTGTTCATTATAAACTGCTATTCTGTATTTCCTTGTACTGCTGGAAGATGGTTATTTCTAGAAGATGCTTGAAGATGCTAGTCTTCGATAGGCTAGTATTTTCCCCTCCTCTTCTGGTATTCTGCAGTTCAGTCCACATATACAACTTAGCCCTTTGATACTGATGCATACTTAGTATAGATTTGATGCTTGCGAGTACTTTGGGTGAGTACACACGGTTGCTTTGCTCTCCCTTTTTCCCCCTTCTTTCTTCTTTCTGGTTGTTACAACCAGATGGCGGATACCAGGAGCTAGATGCCACCCTAGTCGACTACTACTACTACCCCGACGGAGCCTACTACTATGTGGAGACAGCAGACGACCAGGAGTAGTTAGGAGGTCCCAGGCAGGAGGCCTTTCGTCTTCAATCATTGATGTTTGTGCTAGCCTTCTTAAGGCAAAACTTGTTTAACTTATGTCTGTACTCAGATATTGTTGCTTCCGCTAACTCTGTTGCTTTCGAGCCTCTGTATTCGAGCCCTCGAGGCCCCTGGCTTGTAATATGAAGCTTGTATTATTTTAATTTGTGTCTAGAGTTGTGTTGTGATATCTTCCCATGAGTCCTTGATCTTGGTCGTACACATTATCGCGCATGATTAGTGTACGGTCAAATTGGGGGCGTCACACAAGGCCTCTCCAGTCTTCATCAGATATATTTTCAACTGGAGATGTTTGGGCAAGTTCACTGTTAGCCTTGCCTTCAAATTGAGAGTTCCTCAAGTTATATCAATACTGTTACGAGCGGACTTGAAAACATGGGTGCAAGCTTGTCTGGTTGCATCATCTTGGCTACCAAACTTGAACCTCATCTGTTGAAAATTATGGGAGTCTCATTATCAGCAAGCTAGAAAGTATTGGACAGAGCAAGACGATATTACTAGTTTCTATACATAACCATACTTACAGATAAATGATCAAGGAAGGTGTTGAACTATGTTTCGTCTTTGTCATTCCTGTACTGAATCCATGTTGGGAGGATACGTACATGATACCTAATAGCAACCGCTGCCTCTGATACTAGCTTGGCTGACTCTGTAGCATCACGTGGCCTTTTTAAACCTACCTCAAAACGGATCTCCATTCTTCCTCCTCTATATTTAGTTAACCTATCGAGCATTATCCCTGATGTTTGTTTCCTCTTGCGCCTAGGTGCAAGAACAACAACAAACATAGGAAGTGTTAGTGTACATCAGACTATGAGACTACATATAAAAAAGCATGAAACTGTAACTTAACTCCAGCAACTACCTTCTTGCTGTTGAAGCTCACAAAGTTCATCTGATCTTGCCAAATCATCTTGTGTCAAGAGTGCTTCGGAAGTAGTGTCAGGTGGCAAGGGAGCTTGGGAACGTGCTGCTAGCTGAGTTGACCGACGAGTAAATCGTGCAGCTGGTGGTACTATGGAAGGTGTTGCAACAACTAGGGTTGTCTCTGCTTGTCTAGTGGCAGCTATTTGTTTTTGTTTGGCTTGTTCTGCAGCTCGTGTAGCACGGGATACCCTGTCGGTACAATTTTCCTCTGGACTTTGACCTTCTATTGCACCATCAATACCAGCAGAATCCGCAGAATTGATCCGCTTCCATTTCCCTGTCGTTATGTCTTGCTTCCTCTTACTCTGTGCCATGTTAAGTCAAGCCGACAAGAAAAACGAATATCAATTTTGTTCTTCAGAACAAATGTACTTTCATGTAAGAACATGGTGTGATAGACAGATATTGTATGTTCTAGAAACAGGAACACGTGTCTTAGTCACAAGTATAATGTGTAAAGTAAGAAGATGAAATTCAATAAAATTAGAAGCAATACAAGCTAGACATCATACATAACATGCAACCACATATAACAGTGTGAAGTTAGAGGGAGCACCTGTGATGGTGCACTAGGGGAGACATGCTCATCACCAACACAGCTGCGTTGAGTGTCTATGCATGTGTTGTCTTGCAAACATCTTGGGGGGATGGAGGAGTAGAATTTGTAGAGGCCCTCCATTTGGAAGGAGCACCTTCATCCGCTGCCTTGCTAACTTCCTTCTGCTTTATTGATTTTGAATTGTCAAGTAAAACCGACAAGAAAAAGCAATAAAATTCACTCTTCAGAACTCATTCGTGCATGATACTGACAATCACTACTTTGATGTAAGGCAAACGCATTATTCCAGGATGGAATAATACGAAAACAGGACGGCATGGCATATTCACAATTTTTTGTGTAAATTAAGCAGAAATCATTTCACCAAATAAGAAGCAATGCAAGCTAGACACCACGTGAAAGATGCAACCAATATGACTCTGCCAAGTTATAAGTGTCCCATCATAAATGGCATTTTAACAAATTAGAAGCAGCGCATGTGACAAATCATATCAAAGATGCAACTAATATCACGCTGCATATACTGACACGTCATATTGATTTATGCGGGATACAAAAAACAATAGTTTTATGTGAGGACATGCTTAATAGACAGATGTACTATGTACTAAATACAGGAAGGCATGTCACATTAATAGGTATAATGTACAAGCTAAGCAGAATAGCACATGCAGTTTAACCAGATTGGAAAATTACAATCTAGACACCATATGCAACATGCAACCACATATCATGCTGCCAAGTTAGAGCAAGCACATGTGATGCTAGTGTAGGGGAAATGCGGTAATCAACTACAGAGCTACGTTCACTATCTTCATCTAGCCTTGTTGTTTCTTGAGAATCATGTCGGGAGGCTGATGCTGCATTCTTTAAATGAGGAGTAACCGACTTGCCTAACTGCCTCATCATAAGTGATTGATGAGGGATACACAAGAACAATAGTTTGATGTAAGAACATGGTTAATACACAGATGTACTAGTATGTACCAAAAACAGAAATGCATGTCATATTTAAAGGTATAATGTGTAAGCTAAGCAGATGCAATTTAACCAAATTGGAAGCAATACAAACTAGACATCCGGCTGGAGTGGTGAGCATGATCATTTAGGACCTGAGAGCCTGGTAGGAGGTGGGCTGCTTCGCCACCATCGCGGCTTTTTAGTTGGCTTCCAAGTGATGCCTCTCCTTGCTGGGCTTGTCACTGGCTCGACCAGTGCCCTGACTAGCTATTTGTCTTCTGGTGCTCACGGGATGGTGGTTCATGCAAAAAATAGCCTTATCTTAATAAAGACCGACTTTGGCCTTTCGAATACAAGCTAGACACCATATGGAACATGCAACCACATATGACACCGCGAAGTTAGAGCAAGCACCTGGGATAGTGGTTCATTGCGAGCGAGGTCATCAACTTTAGAGCTACGCTTACCGTCTCCATCTGCTGACACTGCACATTTTATAAGTGTGAAAAGTGTCTCGTCTATCCGCCTAGCATGCTGGAGCGACTTCTCTCTTTTCTTTTTTGCTTCTCTCATAGCAGCAGAGTCTGAAATACCCTTGCATAAAAACACAATAGTCAGAGTATGGGGTGAAGTGTGTGCAGAACTAGTGCACTGTAAAAGTAGCAGATCGCGGGTGGCTAAAAAATAAATGACAAGAGACATATGATAGCTCTACAATATTGCATGTCAAACAAAATTAGATTCTACTCCATATGATTTTGTAATATATGAGCACAGGAAATGCAGTCACTCCTCAAGCACACCACCACATGTGGTCATATCAAGATAACAGTCGACTGGAAATAAATAGGTCAGTCAATTATTTTAATGAACCATCCTATCTATATGGAACGGGCAGATGGTCTTCGTCTACCTCCCGCCAGTCACTGTTGACGATCTTTCTCGAACTGCCAGCGACCACCGGCCCGGACCCCTGCCTCCACCGCCCAGCCCTCCCCTCGACCTCACACCACCGCCGTGCTTGGCAGCGCCCCCAGGCCATCCCTTTTATCCTAGCCGACCTCCAGATCAGGCGCTAGTAGCTCTAGGCCCCACACGCCCCTAAGATAAACACCGAGGCGCTGCTTCCCCGGCGTAATAGGCGGACTAGCGCCGGTTACACGGGGGAATGCTTCCGTTAATTGGGAATCAACTGACCAGGAATTGAAATTCAGGGGGGCAACGGACCTCTAACTAAGGTGAAATAGTATATGAGGGGAAACCTTGTGCATCGCGAGTTACTAGGAACATCTAGTATCAAGAAGAAGCGGTCAACTAGTGTCTTCTGTGGGATGAATACCGTGCAAGCAGACACCGTTAGATTTGCACAAATATGGGAAGTGGAGTACCATTTTAGGTTGCCGGTGTGGTCGCCTCCACATATCATGCCGATCTTCTTCTTTCTGCCGAGGAAACAGATGTTCTGGAGGAGGGTGCAGGCTTGGACGAACCCATGGCCAAATTGTTGATTGTGTTGATGTGTCCGTATGTCAGCGAAGGGGAAGCAGGTCCGAGGCGGCGCAGGACGGCGTAGCAGGAACAGCTCCGGTACGGTGGAGGGTGGCAAAGTTGGAGTGGCAGCGGTGAGGCGCAGGACGACGTGGTTGAACTGGCTCGGGTACGGATGGCTCGGCCTCGGGTTCAACTACTAGCCGTGGAGGGTGTTGCAGTTGAGTTTGCGGTGGACGACCTCGGCGTATCGACTCCGGCGTGATGGAGCAGGGCGGCGGTTGACGGGTGGAATGGGGTGGCGGACGAAGGAAGCTAGGGTTTCGCGGCTGGTGGAGAGGTAGTTTCCGCGCCCACGGAGTACGAATGGGGAATAGGACGGGTGGGAGGGGGGAGGGGGGAGAAGCATGTTTCAGGTCCGGGACGCGCTTGTTTTTGGCTTTTTGAACAGAAGATGGGACGCGCTTGTTTGAAATTTGGGGAAAGTACAAACTTTGCCCCCCTCTTAAATTTCAGACCTACTGCGGGTCGGGGGTAGGATGGTAATCCCAGGTGTCCCAAATAGTGGGCGAGAGAGATTTCGGCCGCACGCATGTGTGCTTAGGCGGCCATTGTGTATGAATGTTTTTTGGACGCGGTTGCGTGGCGTCTAGATGAAGCTATGAACCTAACCCGGTTTAGACCTTTGGACGTCGGGCCGGTGGTTTCACGGGTCGGAGTTATTATAAAAGTAATTTCCTTGTACTACCAAACGTTGGTCTCACGCGGTTTCGGGCGAGTAGAGGCTCTTTTGGCGCTTCGTTCGAAATTTTGAAACACAAGCATTCACGTTTAGAGTACTCTTGAACTTTGAGGATTGACCTAAATAGACAACGTTAAATTTGACCTTGTATGTTTGAAAACCTCATTCAATTATCCGCTTCTTTTTTAAATTTTGACACTTGAAAATACTATAACTACGAATATTTTGGAATGGAGGAGATAAATTAGAATATATTTTGTACACGACTACATATGCTATTATGTACTAAATCAGAGAAAAGATTGGTGCCCCCATAATTTAGGAATGATTTACGAATGCCATGATATCAAATTCAAATAATTGAATGGACTTCATGTTGAATTCGATTTTTTAAACCACCTTAAGTTGAATTCAAATGTATGCTAGTCCATAGGTAGCTATTTATAATGTTCATTGTGTAACTTTCGTATGTATAATGTGCTTTACACACACAACATGAAGTATACTCATGTTTATATTCGATTGCTAAAGCGATGCATTGTCTGGAGTTCAAAATACTAACTATGTGCATCAATTGTGTCGAATAATAACATAGACATGCCCAAATTCGATAGAATCTAGATGTCTGATGATTCAATGACCGTTCCTTACGCGAATTGCAAATATCATGATCCCATCCTAATATTTGGATACAATTTATATCTTTAATCAATGTGTACAGCAGTCTTGTATGTGCAGTTTCACTCTCCATCGGTGGTCTCTCACACATGCTCACACACTCTCTCCCGAGGTGTCTTTCTCGCACACATGCTCTCGATATAACCCTCCCTCCATCTCGTAACCATTTATGACTGTTTTCACTAACCTTTATTAAAAGCACTCGCCCTCTCACAAGCGTACGCACGCACAATACCCATCGACCCTTTCTATATACATAGACCTGCCTATGTGTCTCCTATACGCACATTATCTTTAGGCATGTCTCTCAGTCGTTGTCTCACACCTCTCTTCCTAATCGACGAGTATGATTCTAGGAGAGCATTATGTAGGATGCCCCTTAAAGCTAGGTTGGATGAATAGTAAATCAGAGATAAAGGGGTTACCTTAGTCCGAGAACCTAGGGTTACAAAACCGAGCCGGGTTTGTCAGTGGACATAGAGTCCTTCACAATTATCCTATCTATGTCTTGTATGACTAGGCACCTATGGGTCTCCCTAAATGTGTCACGAGTCGACCAATGTGGCGCGGGACGGAACCAAACGAGGGGCCTCACCTCGACCCACCAGACCTCACGCGGTGACACACCCTCTGCCCCCACGTCTCATTATCTTCTCACACCCACACATACCAACACAGACACCACACACAAAAAATATGCTCCTGGTGCCTCTATCCACTCCCCCTTGCATATACACACTCAAGGGAATCTCTCATCGTGACGTCATATTCATCTCTCTCTCTAGACCACTCTCATTTCTCGTGCTATCTCTCCCATGCCCCCCTGCCGGCCCCTCTATCCATGCCTCTCTCGAATACGTAATACACACACATACCTCTCTAGGCCCTGCCAAATGCATCGACTACACATTCACACATGTTACATCACGTACCCCATTAATCTAAAAAGCCCTCTCTTCACATCTATTTCGCATACAACATTCCTTTTGAATAAAGTGTGGCCAAAAAATATTTTAGAATTTCTAAATATATACAACATTACAAAGTTCTATGGAGGAGTATGAACGCTTGCATTGCATGGTGCCCACAATGATATTTATTCCGCACTGTGAATTTGTATATTTTTATACTATATATAAAGTTAGTCATAGTAAAGAGAAACAAAGAGCATCTCTCTCTCCATCGCATACCCCCCTCTGCGCTCCTTTCACATACGCACACAAACTAGCTCGAGGTCCTCTAAAAGTAAGCCCCCAGCACATTCACGCATGTTTCATCTTTCTCTCTTCATATATACAATGACGTTCATTGTATTTGAAGCGAAAGCATGATACGTACATTGGACTTCGGAATCCACTCATTACGGTCACCATTTACGTTTTGTGGTTATTATACAGTCACGGGCTGACCGTACAACTATGTATTTGCTCAAGACACGACTAGTTGACCAGTTAAACGCTCCACGTGGCACCTCTAGTGTTGCATCACATTATCTCACTACCATCGGGCCCACCTGTCGACTTGTATCTACTCTACACCTACAATCTTATAAAATACTAGCAAGATGCCCATGCGTTGCACGGAACATCAAGATGCATTTGTATGAGTAGTTTATCTTGTGGGAGAAAAGGATGAACAAGGGAAGGCCTTATTTTCAAGTGTGGAGAGGGGTGTGGGTATGTTTTTGCAAAATTGCCATAGTTTCCTTCCTATCCGTCAGATATAGATCTGCCAACCTATATTACAGGATGGCAGGCACACGATCATCACCGACTATGCTTTTTATAAGAGTAGGGATAAAATACACTCTTATAAAAAAACAAAGTTGTTGATGATGGTGTGCCTGCCATCTTGCAAAGGTCATTCGATGTATATCTGACGGACAGGAAAGAAACTATGACAATTTTGCAAAAAGGCAACCACACACCTCTCCACATTTGCAAATAAGGCCTTCCCTCATTCATCCTTTTCTCTCACTAGATAAACTAGTCATACAAATGCATCTTGAAGTTACGTGCAACGCACGGGCATCTTGCTAGTAAGAATGAAAACAAACGACAACAAAATATTGGACGGTGGTTCGAAGTCATGACCACGGGCACAGCGGACAAGGTGGCCTTGTATTGGTATGCTGAGCCGTCTTTTTTAACAAACAGGAGTTGTTGTGGTGATTATACACACACGCACGCATGCACACGAACTGCATGCACGCAAAACTCACACAAACACATGCACCCATGCACGCACGCAACACTCGCACGTACACACGCAGCCACGCACGCACGCAACACTCACACGCATACACGCACGCATGCATGCACACACCAGTACACCACACGACCAAAACACACTCTCACTCTCAAGTGCTCAACCTACACGTGCATGCGCACACACCAGCCGTGACAGACACATACACAACCAGGCGATTCCAGCGCACGGGGTGGAGTCTTGTCGCGCCTGCGTAAATTTGTGCTTATCTAACCTTTTCCCTATGCGAACTAACAGGTGGGACCCACTAGGAACGTGTTCAATTTAGTAGTCAACATGGTGCCACGCAGACTATTTGGTCGGTCAACAGAGTGCAATCCGATGCCGAACCATGAGCAAGTGACTGTATAATCACCGCAAAACGTATATAGTGACCGTAATCAGCTTATTCTGAAGTTCGGTGGACGTATTACGCTTTTCTCTCTGTAGGCCCTCCAAAACTACATCTCTACACGTTCTCGCATGTTACATTTAACAATTATGCAATATAGCACCACTACTACACTCTAAGAAAAATAAATAATATGTGCTTTTAGTTTTTCTAGATATCATATTGTTTCTTAATTATTCAGTTTGCATACATTAAAATTGCCTTTGAAATGTATGTCCAGTATCATATACCGCGCGGGAAAAATCCCTCCCTTTCCTATTTAATTGGGTTTGTATCGATGGATCATGCGAAATAGCAAAACTATAGTACTATATACAGTACAAGTGACAGTTCACTGGGCCGTCGTGTCGTGTACTCCTCTATCGTAAGAGTGGAGCGCTCACTTTCGTAAATTTTCTAGTCCCTTTCGCCGACATGTGGGGCATCAAGTTACCGGGTCCACGTGCCATACCGGAATACAGTGCAGAGCAGCCGGGGTGAAGCACCCAGTCATGGCGTCGGCGTAGTAAAGAGCAATGAGGCGTCAAATCACAAAGCTGCACCTTTCCCGCAGTTATGTTAGAGGGACGGAAGTAATAATGCTAAAAATGAAGAAGTTGGAGGGATGAAGCAGCCATTATTTCACTCGTTGCTGAATCCGCTTCTCCCTCATCTTCTTCAAGTTAACCACGTGTTGCTTCTACAGTTGCTCTGCCTCATGTGGGAAGCGGATCGGATTGGTGAAGCATTGACACGTGGGACCGCATGTTAGCAAACTGCCAGGACAACGTCCTCTAAAAATAAGAAACCTCCCCCGCCATCGGCGCGGCAAAATCAGCTCCTTTTTACTAATCTTGATTCTAAAATTTTTTAGATCAATATAATTGAGATTTGTATAGATAGCAGACATGAGCAAAACCAAGTGGTACAGTTAAGGGCATCCACAATGTGTAGCCAAATGTGAAAATAGCTTTTGGCATCGTGGGAACCATTGTGGACGGTGTTGCCAAAGCCAAAAGGATGGAACCGAAGCTCCCTGATTGATTGATTGAAGGGATATAAAAATGCAACGTCTCTCCTCTTTCTCCCGTGCTTGGACGCATGTACAGTATAGAGGATAGAGTCTACTCCCCTGTCCCTTCAATCACAAGTCACAAAGCAGTGAGGCGTCAAATCACAAAGCACAGACGAAGCAACCATCATTTCACTCTTCGCTGACTTCGTTTCTCCATCGTCTTCCTTGAGAAACCATCTCACCGCACTAAGCTGGACAGACGACACTATTGTGTACGAGTAGTACTAGTACATTTACGCGTCCTTTGGTTCAGCAGACTTCCTGGATGCAAATAAGGCGGTTGTCTCGGCTGGCTGGCAGCACTTGCGAATGACTTACCGTGGTCTCCCTCAATGGTGTTCTCCGTCGAACGCACTTCGCCAAACCACAATGTTCGAGATATCGTCGACATCACCGCAATGGGGAAGGAAATCCAATATAGCTACTACCTCCATCTTTTTGTACACAAGGCCAGTATACCAAAATTACAATTTGCAAAAGGCCACTAACACTAATCGAGGCAAAATTGATTGGGTTTGCCTCGTACTAGCAACCAAGGACATTAATATCCCCTGCATGCATGCGGAAGTGAGAAGGTTGGTTTGCATGGCGCTGCATTAATCAAGCGATGAGGAATGAGATGGTTAGCTCTTTGGGATTTGGGAAAAAAATACGCATTAATTGACACTTGAAACGAGGATTTGTATCGATTAATCCCGCAAAGGAAAACGTCGCCTTTCTTTTTAACACTAGTACTCCTAGTACGTAGTACTACTACGTACTTATCCTGCTTGGGTCTAGGCCTTGCATTGCCATACTTTGCCACACATTTTTGCCAAGCTTGCCTAAAGTTTTCAAAATGAAAAGGAGGTACACTTGCGCACGGCTGTTGCGGTCGCACCGCACCCTCACACGGTCGCTCCTGCAGGCCGCAGACGCATCGCACGCTCACATGCACAGTCGCTTCTGCACGCCGCAAACCCAACCAAGGGAACGCATGCTCACTGACACGTGTTGTCGCATGTGAATAAACCAAACTCAGGCATCCTACCACTGACACATAATTTTCGTTCATAGAGTATGTTTATCCAACCGCATGGTGTGGAGTATCCGTACGGCCCGTGCGGTGGTCTGTTGGGGAAGAAGAAGAGGTGAGGAAGAAGGGTTAGGAGACGTAGGATATTCATCCAACCGCCTGAAATGGTAGACTGACCCAAGTCAGGCAACTTGCATAACAATATATGTTTTTACACAGCAAAAGATCCATAAAACAACAACATAAAGAAAAACTATCACTGCTCGCGAAATGAGACGGCCTTGTCATCTTTAATTGCCGGCGCGAACCAGCCGTAGCTGCCGACGTGTGTCTCCGCACCGTGGTTGTCCTCGGCCTCCAGCTACTCGTTCACGCAGAGCGTGCGGGCGCTCTGCATGGACGAGAGCACCGCCCGGTTCAAGTCGAGGACGTCCAGTTCCGCCTGCAGGAGGGCCTCGATGGTAGCGGCATCCGCGCGCTCTACGTTGAGTCGAGCCTCCGCCGACCAGTTCAAGTCCAAGACGTCCGGTTCTGCTTGCAGGAGGGCCTCGATGAGAGCGGCATCCGCGCGCTCCGCGTCGAGTTGAGCCTCTGCCACCCGGTTCAAGTCCAGGATGTTTGGTTCCGCCTACAGGAGGGCCTCGATGGCAGCGGCATCCGCGCGCTTCGCCTCAAGTTGAGGCTCCGCCGCACGGTTCACATCCACGACATCCGGTTCCACCTACAGGAGAGGCTCGATGGCAGTGGCATGCGCATGCTCCACGTCGAGTTGAGCCTCTGCCTCCCGGTCCTCCTTTAGTATCGCTAGGTTGAACCGCTGGTCCGCCTGCACCATGGGGGACTCGGACGCCGGCTCGAAGTCGACGTCCATCGTCTCATACCCATCGGGGGCCTTCTGCGCCGCGACCTCCGCCATGAACATTGGATCGGCTTCCTCCTCCTCGTAGCTTCGCTCCATTAAATTCGGGGATTGGCCCGCCGCAATGCGAGCTTGGGAACGGAGGTCTCTAGCGCCGACCGCCGCCACGATTTCTACGCGGCGCTCCAGCGTCAGCATCTTGTAGTACATGATCATGCGGCGCACCATGGCTTTCTGGCGAACTAGGGGACGCTTGTTGCGGGCTAGGGGATCGAAAGGTGGGGGACGGTGCTGGAGTAGGCCGAGCAGCGAAGGTTCTGGTGTGAATAGTGGTTCCGGTGACGTCTGGTCAATCGGTTTTGACTGTACATCACTCTTGTCGCGTTCGCGTTGCAGCCTGGCATGCTGGACCCTCCTCGTCGCTAACCCAATGGAACGCGCTTCGTCTTGCGTTTTCGCTCGCTCATGGGACCGTAGTTGAGAGCAAACTGATGTCCCTCCCCTTTCCCCGCCCGCTTCATTTTATGCGGAGTAAATAAAAACAGAGGGAGTATACTATGGATGAGGATCCCTTGACGTGGCCGAACCCATTGAGTAACTGACATGCGGAGCCTAGCAAGCATGGGGTCCGCCAATAAGTGACCGAAAGTGAGGGTAAGGCAGGTATACATATGTGAAAGGAGCTTCCAATGATATAATTTTCACAATATACGTCTCATGTACTATTAATCTTGTCAATAGTCAAATGCGGTTTTGAAAAACGCATTAGAGCATGGTTAATAATATAGCCAGTCGATGGCTATAAGGAACTGCCATGCCATCTATCGATCTCGTCAACATGAATTGAATGGGATGTCAAAACTAAGACGCGAAGCGACACGTAGTGGAGGCAAAGTGACACTTCAAATGAACCGTTTGTTTGTATGCATGTCGGACAAATTACAACTAAACATTGGAAATACAAGCATGGTCTAGGCCCACATGCGAATGATACTCGCCGGAATGTTCAAATGAGGCATGCGGGAGGATGAACTCGACCGGACGGCAACATGATCGATGGAGAGGAATGAGAAATAAGCGAACGCCACATGATGTCTCGCTTGGCCTACATAGTGAAAGGCCTAATGCGCAACGGGGATCATTGACGCTCGAATATGGCCGAGAAAACATGGGAACCGACATGTGGGGCACACTTGTCGGGACGACGTAGCGCAAACTAGTCCAATGGAGGAGCTGGCCCACGACCTCTTCGCCACCGGCAACTGTTCATGCGGGTCGTGGGGGCCAACAACAAGGTGTAACTCCAGCACCGCCTCTGGACACGGCGACCGCGGTGAGCGACACACACATCGTCGCTAGACACGGTCGGTTTCAGTGTGCCGAGGGTGGTGTTAGTGTTGTGGCACGACCAACACTATCGTTGGTTTGTGCCCAAGCTTGCCCCATCAAAGCATTGGGTAGCCAAAATTTTGGTTGAGGTTTTGGCTTCCCATGATTCGGCCGACATCGGCAAGAAAATGAACTAGAGTTGGCTAGAGTTCATTGGCATAGGCTCTCCCTCCTAGGCTCTCCCTCCTAGGCTCTCCCTAGGCCCCTCTAGGGCATTGTCCCACCGGTGGCCACTCCGTCCCCGGCGGCCACCTCCCTCTCCGTCGGTGGCCACTCCGGCCCCGACGCCCACCTTGCCCTCTGGCCTCTCCCACGATCCATCATTCCTTGGTGGAACAATGGCACCTTTATCTCTCAACTTTGAGAGGGGTAAGAAGTTTCAAGCCACCATGAGGAGCATTTTCTGGCACCCCGTGGTCTTCTCTCCTGGTTTTCGGCAAAAGTAATTCATCTTGGTCGTGTCATTCTGCCGGGCTACATTCAAGTTGGATCGCATACGGTTAGTATTGCTCTCGAGTCTACTTTTGGAGGTTATCCTCAAGGTTTTAGGGTCTCCTCTCTCAATGATCGTTCTTTAAAGTTCTTCGTGGCTTCCGAATCGGTGGGTTTTCACATTTACAATGCGGGGAAAGTTGTTGAGAAAGATTTTGAGATGGTCTTTAGTCTTTGGGGTAATGGATGACCTAACTGGCATCATGAAGAACTTCTGTTTTACAAAGAGCTCGATGCTGAATGGACCGTTGTCGGCCATAAGGGAAAAGCCATTATCCATGGCTCCGGCGATCGATGGAGTGCAACTCCGGTGAGGGATCATAGGTCGGTGTTTCAACAGTTATCCAGGCCAGTGGTTACGGAGCGTGATTTCAGTCAGACTTCAATTGAGAATTTTACCACAACAGTTAATAGGCCCATTAATGAGAATCAGGAGTATATTTCGGAGCAAGGCAATAATTCACGTTATTTTGAACGTGCATGCTTTGCATGCTGTGACGTGGATCATCTGGCGCGCTCTTGTCCAAAGACCAGGCTTACTGGGTTGTGGCCATTTAGCTCAGTGCCAACCTTCAGTAGCCCACCAGCCGAGGCCTGGGCCGAGGGGGTAGTTTCTAACTTGTTTAGGCACATTGGGCCAGCCCAGGAGACAAGATTGGTTGCCTCTTTTAGGGAGCTGGTCACGGGGCGCTTACTAAATTTTCAACCAAGACCGTAGACAGATTCCTCGCATTCCACTCCTACTTCCCTTTTAGTGCAAGCTCGTTCAACCTCTCCGCTATTGCTGACAGACTCCAAGCTCCACTCGTCTGCAAAGGCCATCATGGCGAACATTCCCATTGATCCTCAGCCGTTTGTACCGCACGTGTTCCAGATTCAGCAGATTGAGGGAAGAAATGGAGTTACCAGGGTGGCTCTTCCACCTCGACCGCGTCCCCATGAAGATTGGGCCATCGCCACCATCCAACCTATTCCAGATGAGGTACACTTCCCTAACGTCCGTGATGTTTTGGAAGACTTTCTTTAAAATGACCTGGATGCTCAAGTTGGATTTCTAGAGAATCAGCCTTGCCCTTTTGGGGAGGCATATGTTCAGTTTAGGCACATCTGTGATAGGGACAGGTTGATCAGAGACAGTCCCCATGCTTTTGGGGATGTTTTCATCACATTTACGAAGCATAACAAGGGAAGAAACTAGAGGAGAGTGCACTTTAACAGGGTGTGTTGGCTGCTGATTATTGGTGTCCCTTTTGACCACTGTAAGACTGAAGATATTGCAACTGCAATAGCAAAATTTGGAAGAATCATTCAGTGGGAAAAAGAAGATGCCCTAGAGGGCAAGATACTGGTCAAGGCAAGAGTGACATACTTAATTGAAATCCGAAAGAGCATTCGTTGGTCTGAATGAGAAAACTTTGAAGAAGGATCTCTAACTAGTTCTGTTGAGGTCTTGTTGGAGGAAATGCAGGGTGGAGGTCCTGTAGATGAGGACCCTTTCCCACCACCAGGAGTTGATCCACATCCCATTCCTCAGAATGCCAATGATTTTCCAGGATTTCATAACTTGCAGTTGAACAATGCACCTATAGATAATGCTGTGTGGGATGAATGGGATGAACAGGGGAATTGGGCTTTCCCTCAGCCAGCAGCTCAGCCTATGGACTTTATTCAGCAGCAACAGCAAGAAGAAGTTCAATTGGATGGAAATTAAGCATTGCCCAACAACAGCATTACCACAACAGTCTCTTTATCTGAAGGTTTGTCCTCACACAATGGTGGTCTTAATATATTGAACCAAGAAGTGAATCAAGTGAATTTGGGAAATATTGAGGCCCCTCTTGGTGACGGTCTTCATAACTTAGTGCAAGCCTACCCATCTGAAACTGAAAATGATGTGGAAGAGGGTGAATTCATTGCACATGTGGACAAACAAGTGGGTTTGGCTGATCATCTAGTCTAGCCTGTTGCATTAGCTCCTATTATGGGCACTGTTAATGAAATGCAGAATGACACTGGTATCATCCAGCAGGAGACTTTGCAACCTCAGGTGCCTAATGCTGTAGAGGGCCTTGGAGTTGCTGCTGTTCAACACAACTCTGAAGACCCACAACCTGCTGCAGAACAGAGCATTCCCAAAGAGGTGCCAACATCTTTTGAGGATCCATTAAGCTCTTTTAAGGAAAGTGATGGTCCTTCTGCAGGTACAATTCATGTTAACTTGGAACTTTCTTCTAACTCCTTGATCAATCCACAAGAAATGCTTCAGCTGGCCTCACAACATGCTCATTTTTTATTGATGGTGCTCATTTGTTGTCTGATGAAGGCATTGAGATCTGGGGCAAACATTTTGTAGCCTCTCCCACACAGGTGGCAAGTTCTTTCTCTTCATACATTCCAGTAGGTTGGTTTAATTTTATCCTGCACTTGCTTCTGACTCCAGACAAATTTGATTGGACCTGCCACCTCCTGAAATCACCCTTATGGCAAATTTTGATTGAGAACTGCAAAGAGGAAGATACCATGACTTTTTATATACCTGATAAGTGCTCTGTCTCCCAGGCCCCAGTCTGCAAGCTACAGTCACTTGCTGGTTTCAACAAAGAAAATGCTGGTTGTAGCCCAGCAGCTCACTCCTCTTCTGGAGAAGGCAGCCCCCTAAAAATGGTCTCTCCAACCAATGTGATACTCTTACCTGCTGGTGAAGAAATATCCAGGAAAAGGAGGGGAAAAGGGCCCCTAGTTGAAACCCAGGTAAGAAGAAGTGGAAGATTTAGAGAGGAAAACAAAGGTTTTAAAAGAAACTCCTACTCAGGAAAATCATGTCTTCCTTGCAATGCTCCTCCTCCAATTTTGCATAGTAAAGTAGTTAAAAATCTCACTTCCTCCTTTTGTAAGGTGGTTGGAGAGTACTTGCTAGAGAACATGGCCAAGAGGGCTAGAAGCAAGGAGACTGATGGGGAGGCCAAGAATTCCAGGGCCAAGGAGAAAAACAACTCCAACCCTAGTGCAAAATGATTAGTATACCCTTTATATAATTTGGCTGCACAGCCAGGGTCCATGGGGAGAATGTTCCTAAGTTAGTTTCTCAAGAATTGAACTCTATGTACTGCCTGAGGCATTTTGTTATGTGTATGTCTGAGACCTTTCCTGGTAGCATGTCTGGCTCTTGTTGTTTTGGTGTGCATCTTTGGAAGACTTGTATGATGCTTATCTGGACACCTGGATTCCTGCAAGTAATCTACTGCACTCAATATTTACTCAGGTCCTATGGGTGCTGTGTGGTGGTCTGTCAAAGCCTGGTCTTTGATAGTAGTTTCATAACAACCATGTTACATCATGAATAATAAGAGATCTTGGAACATACTTAATTGGAACATTAGAGGCATAAATAATGAAGCCAAGTGGCTAGCTTTAAAACAAAAAAGAAGAAAGTGCAGCTGGGATCATTTATCTACAGGAGACCAAAAGGGAGAGGTTTGATTTGTCCTATGTTCATAACTTCAGCCAACAGAGATTTACTAAATTTGAGTACCTACCATCTATTGGGGCTTCTGGAGGCATAATAATTATCTGGGTTGATTCTCTTTTCCATGGAGAAACTCTGTTCCAAAATAAGTATTCTCTCTCTATGAAATTCACTTGTAACATTTCCAACCAGTCTTGGGTTTTGATAAACATCTATGGTCCTAGCAACCAGGAAGATAAAGATGAATTTCTGGAGTGGTTTAGTAACATCCAAATGCTCCCTGATGTAGATTGGATAGTCATGGAAGACTTCAATTTCATTAGATCTCCAAGTGACAGGAATAAGCCAGGGGGAGATGTTAATCAAATGCTCCTCTTTAATGAGGCTATTAGCAATTTAGGTTTGCTTGAATTACCCTTAAAAGGCAGACAATTTAGCTGGAGTAACATGCAGGAAAACCCTTTGTTAGAAAAACTAGACTGGTTCTTCACTTCTGCTTCCTGGATGATTTCTTACCCAGATTCCATAGCTCTTCCTCTTGCAAGACATATTTCTGACCACCTACCATGTTTTATTAAAGTTGGAACCTCTATTCCAAAAGCAAAAGTGTTTAGATTTGAGAATTACTAGTTGAAACACAGCTCATTTAAAGACATAGTCAAAGCAGCTTGGGACATTCATGTGGGCTACTCTAATCCTGCCAAGTTGATCAATGCTAAGTTTAAAAACCTAAGGAGGGCACTAGAATTATGGTCAAAGAGTTTGACATGCCTTAGGAAGCAGATTGCTGACATCAATGAGTGCATATTTCTTCTAGATCTCTTTGAGGAATTTAGAAGATTGGACACCATAGAGTGGAATTCTAGAGCATTGCTAAAAGAACAGTTGTTGATAATTTTGAAGAACTAGAAGATATATTGGAAACAAAGAGGAAAAGTGAAAGGAGTAAAATTTGTAGATGAAAATACAAAGTTTTTCCACACCATAGCTTCAATTAATTACAGGCATAATAAGATTGCTATACTCCTTAATGAGAACCAAATTGAAATCACTGACCATGATGGAAAGGCTGGCTTACTTTGGGAACCCTTCAAACAGAGACTAGGAAAATATGAGGGATATATTATGCATTTTAATTTGGAAAACCTTCTTGCCAATCAGATCAACCCAGAGGTCTTCAAGGATATTGAACAGCCTTTTTCAAATGAGGAAATAAATAATGTGGTTAAGGACTTGCCTTCTGACAAATCCCCTGGGCGAGATGGTTTCAACAATGAATATATAAAAGCCTGCTCGGACATTATTGGAGCTGATATAAGAAACTTGGTACAAGCCTTCCATGAAGGTAATCTTTCTCTAGAGAGCATCAACACATCATATATCACCCTCATCCCCAAGAACTCAGCTCCTCTTACCCCTAGTGATTTTAGACCCATTTCATTGCTTAATGGGGTGTTAAAAATCATAACTAAGCTTTTGGCAAATAGATTACAAAAAGTTATCCTGCAAATGATCCACATTAACCAATATGGATTTCTTAAGGGTAGGGTTATTCAAGATTGTTTGGGGTGGTCCTTTGAATACATTCATCAATGTTACAAATCCAGGGAAGCATTGCTTCTGCTGAAATTAGACTTTGAAAAAGCATTTGATACCATTGAGCACCAAGCAATTATAGACATTCTCAGAGCAAAAGGCTTTGGCAATAAGTGGATTTCATGGATACAAATGATCTTTAACTCTGATTTAACTGCTGTAATGCTGAATGGAGTACCTGGTAAGAAGATTTACTGTAGAAGGGGATTACCACAAGGAGATCCCCTATCACCCCTGCTGTTTGTCATAGCTGCTGATCTGCTTAAATCAGTAATCAATAAAGCAATGGGAATGGGCCTCCTTCATGCACCTCTACACATAAATACATGTACTGACTTTCCAATTGTACAGTATGCAGATGACACCCTGTTAATTATTCAAGCTGATTCTAGACAGCTCATTTGTCTTAAAGCCCTATCGAACACTTTTGCATCTGCCACTGGTTTAAAGGTAAATTACCAAAAGTCCATCATGGTACCTATTAATATTCAGGAAGAGCAGGCTCAAATTTATGCTGGAACCCTTAACTGTCAGATGGGACAATTTCCATTCACATACCTTGGGCTACCTCTAGGGCTTCACAAACCAATAGTGGAGCAGTGCTTACCATTGGTTAACAGGATTGCAAAAAGATTGGCTGGCATTGCCACATTCATGACCTATGCAGGCAGATTGTTGATGGTTAAATCAGTTCTGGCATCTCTCAGAATTTTCTTCATGAGCTGTTTGGATGTACCAGTTACTATTAAGCAACAAATCTTGAAATACTTCAGACACTGCTTGTGGAGAGGACCATATATGGGGGACCATAGACGAGCTTTAGTAAAATGGACCGCTGTTTGTAGACCAAAGAGTCAGGGAGGGCTAGGAGTCATGGATATCTTCACACAAAAAAAGGCACTACTCATGAAAAACATACACAAGTTCTACAACATACATGACATTCCATGGGTGAATTTGATTTAGGAGACACACTACAATGAGGACAAGTTGCCAGGAGATGAGTTAGTACGTTCTTTCTGGTGGTAGGCTAACTTGCAATTAGTTCAACATTTGAAAGGTTTAGCAAGGTGCAACTTGGGAGATGGCAGAAGTGCTTTTTTGTGGTTTGACCTATGGTCAGAGCAAATACTGCAACATCAATTCCCCCATCTCTTCTCTTTTGTGATTAATGACAGACTTACAGTGCAGCAGGTTCTGGCCACAAAATTCTTTGAAGATCTCTTTCACCTTGAATTATCAATAGAGGCTCATGAACAATTATTACATCTTGAAGAGATGTGTTACTCCATGAGGCAATCACAGTACCAAAACCACACAGATACATGCAGCTATATCTGGGGTAATGAACAATACTCCTCTGCCAAGGCTTACAATGTTATGATTGGCTTCAAACAATCTCCACCACACTTCACCTGGATCTGGAATTCATCATGCCAACCTAAACACAAAATGTTCTTTTGGATACTCTTACATGACAGACTCAATACAAGAAACCTTTCGAGAAGGAAAACATTTGTTTTAGAAGACTATAACTGTGCTCTCAGGGGGTGCCAACAGGAGGAAACCCTGTATCATCTGTTCTGGGGATGCAACTTTGCTAAAAGATGTTTGAATCACATATGCCCCACCAGAACTCCAAACCTATCTGTTCTTGAGGCATTCTAGGACATTAAGGAAAAGCTAAGATTACCATTTTCTATGGATATAATAATACTTAGCTCTTGGGCTATTTGGATCTCCAGAAACAACAAGATCTTTGAACATATTCAACCCACTTTTCAAGGATGGAAGAACATTTTCTTGATGGAGTTGAAGTTACTAAATCACAGGATGAGACCAAAGCATGCCAACCATTTCAATTCATGGCTGGATCTTCAACAATAGTCTATTTTCTTTTTTGGCAGCTACCTACTGCCCAGGTCTTCTTGTTTAGCCTTAGATTTAGCCTTCCCTAGTTTTTTCTTCTTTCTTTTTTCCTTTTTACTTTTTCTAAGGGGCTCCTCTCAAGCCCTTGCTGTTTATTTGTTTTGTATGGCTGGACCTTCTTTACTATTTATAAAAATTGCAGTGGGGTGTTTTACCCTACTGTTTATTGTAAAGACAAGAGTTCATTGGCATGCCAAAAACTGGCAACCATCCAAACAAAGACCAATCTTTGAGTCATGACCAAAATTTTGGTAAGGCGCACTTTGGCCACAGTCCAAACACACGCCAACACCCGGCTCGTCGAGGATGCACGGGGCGCCGGGATGCGTCCGCGGAGTGGTGTAGCGCGGCAAACTGCATCCTCAGGACCTAAGACCATGCCGGGTCATCTTGCTTTTTCAATGACATGCGTCGATCTCATGTGAGAAAAGGGCATCTCCAACGTTGCCACGACCGCAGCTGACTACCCTGGCTCACCAAAAACCCTCGTCCCTCGCGCCGTCGCGCGGTGCGTTCCCAGCCGACGCCAGCTACCCGCATTCATGCCATCCGTCCGTATGTCATCATTAAGAGGCTCGGTGCCAGGGGAACCAACTCTGGCGACTTAATGACGCACTAGGACGCTTGGCCTCGTCGGAATGCGCTACTTAAAGTGGCAACGCCCAGCTAACCTCCACACCACATAGCATCGCCCTCCTACCTGGCACGCCATCCGCCATGACCGCAAGCACGAACGCTCTGCGGGAGAGCTTATCTTAGGGGATGGAGCTCGAGGTCGCCGCCCTCGCTCAACTCGTCGCACAAGCGGTGGCCACGCTGGCGGCCAACGACGAGAGCACCGTCAGCCACGCGTCCTACTTGCCGCTGTCCAACATCCGGCACAGTCGAGGTCGGGGACTCCTCTAAGGATGAGTAGGGCATGGGAGGCGGCAGGGCATGGTGTGCCAACTGGTCGGTCCGTCTCCCGTGTTCTACTTTTCCTCGCTGGAGACCGCACCTTCACTTCACGGGTCTTGAACCCAACCCCCGTACATGGAGATCGCAGATGGAGGGCGTCGATCGCCGCCGTCGAATAGGTTTAGGGCCGGGTTTCTTTTATTTTTCTGTCCTATAAAAGTTCGAAATGTTATGAAAATCTGTCGTGTTTGCATTAATCTCGGGCGGCGTATATGAACTTTCACAATAATATAGTGTATTGTAGGAGTACTAGCAAGATGCCCGTGCGTTGCATGGAAGATCAATATCTTGTGGGAGAAAAGGATGAACGAGGGAAGGCCTTATCTGCAAATGCACATTCACGCATTTCACATCTACGGGAACCTAGGAAAGGGTTAACGTAAATTGTCTCTCTCTCTCCTCCCCTGATTTACATGGTGGTGGCCTGGTGGGCCCCTCCCTCCCCCAATCTACAATCAATAGCTCACACGTTTCACATTATGTTAATTATGTAACTGGGACTACGCAGGTGTAGCATTACTCGTCCTAAGAAACCCAACTAAGCCAACCTCCCAGCATATCGCGCGGGAAAAGACCCGGCCGCTCCGTTTTAGTAGGGATTACCGGATTACTAGTAGTAGTATCGTAGGTGTAGCATTACTCGTCCTAAGAAACCCAACTAAGCCAACCTCCCAGCATATCGTGAAGCAACAAGTTTTTTTAGGGGGCGAAGCACCTAGTTTAAAAGGATAAAAAGGCGGTACACTCACAGCACCCCTGTCGCGGTCGCATTGAACCCCACACACGTTCGGTCCTGCACACGGCTCACACAAACGGAATGCGCTTCGGCTTGCCTCTTCGCTGACATGTGGGACTGCACTTGGAGAAACCGACCATGCGCCAAACTCCTGCCGCCCACGGCGCGAATATCCTCCCCCAACCCCACCCAAAAATTCCCCCCAAATCCTAGATTCAAACGCCCTTCGGCCAACTAGCCAATAATATTCCCCAAAC
>LR738712.1:412170737-412191312 GCA_902687465.1 Secale cereale
CCCCCGTCCCCCTCCACTCCATTCGCTCCGCCAAAGCCGCCCTCCCCACCACGCCAATACATCGGCGCCGCGGTTCATCGAGGGGACGCACGACGATCCTCTCGCTCCCACAGTACGCTCTCGTAGACTATCGTCCTCTAGTCACGCCGCCACCACTGGTGACGTTCTTGTGGAGGCGCACAGACGTCAGCGCCGCCACCGCTGGCGATGTTCCTGTGGAGACGCATGGCGGCCAGCCTTTCCCACGGTACGTGCATTCTAGACTAAGGCCCCGTGCATGTCGGTGTAGCGCTGAATGTTAGCTGATAGACGTTGTTAATCTCACTATTTGCCGAAGTAGTTTACAATCAATATGCTCTGCTTAAGAAGCTTCCTCACCCTGTTCTCCACTCAGTCTGCTTAGCTGAGATGACATCCAAGGCCGATTAGTTGCTAAAATATCCTGCCATATATTTATTGTGACGTAGATTGCCATGGTCTAGTAGCCAATCTGTTAGGTGAAATAGCTCTACACCATTTTATACTCGATCTTTGTTGCTGTGATGGCCTTCGTTAGTTCGATGGTTGTGTGCTCTGTTCGAAATACATAATCCATCATTCTCGGCCTCATTGACTGCTGAAACAGCCTGCCATAATTTAGCACTTAAATATGTTTGCTGAATTAGCTTTACATATATTTCGTTACTTAGATTTGCTCGTCCAAATATCTTGCCATAGCTTTAGACATCGACCTAGGTATTTTCTTCTGGACTTCATAAAAAGCATATATGTTTTTCCTGTAATATCTAGTAGAAGAACTAATTTGTGTTTCTAACAGATGGACAGAACTTGGATTACTTCTACTCGAATATTCTCCGCTGCATATGTAGACGGGATTGAAAACTTCATGAACTTTATCAGAGCTGAGTACGGTGGTCCGAAATCAGATGTGCTCTGCCCGTGTAGCAGCTGTATGAATTCAGTTACAACTTGTACGCCAGTCAACTGTGCAAAATCATCTACACTTGTATGGGATGTCGGTCACATATACTAGGTGGGTTCATCATGGTGAAGCTGTGAACGTCAATGTTATTGACTACGTGGAAGCAGCAGATCACCATCTTGATCTGCCTGATGCTTAGGTGGAAGAGGAGGAGGAGGAGGTGGTGGCGGAGCCAGTGAGTTTGACCAACATTGAAACAATGCTACGAGATGCTCGTGCATTCCGTGAACTTTCACCCGCAGAAGAAAAACGGTGGGCCCGTATAATGCCTAGGATGCGACTATGTCTCCTACGTGTCGAGGCACGACTTAAAGACATAAGCGCATTCTGGAATGATCTCAAGTATGGTATCTTTACACATCTCATGTAAAAGTTCAGGGATGAAAATAGAAAAGAAAGTTGGCTTACACTCGCCACGTCACACAATGAATACAATAACACTACATCATGCAAACAACACAGGGTACGTCTACGGAAGGAATTCAAACGAAAAGATACCATAAATAACACAAGCCCGGACCGCCCCTAGTAGGAACCACTACTGATGGTCGGGATATGAAACAAGGTAACGTCCATGCTCTTCATCGAACTCCCACTGAAGTTCTCGACCCTCTCATGCATAGGTCTCAGCGGTACCTACATCTGGTGTGTGTTGAATCTGTGAGCCACAGAGGACTCGGCAATCATGTTCCCGGGTAGCAAAACTATCAAATCCTTAGGTGTGGAAAGGTTGTAAACAAAGGTTGCAGCAATCACTAAGCACTAGCTTACGAGTTTAGAGCGAGAAGAGAACAAGTGCCAACGATCGCCAAGTTGATCAAGAAGTGATCCTAGCTACCCACCATCAAAAATAACCCCACCGTGTTCACTTCCCGAAGCCCTTCGGAAAGAGACCGTCACGGTTACTCACGCAGGTAGTGTATTCATGTACATGGTGTCAAGTTATCTACAACCGGATATTAACAAATTCCCATCTGCCACATAACCGCGGGCACGGCTTTCGAAAGATCAAACCCTGCAGGGGTGTCCCAACTTAGCCCATCACAAGCTCACGATCTGTGGAGTCACAACTCCATGTTGGGAAGACTCGTGTATTCTCGGAATCCCGTGCTCAAGATATTTCGACAAAGGTAAAACTAATCCAGCAAGACCTCCCGGCGTGCCAACACCCTGATAGTAGCCGCGCGTATCTCGTCTCAGGCCACGACCGGATGGGTGATGCTACAGGTAATACCAGCCCTCCGGTTTCCCCAAGGTGGCCCCGCAGGACCCCCAGTTTGGACCAACACTCATGAGGAGCACTGGCCCGGTTTGTAAAATTAAGTCTCGGGTTAATTACTCCCTATGCAAGTTTTTAGTTGTTAGGCAAATGGTAAAACCAAAGTTGGGCCTTGCTGGAAAAGCTTTAAGCAGTGCGAGTTATCAAGGGGGGCCCATAAACCCCAACCGTGTTAGGAATGCAAAATCAAGGAACATAACACCGGTTTATCGGGTCCTAAGGCGGCATGAGTGGAACAAAACACCAAGCAGAAGGCCAAGCGTTCCACCCATTGCCAATATATAATTGCATTGATTAACATAGATATATATTGTTGTATCCCAATAACAAGTTCATCATGGAGCAATCTTCAATCTTCACCTGCAACTAGTAATGCTATAAGAGGGGCTGAGCGAAGCATACTTAGCCAATCAACGGTTTGCTAGGAAGGCGGTTAGAGTGTTTCATGGCAACAATAGGAGGCTGACAAACAGGAATATGCATCGAGGCATATCTAAAGAACGAGACAACTAGCATAGGCAAAGATAGAGGTGATATCGGGGAATGGTCATCTTGCCTGGGATTTCGCAAGGAAGAAGAACAAGTCCATGAAGTAGTCGAACAAATCCTCACAACTCTGGAACGAAACCGAAGCTAACGAGAGAAGCAACCGGAAAGAAGCAAACTACACGGTAAACACACATATCATAAACATGGCATATGATGCACAAACAAGTATGATGCATGTCCGGTTTAAATATGCATGGCATGAAAAAGTGCACAAACAAGTACTACAAGTTAAGTGGAGCTCAATATGCAACGAGTTCCATATTGACAAAACACCACATTTTATTTATTTAGTTGACTCTCGTTTATTTACAAGACAAGATTAAATGTTTGTTAACATGGCAAGAGGTGAAGCAAGTGTAAACTAGCTATTTAGACAAGTTTAAATGAGGCCGGAACAACAAACAACAATTCCGGAAAACCCCCTTGTGCATATTTAGCAATTCTCAAGCAAACAATAATTTTAGCATTTAAAGATTGTTATCATGATGCGGATGACATTTTCAAGTTTTATGCAGTTTTTATTAAAAGTTGACAAGAGCAAGATATGCAGTATTTGGTCGCCACGACGGAAGGAAAGGGGTGTCATGGTGGCGAGAATGGAAACGGTGCCACGACAACGTTCCGATGATCCGACAACTCAACCAGATGCCGGTGCAAAAGAAGGGCGACGTGAGCGTGTCAAGCAAGATGGTGGGGTGATCCCGTTACCGGGTTCCCACAGGTCAACGACAGGGCAAATGAGGAGGAACATGCAAGCGACATCTCGGACACGATGCGAACAAGCGATACACCTCAAACAACAAGCATTCTTTCCACGGGCGTCGTCTCGGGGTTATACCTTCGAAACATTCATTTCGGGGCGGTTCGAGTCGTCGAGGGAAGTGGTTGTTCACAGGGCGTCGACGGAAGTAGTGGAAGTAGTTGTTCATGGTCGTCGGTAGTAGTACACAGTTCTTCGGCGACGCTAGTGGTACACGTTTTGTTGAATCCACGGCGACGGTAGATGTTCACTCGAAGGTCTTCGGCGACTATCGCCGTACACGGTTCGTAGACGTTTGGGTCATGTGTAAAGGTAATTGGCGTTCTTGGCGTTTTCAAACACGGCGGTAAAGGTACTTGGCGCATCCGGTAGTCGTGTAGTTGAACTTGACGAATCCAGAATCCAAACTCTGGGGTCGTCGTGGTACTTGGTATCTTGGCATCCTCTCGGCCTTGACAGAGGTGAAACGGCACGCAACGGTTGGTACTTGGCGAAAATATGGAAGATGGCCTTGGCGGTTCCATACGGAGATGCACCCATGGCGCTCGGAGGCAGCAGTGGGTGGCAACCCAAACCAGCAAGGGCGCATGAGGTGAGGAAGGTAGCTTGCTGCCGGGTACAGCCTCGTCCATGGCAAGGTGGAGATCGAATGGTGGTGGAGTTCGGCGAGGTGGCACAGGCGCGGCGCCACGGCAAGGCGGCGGCAGAACGGGAGGCCAGGGAGGCCCGGTGGCAGGAGGACACGACGGTGACGGGACCGCCAGAGTTGCAGGACGGTGCGGTGGAGATGAAGGCCGGCGAGGGCGGCGCACGTGCAGCCCGGCGAGTGATACGTCCAAAACGTATCTATAATTTCTGCTTGCTCCATGCCACTTTTGGGTGATATTGCTATGATATTCATACACTTCCATGCACTTTTGATCATATTTGGACTAACTTACTAATCCAGTGCACCCCAGTGCCAGTTTCTGTTTTCGGCTGTTTTTGTATTTCAGGTTTTCACGTTACGAGAACTGCCAGGAAAAATACAGAATAATTATATAAAAAAACAGTGTTCCGGAAACTACCGTGCGTCCGAAGGACAGCCGGGGGGGCACCAGGGCTCCAGGCGCCCTGGCGGCGCCCCGCCCTGGGCCGCGCCGGGGGGGCGCCTGGGCCCCCCGAAGCTTCCCCGATGCCCCCCTTTGGCATATATTTAAAGCGTCCTCCGAAACCCTCAGAACAGGAACTCTTTTCGTGATCCCATCTCTGTTCCGCCGCCGCCGCCGCCGCTTCCAAGGTCGGGAGCACCAGGAGAACTCTTCCCGGCACCCTGCCGGAGGGGAGGATCATCACCGGGAGCTTCTCCACCACCATGGACGCCTCCCGGATGACTCGTGAGTAGCCTCCCTTGGACCATGAGTCCATGACCAGTAGCTATGTGATGTTCTCCTCCCGTTCTTGTGCTTCACTAATTAGTCCTCGTGAGCTGCTCTACATGATCGAGGCACATATGTAATCCTTATGCTGTTGCTATGTTGAATTTGCTGGGATCCGATGGATTATGAGATTATGTTCAGATTGATCTTGAATAATATATTTGATCTACCTCTTTTATATTTATGTTCATAAGTAATTCTTGCATGTTCTCCGTTGTTATTTATTGCTTTGGCCAAGTAATATGTAGTGACTCTAAGAGGGAACGTTATGCTCGATTGTGGGTTCATGCCCCTCGATGACTAGCTTGAGTGACAGAAACATGAGTCTAGGGGATGTGCTGTTGCCACAAGGAGGAAAACAACGGTGCTTGTGCCCGCGGGTGCAAGGATTGTTTACTTTACGCAAAGTTCTTTTAAAGCAGTTGTCTGTTGCATTGAGTTTACACTATGGGTGGGACTCGCAACTTAATACCAGCGAGATGTTCTGGATAGATATCTCAAGGTGGATGATTAGTAGTAGATATTGATGGATTTCGGTCTACTTACTTTGGCGTACCGCCCATGCTTTGAACCTCATCCTTTCTGCAATGTAATCAGCATTGGTTTGCGTTCGTGGTCATGTCAATTGCCCAGCTGTAATTTGTTTACCTCACATAGTTTTTTTATCGTCTTTTGGGAGAGAGACATCACTAGTGAACATCATGAGACTCCGGTCCATATTACCATCATTGATCACATCCACTATTTACTTTTTCGCTATTTACTTACTATTGCAAAACATTATCTATCACTACTATCATTTGCTTTTAATCCTTTGTGAACTACAAGGCCGGAGGGATTGACAACCTCTCTGTACTCGTTGGGAGCAAAGTTATTTGTATCTGTGTGCAGGTCCACGTTGATTGCTAATACGCGCCGTTAGCAGTTGACACCTACTTGTTGAACCTAGGAGTCTCTGGGGATTCGATCCTTGGCATCTTTGCTAAGGGAAAACACTTCTACATACTGCATCTTACACCTTCCACTTGGGGTAACCAACGAGGGGTTCGAGGCCCATCAAGGAGTATTTTCTGGCGCCGTTGCCAGGGACTCCACTCTTCAGGATAGGGGAGTTGCATGCTATCTTTTACCTTTGCTTTTAGTCTTGTTAGTTTACCTTTCAGTTTTTGCTTTAATATCCTTTAACAAGAATTACAAAAAAAAATATTTTGCCTTCCTGTTAGTAATCCTATCTGTTTAGCTAAACATGTCAGGATATGGTGCTTTGAGGGAATCAAAAGTTCTAGATTTCCATCAAAGGGGTGCAGAAAATATGAAGAAGGCATGGGACAAAATTTCTGAAGCACATAGGAGAATTATGCCTTGGATACCTATAAAAATTGTGCTTAGGAATTTTTACCAGGGTCTTTTTAAATGGTGTAAACACTCTCTTGACATTATAGCCGAGGGAGATTTCCTAGGGTGTGATGAAGCTAGAGCTCTTGAAATTATACATGGTCTATCTAGTTACTTTGTTTATGATCATAATTTTGATACTGTCATAGATAGACTTGCTACTATTGAAAAGAGAATGGATGCTCTAGACTTAATGAAGGTAGAGAAACCCAAACCCAATAAGAGAGATATTTTGGAAATAGATAATGACTGGGAGCCTCTTGTTAGGATTAGCATCTCTAATCAAGACTTCCTTGCTTATTGTGATATTGGATCTATGGTTTCTACTATGCCAAAAATAGTTCATGATTCTTTAAAATTTAACATGGATAAATTACCATCTTATCATGAACACACTAATGGAGATATTTCTGAAATCCAGGGAAGAATAAAAGATGTGCCAGTTAAATTCCTTAAAGGGATTGCAATGGTTGATTTCTTCATCATGGAACCAAACCAAGGAAATATAGTGCTTCGAAGGGACTTCCTCCGAGTGGTAAAAGGCTTCATCGATATAGGTAAGGGACAAATCCGCTTACGCGGGAAGGCAAAAGGTGTTTACCCCTTTCCTAGAAGGAACAAGAGTGAACTTGTTGAGGAACCATATGAATCAATTTATAACTCCGATTATTATGATGCTTATTGATTCCTCTATGCATTATGCCTAGCTTAGAGGCAAAAAAGAAAGCGCTTTTGGGAGGCAGCCCACATGAATAATTTTTTTGATTTTGTTGTGTCTTGATGTTGTTTACTACAGTAGCATCATCATTGTATCTTTTCTTTTCATATTTTGTGCCAAGTATAGCCTCTGATTGCTAGAAAGTTCAAAAGTTGTGAGGTTCTGTCCAGGAAACAGATTCTTTCCTTGGATAGAAAAATTCGTATAAAATTATCAGATCATCTTTTTGGTCTGAATTTTTTCGACAGCGTTCTATATATAATTTTCTTTCGTGCGTCTGTTCTGAGTTTTTTGATTTGAGTTGTAGAAGTATCCCGAACAGATCAATTACTACCTGCTGTTCTGTTTTTCACAGATTCTGTCATGTTTTGCCTTTCCTTCATTTTGCAAACCAAGAGCTTGCTTTTTCTTTGCAAAAACCTTTTGGCAATCTTGAGCAACAGTAGAAATTCAAGAATATCTTTATTTCCAGCAAGGTATAATTATTTTATTAAGGGTACTAACCTCGCTAATCAGATTACAATGAGTTATGTATGAAGGGAGTTTTCAAGTGTGCGAGGGAAGATGATAAGAAGATTCAGGAGTGTCAAGCGCTCAAGCTTAGGGATGCCCCCGTGCACCCCCAAGAAATATTCAAGGAGACTCAAGTGTCTAAGCTTGGGGATGCCCCCGTGCATCCCCTTCTCCATCAACATTATCAGTTCGTCTTTCGTTCCGCTATATTTTTAGCACTTCATGTGTTATGTGTTATGCTTGGAGCGTCTTGCTTTTAGTTTTCTTTTTAGTTTTTCATAACGAGTCGGAACTCAGCATTCTTTATGTGGGAGAGAAACACGCTCCACTTCTACCTAGAACATAACATAGAATTTTCATGTCTATATTTGCTGTGTGTGTTCTTTGTCTTTTAATAGCCACTATCATGCTCTGCTCTTAGTATTCATGCTTATCTTTTTCAAAGAGCTTTTGTTTAGTTGGTTGCTTGAACTCTCTTTAATTACCATGCTCACCTTATTAAGATAGTTTGCTTCCATTGCATTGGTTAATGTGTCTATGTTAAATATGCTACGTGCATAATGGAACTTAGTAGTTCAGGTTTTCTTATGGTTAGTCTCAAATAGCTGGGGGATTCCCAATGTGTTATTGGAGTACCACCTTGATTTGTTTGCCAATGATGTGGTATGGTTTAGTAGTATCTTCCTTCAAGAATTTATTTTGATTGACTTGGCGTATGCTCACGCATATTTAAGACTGTAAAGAAAGTCTGTCAAGCCTTGATGATCTTTTATTTCTGAGTAGCGATATAACTACCATGCCTGATTCAATATTGCTTTGTCGCTCTGCATGATTATGACCGTCATCGCTCTCTTAGTTGGTCGCTCCCAGTCTTTTGCTAACCTCCTCCTGTACTAAGCAGACTAAGCTTGCAATACATAGCTCATGGTAAAGTAGCTTAAAAACTATTGTGGTAAAGAATATGTTGCCTATGTATCTTATTTCTTATAAGTTGCTTGCTTAGCGGTAACCATGTTTCTGGGGACACCATCAACTGTCACACTTTTGTTGAATATCATGTGAGTTGCTATGCATGTTCGTCTTGTCTGAAGTAAGGGTGATTTGCCATGGGTTGAATGAGTATGCATATTGTTGGAGAAGAACATTGGGTCGCCAACCAAAGCCATGTATCATGGTGGAAGTTTTAGCTTGGACATTAATCCTCAATCTCTTATGAGAATATGTTTATGCATTGAAGAGGAGTCCATCATCTATTTTCTATGTTGTCCCGGTATGGATGTCCTCAAGTTGAGATCTATCAAAAACGAGAAATCAAATGCGATTTATCTCCTTGGACCTTTGTACGGGTGGCATAGAGGTACCCCTTTGTGACACTTGGTTGAAACATATGTAATGCAATGATAACCCATGGAAATCCGAGCTAATTAGGACAAGGTGCGAGCACTATTGGCATTCGATGCATGAGGCTTGCAACTTATAGGATGTCTTATGCATGACACATATGAAGTACTACTACCGTTGACAAAATTGCTTCCATGTTTTCAAAATAAAAAGCTCTAGCACATAACCATTTCTTCAAGCACCAACTACTGAGAGCATGATTATCATTCTGAGTGTAATGTGCATTGTCCCAAAGTAGCATTGTCTTTTGCATGATTGTGATATCGTTTATTTTGAAATCATTGTATCTAATCATCACTTAAACCTTGAAGGTGCCCCTGCATTTATGTTTTGCTTCACTAAAGGGGGCAAGCTAGATATCACTTTATCATATTTGCACATCATGTTCATTGCAAATCTTTTTGATGCTTCAATGTCATATTGTAAAACTTTCAGTCATTTGTGATTTTCTCATGAGGCAACTTAATTACTATAGAATCATTGTCTCAGTAAGCTTTTGTCATATGTCTATAAAAAGTCCTATATGGTTAATAGCATGTCACCACAGAGATTATTCTTGTTATCATTTACCTACTCGAGGACGAGAAGGAATTAAGCTTTGGGATGTTGATACGTCCAAAACGTATCTATAATTTCTGCTTGCTCCATGCCACTTTTGGGTGATATTGCTATGATATTCATACACTTCCATACACTTTTGATCATATTTGGACTAACTTACTAATCCAGTGCACCCCAGTGCCAGTTTCTATTTTCGGCTGTTTTTGTATTTCAGGTTTACACGTTACGAGAACTGCCATGAAAAATCCAGAAAAATTATATAAAAAATCAGCATTCCGGAAACTACCGTGCGTCTGAAGGACAGCCGGGGGGGGGGGCACCAGGGCTCTAGGCGCCCTGGCGGCGCGCCCCCCCTGGGCCGCGCCGTGGGGGCGCCTGGGCCCCCCGAAGCTTCCCCGATGCCCCCCTTTGGCATATATTTAAAGCGTCCTCCAAAACCCTCAGAACAGGAACTCTTTTCGCGATCCCATCTCTCTTCCGCCGCCGCCGCCGCTTCCAAGATCGGGAGCACCAGGAGAACTCTTCCCGCACCCTGCCGGAGGGGAGGATCACCACCTGGAGCTTCTCCACCACCATGGACGCCTCCCGGATGACTCGTGAGTAGTCTCCCTTGGACCATGAGTCCATGACCAGTAGCTATGTGATGTTCTCCTCCCGTTCTTGTGCTTCACTAATTAGTCCTCGTGAGCTGCCCTACATGATCGAGGCACATATGTAATCCTTATGCTGTTGCTATGTTAAGTTTGCTGGGATCCGATGGATTATGAGATTATGTTCATATTGATCTTGAGTAATATATTTGATCTACCTCTTTTATATTTATGTTCATAAGTAATTCTTGCATGTTCTGCGTTGTTATTTATTGCTTTGGCCAAGTAATACGTAGTGACTCCAAGAGGGAACGTTATGCTCGATTGTGGGTTCATGCCCCTCGATGACTAGCTTGAGTGACAGAAACATGAGTCTAGGGGATGTGCTGTTGTCACAAGGGGGAAAACAACGGTGCTTGTGGCCGCGGGTGCAAGGATTGTTTACTTTACGCAAAGTTCTTTTAAAGCAGTTGTCTGTTGCATTGAGTTTACACTATGGGTGGGACTCGCAACTTAATACCAGCGAGATGTTCTGGATAGATATCTCAAGGTGGATGATTAGTAGTAGATATTGATGGATTTCGGTCTACTTACTTTGGCGTACCGCCCATGCTTTGAACCTCAACCTTTCTGCAATGTAATCAGCATTGGTTTGCGTTCGTGGTCCTGTCAATTGCCCAGCTGTAATTTGTTTACCTCACATAGTTGTTTTATCGTCTTTTGGGAGAGAGACATCACTAGTGAACATCATGAGACTCCGGTCCATATTACCATCATTGATCACATCCACTATTTACTTTTTCGCTATTTACTTACTATTGCAAAACATTATCTATCACTACTATCATTTGCTTTTAATCCTTTGTGAACTACAAGGCCGGAGGGATTGACAACCTCTCTGTACTCGTTGGGAGCAAAGTTATTTGTATCTGTGTGCAGGTCCACGTTGATTGCTAATACGCGCCGTTAGCAGTTGACACCTACTTGTTGAACCTAGGAGTCTCTGGGGATTCGATCCTTGGCATCTTTGCTAAGGGAAAACACTTCTACATACTGCATCTTACACCTTCCACTTGGGGTAACCAACGAGGGGTTCGAGGCCCATTAGCGAGGCGGTAGGCCGATCAGGGTCGGAGCAGAGCTGCGCCGGCAGGGCGGAAGGGCGCGATGGCGATGGTGAGGAGAAGCAGGGGACGGGGAGGCCGGCGAGGCTCTGGGTAGAGGCGGAGGTCGAGGATGACGTCGAGGAGGGCGGGGCGCAGGCGACTGTAGGGCGCCGGCGGCGGCCCTAGCGATGCGAGGCCATGGAGGAGGCACAGGGAGGAGTCGAGTGAGGGAGGCCAGCTCGGTCGACAAGCATCGGAAGGCGCTTGGGGTGCGGCTCCATAGCGATGCGGGAGGAGAACGAAGGTGTCGAGAGGGAGATAGGAGAGGGGATCGAGAGGTGGCGGCGCTGGTGGATGAGCTAGTGAGAGACGGTCGGGGCTAGGGTTCGTATAGGTGCGACTGGGCCTAGGTTAAGGGGTTAAGCGAGCCTCGGGCCAGCTAGAAGCAACTGGGCCGCATGGAAGTAGGCCAGCCTAGCTGCTGGGTTGCGCACTCTCTGCCCCCTCTCTCTCTTAAAAAAACAGAAAATGAGAAAGAAAAGAAAGGGATGTTAGGGATGGAATTAGGGCATGAGGTTAATTTTTCTGGACTCACAAAAATGCGCACGGTCCACGAAAAATAGGAGAGGTATGAATCCAAGAGTTAAATTCAAACTCATTTGAATTTAATTCAAATGGTTTGAATTAGGACATGGTTTAGAAAGTGTCCTAAAATGTTGAGACATTAGGAGGAGCCTCGATAAAAGAGATAAGAATTGTTGGCAAGGTTTGGAGGGGAAACTTGAATCAATAGAGGC
Source organism: Secale cereale (assembly GCA_902687465.1). Lineage (NCBI taxonomy): Eukaryota > Viridiplantae > Streptophyta > Magnoliopsida > Poales > Poaceae > Secale > Secale cereale. The sequence continues at coordinate 412,182,807 of LR738712.1, forward strand.
ATGGAAATATTTGCAAGTGTGTTTCGGTGATCCCAAACTAATGGGATATTATATTATAGCTCCCTAAAATATTGGGAGTATATTTTATAAAGAGAAGTCATCGTTCCCTCGATTTGAATGGATCGAAGATCCACACAATTTATTTAGTTGAGTTTAAAAAAATTAAATGATATGATGGCATGATGCAATGATGCAATCCAAAATAAAATAGAGCAAGCAAATAAGAAACAAACGGTGAAACCTAGAATAGCTGGAAGTCTTCTAAAGCGTCGGTCTCGGGGCGTCACAACTAGCATATTGGAACAATGCAACGCGGCTGTCACCCCAGGAAATAAGCTGTCAGTATTCTCAGCTATGGTCACCTTTCTTCAGGTGAAGACATCTGAGCGGATGATCAACAAATCATTCGATGCAATGTTGGCTGCTTTCCGCCAAGCTTTCCCAGATGCGTCTGAGCTGCCACACACCTACTGTAAAATGAAGAATTTCCTTCGTGCAGTTGGAATTGGATATGACAAGATCCATGTTTGTAAGAATAATTGTGTTCTGTTCTGGAAGGATTATGCCAACTTAAGTGAATGCCCGAAATGCAAATCATCAAAATGGAAAAGATTGCGATGTTGTGAAGAGGATTCCTCATAATGTTCTGGGACATTTTCCAATTACACCAAGATTGCAGAGGTTGTTTCATGATACAGAAACAAGAGAGGATATACTGTGGCATTCTAGGAACCAGGAGTACGGAGATCAGAATGTAATGAGCCATCCATCACATGGTAGTGAGTGGAAAAGCTTCAATCAGAAGCACGAAAAGTTTGCTGCTGACGCGAGAAACATTAGACTTGGCATAGCTTCAGATGGATTTAACCCATTTGGCCACCAGAGCGCCACATATATCATGTGGCCAGTGCTTGTTATCCCTTCCAACATGCCTCCAAATGTCTGCACCAAAGAATCAAACTACATCATGGACTGGCTCATCCCAGGTCCAAAAAGTCCTGGAAAGGATTTTGATTTGTTCATGGAGCCTCTTGTGGAGGAACTTCAACAGCTTTGGAGGGGTGTTCTCACTTGAGACCTATATAGCAACCCACCAGCTGATTTCTTTCTGCGTGCTGTTATAATTTGGTGCATCCATGATTATCTGGCTTTGGGCACTATATCAGGGCGAACGACACATGGTTACAATGTATGTGTTCGCTGTGATAGGAATCCGCTGTCATACACAATACTTAGCAAGATCTATTACATTGGACACCGCCGTTTCCTTTCCAAGGACAAACCGCATCCTAGAAAATACCAAAGACACATGTTCAATGCAAAGCATGAAAACCGTGTTGCGCCAAAGAGGCTCACCGCCGATGAGATGCAAGTGGAATTAGAGAAGGTCAGGCATATTACACCAGGAAAGCATCCTGATAATGGTAGCGGGAAAAGGAAGCGTGGCAGGGCAGAAGAGAGATTATTGTTTACCCGCAGGTCCACATTGTGGGACTTGGAGTATTGGAAAGATTTGTATCTGCGGCATAATCTTGATGTGATGCACATCGAGAAAATTATATGTGACATCACTATCGGCACACTTCTTAATATTGAAGGCAAGACGAAAGATACCTTAAAATCTAGGATTGATTTGACATAGCTGGGTATCAAAGAGGATTTGCAGGTGCAAGATGAGGTAAACCACGGGATATGGTACCAGTTGTGTACGTCTTGGACAAGGTAAAAAGAAAAGAATTCTGCGAGGTCCTGTCACGTGTGAGATTCCTAGATGGATTTGCTTCCAACCCTGAAAGGAGAGTCAGTGCAAATGGAAACAAGGTACAAGGGTTGAAAACTCATGACTGCCACGTCCTACTTCAAAGGGTTTTACCTGTTATCCTTAGACGATTGGGCCGCCCTGACTTATACAGAGCAGTTGCAGAGTTGGTACAATTATTCACGGAACTCTGCAGTAGAAATATCAGGATAGATGCTTTGGAGCGTCTTAGAGACAAGACACCAACTATCCTATGCGACCTTGAGAAGATATATCCTCCAGCCTTCTTTGATGTGATGGTGCATTTGGTTGTTCATCTACCTGATGAGGCACTACTTAGAGGTCCAGTACAGTATGGCTGGATGTACCCTATTGAAAGGCGGATAGGCACTTTCAAGGGCTATCTAAGGAACAGAGCTAGACCCGAGGGTTCCATTGCAGAGGCCTACATTGCTACAGAAGCGTTGACATTCTGCTCAAAATACATTGAAACAGTTGATCAACTTAGCAAAGAGGTGGATGAAGACAATCCCGGCTCAATGTTTTCGATTATTCTGTTCAAGTTACAGGGAAGAGTCAACAAGAGGACAAACCTAAAGATTTGGACAAAATGGTTTGGTATGTGTTGAATAACTGTCCTGAGATACTACCTTATATCAAGTAAGTGCTAAGTACTGCAGCTTATACATCGTAATCTACTCAACTTGCAGCACATTCTTATATATTTAGATGTTTGACGCGATCACTATGTTGTGCAGCATCTACAAAAAGGAGTTACTACCGCAAAATCCATGAAACATTGACAAACTGGTTATGGCAGGATTTGCGAAATGGTTCAAGAGCCATGTAAGCTTTTGAATTGCATTGTCAGTTTTTTTAATATATTGAGTACATAAGATGATCAGCTTAGCTATTTTCTAACCATAGGTTAAGAAGATGCGGGAGGATGGGCAGGCAGTTGATGATGCCCTTTACTCACTAGCAATGGGTCCTGATACTCGGGTAAGATATTATGAATCTTGTGTTGTTGGAGATGTGCGCTACAACACCCTTGCACGAGACGAAGGCAGGAAGACACGAAATAGTGCCATCATGAGCATGTATACGTATGACAAAGAGACAACTGAAATGTATGCTAACATAACAGACATTGTTCAGTTGCAGTATATCTCCAATTTCAAGGATCATCGGTGTGTTGTTCTGTTGTGCTGTCGTTGGTATAACCTGTTTTCCAGGATCACAAAACCCAGAGCTGATGATTATTTCAAATCCATCAATGTCAAGGCGGCGTACCAGACCAACGAGCCTTTTATTTTGGCAAATCAAGCAACATAGATATTTTTCTTGGAAGACACATTTGAACGTAGCAATGACTGTAGAGTATTGCAAAGGTTTGAGCAGAGGAATTCGTTTAATGAAGTTGCACAACAAGATGATGCTTACACTGGTCCTGATGTACAAGATAACACAGATGTTCCTAATATCTTTGAGAACCATCACGTCAATGACGCCGACGAAAAGATTGCATGTAGTGATGTGGACATACAAGAGTTGATCAAGTTGAATCCAACGTTCGTGGACGTTGAGGACGAAGAAGAAGATGACACCGTGGGGAATTACGATTCAGACTGATACACATGGTTAAGATGTTTACGCTGCTGCTGCGGATGATGATTACATTGCTTTTGTCGTATTTGCCTGTCAGAAGACGTTATTTTATCTACTATGTGAAATTGTGTTTGCTATGACAACTGAAACCTGATGAACATGTTGTTTAGTATTTTTCCTGTGAGAACATCTCTTGTTATGTATGCTGATTTGTGTTTAGTGATTGTATGATGACTAAAACATGATGACATTGTTGTTTAGTTGTACTCATATTTGGCTGTGAAACATGAATTTGATGATAAAGTTTGATGTTGGACTGCAATTTGCTCGACGTCTTCGAATGAGAACAAAGCTGACCTGACAGGGCCTCTGCTAATTTATTTATTTATTACCAAAAGGGCCTCTACTATTTATTTATTTATGACCAAAAGGGGATACCCCCTGATTTCCGTTAATAGAAATCATTAGATGTTCACAACATTACGCCTAGCCTGCTACACAGGTTTCATTCATTACTAGTATCAGCAAAGTGCTCATGTCATAGCCAATAAATACATCACGAGTGCTACATACACTGCAAATAAAGAGACAATCATCCTACAGAGCACATCGATTTCGCCCATTATCTTCAGAAGCTCTCTCATCTCCTCATTGCTGTCAAGGCCGTTCAGCAGCTATTGCTTGCCCATGATCAGAGGAACTGCATATTTAACCTTCTGCTCTGCATCTTCCTCTTCTATCGTTCCTTCAGTTACTTGTCCAACACCCCAGCCTGCTGGTATTGGGATTCCTCGGCTAACCAAATAATCAGCGTAGTTGCACTCCCCCACGTCAGCAACTTCTTAGAAATACAAATCACACGAATCTTCCCTTTTTTGCACGAATCAAATTGGAAGATCATCAACCAACCTATTAAAAAATCAGCAACTGAAAGCAGGAGAACAACCCTTAAACATATTATGACCCCATGGTTCGGGCATTTGTAGAAGACTCGGCCAGGGGTGAGCCTTCTGGTTGAGACGCGATGTATGACTTTGCGTGATTTGCAGCAGTGGCACCACACCAGCGGCAGTGGGTTGCGATGAGCAACCGGCTGCGGTGCGCGTGCCGACGGGGCTGTGATGAGACCCACAGGCGATGGTATGGGTGGCGACATTGCGCATATTTGGTTGTTGCCTGCTGAAGAGCAGGTGGACGAGCAGCCAGCGGACATGGTTGCTGCGGCCAGAGCTTCTGATGCTAGGCAGAGTAAGTAGAGAAGAGGAGAAACGAACGTTGGATATGTCAGTTTCATTAGTTGCAGAGTAGCATAGCACCATAGGTTTGGATTCGAACCATCCACAGGAGCACATCTCTCTTTTTTCTAAAACTCAGCAACATCTCTTTACTGGTACACTAGCTTGTTCTGTACGGCTTCTCAAGTCTTTGATTCCTCCACCTGACATCTGGGACCCACCGGAAGGGCCTCTGTATTTCGCGAAAAAAACGTGCCCCCCGCTGACAGGTCGGATCCACCAGCTATCTTCGGACACAAGGAAGTGCCTCCTTATTACGCACAAAAAATGAATACTCCCCCTGCCAGATGGAACCTAGCATCGTGGGAGGCTGACTTGTGGGCCTACGAAGTTGACGGAGACGGAAGGCTTTGTCAACTTAGTCAATATGAACGATTCTAGCTCCAGTTACCGTACGATGTTCATCCAACGGCAGTAGTGCTTCTTCAACCTCTGGTCTTCTTGCACCAGCCGCCCAAACCAACGCCGGTCGTGTCGCGTGCTCCTGCCTCCCGTGGCCGACTGTGATGCCGCTCAGGCCTCACCCCCCTACTACTCCCATCGCTGGCCAGGGCATACCTCTACTCACCCACACCCCCTGTTATTCTGCGGCGACGGCAGCCTCACACTGCAGCCGAAACAGTGAACCCTCATACTCCTCTCCGGATGGGCATCCACTGTCATGTCTTCCCCGGCTCCGCGTCGTCCCCTTCCTAGGCTTCGCCGTCATACACCGCCTTGGTGCTCTCGGTGCGGCGTGGTCAATCTGGTCAACGACCGACTTCCATCGGAACAGGACTGTATGTGGAGAGGTTGATGGCTGGGTCCACGCCCACATCCCAGTTTTTTTGTGATTTGCCAAATAAGTCGCTTTGTCAGGCCTATTGGGTTGCAAATCTTTCAAGACAAGGAGAGCTTCATTCGGCTGGCTGAGAAAATGGCCTATCAGTAATCAGAAATGGGTTGTACATTTTTAAAACACATCAAACCGGCAATTAGTTTCAATTTTTTTTTCATTTCGAGATTTTAAATTGCATTGATTTTTATGCGTGGACAATTTGTTAGATTTTATATTGATATGCATTTATTTTTAAAATCAGTTTGAATGTGACTCGAAATTTCGGGATTAAGAACGATTCGAACCGCACCAAAATATGCAAAATTTCTTAAAATTTTTTAACCGTGGCCACAATATGGGTTGTAATGCTAACAAAAAGAATATGAGCTCCAAAGAAAACCTTAAGAATTAGCAAATGGGTTGTAAAGTATTAGAAATAATGGCAGATGGGTTGTATGATGTTTTCCACAGATTTGAGGCCTTCCCAAAAAAAGGTTGACGCACAAGCAGTGACTGTTGGATGTCCATCCAACAGCCGTCGTTCTTCTTCAATCTCTGCTCTTCCTGCTCCAGCCGCTCAAACAAGCGCCGGCGGGACTGCCTGCTCCCACCTCCCCGCAGCCGGATGTGCTGCCGCGCAGGCCTCACCGCCCCATCGTACTCCCATCGCTGGCCTAGCCATCCCTCTACTCACCCACACCTGCTGTTATTCTCCGGCAATGACAGATGAACAGTAAACCCACGTACAGTCGTACTCCCCTCTGCGTGGGAAACAACTGCCGAGTCTTCCATGCCTCCGTGTCGTTCCCTTCCTAGGCCTCGCCGTCGTCCACCGCCCTAGTGCTCTCGGCGCGGCATGGTTAATCTGGTTAATGACCGACTTCCATCGGAAGTGTACTATACATGGAGATGCTGACAGCTGGGTCCACGGCAGCTGCAAGGCAGTGCCTCCTTATTACGCGGAAAATAATTATACCTCCACCTAACAGCAGGGACCCACCGGACGGGCCACCATATTTTGTGAAAAAAGCGTTTTCCCCCTGACTGTTGGGATCCACCGGATGGGCCACCGTATTTCGCGAAAAAAACATTCCCCCGGGTGTCATCTTGGACCCACCGGAAGTGCCTCCTTATTACGCACAAAAAAATGAATACTCCCCCTGCTGGTTGGGACCCACCTTGGTGGGAGGTTGACTTGTGGGCCTACTAAGTTGACAGGGATGGTGTGCTTTGTCAACTTAGTCAATATGAATGATTCTAGGTCTAGTGACCATACGATGTCCATCCAACGGCCAAAGTGCTTCTTCAACCTCTAGTCTTGTTGCTCCAGCCGCCCAAAGCAGCGCCGGTCGTGCCGCATGCTCCTGCCTCCCGTGGCCCGCTGTGCTGTCGCGGAGGCCTCACCACCCCTACTATTCCCACCGCTAGCCAGGCCATCCCTCTACTCACCCACACCCCCTGTTATTCTTCGGTGATGGAAGCCTCACACCGGAGCGAACCAGTGAACCCTCATACTCCTCTACGCGTGGGCATCCACTGATGCGTCTTCCCCGTCTTCGCGTCATCCCCTTCCTAGGCCTCGCTGTCGTCCACCGCCCTGGTGCTCTCAGCGCGGCGTGGTCAACGTGGTCAAGGAACGGCTTCATGGGACGTTGACTATACCTGGAGAGGCTGACAGCTGGGACCACGGCCGCAACAAGGAAGTGCCTCCTTATTACGCGCAAAATAATTATTCCTCCACCTGACAGCGGGGAACCACCAGATAGGCCACCTTATTTCTCGAAAAAAATGTTTCCCCCTGATTGGTGGGACCCACCAGCTACATCTTCACACACAAGGAAGTGCTTTCGGGCAAAAAAAACGATTCGCCCCCCTGACTGCTGGGACCCACAAGCTGCATCTTCGCACGCAAGGAAGTCCGTCCGGGCAAAAAAAAACGATTCGCCCCCTGACTAATGGGACCCACCAGCTACATCTTCACACGCAAGGAAGTGCCTGACAGTCGGGACCCACCTGGTCGAAGCGTACGTAGCGTTGTCATTCTGGTCGCGAACGTGTACATACATACTGGTCGTTGTAGTGGCACGCATGTGTCGTAGTAGAGGCGCGCACATAGCATGTACACGTACGTATATCGGCAAGTGTGCAAGAAAGAAAATACGGCCACGTACGTGCATACGGGCAGGGTCTCGAACGCCTACTCCCACATACGTACGGGCAGGGCTGGTGTACATGGCTGGGTCGGAACGGAGAAACAACGTCCTCATCGTGTTCATGGGAATCCAACTGGCTGGGTCGGAACGGAATGCGTCATCATGTTCATAGGAGGGCTTGGACGGAACAGCGAATGGAAACGAGGCGTGGCATACAGCAGAACGAAGGAAACGGCCTTGTGTTCGATCAGCCACGTTCGAAACGGGATCCTGTTCATCGGGAGGGGTCTAGCGTACCACAAAACGGAGGAAACAGACCTCCTAGGTCGAAACAGGGGTCCTGTTGATCGGGAGGGGTGTGGCGTACTGCAAAACGGAGGAAACAAACTTGTGTTGGAGCGCTATGGTCGAAACGGAGGTCCTGTTGATCGGGAGAGGTGTGGTGTACCGCAAAACAAAGGAAACAGACTTATGTTGGAGTGCTACGGTCGGGGGTCCTGTTCAACAGGAGGGGTGTGGCGTACCGCAAAACGGCACTCCACGGGATACTGTTCATCACCACCGTCGACCCCCTCCAGCCTCCACAGGCTACTGTTCATCCATCGTCGACCTCCTCTAGCCTCCACCTGCGACTGTTCAGCCTCCACCGCGCGCTACTCCACTGGCTACTATTCAACTAGCCCTCTCCACGGGCTCCTGTTCAACCCCCCCTCCATGGGCTATTGTTCATCCAGCCCTCCACCGTCTACTGTTCATGCAGCCCTCCACGTGGTGGTCCTGTTCATGCAGCCCTCCACGGGGTCCTGTTCATGCAGCCCCAACCGGCTCGATCGAACGGGGTCCTGTTCATGCAGAGGCAACACCACGGGGTCCT